>AP025059.1:22359858-22998375 GCA_036186865.1 Eustoma russellianum
TCAAAAACCGTTGGTACTCAGATTGTGCAAATCTGCCAGAAACGGTAGATGGTTTTGAAAAATTAATTCCTATTTGTGTGAACGTCCAAATGATCTGAAAATTTGACCAATTACTCCTTATATACTATATTTAAATGGGTTAAAACAGATTTGGAAAATTCGTTTGGGAAGTAGGTCAAATACAATCAAAGTCTCAACCTTTGCAAGTCTGAAAATCAGACTGCACTAGTCTCAGAACTTTTGATGTTTAACTGACTTATACTTATCCAAAAGGGTTGAAACTTATGCCAAATTAACCCTAGAACGTGTAAGTATGTTTCTGGAAATTTTTATAATTTTTGGAAATCGTTTACTATTTTTACGAACGTGAACAAGAAGTATAAACAGTGCAGTAACTGAAACGTAAATGCAGAAAGTAAATGGCACCAAGAATTTTATACTGGTTCGGTTATAAACAACCTACTCTAGTCTTCAAGGAACACCTTCCTTGGTTCACACTAATCACACACACGCAGTACACCTTACCGCAGGGTTGATAGAGTTACACCTAACTCCAACCCTTTACAAACCTTGTATGACGAGTACAATTCACACGAACACCACCACCTCGCTAGAATGAAGATTGATCACACCTTGATCAATCTTTTACAAAGATGAATGAATGGTGGTTTATATGAAGCCTATTCAAGATTGAAAGATGTAAAGAACAATAGGCTTTTTACAAGAAAAGAGAAAGAAAGAAGACGTAGGAGAAGAAGAGCTTGGCAATTTGATCACTTTGGAATGCAATTCTTGTTCTTGTATTTGTTTGCTCTCCTCTTCTTTCTTTTAAGGTTGCAGCCGTCCCCTATAGGCCATCTCCCCCTCTTGAAAATTTCCTTTTAAGTGCTTGAGAGAGTGTAAGACATCATGGTGACAATGCCTTGCTTACTTGGCATCATTCTATTGGATCATCATTTAGTCTTCACTTACTTGGCACCTCTTTATTGGCTCAATGTTGTCATCAAGATGACATGGAAATAATCTGAAATAATCACTTAAAATGTGCCAAAAAATCAACCATAAATTCATACCATAAATCAAAAATTTCATCATAAATTGCAAGACCAACAAATCCTTCCTTTTTACTCCAAAAAATCGGCCATGATGTTCTTGCCATGCTGAATTTTCAGCATGTGCACCATTTAATTTTATTCAAGATAATTCCCAATTTGCTTTGATTTTTCTCATTAAAAATGAATCAACAATACATGGTAAGTCTTGCTATCAATTGAGACATGAACTTGGACACAAAAAGCTCATCATGTTCGGCCACAACATGTACACATGCTGAAAAAGTTTCAGCATGTGTGATATGCTAAATATCACCATTTATTTATTTTAAATATTATTCAAAACCTTACCATATCCTCTTCCAATCAATCCACCTTAATCAAGAAGTAACATATGTCTCATAATGACCTTAAAAACGCCACCCATTAGCACACATGCTGAATTTTCAGCATGTGTCACAATTGTGACAAGATTTTGAAGTATTACCTTGTGTAGCTCCTTCCTTTATGTCACCAATAATGTATGATTGATTCTTGACCAATCAATATGCCAACAAAACTCCACATATGCTCCATCTCAGCTGTAGGGGCGTGTATACATGTATATGCATGTGCTGAATTTCATTTTTGCTAACTTTGTAAAATAGTGCACATTTAATAATACACACATGTTATATTCCAATCAGCCCTTAATTTAATTTTCTAGAACACTTTAAGATGTATACCACATGTAAAAAGTGTCTAGATACGTGTCACATGATGTACAAGAAAAACGTTCCATGTTATGTGCGTAGAAAACCGAATTTTCGATATTTATCGATTACCCGATTTTTCTCTAATTTAAATTCCAACTTTTGCACATGTTATATATATATATTATGTTATTCATAATATATATAATATATACTTTAAATCTCAGCACTTGGCTGGTTTAAAGTGGTACCATTAACATGTGACAAAATTAAACTTGGAATCTTCACATTTTGGCCTTAATGTGGAGTAATTTGTGTGTGTCAACATGGAAAGTATTTTTGGCTGAATATGTCATGTGTAGCACGAAATTTACATCATATTTTGATGTATATGGGCTGGCCATTTATTTATGGCAAGTACGTGACACGTTGGCGAAGTTTCGGTATTCGCCCGATACGATAAATTTCGGTTTAGAACCTTTTATCGTGTCGTATTTAATTTGTCATCACCATATCTTATATCATATGATATAAGACCTGAATATACTCATAAATATGAGTTAAGTATAGTGGTGTGACGTTAACGTACGTACGAAAAATATATAACGTGTCGGTAGTACGTTGGAATACATGTGTATGTGCCTTTATTAAAAAATCTGAAAATATGTATAATATATGTATATGTGGCGTGTTTAATGAAGATGGGGAGGAGGAGAGAACTTTCCTTCCTTAGCCTTGTTGCCTTTGTGCCTTTTCCAAATGAATCTTCCTTTAATGAACTACTTAGTTTATTAAACTAAGTACTTCACTTAATGAACTAATTTAGTTCATTAATGGTGGCACCTGAAAATAGTATAAACACAACAAATGTTTGCCATATGATGTAAGCTTTAATGTTTCATGGCTCGTTAGTATGGCAACATAATATATAAGCTAAATAAGGCAAGTAATGGCAAGTTATCATGCATACATATACACATTTATGCACGTTTATACATATATATATATATATATGCATTCAAATTTCTTATTTTGAAATCACTCAAACCCTCTTATTTCTACACAGTAGGGATAGATAAGAAATGAGCAGATTTTGTCAATCGATCCACGATTACCCATATCACATCATTTCCATTTCTTGTCTTCGAAAGTCCAACCACAAAGTCCATTGTCACATGCTCCCACTTCTATTCGGGTATCTCTAGTGGTTGCATCAGTCCACCCGGACTCTGATGTTCTGCCTTAACTTCCTGGCAAACAAGGCACCCTTCCACAAACTCGGCGATGTGCCTCTTCATGCCACTCCACCAATAATGTTTCTTCAGATCATTATACATTTTCGTAGCACCAGGGTGGATAGACAATTTCGAATTATGTGCTTCTTTCAACAATTCTCTCCTGAGGTCCTCAACATCCGGTACGCACAACCTTCCTTGGTACCATATGCTGTTGTCATCATGAACCTGAAATCCATCTACCTGGCTGGTCAACATTCTTTCTCGGATAGCCCTGATTGCCGTATCATCTTTCTATGCTCTCTTGATCTGATCCACCAGAGTTGGAGTGATAATCAGTACTGCCAGAACATCTGCAGTAGAATCCACAAGATCCAAGTCAAACTCTGTCATTTCCTTTTCTTGAGTTGTCTGCCGAGCATGGCTCGATTTCCTACTTAAGGCGTCAGCAACCCGATTGACCTTCCCTGGATGATAGCTGATGGTCAAATCATAGTCTTTCAATAACTCTAACCATCTCCTTTGGCGCATGTTCAACTCCTTTTGTGTGAACAGATACTTAAGACTTTTATGATCAGTGAACACCTCGCACTTCACTCCATATAAGTAGTGGCACCAGATTTTCAGTGCAAATACCACCGCTGCTAGCTCCAGATCATGAGTCGGATAGTTCTGCTCATAGAGCTTTAGCTGTCGTGAAGCATACGTAATGACCTTGTCGTTTTGCATCAACACGCATCCTGAAACATAAAAGTTAGACCACATCTTTAATTGTATACAAAATCAATTTGAAGTTATATACATTTACCTAGCCCATTCTTAGAATCGTCACTATAAATGACAAACCCTTCTGACGCGGTGGGTTGAGCAAGAACAGGGGCTGTGGTCAGTCTCTTTTTTAATTCAGCAAAGCTCTGCTCGCACTCAGCGGTCCATACAAACTTTGACTTCTTCTGCGTCAATCGGCTCAGAGGCACTGTAATAGATGAGAAGCCCTCGACAAACTTCCTTTAGTATCCAACTAGACCGAGAAAACTCCTTACTTCAGTCACATTAGTGGGCCCAGGCCACTTGGTGATCGCCTCTACCTTCTTTGGATCCATAGAAATTCCCTCTTCAGAGACCACATGACCTAAAAAGGCCACGCTCTTCAACCAAAACTCACATTTACTGAACATGGCGTACAATTTGCTTCTCCGAAGGATCTCTAGAACCTCCCTCAAATGCTCAGCATGAATCTCTTCGTCAAGGGAGTATATCAGAATATCATCGATGAACACAACTACGAACTTATCCAGTTGTTTCCGAAATACTGTGTTCATCAGGTCCATGAAGGCGGCCGGGGCGTTGGTTAATCCAAAAGGCATAACCAGGAATTCGTAGTGGCCATAACGTGTTCGGAAAGCGGTCTTTGCTGTATCCCCTGATTTGATCCTCAACTGATGGTAACCGGATCGCAGATCAATCTTGGAAAATACTTTAGCACCCTGAAAGAAATTTGTTAGTGACGCAATTTAACGAGTAACCAAAAAGTTTAAATTATAACTCCAAATTCATTATTACCCTTAGCTGATCAAAGAGATCCTCGATTCGAGGTAATAGATACTTGTTCTTGATGGTGATCTTATTGAGCTCCCGATAATCTATGCATAATCTCATGCTTCCATCCTTCTTCTTCACAAACAGGACTGGAGCACCCCAAGGTGATACACTGGGCCGAATAAATTTACGATCCAGCAGTTCCTGTAACTGCTCCTTCAACTCCTTGAGTTCTGTTGGTGCCATGCGGTAGGGTGCCCTGGAAATGGGTTCAGCACCGGGTACAAGATTGATCTCGAACTCTACTTCTCTTTCTGGGGGTAGTCCTGATAGCTCCTCAGGGAATACGTCTGTAAATTCATTTACTACAGGAATTTGGTCAATCTGTGGAACTTCCTGCTCGGCAGCCATGGAGAAAATCAGAAATCCCTCTCTTCCTTTCTTTAGTGTTCGAAAAGCCTGAGCCGCAGTCAGATAAATCTTCTGGGTGCCCTCTTCAATTTAGAGTTCCCTTGAAAAGTAGTTTCCCCCACCTCAGGTGTCTTCATGTTGACCTGGAGTTGCCAACAATCAATTGTGGCATGATACTTTGCCAAGAAGTCCATGCCCAGAATAATGTCAAAGTCATGCATCTGGATCGGTATCAAGGTCGCAGAGAACCGCGGATCGTTAATCTCCAATTCACATCCTTTATAATGATGATGGGACACGAGTACTTGGTCACCAGCGGTTTGTACACAGTAGGGAGTCTTAAGCCATTCAGGGAGAACATCCAGATTCTTGGCAAACCTCTTTGCCATAAACGAGTGACTCGCCCCGCTATCGAACAGAACATTGGCTGGTACTTTGTTAATTAAAATCACACCTAACACATTCAAGGTTTAGCACACAACATGCAATAACAATACATAGAATTTAATTCAACTTCGAATATAAATACTTAAATAGATATACCTGTAACCACGTCACCTGCCTCCTCGACCTCTGCATCTGTCATCGCATGGACCCGAGCATTGGTCCGGCCTCGGCCTCCCTGTTATGCCTGAGTCTGAGGATTTACCTGAGCTGGTGCAGAGTATTCCCTAGCTAGATGTACTTGTTTCCCACAGTTTAGCAAACCCTCTGAGCCTTCCAACATTGCCCCGGATGAGAACGTCCGCACAGTGTACACTATGAGGCAGGTGCCACAGCTCTCACTAGCTGCGCATCGGTCGGTACTGGTCCCTCAATCATCAGTGTCTGGCTCACTGTACCCTGTTGTCGCTCTGGTCGGAAAGGTTGCCCGGACTGAGGGCGTTGGGGCCCTTAAGCCATCTCCCTGATTTGCCCGCATGAAAATCCTCACGAGGTCTCTTAAGTCTATCCACTGCAGTAGCCCTATCCAAGTTCCTCTCAACACATCTGCATACCTCCAGTAGTCCCTCAAATGTCGTGGGCTCTGCGCAAATAATAGCCTGCTGGATGCGAAAACTCAAACCGGTCTGGAACTTCAGCATCTTGGCCTCTTCATTGTCCATGATACATGACATATACTGACCCAGCTTATGAACTTCTCAGAATACTGATCGACTGTCATGGACCCCTATGTCAGCATCTGAAACTCTGACATCCTCCTCTGAATAACGCTGCCCGAAACTTAGTGTTTCTTGTACTCCTCCACAAACTGATCCCAGGTCACCGGTGGAGTCAATCTGCGCTTCACTCCATTCCACCATCTTTCTGCTTCCCTTTCCAGAAACGGGGTCGTTGTCTCCAATTTCAAATTCGCAGATACATGTATAAGCCTTATCTGTTCGGTTACATTCTTGAGCCAGACCTCAGCTTCCTCAGGCCGAGTGGTACCCCTGAACATCGGTATCCAAGAGTTCTGCATCTCCCTGTAGTAGAACGGCAAGCCTTGCTGCGGTGGTGGTGGTGGTGGTTGTTGTTGTTGCTATTGCTGCTGAGTTTGCTGAAGTATTTGAGTGATCTGTGCCTGTTGTTGTGCCATCTGAGTGTACTGTTGCGCCATCTGTGTCTGCTGTTGAACTATCAAGGCCGTCAGATTGGCTAGCGTATCAACAAGGTTTTGGGGGATCACCCCTTGCCCATGATGCTCGTCTCCGTCATATCCTCCATTCCCTGGTGGTTCACGTTGTGGTGGCATTGTCTGTAGATAGGTTAAAACATGTTATACAAAATTTTGAGTTTAAGAGTGTCATGAAGAGATATAAAATTGGAGGGCAAAACGGTAATTTATAATGTATACTCACTAACGGCACACACCATCCGAAACCCGATCATAACTTATGTCTACTTCATTTTTAAGTTAAAATATCATTTGAAAACAGATCATCACTTATTTCTAGGTGTGATTAATTAATTTCACGTTCCCGAGGCGTATCTGAATCCTGGGCTCTGATACCACCTGTAGCGCCCCGCTCCCGAACCCTAGCATCGGTAGCAGTGCACCCGCCGTAGACTACTGAGAGAGCTACAAAGCATCGCATCACTTCTTATACGTCAATGTTGACGTAGAAATTTTTTTTCTTGCGGAAATGATTACACACAATACTAATTTGGATTTAATGAACCTAAATAAAATAAAGACATCATTATTAGGCTGACCAGGCCCTAAAAGTCAAAGTCAAATGTCTGAATTAAAAAATCTGAAAAAAAATGTCTCAATGTACTACCGAAAATAAATATGTCAATGCCACCCCAAGAATATCATAAACAGCCCGTCTCTGCCCTCGCTGCAATCGTATCTACTGGTCACTAAGCCCACTCCACGACATCGGCCCCATCCTCAAGGAAGATATAGTCATAGACATTATCTGTCTCACCTGGAATAGTAGGGGGTCAGTGATTGTAATCACCCAGTAGGTGCCTCTCAAAACAATACGAAGCGTGCATACCAAAAAGATATCAACACATAACACATAAAACAAGATAGCATGGATTATACGGAAAGGTAAAACAATCCACATAAAAATGCGTAATTAAGTGATGCATGCTCACATCATCGTGTCACACACAACGAAATTATGCCAGGCGATATGCTCAAACTTCTACCGTGCAATGCATGTCCCGGGTACTAAATCCAGCGTCGCGGTCTCTAGCCACCACTTGCCGTTTGGACACCTCCGCCCTATAGACGCGGCCTGTCTCATGACACCCATGCCCTATAGACACAATATATCATTCCGGTACTCACGTCCTATAGACGCAGTATACCTCATGCAAATGCACGTGCCATGAATGTAAGAACACAACACAACCGCCCCTTACTCCCCTCTGTACCACTTCCGTCACTCAATATTTGGGTTTGTTTATTGTCCGAAAGTAGTATACTAAAACTTAACTAAAACCGATTCCTAAACAAATAAACTGATAAAAATTTATTATTATTGTTTGTTTATTATTTTTTTGATAGGTGAGGGAAATTAGGGATATGGTTGACTAATGGTTTAGGATAGAATTTGGTTAATTAGTTTTTTTTCCACACCTATATATCACACGGCACATACACTTATATATTATATTTATTATTAAATTATATATATATATATATATATATATATATATATATATATATATATATATATATATATATATATATATATATATATATATATGGGTATGACATTTTCAGTAGTTCTTTCATTCTTTTGTAATAACCAATCCACGAGTTTTACTCTTATTTTCGTATAGAAAGCAATATTATTTTCAGTTTTACTAAAAAGAGCCACAATTATCATAGTTTTGAAAATACTTCTACATCTATTATATATAGCTTTGTCAAAACCATAGTATTATCACATCACGTTTTTGTCAAAACCATAATGTGTTCATCCTTTTTTTAAACAAAAATCTTATTTTTCTCAGCAACAAAACAAGTTTGTGTCTATTTTTTTTACGGTCGTGTTTACGCCTATTTTCTTTAAAAGCATATCATTTTCTCAGTAACAAAATTTTTCTATTTCTATTTTAGATAAAATGACACCTTTAGCTATTTAAATATCTTTATATCTCGGAGTTAAAGCAATGCAAATACACAATGGAGTTGCATATGAAAATAGATGTGAAATCACGCAATCTAGATATGAAACTAGATATGTAATTATGCAATAGAACGAATATACATGGTAAAATAGCATAAAATAAGAATGAATCAAAAGTATACACAAGTATATCTCAATAGAAAATACCGTAGACACAATACAAATGCAATATAATCTTAAATGTGGTCACCGGTACCACAACGCTTCCTACATCTAGGCCTCTAAGCAACCCTACTATGTCTAATGGACCTAGTTCTTCAACATTTATGGATGTGACTGTGAATACGGTGGCGGCATAATGGTCCTTTCAGATGGTATATGTATATGAGTCTCTACCTGTGACAAGTCTATCTTAAATCTCTTACATACTGGAAGAGCAAGGGACCTCAGAGCCAAGAATGTTCATTCAAGCATGTCATCTTTGTCGTCCTGACCAAATGCATATGTCTCGTCAGCAACGAGTGTATGGAAGGATGTATCCATCTACATTGATGCTCTAGCGTATGCATGTCCCGAGGGACCTGCAGATGTTAATCATTCCAATGTTGATGAATATAGTATGAACCTACGCATAATCTTTGTTCCATGTCCTTTTTATAGTCTGATGTATCGCCTGTGTCGATGTACCTAGGCGGCACCTCCTGTGTCAACTCATCACCTTATGAGGGATGTGATGCTCAGCAATGCGCGATAATATCAATGGCACCAGAGCAAGCTACAGGTGAGCATTCTGTGTATATACATATGGCAACCTCGCCAGCACATCCGGACGATACAATATCCACAAGAAGTCTCCCTCTGCGAGACTGTTCAGCTGAGCGTGCATGGCATCCATCGAATGTCAGGATTTGACAAGGCTGCGAGCATTAAGCCACCAACCTGCTCGAGACATATCAAGCAGCATCTCCAGCTGACAACTAACGAGTCAAGGACGAAAGATAGGGAACTGCTCCCATATCCGAAACTGCAAAAGGTGTATTAGTCACGCAATCTGATGGGCCTTCTTCGCAACGTGTTCTCACATAGATTCGACTACAAGCACGCGAGCATAACGTTATCCCTAAAAAATCTACATAAACCGGGCAAGTCCCATAGTACGTACAAGTACACCAATGGACATCAATCATTAGAGTTGTCATAAAACAAACCCGTTAAATGGGAGAAGATGTACGCCTTAGATTTTTGCATAATCTGTTTACTTGATGGATGTGCTGGTATGCTCCGATCAATAAACCACTTCACAAACTTCTTTCACTATGCACAGTTGCTTGAAATATCTAGAAGGTTCGGAGTCCATCTAAACAACTCTATGCACAGCTCGTGTCTCTGTGCTGTAGTATACACGGGCTCTCGTCCAATAAAAGTCTCACGTCAATACGCATGCCAAACAAGATGACTACATCCTATAGTGTAACTGTGGCATCACTTAAAGGTTGGTAGAAGGAATGGGTCTCATGTCGCCACCTCTCCACAAATGCGATGATCAAACCGTGATCTACCTTAACTCGACTACACCACATCACTCCATATAACCTCACATGCTCGACGTATGTCCTACAACTATCAGGGACGATAGGGTCCTTATGCATGTCAAACCCTCTTCAACACATCAGACGTCTTGTACCTAGTAATACTCACAAGATGAAGGGCCCAATGCTCGCCTATAGCGTTAATAAATCATCTATCTCCGGTCTCAACTCGTCAACAACACCATCGCTACTAGCAGAGGATGGCATAAATACACCTAAATAGGTAACAATATATTCAACGCAAATACAATGTAATTAACCTAAATTAAACAAAATACGAACATAAATACATTATATAAAAAGGTCAATAACAATAATTAAATATTGCTATACATGCATGTAATTTCAAGACCAGTAATAGTTATAATCAAATACCTCTATATCTTTATGCAATCAAAACAAGTAAATAGTAATAACTAAATACTACTAACATTTATAACAACACACATACTCAAATAACAATATGTTCATGAAATTAAGAAGACTAATAACAATAGGCAAGTAACTAAATTCATAATAATAAAAAATAAATTAGTTTTGTGCAACAAAAAAAAAATAAATAATAACAAACAAGATTCATGTAAAAACGGTACACAAAATAAATAAGAGTCATGCAATTTAAAACAATGTATTACAATAAATAAATAATTTTAGAACATTAAACGAATAAATCACAAATTTGTCTAGCTGTCTATCGTCAGTTGCGTTTTATATCATGTGCATATTCCGGCAGCACTTTGTTGTGTGTTAGAAATATGAAGAAACGAAAAACAGGGTATAGGCAACCGTATTGTGCACCACGGTTCTATCAAAACTGTGATGTGTCTCTGACCAAAGTGGACACACCATGGTTTTGTCAAAAATGTGGTAGGGTAATACTACGATTTTAATAAAATTGTGTATGATAGATGTGAGTTCAGTTCCAGAACTACGATAACGGTAGGCTTTTTTATTAAAATTAAAATAATTTTTTTTTCATTGTTTCAATTTGATGGTCAGTAATTTTGGATGTTTTTAAATGCTAAGCCTGGACGCATTGGTCGGTCTCCTTACAATGACCTGGAAAATTAGAGATTCTTTATTTATTTTTTAATCTTGAGTAGGTTTTTTCTTGCTCATCTTACTTTTAATATAAATGTTTTCATGTAACAGATATTGTTAGTAATCTGACAATTTGACCAAATTTGTTCTTATGTGTACAAATAGAACATTAATTTGTAACTGTTGGAAGTAACAAAGACTCATGTTAAGGAGTCTAATTTTAAAATCAAGAGTCTTCTGTAACAATGGTTGATCCGTTGTTTTTAGGATCTTTTCTCCTCGTTCTTGTACTAAGAGTCAATAGAAAATGTCTTCTGAAATATAATGATCATGAATTCAGATAGCAACACTTCTAAACCAAAATTTAAACGAACCAAAAATATTCTCAACTAAAACGATAAAAGAATTTTAAAATCCAAATAGAAAAAACGGATACTTGTACATTCACTAATTAAACCTGACTGACTTTTGATTCTTATAATGAGATTGGAAATGATTTACTACTGCACAAAGTCCAAATCTCTTGCCTTACAGGGTCCATCGTCTCAGTCTCTATAGACTAATGGAGGAGTAAATTAGAAGCTTAGCGGTTTCCTAAGATAGTAAGATTTTTTTCAACACATTCAACATAAAATGCCTATTGTAAAGTAGGTCAGCAATTTGTTGCCTAATCGGATGATAGATATTATAGCCTTTGATCAGAACTGTTCTAGATAGCAGTGGAATACTTATACCGTACGTGACCGAAATCTAAACCATTACTATTCTACTACAATATCATATTGTGAGTACCAACTGATTTATGTCTCGGAGCGATCGAAAATGATTTACTAGTAGAAACAAAGAAAACTTGCAAATGTGGGATGAAGAATGCTTAATGGATTTTATCTAAGCAAACTCTGGAAGGGAAGATGCAACCATTGCTGATTGCTACCTTTAGGATCGAGCACGAAATAGGGTTATATCCTTCACAAAGGACATGACTAAAATTTAAAGGTGCATTCTAACCGTAAACTCTTCAGAGACCAAATTCCAATTTTCTAAAATTTCAAAATTAGAGTGGATCATTAGAGTATACTTAGGGGCTGATATACTTTCTTGATGCGTGCGTCTGGGCTTGATCTACTCTTCCACCTTCCAAATTCTTCTCCCAACGGTTTAGGCACAAGGAAGACACCTTCCCCTTGCTTCTTTTGAGTAGAAATCGCTGGTTTGTGAGCAATACCAATGACTTCAAGTGGTAGCTTGTAGGTAAGCTCTTCAAAGAACCCTCTTAGGCAGCACTTTAAGCTATGACAAACACCCTAAAAATACTCAACTTTGAGAGTTATAAGCCTTGAGTTTTAGTGCAAAATCGAGAAAACAAGTTTCATATAAAAGAAGAAGAAAACCGAAATATATTGATTAATTTTCCAAGCTGCCTTACACGGCCATGATGGCCTTTATTTATGCTGATTTTGTCTTTTAAGAGAGTCCTAACTGGATCACATTCTATTTTTAAAAAAAGTCTATCACAATCTAGATAAAAACAAACTAGAATTTGAGATGTGGTTTGAAACTTGATAAGCTAATCATCTTGGCTTCAAACTTGAGTTGTTATCTTGGTCCTTAAATTTCCTCTCTTCAGCCGATTGTTGGATGTCAATTGGATGGCTTGTTGATCAAATGTTAAAGGTTGAGATAAGCTTGAAGATGAGTTTAAAAATTGGCTGAATTTTAAGCTTGAAATGCCCTTTGAATTCAAATTCAAATTTGCTTGATCTTGATCATCTTCTTGGCTGGCCCCCCTTTGAAGTTTGTAGTGTTGATATGCTTGTCCTTATCTTGTTGGAGAGTTGGCCTTCAAATAGCCTTTCAAACCGTGTGCTTTTTGGGGAAAGGATTAGGACAATATTTCTTAAGACAAACATTCTCTAGGATACCATTCTCTTGAGACAAACATTCTCTTGAAACATTCTTTTGAACATTTTTCTTTGTCTTTCAAGATATCATCATCCCTTTTAAACTTGAGATTTCTTTCACGCCATCAAGTCCCCTACAAGGCAAAGTTATGAAAACAAGAATCATTAGTAAATGAGATAAAACAACTAAAAACGCAAACACACACAAGCTTGCCTAAATGTTCAAAGTTTGGGTTCAAGTAAATGAACCCAATGATCGTTTGGTTCATCTTGCTCATGTCTAAACAAGAAGCTACCAACATCAAAACGAAGTTGTTTGGCCTTGTTTCTTGTTATAGGGCCAATGACCTCTTGATGGGATTCTTGATCCGCATCAGTCCCCACTCCTCAAAAGGATTCTCCTCGAATCAAAGGAATCATCATAAAAAGGGGATAGGTCAAAAAATTAAATGTGGAGGAAACTGAACCATACTTTTCACGAAGATCTAGAAAATAGGCATTTTCATCTACTCGTTGAAGTACTTTAAATGGTCCATCTCCTCTTGGCAACAATTTAGACTTCCTTTCTTGCAAAAATCTCTCTTTACGCAAATGCAACCAAACCAAATCGCCGGGTTTAAAGAAAATTTGTTTCCTATGTTTATTGGCTCGTCTTGCATATGCTTTATTTTTTTCCTCAAGTTGGATTTTTTACTTTCACATGCGATTTCTTTATCATTTTATTTTTGCGTTTACCATCTAAACTTGAACAGTCATGCACAAGAATATGAATCAAATCAAGGGGAGATAAATGGTTAAAACCATACACAATCTCGAAAGGACTATGCAATGCGCCATGATGAACACTCCTATTAAATGCAAACTCAATGTAACGTAAACAATCTTCCCAATGCTTGAGGTGTTTTTGCAGAATGGCATGCAAAAGTTGAGATAGAGTACGATTGACAACTTCAGTGTGACCATCAGTTTGTGGGTGAACAGTGGTGGAAAACAACAACTGGGTACCAAATTTAGCCCGAAAAACACGCCAAAAATGACTCAAAAATTTAGTCCCTTTATCCCTGACAATAGTACGTGGCATGCTATGAAATCTAACAACTTCCTTAAAGAACAAATCAACAACATGTGTATTATCATTAACTTTTCTTGCATGCAATGAAATGTGTCATCTTAAAAAATCTATCAACCACAACATAAATGCTATCCTTACCACTTCTAGACCTAGGGAGCCTAAAACAAAGTCCATGAAAAGGTCAATCCAAGGGAAATTAGGGATAGGCAAGGGTGTATACAGTCCATGTCGTTGGGATTTGGACTTGGCTTGTTTGCAAGTGATGCAACTACTGCACAACTTCTCCACATCTACACGCATATGAGGCCAATAGAAATGCTCCTTAAGGGTCTTCAAGGTTTTAAACACTCCAAAATGACCCATTAATCCTCCCCTATGGGCTTCCCTAAGCATCAGCTCCCTCATGGATGATTGGGGTACACACAACTTCTGCTCCATAAAGAGAACCCTCATGCATGTAGAACTTACCAAAAGGTGCCACTTGACATGCCTCAAAGATAGTTCCAAAATCATGATCATTGGCATATACTTCCTTAAGTGATTTAAAGCCTAGAAAATGAGAGGATAAGGTAGTTACTAAAGTGTATCTCTTAGAAAGTGCATCAGTAACGATAATATCCTTACTTGTTTATATTTGATCACAAAAGGAAATTGTTCTATAAACTCCACCCACTTGGCATGCCGTTTATTTAGCTTACCTTGACCCTTGAAGTATTTCAAAATTTCATGATCGGTATGAATAACAAATTCTTTGGGTTGTCGGTACCTAAAGAAGTTGCACAACGTTGGACTCCTAAGAAAGCCGGTGCAGGGAATGTGGAAGTAGCAGCGCCGGCAATCGCTTCTACTTCAGTTTTCAGACAGTGGCTAAGGTATCTCCAGATATGCTTCGCAGTCATCCAGTTTCGCATGCACAGGATTGCACTAGGCTGAAAGGTATCAATGATATTATGTTGAGTGAATTGCCTGCCAATAATGAAACTTATTCTATTTCTTATAGTGAAATTCAGGTTGATACTGGTATCACTACGCACCCCACTCACCCCTCCGATGAGGATATTTCTAATTATCTGCTTGAGCTTGTGAATGACATAATTCAAATAGTGGTTGAGGGTTGTAGCACAGGAGAGTCAGCCTACCACACCTCAAACGATTGGAGATGAAAGTGGCTTCCAAGTCCCTCCAAAATTACTGCGACGTCAAAATATGGCCATTGTACAGTTTTCTCCTCCCATTACGCTCTCACGTGCAGCTCTCACAAACTCTTTTGATATATTATCCTCCCAATGAAGATTATAATTTGGAATGTTCGAGGGGTTCATACTTCTATGGATAATCTGTTATCTTTAGTACGTCGATATCATTTGCATCTATTGGTAATTATCGAGCCTAAAGCACGACTTTCATCTTTAACTAGCTACAGACTTAAATTTGGTTTCTCCCAAGCAGTTTCTATTTGCAATGAGAATATATGGATATTTTGGAGAGACACGTCTTCACATTTTGAAGGAGATCGATCAGGTATTCAAAATCACTCAATGAAGTTTTGTTGGCTGCCTTCGGGTGATTATTTTTGGTGTACGTTTGTCTATGGTCTACATTCTATCTCCGTGCGTCGTCCATTGTGGGAGGATATTCGTTCCGTTCATAGCGCTATTGATATTCCATGGCTTGTTGGTGGTGATTTGAACACTTTTTTAAACACTTGATGAGCATAAGGGTCGCTCTTCTCATTCTCTTCGTAGTTTACAGGATTTCCAAGATTGTGTCGCAGACTGCTCCCTTCAGGGGATTAGTTTTCAAGATTCTCCTTACACATGGTGTGATGGTTGGGGTTTGGGCCGAGTCTGGCGGCGCTTAGATCGTTTTCTATGTTCTCAACCTTCTTTGATTTATTTTCTGATGTGCGATATTAGCATCTCAACCGTACCACTTCGATCCACTGCCAACTTTATTTAGAATGCTCTACGGATCATCCTACTGCGACGGCATCTTTCAGATATTTGGATGTTTGGAATACGCATTCTAATTTTGATAGTTTTGTTAGACATCATTGGTAGTCATTTCGGACCACTAGCGGTATGCGCGACTTTTATTCCGAGCTGTGTCAGCTCAAACAACAATTGCAACATTGGAACAAAGATATTTTTGGCAATATATTTGATGCAGTGGAAGTGGCTGAAACAAGGCATTGCGATATGAGCACGCCTATGATGATAATCCTTCTGATGACACGCGTAGTATGGCAAATTTGCGTCTTGCGCAATCACGTGTGCATTTATATTGGAAACAAAAGGCGAATATAAAATGGATGTAGGAGGGCGATGCCAATACTAAATCTTTTCACCAGACAGTCAAAGATAGGAGGTGAAAGCAATCTATCCGTAGGATTTTAGAGAAGATGGGACAGAATGCTGCACATCTCAGGACATTGAACTCGAAGCGGTTCGATATTATCAAGCTTTATTTAGCGCAGACACCACTACTTCTCATTATTCCATTCTTCAATATGTCCCAAAAATGTTGACAAAATTGGATAATCATTCTCTATTATGTTTGCCGGAGTTACAAGAAGTTCAGTGGGCAGTTTGGGATCTTAGTCCTACGAGTGCTGCTGGACTAGATGGCTTCCCAAGCTCTTTCTATTGACGGTTTTGGCCGGTTATAAGCTCAGATGTGCATAAAGCTGTTCAGGAATTTTTCTTAGGCGTTCCACCTTCGAGTCAAGTAGCTGCGTCTCTGATTACACTTATCCCAAAAGTCCAGAATCCTCAAACCTTCTCGGATTATAGGCCAATATGCCTAACAAATTTTCTTTCTAAAGTTATCACACGGTTAATAGCCATGCGTTTATCGTCACTCCTCCCTCGACTTATTTTGCCAGAACAGGCCAGGTTTATAAAGGGCCGCGATATTACGGAGCAAATTCTTTTAGCCTAGGAGATGGTACATGTTTTGGATCAACCCGTTAGAGGAGGACATATCATTATTAAACTTGACATGGCCAAAGCGTTTGACAGAGTCAGTTAGTCTTGTCTTTGACAGTTTTTACATGCAATGGACTTTGATCCAAGGTTGGTTCGGTTTTTAATTAATAATTTGTCAGCAACAAGTTGTTTGGTCCTAATAAATGGTAAACCAGTGTGATACTTTCCAGTATCACGAGGAGTCAAGCAAGGGGACCCCTTATCTCCTTTGTTATTTATTCTTGCATCAGAAGGATTTTCGAGAGGCTTAAATTCGCAGATGAGAGCGGGGCATATACAGGGATTTTAGGCAGGCTGAGTGCCACTAGTTACGCATTTGGGATTTGCAGATGATTTAATGGTATTCTTAAATGGTTCTCTTTGCAACCTGCAGTGGTTCAGACATGTTTTAGATTCCTATCAGTAGGCATCGGGTCAGTTGGTTAATTTCCATAAAAGTCAAGTAGTGGTACGCTCAGGAGTCTCTGGCACTCGAGCTTCGAAGGCCTTAGGCATGCGTCTAGCAATGTTGCCAATCAAATACCTTGGATCATTTTTGTATAAAGGTATTAACAAAGCTGCCTATTGTACATCTTTGCTAGCACACTTTGATGCGAAACTAAATTCATGGTCATCTAAGATTCTCTCAACTGTGGGACAGGTAACTTTAATTCGGCATATGCTATGTTCTATGCCCCTACATATTATTGCAAGCTCCAGATTACCTAAAAGTGTTATAGGCTCTTTGAATCAAAAAATGTCTTCATTTCTTTGGAGTGGACGACATTAGTGGCAAGCATGGGAACAGGTATGTCGCCCAAAGGAGTATGGAGGTATGGGAATTCGCAGCCTTCAACTGATTCAATAGGCCTACGATTGTCTCATCTGATGGAGGTATAATCACTCAACTTCTCTGTGGGCGGTATATTGTCGTCCGAAATATGGTCATCGAGGAGCTATACGTGCACATATATATGACTCTGCGGGTTGGAAACATATATGTCGAACACATCCGTATATGCAGACGCAAGTTCAACATAGTTCGGATGGCTTTAGTTGGCCACCAGATCCCACTGGGCAGTTTTCTTTGCGCTCAGTTTATAGCCTGCTATCATCAGGAATTCTTCCTTTTGATTGTGCCAAGTATGTACGGTGGGCTAGTTCCCCCTCGGGTGCATGCATTTTCTTCTGGAAGCTTTGGATACGATCATTGCCTTCGGTTGATAACCTCAGAGCCTGGCTGGCTATCTTCCCCTCTCAGTGTGCTTTTTGCAAAAGACGATCTGACATGCAAGATCATATTTTTCTTCATTTCCCAGAAATTATACCATTATGGCAGGAGATGTCCATTATATTTACGGGTCCAATGCCTCGTCCATCAACTATACATGCCTATTTGCTCCGTTGATGGAGATTATCATCGCCTAGCACAATGCTTGGCCAACTCAAAGCACTTGTACCATCGTTGACTATTTGGGTTATCTGGAAGGAATATACCTCCATCAGATTTGGAGATAGCAGCTTCTCTTCTCACGGATTATTTGAGAGAGGTACGGGATCATATCTATACTTGGTGTGCGTCCACCAGCGGACAGAAATTTTCTTTTTCAATTCTGCATTTGGTGGCACATCGTTTTTTTCTGCCCCTGCATGATCGCTGTCATAAGTTAGTGCGCTGGGAGCTACCTCCATCAGGCAAGTTAAAGTTGAATATTGATGCTGCGGTTGGCCACTCGACAGCTGCAGCCGGCTCTGTTTTAAGAAATGATAAGGGAGAATTTCTATCGGCAATATGCTTTTGTCTGCTGCCTACTTCACCTCTTCGGGCAGAATTAATGGTACTTCTTTGCAGCCTAATATTTTATGCAATGGATAATGATCGGCTTATTGTAGAAACGGATTGTCGTTTATTACTTCAGTATATTACACATCCGACCCAGTATACTGGATCATTGTTCGTGGACTGCAACGGGCATATGACTTTCTAAGCCTGAACGCATCCTCCTTGCAATACTGCCCTAAGGAAGCAAATTCTGCCTCTCACATATTATCCTGATATGGCTTTCATTCGGCTGGTGTCACCTTCTATGCATCCTTTGTAGCTTTACCGTGTAGGATCTGCAAGGCACCACTAGAAGGGGAGGGAGGTTAAATAGTGGGTGCGGAAAATTTGGTTTTTAAAATTGTTTTAGACCAAAAACCCAACTTCTGAAAACAGATTCTGTTTTCAGGACCTATTTTGAAACATTTTGAAAACTAGGTTACAGGTCTTCAAAAATTCCGACATTTGGAGAGATCTTATTCTCAGATGTCTGAGTATCTCTTAAAAATTTCAGACTAAAATTCAACCTTAACCCCTTTAAAAATTGTTGGTGGTCAGATTGTGCAATTCTACCAGAAACGGTAGTCTGACTTGAAAAATTTATTCTGGTTAAATCGTGGCTCCAAATGGTTTGAAAATTTAATGACAAACCCCTTATTATGTGTATTTAATTGAGTTGAAACAGTTTTGATAAATTCCTTTGAAAAGTTAGTCACATACATTCAAAGTCTCAACATTTGCAAGTCTGAAAATCAGACTGCACTAGTCTCAGACTTTTGACGTTTGGATGACTTATACTTGTCCAAAAGAGTTGAAACTTGCGCAAAAGAACCTTAAGACGTGTGGGCTATGTTTTCTGAAATTTTCATGATTTTTTAAGTTTGTTTACTATTTTTAAGAACATGATAAAAATGATGCACTGTGCTGAAAACTAAAAGTAAGTGCTGAAAAGTAAAGAACACAAGGAAGTTTATACTGGTTCGGTTAAATCAACCTACTCCAGTCTTCGAGGACACCTTCCTCGGTTATCAGTAAACAAAATAACACCTTACCACAAAGGGTTGCTGGAGTTACACACCAACTCTAACCCTTTACAACGATACAAGCAATCACACCTTTCACGAACACCACCACCGAACGAATGAAGGATTGATCACACCTTGATCAACCTTTGTCAACAATGAGCGTGTATGGTGGTCTATACAAAGCCTATTCAATATATTTGAATATAAGAACAATAGGCTTGAGAGAGAAGAAAAAAGAAAGGTAGAAGAAGAAAGTGGAAGACTCTTTTTGCACTTGAGAGTATATAAGAATTGTGTTGCTTTTGTTAGCTACATCTCTTCTCCTTTTAATCATCCTTGGCTGCCTCCCTAGAGCTCTTTTCCATCTTGAGAATTTTCTTTTAAGTCCTTGGAAGAATTCCTTGTGTAAATGTGACATCAACATGCTTACTTGGCAACACTTCATTGGATGATTATCTTGGCCTTGCTTACTTGGCACTTCATGATTGGTCTAACCTTGTCACCATTTAGTGTGCTGTAAAAATCTAAGATTAACTTGAAAAACATGTGCCAAAAAGATTCAAAACACTACCAAATAATCACCATTCAATTCCTTCAATTTTGGCATGCAAATTAAGGACAAATGAATAGTAAATTTGGCCACTATTCACATGTGCTGAAACTTTTCACATGTGTTGCATTTTTGAAATCTTTCCTTGTGTGTTGCTCTCTTCAAGTCATCCATCATGTGTGGCTTATTTTCCACCAATTAAAGTGCAAAATAAGCTCCATATAGGCTCCAACAAAGCTGAAAATGGTGTGTGAAATTCCTGCACATGTGCTGAATTATTTTTGCAAACTTTGTAAAAATAGTGCATAATAATTATAGACATATGGTATATTCCAATCAGCCCTTAAATGATTTTTATAGAACACTTTAGAATGTATAGAGTATGTAAAAGTGTCTAGATACATGTTATATGTCATGCCAAAAATGTTCCATGCGTCGTGTTCGTAGAAAACCGAATTTTCGACGTTTGTCGATTACCCGATTTTTTCTTCCGATTAAATTCCGATTTGAAAATCTCCACAATTTGGCCTTAATTGGGGGTGATTTCTGTGTGCCAACATGGAATGATTTTATGACTGTATATACCATGCAAGCCACGAAATTTGTAGCCATTTTTGAAGTGTAGGGGCTGGCCATTTATATGTAGCAAGTACGTGACACGTTGGCGAAATTTCAGTATCCACCCGATACGACAATTTTTGGTTCAGAACCTTGTATCGTGTCGTAATAATTTTGTCATCACCATGACTTATATCATATGATATAAGACCTGAATGTACTCATAAATATGAGGTAAATATAGTGGTGTGACATTAACGTACGTTCGTAAAATATGTAACGTGTCGGTAGTACGTTGGAATATATGTGTATAGTGCCTTTTAAAAAAATCTGAATATATATATATATATGTTAAAAGGCGTGTATATAAAGGAGAGGAGAAGACTTTCCATTCTTCAATTTGTTGCCTTTGTGCCTTCTCTAAATATATCATCATTTAAAGAACTACTTAGTTCATTTAACTAAGTACTTCACTTAGTGAACTAGTTTAGTTCATTAATGGTGGCACCTGAAAATAGTTCAAACACAACAAGTGTTCGCCATTTGATGTAAGCTTTATAGCTTCATGGCTCATTAGTAAGACAACATTATATATGAACTATATAAGACAGGTTTCATGCAAAAACGTGTCAAGTCATAAAACATGTCATGCATTTCTTTAGTACACCGTTATTTAAATCATGCATTCTGTAATCTCTCAAACCCTTTTTCTCAACATGCCATGTGAAGTTCGAGGCACGCTTTCACTTGATACTTCAGCTCCTCAGTTGCGGCTATAGCTTATGTCTTCCAGTGGGTTGGCATTTCTATGCTTAGTTGCCTACGTCATTCATTGGCATAGGCAACATCGGTATGTTGCACATCCTCCTGCATTCTTCAGTTTCTTTACTTACCATTTGGAGTGGATAACACTGTTCCCCATTTCTGTGCTTGCATTGCGGTATATATATGTGCTGAGGGATCTCCAAACGATCGTACTAGCGGATTGGCTTCGCTGTCACATTACTATTCCCTCCCAAAGGTTGGCGTTTATGCTTCAGAGTTGCCTATGTGGTTATGCTACATAAGCGACATAAGTATGATTTTCACACCTTTCTTTTTCCCGCAGTCTCTCGATTCTATAAATACCTATTCCGTTTTGGATAATGTTGTTTCCTGCTCTGAGCTTTAGGTGCTTTCTTCGAGTGCATTGATGGCCCATACAACCGTCTGTCTGAATAGATGGATAATATTGTTCGTTGCCTGTATTCGTGGTGAATGCAGGCAACCTTGGTGTGTGTGTGTCCATTTTATTGTTCCACTCTAAAATACTCTTTTCACACCATTTATTCTTTTTATTTTGTGGCATATAATACTGGCGAGTCAGTTCATTCTGGATGGTCGATGGAGATCGCATCAAACCACAATGCACGGCTTCAACAAATATCTGTATAGTATAGGGATTCGTTGTGGTTTCTACTTATTGCACATTATCTTATTCTTATTATCTGCTTTCCAATTACTGCTATTGTTTGTACTTTTTGATCTTTTTGTTTGTGGGAGAGCCTCCCACTCAAATGTAATCATGGTACTTCTCCACCACAAGTGAGGGTATTATTATTAATAAAATCTAGGACGGTACCGTCCGTCTTTCATTAAAAAATTCTTTGGGTTGTCGGTAATGCTGCCAAGTCTATAGGGATTTCACTAAAGCATATAATTCTTTACTATAAATGGAGTAATTCAAATAGGCTCCCTTCGATTTCTCAGTTAAATAGGCTATAGGTTTCTACCTTGGGTCAAAACAGCTTTAATACCCACTCCACTTGCATCACATTCTAACTCAAAGGTTTCATCAAAGTTGTGTAACTTAAGAATTGATGCAGTGGTTAGCCTTCTCTTTAGTTCCTCAAATGCCTGTTGTTGTGGCTCACTCCACTGAAAAGGTACATCTTTCTTAACAATCTCAATGAGGGGTGCGACATGGAAGAAAAATCCTCCACAAACCTCCTATAGAAGATTGCAAGTCCATGGAAACTATGCACCTCTCCTACTGTTTTAGGTGTAGGCCAATCGACAATGGTCTTAACCTTCTCCTCATCCATTTCTACTCCCTCAAACCATTATAACAAAGCCTAAGAAGACAACCCTTTCTAAATAAAAGGAACACTTCTTAAAATTGCATGGAGTTGTTATTGTTTTAACTTTTCGAACACGGCTCTAAGGTGATCAAGGTGATCCTCACTAGTCTTGGAATAGATAAGGATTTCGTCAAAGTAGACATCTACAAATCTCCCAATGAATGATCTCAAGACTTTATTCATTAGCCTCACAAAGGTGCTAGAAGCGTTTATGAGCCCGAAAGGCATCACTAGTCACTCATAGAACCCAAACTTTGTCTTGAATGCGGCCTTCCATTTGTTTCCCTCCTTAATCCTTACTTGGAAGTAAGTTTGCCTAAGATCTATCTTGGTGAGTATCTAGATCCATACAGCATATCTAACATATCGTCCAACCTTTGTATGAGATACCTATATTTCACGATTATTTTGTCTATAGCATGACAATTAGTACACATTCTCTAAGTACCATCTTTCTTTGGGACTAAGATTACAGGGACGACAGATGGGCTCAAACTTTCTCTCACTTGTCCACTAGCCAAGAGTTTTTCAACTTGTCTTTGTATATCCTTAGTTTCTTCTGGGTTGCTCTATAGGCTGGCCTGTTTAGAAGACAGCTCTTGGGACAAAGTCAATTTGATGTTCTACTCCTCTTAAGGGGTGGTAATCCTGAAGGTGGGTCAGTGGGAAATAGACATCATATTCTTGAATTAGGGAGGCTATGAGGTAGGTAAGATGGATGATAACAATAGAGATAATGCATTCCTTATAGATCAAAATTAGGATAGTTTGGTGGTTATAAGGGCATGGGTCACCTCTCTTTGTTTTGGCAAAATATTCACACTTCTTTTTGGTTTCATTTGCACTTAGGGGCACTACCTCTTTCCCTTTATTCTCTTGCTTTTTGGCCCTCACTTTCATGCTCTCCACAAACTTCTTTTTCAGCTTCTCTCTCTTTAGGACAGGTCCTAGACTTAGATATACTTTTCTGGTCCTCATGAACTTTGTCGGGTGGGAGTGCATGCAATTTTTACAGTTTACCATTCAGTTTGAAAGAATACATGTTCAAATAACCATCATATGTCACATGTCTATCAAATTGCCATGGTCTATACCAAGTAAAATATGACTAGCATGCATTGGTGTAAGATCACAGAGAATATAATCTTTTATAACAACCGATGCTCAAAGAAATTAGAACTTGTTTATTAGCACTAACTTCACCACAATCATTTAACCATGCAAGTTTGTAGAGGCAAGGGTGATTAGTCATATGCAAGTTCAACTTTCGAACCAGCTCAATACTAGCCACATTCACACAAGAACCATAATTAATGATCATAGTGCATACTTTACCATTCACCATGCAATGAATATGAAAATCTTTTCTCTATGTTGTCATGATCATCTATTTTTTGGTATGAATTCAAAGCTCTACTAACAACAAGGAATTCTCTAGTATCAAAGTCATCTTGTTCTCCTAAGTTTTTTTCAGTTTCATGCTCATTATCATGCTGAGGTTTCAGATTCATGTTTAGATTCAGTCGCATATTCATTAGTTTCTTCAAGTAGCATGACTCTCTTAGCATTAGGACAATCTCTTCCTATGTGACCACGACCTTGACACTTAAAAGATTTAATGTCTCTAAAGCCACTAGATGTTTTAGAAGAACTCCCTGTAGAGGTGTTTTGTTTGCCTCTTTATATCCGGCTTTTGCGTGCTTTGCATATGTGGATCCTGTCTTTGCGACCCATATTGGTCAAGGTTTTGGCCGCCTGTAGGCTGTGAGTTTCCAACAGCTGTAGTCTTGCTTTGAAACTTAGAAGAAGAAGATTGATTAGTACGAAATCTTGAATTGAAATTAGAAAAAGTTACGTGCCTTAAGTTGCTGTTCAATCTTCTCACCCATGTGCACCATGGATGTCAAATCAAGGTAGGGTTAGAGTTCAACCCTTTAAGCAATATCTCTGTTCAATCCATGTAAGAAACGTGCCTTGGTGGCCTCTTCAGGTTCCTGCAAGTTAAACCACTCTGACAAAATCTCTAACTATTTAAAATATTCATCCACACTTTTGGTTCCCTGTCTCAAATTTTGCAAAAGTACTAAAAATAGAACTCTCATAGTTATTAGAGATAAATCCTTGTCTCAGTTCATACTTCATTTCTTCCCAAGTTAGGACTTGTGGTTGTCTTGTCTTAGTTCTGTTTTTACAAAGATTAGTCCACCAATTTAATGCATAAACCTGAAACCTCAACCAATGGATGCGTACCTCACCTTTTGCAACTTTGTATAATTAGTACAGGAAAATATTATATCCACTTTCTTTAACGATAATAGAACTTCTTTCTGGAATCTCAATCAAGAATCGCGTCTATATATAATATAGCTGATCTCGTCTCTTGAGCCTTCTAGATATAAAAAAGTTTCCCCTAAACCTCGCTTCAGGAAACCCACATCCTTTCTCAACTAGCTCTATATACGTATCTTTCTGTTACTCTACGCACTTTCTTCTTCCTCCTCTTAAACCTACGTATCAACAATAACCGAAGAAAATCAACTTCAATCGAAGTAGAGTGAGCTAGATGAGAAAGGAGTTTCCTACTCTAAGTATTCCTCCGCATTACTTTTACCATAAAATGTTGGAATGCTGATTTTAGTTTTAAAGAAATCATTATCTTGGGGATAAAGAGGATTGTGACATCGTTGATAACCATAGGGAGGGTATTCATCATAATCATTTCTCATCCTATTCAAATGGATCGTATCGTCATTATACCTTCTCTATGGATTTCTTCGCAGGGGTGGTTGAGGTACAAACCTTCTTGCCTCAATGGCAGGCTGTCTTTGACTTTTTGCTTCAGATTCTTCTTGTGTAGGCCTTCTTATTTGATGTGTAGGGGCTGCCTTAATTGTTCTTTGGCCTTCACTTTTGTTCAATCTCTCATGTAGGTCATCTAACTCAGTTCAGTACATCGTTTGATGTTTGGAATCGTTACAACATTTGAATGATTTGCACCAATGTAGCCCTGGATCTTTTAAACCTCCTTCGACCTACTTGCTAAAATTTTGGGTTGTGGACTCCATCTTAGGCCTGGAAAAATCAAAAACAACAAAGAAAGCAACACTACAAAACAAAGGAACTGAAAATGTTAGTGAAAATAAAATGTTTTGCACACTTTTCAAACTTTATTTCCACTCTCTTACCACCCTTGTTTCTTGACCCAATCCGAGGCTAATAAGGATCAAAGAGAGCAATAAAGATAGGTGTATGTCAAGCCTTTCTCCAATGGATCCGGTTTTGCGTGCTTTTGCACAATTTGGCTCCAACTTTGCCAAACAGTTTGAACACGTGCTGTACTCAATTAGGCCAATTCCCACCTAAACAACTTCCAAATGATGCCAAAATGATGATCAAACAGTACCAAAAAAATCCCAAATCGAGGGTAGCAATTAGCCCACTTTGCACACAATTTGCACAAAAATTGCACCAAAACGGATTCAAATGATAGGAACACCAACTTGAACGACTCAAATAAGATTCAAAGAAGTAATGAGAAAATCATGTTAAAGGCTGAACCAAAGAAGAACTAGGGGTTGTCGTGGGCAATCTTTAGTCAACTTTGATCCTATGCACTTAAAATCACAATATGGCTCAATGCATGAAATAATCAAGAATTCAAGTGGATAATCAGTGTGATAAGGTTTAATTTTATGTGGAAAATTCATCGAGGTTTGGACAAATTCACAAGGTTATGGGAAGGTACACAAAATAGTCGAAATTGCACAAATGATAACAAACTTTGTCCATGTTTTTCCCCTTTCCTTTTCACTCTTTTTCCTTTGTTTTTTATTTCTCTTTTCTGTCTTTTCTCACTGTTTTCAATGTGACCAAGTCTCAGATTTTTATTTGACCAGGGGTAAAATCGTAATTTCACACTTTTGCAAAAAAATGCGATTTTGGGCAGAATGGTGCAATGACTTTAACCACTTGTTTGACACCTCTAATTGCAGTAAATAACCTTGGGATTGGGTTTAATTTAGGGGTGGAGCAATTAGGGTTTTGTTTCAATTAGGGTTTTTGGCTAAAATTTGGATTTTTCGGTTTTTTTGGGTTTTTTGGGAAGTATGGTTTTGGGAACTGAAAGTAAGGTATATTTAGGTTATAAAGGATGGGAATTAAGGTTATTGTTGGTCAATTTGGGTGTGGGTATGGTGTAGGCTGATTTGAATCAAATTTACATCTTAAGATTTGTAAATTAGGGTTTTGGTTTCAAATGAATTGGGACTTTAGAATCTGATTTTTATTTGGGAAAATTGGGTTAGGGTCTTTTTTGAGGGATCGCATGAGGCTGTTTATCGGCTGGTTTGATGATTTGTGGGGTTGGATGGATGGCGGATGGCGTTTTTGGTCATGGAGTGTAATAGGGATGGTTAGAGTTTTTTCTTTAGCAAGTATGATTTATGTAGTGCAATGATCAACACTTGAACAACATAATAAATGCATGAATTCAGTCACAAAATTAGATTTAAACACACAAGATCACAATCAACCCAAAAGCTTCGGTAGCAACAAGATTGCTTATGACTAGGTGGCCTTTAGAAACAAGTAACGGGATTTGTTGTGGCTGAATATTTAAGCTATATGCGAATCCTAATGTTCAAGTTTGAGCAACTAAAAGATCAGGCCTTTAAACTATAACACGTACAAAATGATGGAGAATGAACTTGGGATGGAGGACAAGTGAATTGAATGCAAAAACTAGGTATTTAATCTTAAACACTTTCAGCTTTTGACACACATATATGGGCTCAGTTTTTTTAAGACTTAATAGGGACTCAAAGATGCAATTTTTTTTGTGGTTTTGTGACTCTTTAAGACGTGTGTTACTGGGGAAAATGACAAAAAATGTCAGATTGGAAAAAGGGTAAAATGACTCAAAATTCAAGATATAGATGGAATAGAGTGACCTTCGCTCTGATACCAATTAGAAGCGTGTGTATGGGCTTGATCCACACTTCCACCTTCCAACTTCTTCTCCGAAAGGTTTAGGCACAAGGAAGACACCTTCCCTTGCTTCTTTTTAGTAGAAATCACTGGTTTGTGAGCAACACCAATAACTTCAAGTGGTAGCTTGTAGGCAAGCTTTTCAAAGATCCTCCTAGGCAGCACTTTAAGCTATAGCAAACACCCAATCAAGAAAACAAGTCTCACACGAAAGGAGAAGAAAACCGAAATATATTTGATCAATTTTCCAAGCTGCCTTACACGGCCATGATGGCCTTTATTTATGCTGATTTTGTCTTCTAAGAGAGACCTAACTAGATCAAAGTCTATTTAAAAAAAAGTGTATCACAATCTAGATCAAAACAAACTAGAATTTGAGATGTGGTTTGAAACTTGATAAGCTAATCATCTTGGCTTCAAACTTGAGTTGTTATCCTGGTCCTTAAATTTCCTCTCTTCAGTCGATTGTTGGATGTCAATTGGATGGCTTGTTGATCAAATTTTGAAGGTTGAGATAAGCTTGCAGGTGACTTTAAAAGTTGGCTGAATTTTAAGCTTGAATTGCCCTTTGAATTGGAATTCAAATTTGCTTCATCTTGATCATCTTCTTGGCCGGCCCCCTTAAAGTGTGTAGTAGTGTTGATATGCTTGTCCTTATCTTGTTGGAGAGTTGGCCTTCAAATAGCCTTTCAAACCGTGTGTTTGTTGGGGGAAATGATTAGGACACTATTTTTTAAGACAAACATTCTCTAGGACAAACATCTTTAGGAAACATTCAGTATGAAAAACATTCTCTAAGGTAGCATTCTCTTGGGTCAAACATTCTCTTGAAACATTCTTTTGAACATTCTTCTTTGTCTTTCCAGATATCATCATCCCTTTTAAACTTGAGATTTCTTTCACGCCATCAAGTCCCCTACAAGGCAAAATTATAAAAACAAGAATCATTAGTAAATGAGATAAAACAACTAAAAACACGCACACACACGCAAGCTTGCCTAAACGTTCAAAGTTTGGGTTCAAGTAAATAAATCCAATGATCATTTGGTTCATCTTGCACATGCCTAAACAAGAAGCTACCAATATCAAAACCAAGTTGCTTGGCCTTGCTTCTTGTTATAGGGCCAATGGCCTCTTGATGGGATCCTCGATCCGCATCATTTCTATGTTGTAGGTTGACTTTGATTTTTTTTTATTTTTGTCTGTCTTTCATTATTTGTGAATGTACATAGTTATGTCTATCTTAATTTCAGAAGCTTTCTATTTGTGCTTTCTAAATTCCTTCAATAGTACATTAGTACTGTCATACCCTATAACTTTTAAGTCCGACATTTTGATAATTAGAAAACAACTTAAAATGTAATATTATTAAATGCATAAGTTTATGAGGCTTAGTTAAATGAATTGTAGGTGAGAAAATAATCAAAAAGCTGAAATTGAGGAAATTAGGCCAAATTACCAAAACTACCCCTCCCCACTTAAATGTAGGGGGAGTTACACAAAGGAGTATAACTCTCCACAAGAACCAAACAACGGTTATCAAAAGAAGAGAACAGGGGGAATGGCTGGGAAGAAAGAAGAGGAGAAAAGAGAGAGAAAAGAGAAAGAGAGAAAGGAAGAAGAAGAAGAAGAAGAACCTACGGTCAACCTAGGTTCAATCATTCCCAAAATTCTGCAGTACACTCGTAAGACTAACTAGATACAAAGGCAAGTAATCTTTATATATGCTTGGTACTTCTTCTTTTGATTACGTTAGTTGCTCTATTATGTACTTCCATTGCTGTTAATTGAGTAGAACTATAATCTTTTAGGCCTATTTCTGAGAATCACTGTGTCTTGTTGATTGTTGTTGAAAATGCCCTTAAAGTGTCATCTTTGGTGAATTCATTGTTTTGTAATAGTTCCTTATGTTTGGTGTTGGTGTTTTAGTTGATTTAGAATGATGTGAGACAGTTGGAAGGGTTGAATGGTGGATTTACTGCAATATTTGGTTTGGGTGAGGAGGTTAATGACATATCCGGAAATGTGAATAGTAGATGACTTAAGGTTGATGCAAACTGATGGATGTAGGGATCAAACTGTGTTCTTGTGTGTTGTGCATGATAGGTTCAGATTGGTAAGGTTGAATTTGGGGTGTTAAGATGAAAGAAGTGGTTGAGGAAGATGAAGGAGGGAAGTTGCTGCAGAAATTTTCAGTTTTTGAAGTCCTCAGTACACTTCGAACACCTACTTTAGGCGCTTCATGTCACATAAGGCGCCTAAAGCAGGCGTTTAATGTGTCTCAGTGCATTCCAGAACACTTCGAACACCTCATAAGGCACTTCATGTCACATAAGGTGCCTTATGTAGGCGTTCGATGTGTCACAGCACATTCCAGAATACTTCAAACACCTCAGAAGGTGTTCGATGTCACTTGAAGTGCTTCATGTAGGCGTTCTATGTGTACCAGCACATTCCAGAACACTTCGAACGCCTAGTATAGGCGCTCCATGTCACTTTAGGCGCCTCTTGAAGTCGTTCGAAGTGTACTGAAAGTCCCTTTTGACCGATTACGCACCCCATGTATGTGTGATAACTTTATTCTCTTCCTTTGATAATAAAATACAAGGGTATTTGAGGTGTGCTTGAGGAATAAATGTTAAGTGTGAATAAGTAAGGATAAGATTGGATCCAAAGTGAGTTGGTGATCCGAACGGACTTGGAAAGGTACGAGCATGAAGTATCTAAGGTTCAAGATACATGCATCATGTCTCACGAAAGTATAAGACTTGACATGTAAAGATTGGCTTTCGCGAATGACTTATTTATGTAGTATGTTATTCTAGATACATGTTTTTTTTCGTATTCGCTTATCATTTATGTGATTTATTTGATTTTGATGAATTGTTATAAAGATGCTATTTGCTAACACGAGCACCTTATTTTGGGCAATGATTCATACACCAATGACTCGTCGTGTGTGGTCTCGTAAGGTGTATAGACGTGTTACTTGCTGGGATGTTTTCGCTAAAAATAGATACTCCATGTTCTTTTCAGGCGAGCTAGAGTATGAAATGATATTTGTATAAGACGGTGGCGAGTGGGCTCACTGGGATGATGGTCATTGAAGTAGATAGATTTCTGATCATTCTCTTTTAACTTGGAAGACTTGATGTTTGTTATGTTGTATTGGAGGATATGTTAGACATTTAATCGAACACATTTTGTTTCCCTTGTATTTCTTTTGGTTACATTGATGTTAGTGAAGTTTTAAATTTTACGACGTTTCCGCTGATTTATCTTACGTCATGGATGATGTGCGCTTGATATGATTTGATGCTTCGTAGTCCTTGTAGTAAACTACGGCGGGTGCACTGATACCGATGTCCAATATCGGGCCGAGGCGCTACAGGTGGTATCCGAGACTAGGCTCCAGATCTATCTCGGAAACTTAGGTTCATGATCTTTTGGCAATTTAAGATATGATTTTCCCTTAAGTTTGATCCTTAGTTATAAGTGCTGATTTCTCTATAGTCTAAGTATGATCAGGGTCGGGTGTGCGCGAGCGCGTTTATCATCTAATTCGTGTTAACATTCTTATTTCATACCCCACCCATTCTTACACATTCATGCTTTCAGTAACATCTTGTATCTACTGATTGCTAACGGAACGTTGACCTTTCAGAGAAATGCCTCCAAAAGAGATAACACAAGAAACTCTGGCAACGGACAGGAGAACCAGCCACCACAAGTGGTTTTACCCCAGGTGCTCACTGATGCACTAACAGTGATCGCACAAGGGTTTGTTCAGCAACAACAGCCTCTGCCTCCTCCACCACCACCACATAATATCCGGTTCTTCTACGGAGAGATGAGGAAGGTGAGAGTTCTGGATTTTTGAGGATGTACTGATCTTGAGGAGGCTCAGCACTGGTTGGCTGAGGTGGAGAAATGTTTTCGGTTAGTGCAAGTGCCTGAGAGATAAAGGTAGATGTGGCCACACCCCTTCTATGTGGCAAAGCTGGCGAATAGTGTGTTGGAATGGTGTTGAGAATGACCTCATCTATCTCATGGGCACAGTTCTGTGATGTTTTTCTGAAGTATTACGTGCTAGAGACTGCGATATTGGACAAGATAAGGGCGTTTGATAGGTTGGAGCAGGGTCGAATGACAGTGTCAGAATATGCTGATCGATTTCATGCATTGGGGTAAATTTGCTCCGACGATATGTCTGATAATCGTCTAAAGATGACGAAATTTGAGAGGGGATTGGACTCCAGAATTCAGTCGGCGATAGTGAATGCCGGAATGAGAACTTACGAAGATATGTTGGATGCATGCTTCCGTGTCTAAAGTGATTTCCGTAGAGTAGCAATCAGGGAAGCCAGTGTAGGGTCGTCTGACAGAGGAAAAAGGCCAAGGGATGATGGAGAGTGGGCGGTAGACCCGGACGTTGGCTCAAGATCTTGAAGAGGAGCCCAGTTGGAAATTTTCAGAGACCTCCAGCGCAGAACCCATGCGATGGGAATTTGCCCACACTACAACAGGAACCATGTTGGAGAATGCAGAAAGTTGGTTGAAGTGTGTTACAGATATGGACAGGTGGGTCATATGATTAGAGATTGTCCTGAGATGAAGAAAATGCTCCAGGAGAAGCGGCCCAGCAGCTTAGGGCAAAGCCGAGGACAAATGCGCGTGTCCATGTCATGACTGATACCGACATACAAGAAGCCGTCGATGTGGTAGTAGGTATAATTTAAATTAAGTTTGAATTTTGAGTGAATTAAGTCTCTACATGTTTAACTCCCTATGTAAAACTTGATATGGTCTTAGGTGCGGTTTTAATGAATAAGGTATCTGCCTACGTGCTTTTCGATAAAGGCGCGAGCCACTCCTTTGTGGCAAAGAAATTTACTAAGCACCTTGGTAATTTGCCTGAGTGGTTAGAAACTCCGTATTGTTTTCAAGCGGCCGGAGATCAAATTATGGTTTCGTACCACCAGTACCGGGATTACGAATTAGAGTTTGAAGGACAAATATTCTCCACCACACTGATCCCTATTCAGATGTATGACTTCGACATTATATTAGGAATAGACTGGTTGGCCAAGTATCACGCCAACATTGACTGTCGATTGAATGAAGTGAAAGTCAAGAATACTAGGATAGAAGAAGAAATGTTTCAAGGAGATGCGGAACGGAAGAAAGCCCCCGGGAAGGTGTATATGTCGGTTGCTCAAGCTTGCAAAGTCTTAAGGAAAGGTGTCGAGGGTTTCCTAGTGTATGCGATGGATGTTACTCAGGAAGTACCATCTATTGAACAAATTCCAGTGGTTAACGAATTTTTTGATGTGTTTTCGGAGAAATTGCCAGGAGTGCCACCTCCGAGGGAATTTGAGTTTGAGATAAATCTGATTCCAAGAGCCGAACCCATTTCTAAAGCCCCTTACCGAATGGCTCTAGCAGAACTGAGAGAGCTGAAAAGACAACTTCAAGAGTTATTGGACAAGAAATTTATCCGCCCCAGTGTGTCGCCTTAGGGAGCACTTGTTTTATTCATGAAGAAGAAGGATGGTAATATGAGGCTCTGTATCGACTATCGAGAGTTAAATAAAATTACCATCAAGAATATACCCCCTTCCGCGAATTGAGGATTTGTTTGACCAGCTCAAAGGCTCCAAGATCTTCTCTAAAATTTACCTCAAATTAGGATACCATCAGCTACGAATGAAGGCTGAAACAACGCAAAGATAGCCTTTCGCACGAGATATGGCCACTATGAGTTCTTAGTGATGCCATTTGGTTTGACTAATGCCCCTGCAGCCTTTATGGATCTTATGAATACCGTCTTTCGAGAACAGCTGGACAAGTTTGTAGTGGTATTCATAGACGACATTCTGGTATATTCTCCTGACGAGCAAACTCACGCTAAGCATCTAACAACCGCTCTAGGCATTTTGAGGCAGAAACAACTATACGCTAAGTTTAGCAAGTGCGAGTTTTGGCTAAGAAGTGTGGCTTTTTCGGGTCACGTGTCCGAAGAAGGTCGAAGCTATCACGGAGTGGCCTAAACCTACCAATGTCACCAAAGTGCAAAGTTTCTTAGGTCTAGCAGGTCATTATAGGAAGTTTGCTAAGGGATTCTCAAGGATAGCAGTGCCTCTCATTTGCCTTACTCAAAAGAAGTCCAAATTTGAGTGGACGGCAGAATGCGAGCAAAGCTTCACGGAGCTTAAGAAGAGATTAACCACAGCTCCAGTATTGGCTCAACCCTCCGGGACTGATGGGTTTGTGATTTATAGTGATGCATCGAAGAATGGTTTAGGTACGTAAACTGTAGCATATGGGTATGATTTTGTATATCAATTAAGTTTAGTTTAATACCTTGCTTTTAGGTTGTGTTTTGATGCAACACGAACGAGTCATCGCATATGACTCAAGGCAGCTAAAGCCTTATGAACAAAACTATCCGACACACGATCTTGAACTCGCCACAGTTGTGTTCGACTTGAAAATCTGGCAGCATTACTTATATGGGAAAAAGTACGCGGTGTTCACAGACCATAAGAGATTAAAGTATTTGTTCTCTGAGAAAGAATTAAACATGAGGCAGCGGAGATGGTTGGGCTGAAAGATTACGATTTGACCATTCATTACCATCCGGGAAAGGCTAATAAAGTGGCTGACGCGTTAAGCAGGTAATCCAGCCATGCACGGCAATCACCACTGGAAAGAGAAATAGAGGAATTTGGTTTGGATTTGGTGGAGTCCACAGTGAATGTTTTGACGGTTTTGACCATCACACCAAGTCTAGTTGATGGTGAAAGAGGCTCAGAAAAATGATAAGGCCTGGGTGAGATTTCTGAGAGGATGAAGCATAACCAAGTTGAAGGATTTCAGATCAAAGAGGACGGGAGCCTATGGTTCAGAGGAAGATTGTGTGTGCCTGATTGATGAACTTAGAAGGAAATCTTGCAAGAAGCTCACAACTTAAGGTTATCGATACACCCTGGTAGCACTAAGATGTACAGAGATCTAAACAATATTATTGGTGGTCTGGAATGAAAAGACATATTGCAGAGTTTATAGAGAGGTGTTTAGTTTGTCAACAAGTCAACGCGAAACACCAACGGCTGGCGGATTACTGATGGTTAGAGATTCAGAATGGAAAATGGGAACATGTCATTATGGATTTCATAGCGGTTTACCAAAGACGAGAAATGGACATGACATGATTTGGGTCATTGTGGATCGATTAACCAAGTCTGCACATTTTCTACCCATCTCAAGTGAATCATCTCTCGAGAAGTTGGTAAATTTATATATGATAATATTGTCAGCTTGCATGGTGTTCAGTGAGTATAGTGTCTGACCAAGATCCACGGTTTACTTCTAAGTTCTGGACAACCTTTCAGAAAACCATGGGCACGGAATTAAGCGTGAGTACAACGTATCATCCCCAAACCGATGGACAGTCTGAGCGGACTATTCAGACGCTAGAAGATATGTTAAGGGCTTGCGTTTTGGATATCAAAGGGAGCTGTGATGGAATGGTGAAGTTAACGGAATTTTCTTATAATAACAGTCATCATATTGCAATTGATATGGCTCCTTTTGAAGCTTTGTATGGAAGGAAGTGTAGGTCTCCGGTTTATTGGGATGAAGTCGGCTTGAGAACTATCACTGGACTTGAGTTACTCGAGAAGACGCTAGAAAAGGTAAAATCACACGAGATATACTCAAGACGGTTCAAGACCGCAACAAAAGTTGGGTGGATTCCAAGCGGCGACCTTTGGAGTTTAACGTAGGTGAAAAGGTTTATTTGAAAGTATCACCTACGAAGGGCATTGTAAGGTTTGGAGTGAAAGGCAAGCTAAGTCCCCGTTTGATTGGTTCTTATGAAATACTAGAGAAAGTGGGAGCTCTGGCGTATAGGTTGGCATAAGTCCACTGTTGGACCATGCACCTGCAATAAACACCACTAGAGGGGGGGGGGTGAATAGTGGTTAGCGGAAATTACACTAAAACCCTTTGTAAAAATCCCTTTTGAAAGCAGAATCTGAGACCACCTCAGATTCAGAACCCGTTTTTGAAAATTCAAATATAATTGTACACAACTCCAAAAATTATGAAACTTTCCAGAATTAAACTTCAATGTGTTAACAAGACTACATCCAAAAATCAGATAAAAATAAGATTGTTTCCCTTCAAACAAATAAAAAGATTCAGATTGTCAATCTGGACAGAATTGGACAGAATGTTGCTGATTTTGCAAAACGTGGTTCTCTTTGAATACTCAACCAAAAAGGTTGATCTTTATATAAAAACACTCCTTAGGATGTGTAGATGATGTTTCCAAAAGGCCCTGACCTTAAACAATTCTTGATAAATACAGAATTTAAGTTTTCTCAAAACTGGTCAAATTGCAGCCAGATTGGAGCAGTTATCTTGCAAAGACTGAAAGACTAACTTTACCTTGCTCAAATCAAGTGATTCTTGTTGAAAATGAAAGCTAACAGTCTAAAGTATAACTCCACCAAAATCACGAATTTTGAAAATGTTTAGCTATTTTTTCAAAACGTGAGAAGTTGTGTGAAAACTGCAGTAAAAAGGGGCAGAAAATAGAAATGAAGAAACAAGACAAGAACAGTGAAGATTTATCCTTGTTCGGTCAATGTGACCTACTCCAGTCCCAAGGAAACCTTTCCTTGGATTTCACTATCAAATGAATCACCTTACAACAAGAACCAAGCTTGATCCTTGGGTTATACACCAACCCTACTCAAGACTTGGATAATCACCTTCTAAGCAACACTTAATTGCAACACCTCACCACCTATTGATGTAGCCTTATAAAGATGGCTAATCAATCTTACAAATGAAGCTCAAGAGGCTTGTAGCACAACAAAAACAACAAGAACACCTTTGCTACAAAGAATGGAACAAGAACAACAACAAGAAGAAGATGATAGCTAGACAATTCAACAAATTCTTGTAAGCTTCAAGTGTGTTTCATCTTCTTCACCATTGCCTCTATTTATAGTGTGAATTGAGCCTTGGAGATAAGACTTCCAATGTGTCACTATCTTCATCATCAAGTCCAAATGTCTTCTCATCATTGGTTGGCCTTTGTACACTTGGCAAAATGAGACAACGTAATTGGTCTACCTTGGCAATGTCATGTTGGCCGAAATTTCCATCATGGCAAGTCTCATTTATCCTTTGCAAAATGTAGATAATAAGAGAAGATAATTGCACCAAAATAACCTCAACTCCTTGCTTGAGAATAGGCATGTGTGATTTGAAGAATTCAAATGCAAAATTCACCTCCAAAAAATGATTTGTAGCCGTTGGCTACCTTTTTCCTTTTCCAAATATAACTTTTTTTTTCTTAATAAAATAAAAAGGATAATACCACCAAAATATCCCCAAATTCAAGCACAATAATAGGGCATGTGAAGTCTTCATTTGACTTCAAAAATTTACCAAGAAAACCCATATAGCCGTTGGCTAAACTATATTTAGTAAATTTCAAGTTGGCAATTTTGCCAACTAGCTTCTTTTTGGTTGGTCCACTTGTCTCCAACTCATAAAATGAATTACACATCATATCCAACTGCATATGCACGTTTTTCAACATATATATATGTGTAGAAACTCAGATTTTTGAAGAAGAAATCAATAGATAATAGTTGACAAGATTATGTCAACGTGTAACACCGAAATTCCCAATATTTCTTCTTATATGTCATGAATATTTCCACACCTTTTGTAACTCTGAATATGATGATAAATGTTCTCTTATAACATATATAAGAGGGTCTTCAATAAAAAATAGAATGTGACATCTCAAATTGTCACATATCCAGCTATAGTCAATAATATCATCATATGAGAGAAAAAGATAAAGAATCACCATATTATCTTCAAGTTAAAAATAAATCAGCTCCAGAATGAAGATAATAATATGCTCAAGAGATTCCTTGAGTGAAAATACCAAAAATACCCTCGGAGGTAAAATGACCAAAGTACCCCTGGTATATGAAAACTCCAGAAATGACCCGAATGGTCATAAATACTCATGATATCACCTTTGTCATGATAAATATAATGAGAATACATCCTTGAAATATTTTCACCATGTAATGTTCCTACAAAACTCAAAATACCAATTTTGCCTTTTTGGTAAGATGTAGAAACTTCCAAGGCACGTTAGTCACAATACATTTAAAATCATCAAAATTACACAAGATTCACATAATGAGCATGTATAAATCATATACAAATGAAAAAAAACCACTTTAACATATTTTAGAAAGATATTTCTAAAAACCCTAAACATTCTGTGAGACGTGGATCGATCCACGTGAGGGGTTGACGTACGTCGATCGATCCACGTGAGAGATCGACGTCTCACAGTAAGTTTTAGTTCTTCTCAGTTCAACATGGATCAATCCACGTGAGGGGCTGATGTACATGGATCGATCCATGTGTCTCTGCCTGAGAGATCCACGTCATTTTTCTTCACTTTTTCGACCTTTAATCACTTATAACACCATATGTGACATTTCTAAGTATTCACCACTTAAAATTATGACTTTGAAAATTATCCAAACATATTTCTCAACATTCACAATGTATTTCACGTATCACAGTTGAGGAAGTACGTGACGGATCCAAGCCATGTGCTTGAAGCCCAACGTTTGGAACTCAACGGTGATGTTTCATATGAAGAGATACCAGTGAAGATCGTAGACCGAAAGGACCAAGTGTTGAGGAAGCGGATGATCCCTTATGTGAAAGTCCAGTGGAGCAACCACATAGAACGTGAGGCCACTTGGGAACTCGAAGAACAGATGCGGGAGAAGTATCCTCAACTCTTTAACTAAGGTACGTAAGTTTCGAGGACAAAACTTTTTGTAAGGGGTGGAATGTCATGCCCCGTAACTTTTAAGTCCGACTTTTAATAATTAGAAAAAACAACTTAAATGTAATCTTATTAAATGTATTAGTTTATGATGCCTAGTTAAATGAATTATAGGTGAGAAAATAATCAAAAGCTGAAATTGAGGAAATTTGGCCAAATTACCAAAACTACCCCTCCCTACTTAAATGCTGGGGGAGTTACACAAAGGAGTATAACTCCCCACAAGCACCAAACGGCGGTTATCAAAACAAGAGAACAGGGGGAACGGCTGGGAAGAAAGAAGAGGAGAAAAGAGAGAGAAAAGAGAAAGCGAGAAATGAAGAAGAAGAAAAAGAAGAAGAAGAACATGTGGTCAACCTAGGTTCAATCCTTCGCAAAATTCTGTAGTACACTTGTAAGACTAACTAGAGACAAAGACAAGTAATCTTTCTATACGCTTTACGCAAATTTTGATTTAACAGGCCCTATGTTCTTATAAAGAGAAAACTTGGATCACATATTGGTACTTTTTGTTTGATTACGTTAGTTGCTTTATTATGTACTTCCATTGCTGTTAATTGAGTAGAACTATAATCTTTTAGGCCTATTTCTGAGAATCACTATGTCTTGTTGATTATTGTTGAAAATGCTCTTAATGTGCTATCTTTGGTGAATTCATTGTTTTGTAACAGTTCCTTATGTTTGGTATTGTGTGTTTTAGTTGATTTATAATGATGTGAGACAATTGGAAGGGTTGAATGGTGGATTTACTGCAATATTAGGTTTGGGTGAGGAGGTTGGTGACATATCCGGAAATGTGAATAGTAGATGACTTAAGGTTGATGCAAACTGATGGATGTAGGGATCAAACTTTGTTCTTGTGTGTTGTGCATGATGGGATAGGTTGGTAAGATTGAATTTGAGGTGTTAAGATGAAAGAAGTGGTTGAGGAAGATGAAGGAGGGAAGTTGCTGCAGAAATTTTCAGTTTTGGAAATCGTCAGTACACTTCGAACACCTACTTTAGGCGCTTCATGTCACATAAGGCGCTAAGCAGGCGTTCAATGTGTCTCAGTACATTCCAGAACACTTCGAACACCTCATAAGGCGCTTCATGTGACATAAGGTGCCTTATGTAGGCGTTCGATGTGTCACAGCACATTCCAAAATACTTCGAACACCTCAGAAGGTGTTTGATGTCACTTGAAGCGCTTCATGTAGGCGTTCGATGTGTACCAACACATTCCAAAACAATTCGAACGCCTAGTATAAACGCTCCATGTCACTTTAGGCGCCTCTTGAAGGCGTTCTAGGTGTACTGGAAGTCTCTTTTGACCCATTAAGCGCCCCATGTATGTGTGATAACTTTATTCTCTTCTTTTGATCATAAATACAAGGGTATTTGAGGTGTACTTGCGGAATAAATGTTAAGTGTGAATAAGTAAGGATAAGATTGGATCCAAAGTGAGTTGGTGATCCGAACGGACTTGGAAAGGTACGAGCATGAAGTATCTGAGGTTCAAGATCTTGTACTTGATATGTAGGTTGTGTATGTATGTTTACATATTTGATATGAAGGTACATGATCATTCTGCATCACGACATGAACACTTTGCATTTCGACATGAGTATTGCTTTGCGAAAGAACATGGGTTTGCAAAAGAAGATTAAAGTTTTCGAAAGACAAGCTATGGCTACTGGTTGATTGTAGGGTATAAAAGTCACGCCTGCGAAAGCAGGGTATAAAAGCGTGACCTGTGTATCACCAGCAGGGTATAATGTTATGTTATGGGGCCGTGGACCTATCAGCACGGGGTATAAAGTTATATTTTATGGGGCCGTGGACCTTTCAGCACAGGGTATAAAGTTTTGTTTGCTGTGGACTGATCACCCCAGGGTATAAAGTTCTGCTACGTGAAGAATATGAAGAGTTTTGTGAAATGACATGCATAGCATGTTTACGAAAGAAAACATATGCATGGGTTTTGTGTGTGGTTTTAAAAGAGTACATGCATCATGTCTCACGAAGTATAAGACTTGACATGTAAAGATTGACGTTCGCGAATGACTTATTTATGTAGTTGTTATTCTAGATACATGTTTTTTCGTATTCGCTTATCATTTATGTGATTTATTTGATTTTGATGAATTGTTATAAAGATGTTATTTGCTAACACGAGCACCTTATTTTGGGCAATGATTCATACACCGGTGACTCGTCGTGTGTGGTCTCGTAAGGTGTATAGACGGGTTACTTGCTGGCGATGTTTTCACTAAGAATAGATACTCCATCTTCTTTTCAGGTGAGCCAGAGTACAAAATGATATTTGTAGAAGACGGTGGCGAGTGGGCTCACTGGGATGATGGTCATTGAAGTAGATAGATTTTTGATCATTCTCTTTTAAGTTGGAAGACTTGATGTTTGTTATGTTGTATTGGAGGATATGTTAGACAGTTATCGAACACATTTTATTTCCGCTGTATTTCTTTTGGTTACATTGATGTTAGTGAAGTTTTAAGACGTTTTTGCCGATTTATCTTACGTCATGAATGATGTGCGTTTGATCTGCTTTGACGCTTCGTAGTCCTCGTAGTAGACTATGGCGGGTGCACTGGTACCGATGTCCAGTATCGGACCGGGGCGCTACAAGTATAATAGCACACAATATTCCTATTATTGTGTCATCTATGTAGCTATATATATTGTTGGAGGTTTCACTGGAAGTAAACTCTCTATCCCTTGGGATGGAGGTATTGTTTGTCTGCCTCTCATCCTCTCCAAAATCTAACGATAACTTTTGTTGTCATTAAGATATAATGGGTATGATTGTTGTTGTTGTAGAGTGTTTCGTTCTCTTTTAAGTCATGTTCGAATAAAATCCACATAAATAATTACTATTTCCAATAATTAAGCTGTAATAGACTCCATCCATGCCAATGATCTTGTCGTGCATTGCCGGGCCAAATGGGGTTGGGATCTCCTCACCCCCACTTTCTTCACCTCCTCACCCTCACTTTCTTCATCTGCATCTAGCCTCACCACCCTCCTTTGCTGCCACGTGTCGCGCGGTCACGTGTCACCGCATCCCCTTGCGGTGAGGGGATCCTATCCCGGCCAAATGAACGGATGAATGGCCAAGTGGCACTCGCATACATCTGAAAGAATATTTCGTACCGACCAACGTAGTTGCATCATTTTCCCCTTAAAGACCATTGGCCTTCAAACAACTTTATACTTAAATTAAGGCCGTTCCTTCAACACTCACTGTGATACAAATGAATTTTGCTTACCAAAAAAAGATACAAACGAATTTTTATTTATTACACAATTTCTATAATTTGAGTGTTGTAACCGTATATTTGGGAGAAAAAATTAATAAATTAATTAAGTTAATTAAGACTATAAGAAGAAAAAGAAAAAAATTAATTAAATTATCTTAATTAACTACCCATTAACCATTCCCCCTTAACTTCCCCCACTATCTCAAAACTTCCTTCCCCACTCCCAAATTTCTCCCCCTACCTAATTAAATCCCCCCAACCGCTTTATTTTAGCAGCCTTCGGCTGCAACAACAACAATAAAGAAAAAAAAGATGCGCATGAGAGGAGCAGAGAGAGGCAGCGACAGTGAGGAGAAGGAAAAGAAGAGAGAGAAGAGAAGAGAGAGAAAGAGAGAAGGAGAGAAAAGGAGAATTGGCCACCTACATCAAATCCAGCACCGTTCTTGTCAGTGAGTTGGTACTCAAGAGGTAGGTTACCCTCCCCTCTGTCAGATTGCTTTGGATTCCCTCGCATTCTGTATTGGGAATATTTGATCATCACTGTATGTTTATCTTTTATATGTTTATTATGAATTCTTTATGTTTTAGTATGGTAATTGCGTGTTTGGCCTTAAATATAGATCACATAGCATGGAAATAGGTTGGAATGGGTTCAGTATGTCGAAAAAAGTGCCTAGGGACGGTGCGTATATCAAACGTGCGGCGGCAGAGGGCGGCGCGTGTGTCCCACGCGCATCCCTCAGCGGCGCGTGTACAACACGCGCTGACGTGTTTAGCGTCAGAATGTCCAGGACGTTAAATGGAGTCTGATGGAATTGGTTTGGGGTTAATCGGAGTTCAAACAAAAAAGTTATGATTTTTTAAGGAAATTAGAAAAAAAAAGGGTAAGGGGTCTGGCGGTCGCATGCTAGCCTGCTAACCCTAGCGGGCTAGAGGGCCAGCTCTGCAGCCGGCCCAGACTAGAAGTATGTGTTTTTTCTTAAAAAAGAGGAAACGGGCTAGCAGGCCAGCGAACCAGCCTGCCAGCCTCAGCGGCAGCAGGCCCGTGCTGCAGTCAGCTCAAATCGTGAGTAAACTAAAAAGAATAGGCTACCGGACCGCCGGACAGCGGGCCAGTCTCTGCCAGCAAGCCGGCCCAAAATTTGGTTGAACAAAGAAAAAAAAGTGTTGAGGCGCCTTGCAGGCCAGTGGGCCGCGGCTGCCAAGGCCTGTATGTGCAGAAGGGCCAGAAATGTTTAAGGGCCTGAATTGTGGGTTTCTTTCAAATAAAGAGGTTGTAATGTTAATATATATATATATATTATATATATATAATATATATATAATATAGTTATTGTTAAGTTAAATATAAAAAAATCAGTAACTAATATAAAATTAAAATAAAAAAATAAATAGAGATGTTTATAATAACAACAGTATTGGTACCAATGTGCCGTTAAAAACAACAACAACAACAAGAATAATAATAATAATAATAATAATAATAATATTGTACTTATTTAATTTAATGTTAATAATGTTTTATAGATAAGGAAATTTAGAAACCCACAAATAAATTTAAAATAATAGAAATAAAATAGTAGGGAAAATAAAAATATTTAAATTAAAGATTTAAGTGTTTGAGAGCATAGGAAAAATAAAATAAAGTGAAACTTTAAATAAAGTCTAGAAAGATAAAATACAATAATGAACCCCACGCAATATAGGGTAACTACACAATATAGGTAATACGCAACATAGAATGGAGCATGCAACATAAGATAAAGGAAGTGTGAAATTGTGAAGCATTCATGTCACGAACATTGCATTTGGCCTATGAGCCGTGTGGTTCTACGGGACGTGTGGCCTGACGAGGCATGTGATGGGTGTTGGTAACAGTTACCTTCACCTAATAGGACCCCGGGACATGCATAGCATAACATTGAAAAGAATGGTCGTAGCGTGTGATATTAAATGACTGCGTGTGACACGGAGATAGAAGATCATGCATTATGAGGTTGCGCATTGCATTTGTTATTGTAGTGATTATCGATGACCTTGTTGTTAAGTTGTTTCGGTGCTACGTTTTGGGATACGGATCAGGTCGGGTATGTGCTATTTCTTTATTTATGCTCTATCTGCTTTATTTATTTATCTGTTTATGCTTTACGTGATTTATGTGTTTACCTGACTCAGTATGTGACAATCCCTTTTCGGGAGAGACGGGTAACCTACGAGTGACTCCCATCACTCACCCTCACCTCCCCTCCACAGGTGAGCAGGACTTCGATTATATCTTTATAGAGGATGGGACCGATCGCGCAAGCTAGGGAGAGTAAGACGGACTCAGGGTTAGTATTGAGATCTTGTGTTCCAGATGCTTTCAGTGGGGTAGTTAGATTGTTGTTTCCACCTAGACTTTTTACCTATCTTCAGAGTTTCAGTTGTTCATACTTGATGTAGTGGATTTCATTAGCCGTTGCATTTGTGTTGCTTTTATTATCGTTTCCGCAAAAAATGTATACGTCCTTTCTGACGTGTAAAGAAGTTTGATCGACGTCTTGTAGTCCTCGTAGTAGGCTACGGCAGATGCACCGTTCTCGATGCTAGGGTTCGGGAGCGAGGTGCTACATTGAGATATATCTCCTTTCATATATTAGAATTCAACGGAATTATGAAGCAAGCTTGGGCTTGATTCTAATAACAGTTTCAACAAATTCCTTGCGTGGATGAAAATGGAAGTTTGTAGGTGTTCAAATGATTTTTTTGTAGCATCATGAAAGATAGTTTCTAGTTTTGGACTTGTCTAAATAGAATATGTCAGATTTACTAGGTTAACAGTGAAGGCGATGTCATGAACTGTTAGATGTTCATGCAAACCAAGACAATAATATGTAAGAAAAGAATCTCGTGATTTATTTATAAATCACTAATGTGAATCATATGTATAAACATATCCGTACAGTCTATTGACTAGATACATTGCAATAAATAATTAGATTTGATTCCGATTGATTGACAATTAAGATAATTCCTTGATAGAAGGAATTAATTGTTGGTTAAATATGGAAAGGGGTCATTGGCCTAGCCTATAAATAGAGGGTATGTGATATTCCATCGATCCAAGCAATACACCATTCAGATACGCATAGACTGGAAGGCTCCATTTTCTACATGAATTCTTCTCTACAATAGACTTTCGGTTCAAAAGCAACGGCTAAACGATAATGGCTGGAGGTAACTTTTATGCTACCGTTATTTATTTTAGCGTTACATTTGGTATCAGAGCCACCTCTGACCATATCGTTTGTATTTAGAAAACTTTCTTCCATACCCTTTAATACAATTTAATCGTTCAAATGTTATATAGGATTATAGTTTTCGAGGCCTTTAGTATTCAATTGTGTATACCCTTAATCGGCCAAAATTACTGCATACAATTGCATTTTGTTTGGCACTGATGGAACTTCAACATTGTATCAAATGGATCCTCGTATATTTAAAGGTCCCAGTCATGGAAGTCGAAGGGAATATGATATTCTGAATCTTTTTCCATTGCGATAGTTGCAATTTTAGTAATTAGAAAACAGACTAAACCTATAAAGGACAAGAAGCACGCATGCTCAATGAATTGGAGTTCATTAATAGTCAAGTTTGGGCAAATATCACCCAAGGATGGTACTGTACTCGGATGGATTCTCCTGGAAAATTTAAGGCAAGGATTGCTAGCTTCTGGGCCTCAGGTAGGCATTATTCGAATGTATTTTATTTTTCGGGCATCCACTGCTTCCTTGTTTAGTTGGATGGCTGCATCAGCACCGGGATCTACTTGCACACAAAAATTGTGATCATCATATTACTTATGGATTATAGATACAAGTAAAGAAATGAATGTTAGGATTAAATCGAGATAAGTATAATGCGCAGCACATTGATACATTTTATACGAATTAATCAGAAGGGAGACGTTATGTATGATAATATTATATGTTACATATATCACGTAATAATATTAATTATTATGTATAACATCCACACGTTAAGTCGTCATCAGGTATGTTCGTGGATGTATAGTGTGATCTAAAATAAAAACCCCGAATATGTAGAAAGTCATATGGTCAGAAACCGCGATAGATGGGCTCAAAATGCAACAACCATAAAGTGTATGACGTCTGATCCCCGAGGGGCGACCACGTGTGGCTAGTAGATAATTGTTGGTACATAAATTAAATATTAAATAATATTTAATATTAAATATAAGATAATAATATTTATTATTAAATAATATTTAATAATGGATAAAGATAACTTGATGATAATATCAAGTATATCTCCAGGTATCTGAGATAAGGAAATCTCTATCCATAAATGAAGAGGGTTGGTTTCAGATACAATTTTGGACCTTAAACTCATCAGGATTCTTCATTTCTCCCACTATATAAAGGAGGAGGCTATACACCTCCTCATACAGTGCTTTGATAGCTGGCCATACAGTATACAGAGGGAGTGTGTGTCAAATTTTCTATAAACCCCACACTGTCTAGCCTCTCCATCGGGTAAAACAGTGAATTGTTGAATCCGTTCAAGGGGTGCATCAACAATTGGTGGGAGGTCATGAATCCTTGGATCACGCTAGGTTCATCACTAGCAGGAGCAGTACATCGTGTTTAGATTAACATCAACAATGGGGCAAGGCATAATTTCCACATTTTGTTACTTTGTCCATTGATTCGATTAAACGGTCCTATTTAGGGATTTATTAAATTAAATCCAACAAGTGGTATCAGAGCAGATCTAATCGAATCAATTATGTTAATCTGTTCATGATGAAAAACAGAATTTTTTTGGGATCAAAAACGTTTTTTCGGAACAAGCTTTGGTAAAAGAAAAGGTTATGTTTTTAAGTATATATATTAAAACCTCAGGTTTTGACAAAAAATTGGCGCTGGCCTGGTGGCCAACGCCTTTGCCTACAAAATCAGAGGTCTCAGATTCGACACCTTCAGCCGGAATTCCAGGATTTTTTGATTTTTCTGGACTTCTGTTTTTTTAATTTATATAAAAGCCCTTTCTATTCTGCACAAAAGGCTGACAGCGACAGAAAGGTCATGAGGTTGAATCCCCCACCAGCCAAAAATTCCAGGAGACCTTTTGCTCTAAGGCTGGCGGGCTGCTCCTGGTAGGCTTCCTGCGGGTTTGGGCTGGGAATCTGGCCCAGTTTTGAATATAAGGTTTCGGCCCAAAAGACTATTTAAATAAAAAAAGAGGCTGGCAAGCTAGGCTGCTTTCAGATCCGGGTTCAATCTGGTTAACAATTGGGCTCGGCTCAATTACACGCAATTAAAAAAGGGAAAAAAATCTAGGAAAACAGTTTGGGCCACGCAGATTCTGACCCGACCAGACCCGTGGCTCCCTTTCCCTTTTTCATTTTAAATTTCATCTTTTTATTTATTTTGTTTATTGTTATTATTTTGGATAAGTAAATAATAATAATTTTTGTTATTATTATTTAAAGTTTATTTTAAGGAAAATAGTAATAACAATAAATTGTTGTTGTTGTTTTATATTATTATTATTATTATTATTATTATTATTATTTTATTATTATTATATTATTATTATTATTATTATTATTATATTATTATTATTATTATTATTATGTTTCCTTTTTAAACAAAATAATAATAATGATAATAATTCTATTATTATTGTTATTATTATTAAGAAAATAGTAATAATAATAATATTATTATTTTAAAGTTTCTTTTAAAGGAAAATAATGTAAATAATAATGATAATAATTTGATTGTTATTGTTATTATTTAAAGTTTATTGAAGAAAATAGTAATAATAATAATAAATCCTTGTTATTATTATTATTATTATTATTATTATATTATATTATATAAATAATTCAAAAATAATAATAATCAACTATTAAGTTTAATTTCTGATTATTACATTATTTGTCTATATGCATGCAGTTAATTTTTTATTTTTATTTATTTATCCCGTTTATGGTTATGCATGTTAATAAATAAATGAAACAAGTTAAGGAACTTAACCCAATGAGGATCCGAATCTTGTTTGACCCTGTTTGACCGAGTTTAACCAAGTTAATTCGATGTGCTAAGTTGACTGTGTTGACCAATAATATCTGGACTTATTAATCAATGCAGTTTTAAAACTCCTGATAGATGACTTATTGAATTATGATAAAAACACCATGCACATATTTCTGTCTAAGAGCCAGTTCTTAAGCGAGACCACTGTGACTCCACCGACGGCCTAGGAATTATGTGGAATGGCAATACATGCTTATGGCAAGTGGGTGTTACCGAATCGGTTTATTTCACGACTAAATAAGAATCATCATAAGGTTATATCACTTGTTAAATTGATTGATAAGATATGTTTTCTTAAATCGTAAGAAGAACCAAGCTTGGTTCAACGTGGTTCTTATTTGAGCCGTAAAGGGAATCAAGCTAGTTCAAATTGTTTTAAGCAAAAAAAATGTATATTGAGGTCAAAGTATGCACGGTACGTGCAAAAGGGTCAGTCAAGAAACTGCGGATCACTTAGAACCATAAAGTTACGCGACTTAGCAAATGTAGGGCTTTAATATGATCCCCTTAAAGTGCGGCAATCATATCATCGCCACTATATTTGTTATGATCGTGAGGGGCACATATGTGTTGGAAGCAATTATTGACTGGCCCAAAGAAAGGTGTGATTGTCGAAAGCACATATGAGCATGGTAGTGGACCCAAATGGGTCCGGCGGCGAAGCTTTAAATGCATAGGCTAACTCATTGGTCCAAAGGAATGTGGTTAACTCGTGCTTGGAGGGCCGTCCTATTGACCACTACATCCAATTGTTGGAAGCTATTGGAATAACTCCAAAGAGTCCTAATGCTGAAAGACAATTGGTAGATGGAATTAAGGTTCTATTTTGATATTCGGATTTTTTGCAGATTAAAGATTACACGTGTTGTGTGTTTACGTCTGTTTCTTGTTTGCTTTTCAGCAATAATATCTAACATTAAGGACATTCCTACATTGAAAGGTTCAAATTATAAGCAATGGAAAGGTCAATTCCAGATCTTTCTGGGGATTGATGATCCAGACACTGTGTTGCAGACAGATCGTCCAGCTGTGCTAACAGGCGAAAGTTCCAGTGAGGAAAAATCTCATATGGCACGTTGGCTACGATCAAATCGCATGTGTCTTATGATTATGTAAAAGACTATCTCCGAATGCTTCAGGGGACACATTTCTGAATCCACGAAGGCCAAAGAATTTTTGGCCAATCTCGAGGAGAGGTTTATAAAGAATAAGAAAGCTGAGACTGGCAATCTCTTAAAGAAACTTTGGTTGAAACAGTACAGGGGATCTGGCAGCATAAGGGAGTACATCCTAGAGATGAATCATATCGCTTCTCAATTGAGAAACATGAAACTGGATGTCTCTAATGAAATGCTAGTTGTCATAATCCTCAACTCCTTGCCTCCAAAGTTCAAACACTTTCTAGCCAGTTACAATGCCAAAAGGAAAAAATAGACAGTGAATGAACTTATCGTGCATTGCGTGCAAGAGGAGGAAAGGCTCAAGAACGAAGGGCATGAGGCTGTGAATACTGTTGCCACCAAGTTCGGTGGTAAGAAATGAAAGGCTACGGATAGAATGTGCAAAAGGCAAAGTACAAAGGAAAAGGGGGCGCCTACTGCTGACGCACCCAACAACATGACTTGTTTCTTTCGCAAGAAGGAAGGACATTTAAACAAGAACTGTACCAGTTATAATTCTTGGCTCAAGAAAAACAGTACGTTTTTAGTTTGTTGTGAAGTTAATTTTGTTTCGGGTATAGCCACTTGGTGGGTCGATATGGGAGCCACGACTCTTTTATCTGTGACTATGCAGGGTTACCTCAGCCATAGAAAACCAAGGGACGGTGAAAGATACGTCTATTGGGAAAATGGCAGTGGCATAAAGGTTGATGCCATTGGGTATTTCAGATTGCTATTGACATCGATTGTTGAGAAAAAGGGGTTTGAGTGATTCACAAAATGCATGATTTAAATAACGTGTGCTAAAGAAATGCATAACATATTTTATGACTTGACACGTTTTTGCAACAAACTTGCCTTATATACTTCATATATAATGTTGGCGTACTAACAAGCCATGAAGCTTTAAAGCTTACATCAAATGGCAAACATTTGTTGTGTTTGAACTATTTTCAGGTGCCACCATTAATGAACTAAACTAGTTCATTAAGTGAAGACTTAGTTTAAATGAACTAAGTAGTTCATTAAATGGAAATATTTGGAGAAGGCATCAAGGAAACAAATATGGAAATGGAAAGTCTCCTTCTACCCTTAATCACACGTTTTACATATATTATACACCTATATTATGTATATATATATATATTTTTTGAAAAGATATATATATGTATAAATATATTATGTATATATATGTATGTATATATACAAACGTACGTTAATGCCACACCACTATACTTACCTCATATTTATGAGTATATTCAGGTCTTATCCCTATGATATAATTCATGGTGATGACAAATTATTACGACACACGTTACAGGTTATAAACCAAAAATTGTCGTATCGGTGACAACTGAAACTTCGTTAACGTGTCACGTACTTGCCATATATAGATGGCCACCCCTACACTTCAAAACTGGCCACAAATTTCGTGGCTTACATGGTATATTCAGTCATAAAATCATTCCATTTGGCACACACAAATCACCCACACCCCAATTAAGGCCAAATTGTGGAGATTTCAGCCTTTAGAGCTGAATATTCAAGTTATTCTATGTATATTATGTGGACATAATATATATTACATGTGCAAAAGTTTGAATTTAATCGGAGAAAAATCGCGTAATCGACAAAGTCAAAAATTTGATTTTCTACGAACACAATACATGGAACGTTTTTGGCATGACATGTAACATGTATCTAGACACTTTTTACATATTCAATACATACTAAAGTGTTCTAGAATATTCAAATTAGGGTTGATTGGAATATACCATATGCGTATAATTATTATGCACTATTTTAAAAAGCTTACAAAAATAAAATTCAGCACATGGTAATCCTACATCACACGCCTAATACACCTTGGTGGAGCTTATGTGGAGCTTAGTTGGCATCTTGATTGGTGAAGAATGGACTACACAAGGTTTGACTTAATGGAGAGAGCTACGCAAGGTAATATTTCAAACTATGTTACAAATGTAACACATGCTGAAAATTCAGCATGTGAAACTTTAAGTGGCCGATTTTTTTATGTCCTAAATTGTGATCAATTTGCTTCTCCATTTTCAAGGGATTGATGTGTAATAATATGGAAATAATTTGAACATCTTGAGATTATTGCACATGCTGAATTTCATCATGTGATGCATAAGTGCTGGCCGAATTTTGTAATTAAATGGAGATCAATTTACCTTCCAAATTATTTGGGATTAATTGTGTGATAATTGACAAGGTTTTTACTACTAATTTGGCACATGTTTTAAGTGTAATTCTCATATTTGTACAGTCATCAAGTGATGACAAATTTCATCCAATCAAGGAGTGTCAAGTAAGCAAGGTCAAGTCAATCATCCAATCAAATGTAGCCAAGTAAGCAAGTTGATGTCACATCTATACAAGGCATTCTTCCAAGGAATTAAAAGAGAATTTTCAAGATGGATAAATGCCCTAGAGGTGCTGGCCAAAGCAAGATAAAAAGAAGAGAATGAGAGTCATTCTAAAACAAGACAATTCTCATATTCTCTTAAGTTGCAAAAAGTGTCTTCCACTTTCTTCTTCTTACATTTCTTTCATTCTTCTCTCTCAAGCCTATTGTTCTTATATTCAAATATATTTAATAGGCTTTGTATAGAACACCATACACGCTCATTGTTGTAAAAGGTTGATCAAGGTGTGATCAATCCTTTATTCATTCGGTGGCGGTGTTCGTGAAAGGTGTAATTGCTTGTATTGTTTGTAAAGGATTGGAGTTGGTGTGTAACTCCAGCAACTCTTTGTGGTAAGGTATTATTTTGTTTAGTTATAACCGAGGAAGGTGTCCTCGAAGACTGGAGTAGGTTGATTTAACCGTACCAGTATAAAATTCCTTGTCTTCTTTACTTTACTGCACAATATTTTAGTTTCCAGTATTCTACATTTACTTCGTTGCAACCTTAAAAATAGCAAACAAATTTCAAAAAATTGTAAAATTTTTCAGAAACATAGCCACACCTCTTAAGTTTCATTTGGCGCAAGTTTCAACTTATTTGGACAAGTATAAGTCGTTCAAACGTTAATAGTTCTAAAACTAGTGCAATCTGATTTACCGACTTACAAAGGTTGAGAACTAGAACGTATTTGACATACCCCTTGCTATATGTGTTTAAATGGGTTGAAACATTTTTGAAAAATTCTATTGGGAAGTATGTCAAATACGTTCTAGTTCTCAACCTTTGCAAGTCGGAAAATCAGATTGCACTAGTCTTAGAACTATTAACGTTTGAATGACTTATACTTGTCCAAATGAGTTGAAACTTGCGCCAAATGAAACTTAAGAGGTTTGGATATGTTTCTAAAAAAAGTTTACAATTTTAAAATTCGTTTGCTATTTTTAAGATTACGACGAAATGGATGCAGAATGCTGGAAACTGAAAATACTATGCAGTAAAGTAAAGAACACAAGGAATTTTATACTGGTTCGGTTAAATCAACCTACTCCAATCTTCGAGGACACCTTCCTTGGTTATCACTAAACAAAATTAACACCTTACACCAACTCCAACCCTTTACAAACGATGCAAGCAATCACAACTATTACGAACACCACCACCGAGCGGATGAAGGTTTGATCACACCTTGATCAACCTTTTACAAAAATGATGTGTGTATGGGTGGTATGAATAAATCCTATTCAATATGTTTGAATATAGATACAATAGGCTTGAGAGAGAAGGAGAAGAAAGAAATGTAGAAGAAGAGAGTAGAGAGTCTTTTTGCACTTTGGAAATTGTAAGACTTGTCTTGCATTTTTTGGCTCTTCTTCTCCTCCTTTTATTTGAAAGTGTCCACCCCCCCTTAGGGCATCTCTTCACCTTGGAAATTCTCTTTTAAGTCCTTGGAAGAATGCCTTATATAGATGTGACATCGACTTGCTTACTTGGCGTAACTTGATTGGATTTTGTCTTGGCCTTGCTTACTTGGCACTCCTTGATTGGATGAGTTGTGTCATCACATAATGAGTGAAAAAAATCTGAGATAAAATGAAAATCATGTGCCAAATTCAAGTTCAAAACATTGCCAAAAATTATACAATTAATCCCCTCAAATTTGGAAGTATTTTTTTGATCAAATTGAAGACAAAATTTCGGCCAGCACCATTTGTATCACATGCTGAATTTTCAGCATGTGCAATAATCTTAAGACTTTAAAATTGTTACCATATTACTACACATCATTCCCTTGAATATTGAGAAGCAAATTGATCACAATTAAGACACCAAATTCGGCAAGCCTATGTCTCACATGCTGAATTTCAGCATGTGTTTTCATTTACTAAGGAGTTTGAAATATTACCTTGTGTAGCTCCCTCCATTAAATCACTAACCTTGTGCAGTCCATTCTTCACCAATCAAGATGCCAAATAAGCTCCACCAAGTGCTGAGTAGGCGTGTGATGCCAAGCTTGAACCATGTGCTGAATTTTATTTTTTGTAACCTTTGTAAAATAGTGCACAATAATTATACACATATGGTATATTCCAATCACCCTAATTTGAATATTCTAGAACACTTAGTATGATTGATATGTAACATGTGTCTAGATACATGTTACATGTCATGCCAAAAAACGTTCCATTGTTGTGTTTGTGGAAAAACCGAATTTTCGACTTTTGTCGATTACGCTATTTTTCTCCGATTAAAATTCCAATTTTCAAGCACATGTAGGCGCCACTTAATCAGTCATTAGAGCTGAATATTAATGTTATTTTATGTATATTTATGTGTGACAGCAAAATGTCCGAAACTTAAAGTTATTTTATGAATATTAAAGTTATTTTATGTATATTAAAGTTATTTTATGTATATTATGTAGAGCTGAATATTAAAGTTATTTTATTTATGGAACCATGAATTAAATAAAAACTTATTGGCATTTTATCGATTGGATAAAATGGTTATTACAATTATTTTGGAAATGGAAATTTAAACTCTATCATGATTCTAGATTGATCGGTCATAGCAAAATGTCCGAAATTGATAAACTTTATCCAAAAAATATCGCTTCAAATCAAAAAACCTTGCATGTTGTAACGCGAAACGTTAAAGCAAAAATTAACTCATGAGAATTCAGGATCATTATGACATCGACGTTTATGACATGTGTCCAAAAACAGAATAGAACGTCTTGCCAAAACAGAAATTCTCTATCCTTTAGACTTGACCGATTTAAAGTCGTGTGTATTTTGTGCTAAGGAAAACAAACTAAAGTCCGAAGATATAAAACAAATCATGCAAATAGTCCATTAGAGTTGATTCATACCAATATTAGTGGCCCATTTCATTCGGTTACTCAAAACGGTCGCTCTTATTTATCATCTTTATTGATGACTATTCACGATATGGCTACATATTTTTAATTAAAGAAATAGCACAAGCACTGGACATGTTTAAATCCTTTAAAGCTGAAGTTGAGTTACAACTCAACAAAGGATTAAAGCCGTCAGATCGGACCATGGAGGAGAATACTACGGCCAATATAAAAGATCAGGAGAACAATGCATGGGACCATTTGCTAAATACCAAGAGAAAAACAGAATCATCCCTCAGTACACCATGCGTGGGTCACCAAGCATGAATGGTATAGCTGAAAGATGAAACCGCACACTTATGAATATGGGACGTAGTATGATAAGTCAAACTATGCTACCATTATTCCTCTAGGGAGAAGCGTTTAAAACCGTAGCTTACATCCTCAACTAAGTATCAACTGAAGCAACGATAAGGACCCCTAAGCGTAATCTTAACCACATAAGGGTTTGGGGGTTGTCCCAGCAGAGGCGAAGCCTTACAAACCAAATGAAAGAAAGCTGGACACCAAAACAGTTAGTTGCAATTTTGTTGGTTCTTCGATCCCACAAGTAAAGTGTTTTTCACGACAAATTCGGTAAAGTTCAATGAGGATACTTTGGTTCTGGAGGGAATGATTTGCATCAGCAGATCATCAAGTTAGATGAGGGTCACTCAGATGCGACGGAAATGCGAATCGAACCACCTTTTGGGGAGACAGAAACAACGATACCCGCACCTGAGGTACCTCAGCCCAGTAGTGACGCTCAACAGGAACAAGTTCTTGAGGAAGTCACTGAAGAACTCGAAGAATTGCCTACTGATGGTGCAGCGCCCGCCCGAAACCAGGGTTCCGGCTCAGTGCACCCGCCGTACTCTACTCCATAGAGTACAAAGCGTCGATACTATACATGTACATGTCGACATGAATAATGAATCGATAAGCGGAAGCAACATAACATAAACAAATCTTCATCGACATGCACTGTACTACATCATAAACTGTACAATCATCATATACAGAATACTGAAATCATATATCATACATCATAATCCGAAACTTAATGCCTTCGAAATAATCTCTCAGTATGCTCTTCGTTATCAATGGTCTATCTAGCATGTCTTCAACGAGCTTGTATATTGATACCTGTTATCTGAAAAATTATAAATGAGGCAAGTATGAGCGATAGCCACCGACTTTTAATCGCTCAGCAAGTAGTCTTATCAGATACGACATGTGGATCATACATGGGGAGACGGGGTGACAAATCATAATAACCATAAATTTTGAATATAATGAACACGTCTCCTTTCTAACAAGTATCATATCATATCTGCAAACTGTTGTAAACTGAAAGCAGATAAATTAGGAAGATTTCAAAGCATATATAGCATAACAGCATCTCATTCTGCTTACTCCAAAACATCATACTATATCCATACTTAACTTCTAATCCATAACTTATACCATCTTTGCATATCTTACATGTACTACATTCTCATGCTTAACACTACATTGTCCACTTAGTGCTATCATATACTTAAAGAATTCTTAATCATAACCCTAAGGTGACATGGTCATGACGTGATGCATAAAACATGACTTTTCATAAAATGACTTTTCGTAAACATGACTTTTCATAATCATGACATTATTTTCATAACTTGCATAACATGACATATTCATAACTTGCATAACATGACTTTTTCATAACATGAAGACATAACATTTACATCATTGGCTATATCACTTTTCATAAGAATAATAACACACGACATACCGATTGATTCCCCGTATAATACATGTACGACATAAACATCATTACATATGTACATGTACCAACGGTGACGGGCTATGACAGAGATCCCATGTCCCAGACCCGGTGTTACACTCAGCCACATACGTAATCATATGCCCCTGACATCTACCACCACCCCGGTACCAATGTCACACTGGCGAACATAACATGATTGTAATCATGAACATAACATAACATAACATATCGTGTGTCGATGAAATCAATCGTCTCGCGTTTATTATTCACATGCATATGAATTTTCAAAACATGAGATGTGACAACATAACTTTGCAAATCTTGTTTTCATGTAACGAGAGACTCGGTCAAATACGGGTATCTTGTCATACTTCCACTAGTAACATCACTCACTTAATTTCCTTCTACATATCACAACTTAAACAAATATCATTTTCACCTACAAATAAGTACCATTCGGCCATCATACTAAAACAGCTCCCTTTTTCTATTATCATCACACAATAATTTGGTAGCATCTATTTCATACATGCATATCATAATTCATAACTAAAATGCCTACCTCATGAAATTTCTAATTACCTTAACATTTCATCTTAGATTTCATAACTTACATCTTATCATAACCTATTATGTTAGTATACATAACATGTAACATATCATATACATACACTATAAAAGTTAGTAATCTTATACTTATGCACACATAAATATGAACTATTTATGTTTCCTACTTTTTATAACATAATACATAAATTACATACTTAGCCTACTTTCATAACTTAACATATTCATCATATATACATATATACTTATAAAAATATGGTGAAATCATCTTTGTCATTAAGGCCTAAAGGCCAAACATATATGTACATGGTATATACATATATAGGTCATTTTGTGATATATTATGTAATATCCAAAACTTATTCATTTTCATATCTTAACATATTCATCATATATATATATACTTGTATAAAAATATAATGAAATCATTTTTGTCACTAAGGCCTAATGGCCGAATATATATGTACATGGTATATATATAAATCATTTTATGATATATTGTATAATATCCAAAACCTATTCATTTTCTCTCTTTAAAATATATATTACACATATATACACATGAAACATATAAAATCATATTTTAACCTTGAAATGGCCTTAAGGCCGTAATATGTATATTGTATATACATATTTATAACCTGCCCAATATGTGTATATATATATATACCGAATATATATATATATATTTATACATCTATACATACTTTTATACAAAAATCGTATATAAATATATATACATCTACACATCTATACATACTAATATATATACATATACATATACGTAGATCCGTATATATATATATATATATATATATATATAGATCTATACACTTATATATATATATATCAACATATATATTTTATAATATACTCCAAGTGTGTGTATATGTGCGTGTTTATATATATAATGTATATATATATAGCGTGCGTGTAGTGTATATATGTATATATCTATTACTCAAACATAGATCTAAACTTTCTTAAGAAGAAATCTTGAACATACTACATGATGATCCAACTTTGATATGAACATATATACTTAATATTTGTAAAACCATGTAGGATCTAGGAAGAATACTTGCCTTGATTTACTCTCTTACTCTTAGATGGTAATTCCTTCACTTGGATTTGAAGAACACATTTCTCCTCCTTCTCCTTGGTATATACGGTTATGATGCCCAAAAAGGAGAGTTAGTGTACAACTTATGAAACTAATTATATGGAAGAATCAAACTTAAACTTTATAAAATTCCTACCTTACTTGCTTTTGATTCTACATGCTACAACCTTCTTGAATATTTCTTAGTTGATGGAGTGTTGTTTAAAACTTGGTGTAGGAGTTGTTATGTGGTTTGAGATGAAGAAGAAATCTTCTTCTTGCCTTCTTGGAATTTTCGGCAGAGGCATGGAGAGGAGGGAGATGGAAGAATTCATTTGTGAAGTGGTTTGCTTTGTTTAATAAAATTAGAGAATATTGTAAGGTAAAGGAATAAAAATTGGTCTTGGTTCTCTTTTCTTGTGTGCCACCGAGAATTCAAAAGGGGAGGGGGTTTCTTTTGTGGAGTGGGTTAGGTTGTGGACAATTATTTAATAAAAATGAAGGAATGTAATGGTAAAGTAAAAGAATGTTTGTCCCCTCCTTTATTGGCCATAGGGCCGGCAATATGAGGTAATATGTGAGGGTTTGTATTTTATTGACATGTAGGGTAAGTGGAAGAAAGTGTGATAATAGTGTGTATTGTAGTTACCATATCGGGTATTTTATTTGGTTTGATTTATATATTGACTTATGTTGATACCGACTAATTTATTTAAATACCTTGTATCTCCGATACAGTCATTGTCTATTCCATCCAGTCTCGTTATATCCGTTAACTTACCTTAAGGTTATTTTTATGTGTGTTTCTACCCCGATACTTAATGTCGATGTCTTTATTAATTCTAAATAGAAATTTAAAATTCCACTGAAATTTCATCAACATCGCATTTGCGTTATATTTTCCTCATTTCCACTAGCCCGGGGTCTCGGGTCGTAACATTCTTCCCCTTATAAAAAGTTTCGTCCTCGAAACTTAGGAGTTATATCGATTTTGTCCTTAATGATTTAAATACTTAATTTCTAGTGTCATTTCTTAATCGCCTTTGATTCAACTTAAAGTTTGCCAACTTATGATAAAATTTTTCTAAATTCACAATTTTTGTATACCTCCTGTTAATCCGCTTAAGTATTCTACAACTTCATATCTCTGCGCATTACAGTAACTTTATACTTACCAATTTTTTTTCTTTCAGCCACTAACCCTAATCCGATTAAATCATATCACTTAACTCTAGTCATGCCTATTCGGATTCAACTTACGCATACTAATTCCAATCAGATAGTCCGACGACTTTCTAAATTCATAATTTAGTTCCCAATGTGGCCTGACTCATAATATCCTTATATCTATTTATATAATCGTACTCTTATCACTATGAATTTACATCCCTAATGCGACTAACATCTTTTACCTACTCTGAAAATTTCTAATTTCATCGTCTTATTCATACGCGTACTATTTGTGCAATATATTTGCTAAACTCTAATCATCGTAATTCTTATAAATCACTGCTTATAGTTCTACTACATATCATATCTTAATCAGCCTAAGAAATTCTATCACTATCTCCAAATATTATCCCAATTAGAGCTAAACCTGAAATTGTGGAAATTACAGTTTATAACTACTATGTTACTAACTAGAAAATAGCATTGGGGTCTTCTAGTGACTTGACTTGTACAAATGTCAGAAAACTGAAACGACCTACTTATACTTTCTAGTTTTCTCGTATCTGTCTAATACCGTTCTATTTCCTTTATACCAAGGCTGTCGCTTTCATCTAAGATCGTTTCTTACGTCTATGATCATTTCTTAAATTCTAAGATCATTTCTTAAGTTCATGTCATTGTTTTATTATGTGTCCGCAGTGGATCTAGAGCCACTGCTCTGATACCAACTGTAGCGCCCCACCCGAAACCAGGGTTCCGGCTTAGTGCACCCGCCGTACTCTACTCCATAGAGTACAAAGCGTCGATACTATACATGTACATGTCGACATGAATAATGAATCGATAAGCGGAAGCAACATAACATAAAAAAATCTTCATCGACATGCACTGTACTACATCATAAACTGTACAATCATCATATACAGAATACTGAAATCATATATCATACATCATAATCCGAAACTTAATGCCTTCGAAATAATCTCTCAGTATGCTCTTCGTTATCAATGGTCTATCTAGCATGTCTTCAACGAGCTTGTATATTGATACCTGTTATCTGGAAAATTATAAATGAGGCAAGTATGAGCGATAGCCACCGACTTTTAATCGCTCAGCAAGTAGTCTTATCAGATACGACATGTGGATCATACATGGGGAGACGGGGTGACAAATCATAATAACCATAAATTTTGAATATAATGAACACGTCTCCTTTCTAACAAGTATCATATCATATCTGCAAACTGCTGTAAACTGAAAGCAGATAAATTAGGAAGATTTCAAAGCATACATAGCATAACAGCATCTCATTCTGCTTACTCCAAAACATCATACTATATCCATACTTAACTTCTAATCCATAACTTATACCATCTTTGCATATCTTACATGTACTACATTCTCATGATTAACACTACATTGTCCACTTAGTGCTATCATATACTTAAAGAATTCTTAATCATAACCCTAAGGTGACATGGTCATGACGTGATGCATAAAACATGACTTTTCATAAAATGACTTTTCATAATCATGACATTATTTTCATAACTTGCATAACATGACATATTCATAACTTGCATAACTTGACTTTTTCATAACATTAAGACATAACATTTACATCATTGGCTATAGCACTTTTCATAAGAATAATAACACACGACATACCGATTGAGTCCCCGTATAATACATGTACGACATACACATCATAACATATGTGCATGTACCAACGGTGACGGGCTATGACAGAGATCCCGTGTCCCAGACCCGGTGTTACACTCAGCCACATACGTAATCATATGCCCCTGACATCTACCACCCCGGTACCAATGTCACACTGGCGAACATAACATGATCGTAATCATGAACATAACATAACATAACATATCGTATGTCGATGGAATCAATCGTCTCGCGTTTATTATTCACATGCATATGAATTTTCAAAACATGAGATGTGACAACATAACTTTGCAAATCTTGTTTTCATGTAACGTGAGACTCGGTCAAATACAGGTATCTTGTCATACTTCCACTAGTAACATCACTCACTTAATTTCCTTCTACATATCACAACTTAAACAAAATATCATTTTCACCTACAAATAAGTACCATTCGGCCATCATACTAAAACAGCCCCCTTTTTCTATTATCATCACACAATAATTTGGTAGCATCTATTTCATACATGCATATCATAATTCATAACTAAAATTCCTACCTCATGAAATTTCTAATTACCTTAACATTTCATCTTAGATTTCATAACTTACATCTTATCATAACCTATTATGTTAGTATACATAACATGTAACATATCATATACATACACTATAAAAGTTAGTAATCTTATACTTATGCACACATAAATATGAACTATTTATGTTTCCTACTTTTTATAACATAATACATAAATTACATACTTAGCCTACTTTCATAACTTAACATATTCATCATATACATATATACTTATAAAAATATGGTGAAATCATCTTTGTCACTAAGGCCTAAAGGCCGAACATATATGTACATGGTATACATATATAAGTCATTTTGTGATATATTATGTAATATCCAAAACTTATTCATTTTCATATCTTAACATATTCATCATATATATATATATATATATATATAAATATATATATATATACTTGTATAAAAATATAATGAAATCAATTTTGTCACTAAGGCCTAATGGCTGAATATATATGTACATGGTATATATATAAATCATTTTATGATATATTGTATAATATCCAAAACTTATTCATTTTCTCTCTTTAAAATATATATTACACATATATACGCATGAAACATATAAAATCATATTTTAACCTTAAAATGGCCTTAAGGCCGTAATATGTATATTGTATATACATATTTATAACCTGCCCAATATGTGTATATATATATATACCGAATATATATATATATATATATTTATACATCTATACATACTTTTATACAAAAACCGTATATAAATATATATACATCTACACATCTATACATACTCATATATATACATATACATATACGTAGATCCGTATATATATATAGATCTATACACTTATATATATATATATATATTTATTTATACATCTATACATACTTTTATACAAAAACCGTATATAAATATATATACATCTACATATCTATACATACTAATATATATACATATACATATACGTAGATCCGTATATATATATATATATATATATATATATATATATATATATAGATCTATACACTTATATATATATCAACATATATATTTTATAATATACTCCAAGTGTGTGTATATGTGCGTGTTTATATATCTAATGTATATATATATAGCGTGCGTGTAGTGTATATATGTATATATCTATTACTCAAACATAGATCTAAACTTTCTTAAGAAGAAATCTTGAACATACTACATGATGATCCAACTTTGATATGAACATATATACTTAATATTTGTAAAACCATGTAGGATCTAGGAAGAATACTTGTCTTGATTTACTCTCTTACTCTTAGATGGTGATTCCTTCACTTGGATTTGAAGAACACATTTCTCCTCCTTCTCCTTGGTATATACGGTTATGATGCCCAAAAAGGAGAGTTAGTGTACAACTTATGAAACTAATTATATGGAAGAATCAAACTTAAACTTCATAAAATTCTTACCTTACTTGCTTTTGATTCTACATGCTACAACCTTCTTGAATATTTCTTAGTTGATGGAGTGTTGTTTAAAACTTGGTGTAGGAGTTGTTATGTGGTTTGAGATGAAGAAGAAATCTTCTTCTTGCCTTCTTGGAATTTTCGGCAGAGGCATGGAGAGGAGGGAGATGGAAGAATTCATTTGTGAAGTGGTTTGCTTTGTTTAATAAAAGTAGAGAATATTGTAAGGTAAAGGAATAAAAATTGGTCTTGGTTCTCTTTTCTTGTGTGCCACCGAGAATTCAAAAGGGGAGGGGGTTTCTTTTGTGGAGTGGGTTAGGTTGTGGACAATTGTTTAATAAAAATGAAGGAATGTAATGGTAAAGTAAAAGAATGTTTGTCCCCTCCTTTATTGGCCATAGGGCCGGCAATGTGAGGTAATATGTGAGGGTTTGTATTTTATTGACATATAGGGTAAGTGGAAGAAAGTGTGATAATAGTGTGTATTGTAGTTACCATATCGGGTATTTTTATTTGGTTTGATTTATATATTGACTTATGTTGATACCGACTAATTTATTTAAATACCTTGTATCTCCAATACAGTCATTGTCTATTCCATCCAGTCTCGTTATATCCGTTAACTTACCTTAAGGTTATTTTTATGTGTGTTTCTATCCCGATACTTAATGTCGATGTCTTTATTAATTCTAAATAGAAATTTAAAATTCCACTGAAATTTCATCAACATCGCATTTGCGTTATATTTTCCTCATTTCCACTAGCACGGGGTCTTGGGTCGTAACAGATGGGGTTTAGGAACCTACAGTATCCCAAGAACAAGTGCCCCTAAGGAGATCCACTCATGAACGGAGAAACCCCATATCTAGTGACTATGTGGTGTATCTCCAAGAACACGAATTCGATGTTGGCATGTTGGACGATGACCCTAAAAACATCCAACAAGCATTACAATGTCGAAATTCAAAAAAGTGGATAAAGGCCACGGAACAAGAAATTAAGTCTATGCACGAAAACAAGGTTTGAGAGGTCATCTCGTTGGTTGCAAATGGATATTTAAAACCAAACAAGATTCAAAAGGAAATGTAGAACGGTATAAGGCCCGAATTGTTGCTAAAGAGTATACCCAAAAAGAGGGTATATACTATAAGGAAACTTTCTCTCCAGTATCGGCGGAGGATTCCTGCCGGATAATAATGGCTTTAGTGGCGCACTTAGATATTGAGCTACATCAGATGGATGTCAAGACTGCATTCTTAAACGGAGAACTCGACGAAACCATTTACATAGTTCAACCGCCTCAATTCGGAGTGGGAGATCCAAAAGGCATGGTTTGTCGACTAAACAAATCCATCTATGGGCTCAAGCAAGCGTCTCGACAGTGGTACTTCAAATTCACCAAAGTGGTTGTTTCATTCGGTTTTGAGACAAATCAAATTGATGAATGCGTGTATCACAGGTTCAGTGGGAGCAAGTTCATATTTATGATCTTGTACGTAGATGATATACTTCTTGCAACAAACGATGCAAACATGTTGAGCGATACCAAAGCCTTTCTGAGAAAACATTTCGAGATGAAAGACCTTGGTGAAGCTTCATTTGTGTTGGGACTTGAGATACAGAGGAATTGTAGCCAAGGTATCTTAGGTCTTTCACAACAAGCATACCCCTATGACAAGAGGAGACAAGTTTAGTATGAAACAATGTCCCCAAATAGAGTTTGAACGTCAGAGATGGGAATACTCCCTATGCTTTGGTAGTAGAGAGTATAATGTATGCCCAAGTATGTACACGACCAGACTTGGTATGCATCACGGGAATGTTAAGCAGTTACGACATACATTCTGAATTCTGTTGATCTCGCTAAAGTTAGGACCAAGTTGGAATTAAATATGTATGATCACCTAGCATATTAATTCGACACTACATATCCATTTCAGTATCCATGTCATTCAGTGGAATGTTAGTATCATGATTTAAGAGGGACAAGTCACTAATTCAATGTGGTGGCGTGCGGCTTAAGTCTTTTGCTAACATTTGTTGATGGATCGGAAAAGGTAAGACACACTAGAGAACATATAGTAAATGAGCTCAAAAGGGTGATATACAATCTTTAAGATACATACATAATCCAAGTGGGAGATTGTTGGGATTATTCGAGATACGTGTAATGCGCAGCATGTTGATAAAGTCTATACAAGTTAATCATAAGGTGGACGTTATGTATGATAATACTATAAGTCACATATGTCATGTAACAATATTAATTATTACGTATAAAATCCACACGTTTTGTGATCACCGGGTATGTTCATGGATGTATAATGTGGTCTAAAATGAAAACTCCGAATCTGTAGAAAGTCATATGGTCAGAGACCGCGATGAATGGTCTCAAAGTGCAACGACCATAAAGTACGACGTCTAATCCCCGAGGGACGACAACCCACGTGTGGCTAGTAGATAATTGTTGGTACATAAATTAAATATTAAATAATATTGAATATTAAATATTAGATAATAATATTTATTATCAAATAATATTTAGTAATGGATAAAGATAACTTGATGATAATATCAAGTATATCCCTAGGTATCTGAGATAAAGAAATCTCTATCCATAAATGAAGAAGGTTTGGTTTCAGATACAACTCTGAACCCTAAACCCATCAGGATTCTTCCTTTCTCTCTCTATATATAAAGGAGGAGGTTGTACACCTCCTCATATAATGCTTTGATCGCCGGTCATACAGTATACAGAGGGAGGGTATGCTAAATTTTCTATAAAGCCTACACTGTCTAACCTCTCTATCGGTTAAAGTAGTGAATTGTTGAATCCGTTCAAGGGGTGCATCAAAAATTGGTGGGAGATTATGAATCCTTGGATCACGCCAGATTCATCACCAGCAGGAGCAGTACATCGTGTTCAGATTAATATCAACAATGGAGTAATGTATAATTTCCGCATTTGTTACTTTGTCTATTGATTTGATTAAACGGTTCTATTCTGGGATTTATAATATTAAATCCAACAATGACATGAAAACATGCATTAATACAAAGGTAAGTTAAGAGTCCGAGACCATAAAAGGTCTACCCAAAAGACACATTTATCAAACCACTGCATGTCAAAACAACGTATCTACAAAGGCAAATATGAAACAAAAAAAGATTTCCTCTCGTTTTGTATATGTTTCTGGTCAGTGTAATTTTACCTGTTTAAATTCTTTTTATATGACCATTTGAACATACTTATTGGTATTTGTACGTTTATCAATTAACTTTGTTTATCATGACTCTAATTATGCATCCATTTGAGAAAAATATTAGCAAATGCAAAAGGTGAATTATTGATATAATAAAGATGTGATAAATATATCATGCACATAAGTTTTGTATAGAAAGTCGGTACTTAAGCGGAACCGTCTGTGACCCCACCGTACAGCCTGAGATTTTACGTGGAGTGGTAATACTGTCTAGGAAAATGATTGTGATCTTTCCTGGGTATTGCTGAATCGGTTCACTTCATATTTTCATTATGATTTCATCTTTTGTTGATGTCATATAAATGGTTTTAAAGAATAACATTATAGATATGCGTTTAATTTAATATAGAACAATTATGTAATCGCCCAAAGGTTGATTAAATATTCTATATAAATATGTTAATGACATATAAAGAATTATTTTCTTAATTTTAAGATTAGCCACATCATCTTAAAATTGTACGGTATAAAGAAAATAAAATGTCATCATACCTATGGTTTTGATTAATAAGGTAATCACTCTGTCCCACAGGGAAGTGGTTATTTTATTGATCAAGAAAATTAAACATAAACCTTTCTAATGCCCATAGGTACAGAAATAATTTTGGTGGTTTAATTTTCATATCATTTTAAGTATATTCTATGCATGAGTTCAACCTCTACCCACAGGAAGGTTTAGAATATACTATTTGAATTAACTTGATTAATCATTCTGATTATATATGTTCATAGCATGATCTATGTTTCTTTGGTTATGCAGTTATTTCTACTACTGCTTTATTTGATTATGCTTGTACTCCAATGCTGACTGGTCACAATTATAGTGAATGAAAGGATATCATCCTTTTAACGTTAAAGTGCATGGGCTTAGACTTGGCACTCCGTGAGGAGAAACCACCAAATCTCACGGAATCAAGTACGCCATTTGAGAAGCCTAGTTATGAGCGATCTAATCGCCTCAGCACTGTTACAACCGAAAAGGAAAAGGAAAAAAAGGAAAGAAATTAATTAGTTAATTATAATTTAAAGTTTAAATTAAAGATATATCATAAATCTAACTAAATCTTCTCCCCAATCCCCTAATTTCTCTCCCCATCCCCTCCATATTAACCTAGCCGCTATTCCTCCCCCACTCACACACAAGTCGACGTTCACATAGAGGCAAAGAAAAAAAAACGTGAGTTTAAGGGAGAAGAAAGGAGAGAAGGAGGCTAGGCACGTCACGCCAAATTCAACCATCGTACGTAGTATTTCTTCATTGGAAAGGTAGGTGCCTCTTCTCCACTCAAATGAGTACGATCCATGCATGCTTTGATGGTATATTTTACGTGATTCATTGTTTTTATTTGTATTAGATGTAGATTTGTATTTGTTTATATTCAGAAAAGCATGAAGTAATTGTTTTATTGCTACTATTTGCTTGTTGTGTTTGAACTTTGATGGTAGGATTTGGTTGAACCAAAAATAAACTTGAAAGAAATTGAAAAGTGGAAATTTTCATATTAGGATCCTCTTAAAAGTTGTGTTTTGGCCTTAGAATAGGTTCCTATATGTTGGAAATAGGAAGAAATTCGGATCTGCCTTGAAAATTAGGACAAGAAGGCTGCGAGTGTGTCTCACGCGCCGTCGGAAGGGCCGCGCGTGCGTGGTACAGCATGCGCCTTCCTAGGGAAAATGGTGAATTAAAAAAATAATAAAATAGGGCGGCGGCAAAACAGGCTGGCCTACCAGCGCCAAGCGGTCCGAACCCTAACGAGCCAGCAGGCTGACTGCAGCAGGCCGGGCCCAATTGTGTTTAAAAAAAAGAAACTTGGGAGGCCGGCCAACAGGCCGGACCGGATGCCCAGCTGGCCGGACCGAAGGCAAGCCGTCTCAATACTCTAATATAAAAAAAGAGGGGGGAGCGGCAGCAGGCCTGGATCGCAGGCCGGGCAAAAAATGAATAGTAGACCCGGCCAGTATTAAAAAAACAAACCTATTTTATTTAATTTAATAATTTCTGGAAATTAGAAAATAGTAAATAAATCATTTTTAATTTCCAGAAAATATAATTAAACACCAGAAAATTCTAAATAAATTCCAGAAAATATAAAAGGTTAAAATTAAATTATTTACACTTAATTTCTGAAATTTGGTAAATGCAAATAATTAAAAATAATTAGTGATAAATAGAATTAAATAGGGAAAAAATAGAGAAAATGAGTAGAAATTCTAGAAAATTAATACAAGCTAAGGAAAAATAAGGGTAATGCTAAATAACAACTTTTCAATATTCGTAAAATTTACGAAACCAAATATTGAGTGCGGAGTTGGTGAGGATGGGCGTACGGGCCCCAGGCGACTTTGTTGTTGCATTCATGGCATGTGCATTTGCATTTGGAGTGGGTTGAGATGTACGGGTCTCAGACGCTCGAGTGGAGTGGATCATGGTATACGGGCCATGGGTACTCGGTTATGGTGGATCATGGTGTATGGGCCATGGGTACTCGGTTATGGTGGATCATGGTGTACAGGCCATGGGCATAGGTTATGGTGGATCGTGGTGTACGGGCCACGGGCATCTGTAAGGGTGGATTGTAGTGTACGGGCTACAAACATCCAGTCAATCCTGGGATCATGCATTGCATATAGGTCTAGGGGCATATTGCATGACATGATTCTTGTTGTGTGTGACACGTTGATTGAGCATGCATCACGTACTTGCGCATTTTATGTGGAGTGTTTTACTTACCGCATTTATTTTGTCTTACGCAGTTATAGCATGTTTATGTGTTATGTGGTTATATCATTTTGGTATGTACGTTTTGTATTTGTTTGAGGTGGGCATCTACTAGGTGATTTCTGTCACTCACCCCTACTTCCCAAGTGAGCCGGATGAGGATTACGAGCACATCTTTGTTGAGGATGGGACGGACGTAGCAGAGTGGGTCGGTTGAGAGCTGCAGCTAGGATATGAGGGAACTCTGCAGGCGTTTTGTTCTTATTATACTTTGAGGATTTGTCACAGACTTCTTTACTACTTTTATTATCAGAATTTCTATTCAGCAATGTAATGACGACTATTGGAGTTTAATTAATGTTATGGTTTACGTTTCCACGAAAAAAAATTTATACGTCATTTTTGACAAGTAAGAGATTGGTTCGACGCTTGGTATTCTCCTTAGCAAGATACGGTGGGTGCACTGTTCCCGATGCTAGGGCTCGGGAGCGGGACGCTACATGTGGTATCAGAGCCGAGGCTTCAGATCCACCTCGGAAACGCATGATTAATTAGAACACTTAGACATAAGTTACGATTTTACCCATAATAAACAAAGTAGACTTAAGTGATGATCTTAGACCTAAGTTATGATTGGGTCATGGGAGGTGTGTGCCGATGGTGAGCTTTTCTTGTCTAATTATCGATTTATCCGTGTTCCACCTTTCACCTTGTTATCGACTAATCTGATTTCGTCTCATGAACTTCAATTATAGAAGATGCCTCCACGACGTGATCTAGCTGGTAATAATGGTGACAATCAACAGGGTCAGGGGACCATCCCCCAGGTACTGGCAGACACGCTGGGCACTCTGACTGCATTGGTGGCCCAGCAGCAGGTGCAGATTGCTCACTTGCAACAACAACATGAGCAACAACAGCAACAGCAGCCACTACCGCCACCACTGCCACCACCAACCCAGGGGCTTTGATTCTTTTACCGGGAGATGCAAAACTCCTGGATACCTATGTTCAGGGGTACCACCTGACCAAAGGAGGCAGAGATTTGACTCAAGAATGTATCCAAGCAGTTGAGGTTGTTAGAGGTTCCAGACGCCCTAAAGGTGGATGTGGTGGTACCATTATTGGAGGGCGATGCAGAGCGATGATGGCAGGATGTGGTATGCAGACGGACTACACCACCGACATGGGCCCAGTTTAGGAAGGAGTACCAGAGGCACTACGTTCCTGAGAGTGCCATTTAGAGGAGGATGACAAAGTTTCAGCTCCTGACACAGGGGTCCATGACTGTTGATCAGTATTCTGAGAGATTTCATCCACTCGGGAGATACATGCCTGCCATCATGGACAACGAGAGGGCAAAGATGTTGAAGTCGAGACGGGTTTGAGCTCACGCATTCAGTCATTGATCATATACGCCCAGCCTACCACTTTTGAGGGATTGTTGGAAGTGTGTCGTAAGGTCGAGCGAGACCTCGTGAGGGTTGCAGCGGCCGACAGGGCCAAGAGACCGCGAGAGGAGTTCCGTTCAGGGAGAGCAGGGATATGGTTAAAGATTCCACGCCGACACCCCACCGGACGATTCTCCGGGCCACCACAGCAGGGGCAGGGATCGACTACTCGGCCACTGATTAGCGAGGATTCTATAGCGACGGCAGTGCAGCCACTCAGGACGGTTGGATCGCCACCCCCGGTATGTGCACAGTGTGGTTTCTCTCATACAAGATCGTGTTGGAGAGCCCAGCAAGTTTGCTACAATTGTGGCAAACAGGGACATTACGCCAGAGAGTGTCCTACAGCAGCACAAGCACCTCTGCCACAGGGTCAGACGGAGTAGAGGGGAAGAGGGAAGACCAACGCTCGGGTGCAAGTCATGACGGACGCTGAGCTATAGGAGGTCAGAGACGTAGTCACATGTACTCTTAAATTTAAGTAATTACTATTTTAAAGTCTTAAAGATATATTTCTCTTTGTTTTGGTGATTTGTGCTGCATGTATAACTATGAACCTGTTAGGGGAGATATTAGTTAACCAAGTCCAAGTACATGCTCTATTCGATAGTGGTGCCAGCCATTCATTCGTTGCCAGGAGATTCTTCAAGAACCAGGTATTCTACCGGAACGACTTGAGATCCCTTCTCGTGTTCAATTCGCCGGCGATCAGGTGTTAGTATCTCATTATCAGTACAAGGATTGCCAGTTGGAGATAAATGAACTTGAGTTCTCTGCAACCCTGATCACTATCTAGATGCAGGACTTCAATATCATTCTGGGCATGGATTTTATGGCGAGATATAGTGCTACCATCGACTATCGTCAGACACAAGTCAATATGCAGACACCGAATAAGCGAGAGGCTATCTTCCAGGGGGATGTCAAATTGAAAAAGTCATCCAAAAAAATCTACATGACTGCAGCACAGGCTTCTCAGGCGTTGAAGAAAGGAGCTGAGGGTTTTCTTATATATGTTCTAAATGCCAGTGCTGAGACGCCATCGATTGAGGATATTCCAGTGGTACGAGATTTTAAGAATGTCTTCCCTGACGAGTTACCAGGTTTACCACCAAGCAGAGAAGTAGAGTTAGATATCGATCTTGTACCTGGAGCCGAGCCGATCTCGAAGGCACCATACAGGATGGCACCAGTAGAGTTAAAAGAGCTTAAGGAGCAGTTGCAGTATCTGTTGGACAGAAAATTTATCAGGCCTAGTGTTTCGCCCTAGGGAGCACTAATATTATTTGTGAAGAAGAAAGACGGTACTATGAGGCTATGCATCAATTATCATGAGCTAAATAAGATCACGATAAAGAATAAATGTCCACTACCGAGGATCGACGACCTATTTGATCAATTGAAGGGTGCCAGGGTATTCTCGAAGTTTGATCTGCGATCAGGCTACCATCAGTTGAGGACTAAGGCAGAAGACATAGCAAAGACTGCATTCCGCACCCGATATGGGTACTACGAGTTTCTTGTAATGCCCTTTGGACTGACGAATGCACATGCGACCTTCATAGATTTGATGAACACAGTATTCAGGGAGCAGTTGGACCATTCTGTGGTAGTGTTCATTGACGGCGTCTTGGTGTATTCGCCTAATGAGGAGACTCATGCTGAACACTTGCGGGAGGTATTGGAGACTCTCAGAAAGAAGTTGTACGCTAAGTTTAGTAAGTGTGAATTCTGGTTGAAGAGTGTGACCTTCTTGGGCCACGTGATTTCTGAGTAAGGTATTTCGGTTGACCCAAAGAAGATAGAGGCGATCACAGCAATGGCCCCGACCAACTAACGTCACTCAGGTATGCAGCTTTCTTAGCCTTGCCGGTTATTATCGCAAGTTTGTGGAGGGATTTTCAAGGATTGCAGCACCACTGAGTCGATTGACTCAGAAAAAGACTAAGTTTGTATGGACCTCCGAGTGTGAGAAAAGCTTTGCAGAGTTGAAGCAGAAATCGACGACTGCACTAGTGTTGGTACAACCCTCTGGCACCGAAGGATTTGTCATCTACAGCGACGCCTCGAAGAATGGGCTAGGTATATGTATATAAATTTTAAATTACCATTATGTACATATTAACTCTAGCCTAACACTTTCGTTGCAGGATGCATGTTAATGCAGGGAGATAGGGTTATCGCATATGCTTCAAGACAGTTGAAGCAATATGAGCAAAATTACCCGACCCATGATCTGGAGTTAGCAACAGTGGTGTTTGCGTTAAAGATTTGGCGCCATTACTTATACGGTGTGAAGTGCGAAGTCTTTACCGATCATAAGAGCTTGAAGTATCTATTCACACAGAAGGAGTTGAATATGCATCAGAAGAGATGGCTTGAGCTATTGAAGGACTATGACCTGACCATCAGTTATCATCCGAAGAAGGAAAACCCAGTTGCAAATGCCTTGAGTAGAAAGTCTAATCACGCCAGATAGACACCATTTGGAGAAAGAGATGGAATAGTTTGATCTTGACCTTGTTGATTCCACTGCTAATGTTATGGCGGCCTTACTTATTACACCATCTCTGATTGAGCGGATTAAGGAGGCACAGGAGGAGGATGTGACGCTCCGAGATATCCGAGAGAGAATATTGACCAGTCTGATTGAGGGCTTCCAGATTCATGATGATAGCAGTATCTGATACCAAGGAAGGTTGTGTGTGCCTGATGTGGAGAGTCTGAGGAGGGAGCTATTAAAAGAAGCACATAATTTGAAGTTGTCGATTCATCCAGGTGCTACGAAGATGTATAATGATCTAAAACAACACTACTGGTGGAGTGAGATGAAGAGACACATCGCTGAGTTCATTGAGAGATGCCTTGTTTGTCAACAGGTTAAGGCAGAGCATCAGAGGCCAGGAGGTTTGATGTTGCCGTTGGAGATACCGAAGTGGAAGTGGGAGCATGTGACGATGGACTTTGTAGTAGGACTCCCTAAAACAAGAAACGACAATGACATGATCTGGGTGATTGTTGATCGATTGACAAAGACTGCTCACTTCCTACCCGTGCCTAGTGATGTGACCTTGGAGAGATTGGTGACACTGTATATTGATGATATTGTTAGCCTTCATGGAGTCCCAGTCAGTATCGTCTCAGACCGTGATTCGAAGTTTATCTCTCGATTCTGGTCAGCTTGTCAGAGAAGGTTGGGGATGGAGCTGCGATTGAGTACCACTTTTCATCCGCAGACAGATGGGCAGTCTGAGAGGACCATTCAGACTTTAAAGGACATGTTGAAAGCGTGCGCATTGGACTTCAAAGGGAACTGGGACAGTATGATCAAGCTAATTGAATTCTCCTACAACAATAGTCACCACAGTGCCATCGGCATGGCACTCTTTGAGGCGCTCTATGGACATAAGTATAGGTCCCCCGTTCATTGGAATGAGGCTGGTGAGCGCGTTATTACCGGTCCTGAGTTGGTTGAGCAGACTAGAGAGAAAGTGAAGTTGATACGTGATAGACTCAAGATTGCTCAGGACAGAAGCAAGAGCTGTGCTGATTCAAAGCGACGTCCCCTAGAGTTTGATGTGGGAGAGAAGGTTTACTTGAGGGTGTCGCCTACGAAGGGGGTTTCACGATTTGGTTTGAAGGGTAAGCTGAGGTCTCGCTACATTGGTCTATACGAGGTGCTCGAGAGGGTTGATACCTTGGCCCACCGACTGGCGCTACCCTCTACCTTGGCCTAGGTACACAGCGTATTTCACGTTTCTCAGTTGAGGAGATATGTTCCGGATCTGAGCCATGTTCTAGATGCGCCACCATCGATGATTCGACCTGAAACAACATATGAAGAGACCCCGATCAGGATCGTGGATCGCAAAGACCAAGTGTTGAAACACCGAGTCATCCCTTATGTCAAAGTGCAGTGGACCAATCATACGGAGCGTAAAGCAACATGGGAATTGGAGGAGCAGATGCGAGAGCGCTATCATTACTTCTTCGACTAAGGTACGTCAAGTTTGAGGACGAAACTTCTTGTAAGGAGGGTAGAATGTTACAATCGAAAAGGAAAAGGATTAAAAAGGAAAGAAATTAATTAGTTAATTATAATTTAAAGTTTAAATTAAAGATATATCCTAAATCTAACCAAATCTTCTCCCCTATCCTCTAATTTCTCTCCCCCATCCCCTCCGTATTAACCTAGCCGCTATTCCTCCCCCACCCACACACAAGTCGACATTCACATAGAGGCAAAGGAAAAAACCATGAGTTTAAGGGAGAAGAAAGGAGAGAAAGGAGGCTAGGCACGTCACGCCAAATTCAACCATCGTACGTAGTAATTCTTCATTGGAAACGTAGATGCCTCTTCCTCCCTCAAATCAGTATGATCCATGCATGCTTTGATGATGTATTTTACATGATTCATTGTTTTTATTTGTATTAGATGTAGATTTGTATTTGTTTATATTCGGAAAAGCATGAAGTAATTGTTTTATTGCTACTATGCGCTTGTTGTGTTTGAACTTTGGTGGTAGGATTTGATTGAACCAAAAATAACCTTGAAAGAAATTGAAAAGTGGAAATTTTCATATTAGGAGCCTCTTAAAAGTTGTGTTTTGGCCTTAGAATATGTTCCTATACGTTGGAACTAGGAATAAATTCGGATCTGCCTCGAAAAAATAGACAGGAAGGTTGCGCGTGTCTCACGCGCCGCTGGAAGGGCCGCACGTGGCCTCACGCGCCTTCCTGGGGAAAATGGTGAATTAAAAAAAATAGGGCGCGGCGAAACGGGCTGGCCTGCCAGCGCCAAGCAGGCCAGACCCTAACAGGCCGGCAGGCTGACTGCAGCAGGCCGGGCCCAATTGCGTTTTAAAAAAAAAGAAACTCGGGCGGCCGGCCAACAGGCCAGACCGGATGCTAGCGGGCCCGAAGGCAGGCCGGCCTAATAACTCTAATATAAAAAAAGAGGGGGGATGCGGCAGCAAGCCTGGATCGCTGGCTGGGCCAGAAATGAATAGTAGGCCAGGTTTGACCCGGCCAGTATTAAAAAAACAAATATATTTTATTTAATTTAATAATTTCTCGAAATTAGAAAATAGTAAATAAATTATTTTTAATTTCCAGAAAATATAATTAAACACCAGAAAATTGTAAATAAATTCCACAAAATATAAAAGGTTAAAATTAAATTATTTACACTTAATTTCTGAAATTTGGTAAATATAAATAATTAAAAATATTTAGTGATAAATAGAATTAAATAGGGAAAAAATAGGGAAAATTAGTAGAAATTCTAGAAAATTAATACAAGCTAAGGATAAATAAGGGTAATGCTAAATAACAACTTTTCAATATTCGTAAAATTTACGAAACCAAATATTAAGTGCCAGAGATGGTGAGGATGGGCTACGGGCCCCAGGCGACTTTGTTGTTACATTCATGGCACGTACATTTGCATTTGGAGTGGGTTGAGATGTACGGGTCTCAAACGCTCGAGCGGAGTGGATCATGGTGTACGGGCCATGTGTACTTGGTTATGGTGGATCATGGTGTACGGGCCATAGGTACTCGGTTATGGTGGATCATGGTGTACGGGCCATGGGCATCGGTTGTGGTGGATCGTGGTGTACATGCCACGGGCATCGGTTAGGGTGGATCGTGATGTACGGGCCACGAGCATCCGTAAGGGTGGATTGTAGTGTACAGGCTATAGGCATCCAGTCAATCCCGGGATCATACATTGGATATAGGTCTAGGGACATATTGCATGACATGATTCTTGTTGCGTGTGATACGTTGATTGAGCATGCATCACGTACTTGCACATTTTATGTGGAGTGTTTTACTTACCGCATTTATTTTGTCTTATGCATGTTATAGCATGTTTATGTGTTATGTGGTTATATCATTTCGGTATGTACGTTTTGTATTTGTTTGAGACATGCATCTACTGGGTGATTTTTGTCACTCACCCCTACTTCCCAAGTGAGCTGGATGAGGACTATAAGCACATCGTTGTTGAGGACGGGACGGACATAGTGGAGTGGGTCGGTTTAGAGCTGCAGCTAGGATATGAGGGAACTCTGCAGCCGTTTTGTTCTTATTATACTTTGAGGATTTGTCACAGACTTATTTACTACTTTTATTATCAGAATTTCTATTCAGCAATGTAATGACGACTATTAGAGTTTAATTTATGTTATGGTTTACGTTTCCGCAAAAAACAAATTTCTACGTCATTTTTGACAAGTAAGAGATTGGTTTGACGCTTTGTATTCTCCTTAGCGAGATACGGCGGGTGTACCGTTCCCGATGCTAGGGCTCAGGAGGGGTGCGCTACAACACGATGTTCATCAAGTCTCGTATAAGTCCAAGCATTAGGGGTTCTATCCCTAATCTTGTTAATGTCAAATCTTACATGAAAGCCATTGACGAACAGTTTGTAAGCTCTAATAAGGCTATGGCAAGCACCGTTATGAAGATGCTATCAAACATGACCCATGACAGAAGCCGTGGTGTGCGCGAGCATATTTTCTAAGTTGAGCTCCCTTAAAGTTGAAATCTCGAAGCCATTCCTGGTGTATTTTATACTCAACTCTCTTCCTTCGGAGTTCACTCAATTCAAGATCTTGTATAACACACATAAAGAAAACTGGTCAATTAATGAACTTCTAACCATGTGTGTTCAATAGGAGCAGAGGTTGAAGAATAAGTCAATTGAGACTGTGCATCTAGCGACTTGTTTTAAGAGAAATGCTAAGAAGGGAAAAGGTGTTCCAATGAAGAAAACTGGCGATAAAGACAAATGCCGATTTTGCAAGAAAAAGGGACACTGGAAGAAAGATTGCATGAAGTATAAGGGATGGCTAGAGAAGAAAAGTAATTTTTCCTTTGTGTGTCATAAATCTAATTTTACTAATTTTCTGATAATACATGGTAGATTGATTGTGGTTGTACAATTCACATTGCGAAAACCATGCAGGGCTTTCTAAATCTGAAAAAGCCAAAGGAAAGTGAGCAATGCATCTATTCTGAAAACCGGATATGCTCTACTATTGAAGAAGTGGGATCTTATAGGCTCATTTTGAAGACTGGTTTTCAACTTGATTTGGAAAACACTTATGTACCATCTTTTTCAAGAAATTTAGTTTCTCTTTCAAGACTCTCAGTTATTGGATATGATTCCCATTCTCATCTTTTTATTTTGAATCTTTTGAAAGATAATAAAATTATATATTCTGCGAAATTGAATGGTTTTCTGTTTCAACTTAAGTTAGATCCCATTTATGAGTATACCCTTTTAACAGAAACTATTACAAAATGTTTTATTATCAATGAGAACTCATCACGTCTTTGGCACAAAAGATTGGGACATATATCAATCGATAGAATGAAAAGATTGGTGAATTAAGGAATTTTGTAAACTTTAGATTTCACCGATTTAGGTACTCGTGTGGGATGCATAAAGGGCAAGGAAACCAACAAGACGTTAAAGGTGCCAAAAAAATTTCTCAACCTCTTGAAATCATACACATGGATATCTGTGGACCGTTTCACATACCTTACTCGAATGGTCAGAAATATTTTATTTCATTTATCAACGACTATTCAAGATTTATGTAACTTTATCTTCTGTTTGAAAAATCTGAAGCACTTGATGTGTTCAAAAACTTCAAATTAAAAATATAGAAACAAAAGGAGAAGCCAATTTAAATTGTCCGATCTGACAGAGGTGGTGAATATTATGGATGATACACAGAAAAGGGACAAACGAATGGTCCATTTGCCGAATTCCTTCAAAAGAAGGGTATTGTTGCTCAATACACCATGCCTGGCACAACACAACAAAATGTTGTTGCTGAAAGAAGGAATCGTGCTCTTATGGACATGGTCAGGAGTATGGTTAGCACAACAAATTTGTCTATATCCTTTTGGAGCGAAGCTCTAAAAACCGCTGTGTATGTTTTAAATAGGGTTCTATTTAAGGCCGTTCCTAAAACACCTTTCGAGTTGTGGAATGGTTGGAAATTAAGTTTAAAACATTTACACGTATGGGGTTGTCCAGTTGAAGTTAGGGTATAAAACCTAAGCATAAAGAAACTGGATGAACGAACGAAAAGTGGTTATTTTATTGGATATGCAGTTTACTCCAAAGGATATAAATTTTATTGTCCCTCACATACTCCAAAAGTGGTTGAAGCTAGAAATGCTAAGATTCTAGAGGATCATGAAGTTAGAGGGAGTGACTCGAATCGAGATTTCAATTTTGAGAAAATAAAGGATACACATGTTGTACCACTATATGTGGACAATTCGGTTGCTATTAATCATAACGAAGAGCCAACAATTGTGCAACCTCAAATTGAAGAATCACATCAAGAACAAACTGAGCCCACTAATCCCACATCTATTGAACCAGTGGGAGTACGAAGATCCTCAGGAACTAAAAGTTCAGCAATTTCTAGCGATTATGCTGTATATCTTCAAGAGTCTAATTATGACATTGGACTGAATCATTACCTTATCTCATTTTCACAAGCCATGAGTTGTAACAAATCATCACTATGGTATGGTGCCATGAAAGAAGAGATGGAATCGATGTCTAAAAGCAATGTTTGAGAGCTTGTTCCGTTACCAAACAGAGCTTCTGTAGTAGGATGCAAATGGGTCTTTAAGACCAAAAGAGACTCGTTTGGTAACATTGAACGATACAAAGCCAGACTTGTGGTCAAAGGTTTCACTCAAAAAGAAGGCATTGATTACCATGAAACCTTCTCTCTAGTCTCAAAGAAGGATTCATTTCGGATAATCATGGCATCAGTAGCTTATTTTGATCTCGAGCTACATCAAATAAATATGAAAACTGCGTTTAACCTGAAGGCTTTGTCAATTCGGATAATGATCAATTGGTTTGTAAATTGAATAAATCCATATATGAGCTTAAATAGGCTTCATGTTAATAGAACCTCAGGTTTCATGAGGTAATCTCTTCATTTGGTTTCACAGAGAACATTGTTGATCAATTTATATACCTCAAGCTGAGTGGGATCAAATATATTTTCTTAGTCCTATATGTGGATGATATTATGCTGGCAAGCAGTGATCTTGGGTTATTTCATGAGACTAAGCGGTTTCGCACTTTGAACTTTGATACGAAGGATACAGGTGAAGCCACTTATGTCCTTGGCATAGAGATTCGCAGAGATAGAACAAGTAAAATACTTGGTCTTTCTCAGAAAGCCTACATCATCAAAGTGCTTGAGAAATTTGCTATGCAGAATTGTGCATCCATTGCGTCACCTATTGTCAAGGAGAAAAATTCAGTTTGGACCAGTAACCTAAAAATTCATTGGAGCAGGATCAAATGAAAAGCATTTCATATGCCTCGCTCATTCGGAGCCTTATGTATGCATTCGTCTGTAGCAGACCTGATGTTGTATTTGCGGTCGGAGTGCTTGGTAGATATCAAAGAAACTCTGGTATGGCTCATTGAGATATTTATAAGAAATCAAAGATCATAAGCTCACATACAGACGATCATAGAATTTGGAAGTTATTGGATATTCTAATTTTGATTATTCTGGTTATGTGGATATGAGTAAAGCTACTTTTGGATACATTTTTCTTCTTGCTGTAGGAGCTGTATCTTGGATGAGTAAGAAGCAATCCATTATTGCTTTATCCACAATGGAGGCTGAGTTCATTGCATGCTATGAAGCTACTTCACATGTCTTATGGATGAGAAATTTCATCAGTGGTCTGAAAGTTGTCGACACTATTGATAGACCAATAAAGATTTTGTGCGACAATTTAGCTGTTGTGTTCTTTGCGAAAAATAATAAAAGTGGGAGTCGCAGTAAACATATCGATATAAAGTATTTGAAGGTCAGATCATGTTAAAAAAGGAGAAGTAGAAATTGAACACATTATTACAGAGTCAATGGTTGCTGATCCTATGACTAAAGGATTACCGGTTAAAGTTTTCAGGGATCATGCTGCTGATATAAGACTTCTTAGTTCTCCTTGATTTGTTGTACATTGATCTTATTCTGTATAGACATTTGCTGACTTTGAATGTGCGCATTTAAAGTTGTTAAGATCTATTTGATCCATAGACATGGACCCATTTTGAGATGATTTATAGTAAATCATTCATTTTGTTTGATTGATTGTATGATGCATTGTAATTCTTGGAAGGGAGTGCTTAACATCAAAGCATGACCGTCTTGATTCATGTGTTATATTTTCAGTCTAAGTTTGATAGTCAATAGATCCAAGTGACAATACAATTTTGGCCATATTGTTTTATCAATTGTGCTCTATTATCTAACATTCGACATGTGATCCAAGTGAGAGAATGTAAGAATCAATTATAATAATTATAATTGATTGCAAGAATCTTGTGCTTTATTTATAAACTACTAATGTGGATCACATGTATAAATGTATCCATACGTTTTATTGGCTAGATAAATTGCAATTATTGATTGCATTAATGATCAGATTTGATTCTGATTGATTGATAATTAATATAATTCTTTGATGGAAGGAATTAATTGTCGGTTAAATATGGAAAGGGGTTCATGGTCTAGCCTATAAATAAAGGATATGTGATATTCCATCGATCCAAGCAATATAGCATTCCGATAGGCATAGGCTGGAAGACTCCATTTCCCATAGGAATTCTTCTATATAGCAGGATTCCGGTTCGAAGGTAACGATTAAACAATAATAGCCGAAGGTAACTTTTATGTTTCCATTATTTATTTTGGTTTTACATAGTATCTATACAACAGTTTGTCGAATTTTTCTAGTTCTTGCAGTTGTATCGATTTTGGAACCAAGTGTTCTTATTTGAAGCAGTCATGCTTCGTACTTATACAGGTGACATCCCATTCTAGAATATCCTAATCTATCCCTTCGCAGGAATCATTAAAGGCTTTTGCCTAGTCTGATATCCTTTGCATTTTGATCATCACTAGGACGGCCACAAAGTGCTACAAACAAACTGAATGTTTATAACTCCCTTATTTTATTGGACTAAGTTTTTATGATCTTCAATCAACATGCTTAGGTTTCTCTTAGATGGTCTCTTGAATCATGGGTTTTTGACCCGTTCTTGAAATTCCCACAATTATTTGAACAATTTACATTTACAAAGGAACTGAAACTGGATGAACAAATAATTCGAAACCAACAACGTTCATTCATAAATTCTTACTACAGCCTTAAAAGCAGCCAGAGCAAAAGAATCCCACAAAACAAGACAGCAGTCATTTATCCCCTAAATCAAATTAAAGTAGCTGTCATACGTTTCATAAAATAAAATAAAGCGGTTACCGTACGTTACATAAAACAAATTAACGCGGGGTATCATACGACCCACAAAATACAGCAGTTGTTATACAGTCCTACAAGAGAGTATATGTAAGAACACATAATAATCTAAGATGAACTTGGTCCAACGCCATGAATCACAGACGGATCTAAGCCTGCAAGTAAAGCCTGTTGGAGAAATTAAAATGGGTGAATGAGAAATTAATGTTCAAAGTAGGGATAAAATAATTTGAAAGTCGGTTACTTAACCGTAATTCAAATTTGAGAATCGGTTACTTAACCGTAATTCAAATTTAGAAAATCAGTTACTTAACCGTAATTTACGTTTGAAAAACAATTACTTAACCGTAATTCAGATTTGAAAAGCATTTGTCTGTTATCTGATCTAACGGTGACAATCTGATCCGACAACCGTGGTTAAACTATCAATTAACTACCCTGATCAAATTTTTTCCTATAAATAGTGGCTTAGCTGACCTCTCTGGTCACACTTATTCAGAATCCGATTTTCTCCTCCTCTCCTTCTCTGCATACACGTGTTCTTCTCCTCTCTTCTTTTTCTATATTTTGCATCAAGTCCGAGAAGTTCAGGGCATTTTACAGGTTTTAGACTTCATACTTGCAGTGCCGCTCGTCTGAACTGACTTCCGTTGTATCCTGTGAGACGATTGCCCCATCCGGTTGGGCACATTATATCGGAGCAATATGTCTTAAGGACAGAGTCCTGGACTCACTTTGGATCTCTGCTCAGTTGAGCTGTAAAGGTTATTGTCATGCTGAGCTCTGCTTTGTGCTGAGCCCAGCTGATCGTGGGATATCGCAGCACTGTTGTTGTACAGTGTTGTTGTGTTAAGCTATGCTTTGTACTAAGCTCTGCTATTGGCTAAGGACGTTCGTTGTTCTGTAGCATTGTCGTGCAGAGCTCTGCTCGGCTGAAGCGGCTGAAAGCTCAACTTTCGTAGTTGTCATGAAGTGTCGAGGTCAGTGTTAAGTTATAAATTGTTTTGATGATGAAAAGATTTTTTAAATAAGTTAAATTTATGCTTGAGACTTGATGCAAGATGAGAAAATTACACTATGTCAAAAATGGTTGAGATTGGAACTCACTGACCAACATCGATCTCTCAGGCAGGGGACATCGATCGATCGATGTACTTCAGCCTCTGGCTTCGATCGATCAATATCAGTCAAAAAGCTTTCTGTCCAACAGCGATCTCTCAACCCAGGGACATCGATCAATGTCACTTCAGTCTCTCCTCAGGGAGACTTCGATCGATTGATGTCAGGCAGAATACTTTCTCTCCAACATCGATCTCTCAGTCCAGGGGACATCGATCGATCGAAGTGACATCAGTCTCTCCCAGTGGGACTTCGATCGATCGATGTCAGCAGTTTCAAAAACTGCAAAGTTTTTGGAGGACATCGATCTCTCACCCCATGCACATAGATTGATCGATGTCCCCCAGAATTCAAAATTTTCTGAACGTTGGAACAAAATCCAAGGGAGATTCATGGTATTTTCTCTATCCAATCTTGCTCAAATTTATTGTAGACTTTAACCCAACATATTACATGTTTCCTTGACTATTGTATCCATGTCTAAGCAATCCTAGGTTGGCTATTGAGGATCAAATCACTCTATAGGGTGGCTAAAGACTATTTGGGCATTAACTTGATATTTGGTGTAGTTGAAGACATGGTGGAGACCTCAAAAAACGTGGTGAACTTCATCTATAAAAGGAAGAGGCTTGGATAAGGCAAAGACACACTTTTTTCACAATCATCTAGCTTCATTATTCATTGTTGTATAGTTCTCTCACATTTGTAAAATTGCTTAAAGCTTCTTAAGCTTTTCTTTGATCTTCATTGTTGTATATTCATAGATAGAGAGTCAAGCACAAGAGAAACCATAAACAGTTGATCTCTTGCTTGTGCTTAGACTAGTGAGAAAGTGTGAACCTTACTATTTCCTTCAACCCACTGTGAGAAAGTTCTTGAGGGAACTTTGTTGAAGTTGTGAGGTAGCAAGAAGTTGTTCTTGCTAGAGCTATAGTTGCACAAGTGTGTTTTGTGCAAGAAGTTGCTGTTGTTATTGCTTACACTAAGATGTTAGTATAAGTGTTGCTGTGGTTGTTCTTATTAGCTTCAATACGAAGAATAGTTGTTGAAAATTACTTTGCCAACAAAGTGGTAGTGGAGTAGAATCATTTACGATTCGAACCACTCTATATCCGGTGTACACATTCGTTGCTTCTCATCTCCCATTCTTGCTTTGATTTTGAATTTCTTTTGAGTTGAGCCAAACAAGAAAATTCCGCAAAAATGCTAAACACTCTATTCATCCCCCTCTAGAGTGTATTTCGGACCTAACAATTAGTACCTGAACCTAACCTTGATTGCTTGGCCTATCTTTGCAAGTAGCAAGGTTAAAGATCATGGCAATAACAACCTCAACATTGTCATCTCACACTTCATCTCCCAAGCCTACTGCACTATTTTCAGGATCAAACACTAAAGCACCTATGTTTGATGCCCAAAATTATTCTTTGTGGAAATTTCGAATGATCAATCATTTGAAAGGCTGTGCATTTGATATATGGAGAGCTGTTGTCAAAGGAATTAAAGTTCCTATGATTACCAACTCAAAAGGAGAATCAATGTTCAAAGATGAGGATGACTACACCAACGAAGAGACGTTAAAATTCGCCATCAATGGCAAAGCATTTGATATTCTCTCAAGTGCTCTTACCACCACCGAGCTTATAAGACTTCAAGGTCTTGAAACAACTCATGAGGAATGGAAAAGGCTTGAAATGATACAGAAGGGACTAAGCAAGTAAGAATGGCCAAAAGACTCATACTCATGAAGGAATATGAGATGTTCGGAATGAAAAGCAGTGAGAAGATTGAGGAAACAATCGACCAATTCACACGAATAGTGAATCAACTTTCGATGGTGGACAAGAAAATCTCAAATGAAGACCTTGTCTCAAAACTCTTCAACTCTTTGCCAAGAGAATGGACACCTAAAGTCACCGCCATCACTGAATCAAAGAATCTCAAGACTCTTACCCTTGATGAGCTATCCGGTAATCTTCTTACTCATGAAATTCTTATTGATGAACAAAATAGGATGAATCCTATCAAGCCTGCACAAACATCACACAAAAGGTTGGTGGTAGAGTCCGATGAATCGGATGAGGAAGTTGCTCTTCTAGTAAGAAAATTTAGAAGAATGGCAACAAAAAATAAAGCTCAAGCAAGAAAGTTTTCCAAAAGACCACCCAAAGAAAAGGAAGCAAGTGAAAATTGATATAGATGTGGTCGATCCGGTCACTTCATTGCCGATTGCCACATAAAGGAGTCGCAAAAGCAAGAGAAAAAGGTCTTTTCTCAAAAGAAGAAAGCCCTCAATGCGGAGGTAACCACGTGGAATGATCTCCTTTCCGAATCGGAAGGAGAAGAGAGTGAAGATCAAGGTGTTGGACTCGTTGCAATAACTGAAAATCCAAAAGCTCAACATACTTGTCTCATGGCAATTGAAGATGATCTTGAGGTAAATTCTAATCCTTCTAATTTGCAAGATGAAATAGGAGATTTGCAAGATGATTTTGAGAAACTGAATTTAAAATATAAGCATTTGAAGAAAGAGTTCAAGAAGTGCATCTTAGAAAATAAGAGCTTACATGATAAGAACATTTTGATATTTCAAGAGCATGACATCATACTCACCATGCATATAGAGAAATTTGAGAGTCCAAAAGTTAATATTGTCATTGACCTTAGGATTGATCCCCTTAAACCTAAGGTTGAAGATGAAGAAGTAGGAGAAGATACCTCAAATTTACCGGATTCATATAAATCGATCGAAGTGACATCAGTCTCTCCAAGGGGGACTTCGATTGATTGATGTCAGAAGTTTCAAAAACTGCAAAGTTTCTGGAGGACATCGATCTCTCACCCTAGGGACATAGATCGATCGATGTCCCCCAAAATTCAAAATTTTCTGAACATTGAAACGAAATCCAAGGGAGATTCATGGTATTTTCTCTATCCAATCTTGCTCAAATTTGTTGTAGACTTTAACCCAACATATTACATGCTTCCTTGACTATTGTATCCATGTCTAAGCAATCCTAGGTTGGCTATTGAGGATCAAATCACTCTATAGGGTGGCTAAAGACTATTTGGGCATTATCTTGACATTTGGTATAGTTGAAGACATGGTGGAGACCTCAAAAAACGTGGTGAACTTCATCTATAAAAGGAAGAGGCTTGGATGAGGCAAAGACAGACTTTTTCACAATCATCTAGCTTCATTATTCGTTGTTGTATAATTCTTTCACATTTGTAAAATTTCTTAAAGCTTCTTAAGCTTTTCTTTGCTCTTCATTGTTGTATATTGAGAGATAGAGAGTCAAGCACAAGAGGAACTATAAATAGTTGATCTCTTGCTTGTGCTTAGACTAGTGAGAAAGTGTGAACCTTACTATTTCATTCAACCCACTGTGAGAAAGTTCTTGAGGGAACTTTGCTGAAGTTGTGAGGTAGCAAGAAGTTGTTCTTGCTAGAGCTATAGTTGCTGTAGTTGCACAAGTGTCTTTTGTACAAGAAGTTGCTGTTGTTGTTGCTTACACAAAGGTGTTAGTGTAAGTGTTGCTGTGGTTGTTCTTATTAGCTTTAATAAGAAGAGTAGTTGCTGAAAATCCACTTTGGAAACAAAGTGGTAGTGGAGTAGAATCATTTATCATTCGAACCACTCTATATCCAGTGTACACATTCATTGCTTCTCATCTCCCATTCTTGCTTTGATTTTGAATTTCTTTTGAGTTGAGCCAAACAAGAAAATTCCGCAAAAGTGTCAAACACTCTATTCACCCCCCCCCCCCCCCCCTCTAGAGTGTATTTCTGATCTAACAGTCAGTAGATCAGTGATTAGCCCAGAACGCAAATACAATTGTGTTGACTGGACTGATCTGATCTGTCTGATCAGACTGATTTAGTTTAGCTCGGCTAGAAGGCTGATAGCACAGAACTACTGCTCTGAAGTGCTGTTCAGTTCAGGTCGACAGGTCGGCTGACTATTCAGGATGCAAACTCAATTGCGCTATCTGAACTGTCTTGACTCTGCAGATCAGTCCAACCTACCCATAGCTTGGTAGGTCGGCCATTACTGTACAAAAGTCAAATTTGTCTGACTTGAATTATTCCCAACAAATCTTAAGACGTATTCGCTTTGATTCTTTGCTGATCCCTGTTTGTTTCTGATCTTACAGAAACCTGATGGAGAACGCAAGCTCTAGCTCGGTTCAAGGCGTAGACGTACGCAGTTCTGCCCTAATGGCACCAAATGCTGGGGTGCCAAGACATGCTCCTCCTCCATGTTGAGAAAAAGGGTTAGAGTGATTTACAAATGCATGATTTAAATGTTAAGTGCTTACAAAATGCATGAATAAATTATTACTTGACATGTTTATATGATAAACATGCATTATACGCTTATATATATTGTTGTCATACTAACAAGCCATGAAGCGTTAAAGCTTCCATCATATGACAAACATTTGTTGTCTTTGTACTATTTTCAGGCGCCATAATTAATGAGCTAAACTAGTTCATTAAGTGGAGTGCTTAAGTTAATGAACAAACTAGTTCATTAAATGCAGACATATTTGGAGAGAGCTATATGGCAACGAATTCGAAAATGGAAAGTCTTCTCCTCATTTCATCTCACATGCCTTATATATATATATATATATATATATATATATATATATATATATATATATATATATATATATTTTAAAAGGCACTATATACTTATATTCTGATGTTCCACCAACACGTCATATATATTATAAACGTACGTCAACGTCACACCACTATATACACCTCATATTTATTAGTATATTCAGGTCTTATATCATATGATATAAGTCATGGTGACGTCAAAATTATAATGACATGTTACAAGGTCATAAATCAAAAAATTGTCGTATCGGGTGACTACCGAAACTTCACTGACATGTCACGTACTTGCCACATAAAGATGGCCAGTTTATATACATCAAAAATGCTTAAGAATTTTGTGGCTCACATATTACAATCAGCTTCAAATTCATACCATGTTGGCATACACAAATCACCCAAAATTTAGTCAGGATTTGTGGAGAATTCAAACTCAACTTCATTTTGGCTCATGGGCGTTTTCTACTCAGCTAGTGGAGTTGAATATAAATTTTATCTATATTATGTGTGACATAATATATATTACATGTGTAAGAAGTTTGAAATCAATCAGAGAAAAATCTCGTAATCGAGGAAAGTCGAAAATTCTGTTTTCTACGAACATACACACATGGAATGATTGAGGCATAGATGTAAAATGTATCTAGACACTTTTTGGACACTCAAAACATGTTAAATTATTCTAGAAAATTCAAAATATGGCTGATTATTATTTACCATATATGTATAAATATTATGCATTATTTGACAAAGCTTGCCAAAATAAAATTTCAGCACATGTGCAGCCTCTATACATGCCTATTACATCCATGTTGGAACCAAAGTGGAGCTTATTTTGCACTTCAATCGGTGAAGGATATGTCACAAAAGCTTGGTGACATTAAAGAAGGCACCACATAAGGAAACAATTTAAAAGAAAAACATATGCTGAAAATTTCAGCACATGTGTTATAGTGGGCGATTTTGCGCCTTGAATTGGCTTCAATTGTCTTCCAAAATTGAAGGAGGATTAATGTGTGATTGTATGGTAATTATTTGACTAGAATTTGAGCACATGTTTTCCGTTTGTTTTAGAATTTACAGCTCATTACAAGGGTGCCAAGGTGGACCAATCAACAAGTGACAACTAAGCAAGATCAAGTCATCCTTCCAATCATATTGCACCAAGTAAGCAAGATTATGTCATCTTCTACAGAAAGCAATCTTCCAAGAACATTAAAGACGATTCTCAAGAAGGAAGAAAGCCCTAAGGGGGGCAGCCAAAGAGAGATAAAAAAGGGCAGATAGTGCAAGACAAGGCCAAGCAACAATTCATATTCTCTCAAGTGCAAAAAGCTAGACTACTCTCTTCTTCTTCTTTTTTTCTTTCTTCTTCTTCTTAGTCTCAAGCCTATTGTTCATATATTCCAAATATTATATATGATTTGGATACACCACCTATACATGTTCATTTCTTGTAAAATGTTGATCAAGGTGTGATCAAACCTTCATTCGATCGGTGGTGGTGTTCGTGATTGATTTGTTTGATTGTTTGATTGTAAAAGGGTGGAGTTGGTGTATAAATCCAGTCTTCTTTGTGGTAAGGTATTTTTGTGTTTAGTGAAAACTGAGGAAGGTGTCCTCGAAGACTGGAGTAGGTTGTGTAAATCGAAGCAGTATAAAATTCTCGTTGTTCTTACTTTTCAGCACTTTAATTTCAGTTTCCAGTTTTTGCATCAGTTTCATTGCAAAGGTAAAAATAGGAAACGATTTTCAAAAATTACCCAATTTTGCAAAAACATAGCTACACGTCCTAATTTTATTGTGGCACAAGTTTCACCTCATTTAGATAAGTATAAGTCAGTCAAACGTTAATAGTTCTGAGACTAGTGCAATCTGATTCTCAAACATGCAAAGGTTGAGAACATCAACGTATTTGATGTACTTACCAAGGGAATTTTGAAAATCTGTTTCAACCCTTTAAATTACATATCCCAAGGGTCATATCATAAAATTTTCAGATCACTTGGATTTGTAAATTAATAGGAATAAATTTTTCATTTTGAGGAACAATTACCGTAAGATTTACACAATCGGAGTAAAAACATTTTTTCAAGACCTAATACTTTGAATGTTAATCTGAAATTTTTATAACATATACATAACATATGAAAGTAATTGGTCACCAAATATCACGATTTTTGGAGGTCTATAACCTAATCATCTAGTTAACTAAAAACCAGGTCTGAAAACAGAATATGTTTTCAGAAATGGGTAATTGGTAACAAAAATTTTAAAAACCAATTTTTTTCTGAACCCACTATTCAAATCCCCTTCTAGTGGTGCTATACAGGTCCTAAAAGTGGTATCAGAATGCAGGCACACTCATTACAAGTGGATCCAACGATCTTTGTGAGATGACATCCACTAGTTATAAAACCGAGCCAGAAGGAATGTCAAGCGTAAGGCCTCCTCTGTTCAACAATGAGTCTTTTATACAATGGAGACTTAGAATGAAACTTTTGTTTATGGCTATTGATATAGACTTATGGTCCATCATAGAAGACGGTCTTTTTATTCCGTCTAAAATAATTACGATGGGTGATGTTTCATTGGAAGTCGGAAAAACTAAGCAAGAATATACCGTAGACGATAAAAAAGAGATTAAGTGTGAATGCTAAGGTTATGCAACTCCTTCTAAATGGTTTAAGTAAAAGTGAATCGAGTTATGTATGAAATTGATCTAGTGCCTAAGAAATATGGAGAATTCTTGAAATGAAACATAAAGGTACTAGTCAAGTTAAAGAGTCCAAAATAAACATGCTTATGCCTACTCTTGAGTCTTTCAAGTTATTACCAAACGAATCTATTGTTGATATGGACTTACGCTTGACTAACATTTAAAACTCCCTTGAGTCTCTTGGAAAAGAATTTTCTACATAGGAAAAGGTACAAAAGGTGCTAAGAAGCCTCCCAACCGAATGGGATCCCAAAGTCACGGTGATCGAAGAAAGTAAGGAAACAAGATCAATAAAAATGGAGGAATTAATCGGATTATTAAAAGTATATGAAAACAAACTCACTCTAAGAAATCCTGAATCTACTTCTAAACAAGATAAGGTTATAGCATTTGAATCAAATGAATACGTCTCTACCTCTTATGATCACATAGATGATAGTGACACAGATTTTGATGATGAAGATCTAATCACGTTGGCTAAAAGATTAGGAAAGATCATGAGAAAATCTCTTTAAAACAAATCTAAGCCTACTTCATCTAAGAACCATAGAAATAAAAATAACGAGGATATTAAGTGTTATACTTGTGGAAGAGGTATTGTTTGCCTACCACTTACCCTCCCCAGACCCTAGCGATAGCTTTTGCTGTCGTTGGGATATACTGGGTACAGATGATGATGACTTGTGGAAGACTTGGACATATCTCTTATGACTCCCCGAACAAGGACAAAACAATGAACAAAAACCATGACAAGGATCGGACAAAAACTAGACTCGTCTCAAAATCCAAACAAAGTAGAAGAGCCTTTAAAGCCTCCACATGGAGTGATTCATCCGATTCCGAAAGTGAAGAAGCCGAAGATGAAATGGCTCAAGTATGCTTTACATCCAAGGCATCAAATGAGGTATCTTCTGACTCTGATTCTGATTTCGAACCCTCTTATGATGATTTATGTAGTCAATATCTTGAGTTGCATAAGTTTTCTAAGACTCTTGCAAAAGAGAAGAAAAGTTTAATTGCAGACAAGAAATTGTTAGAATCTTATAACTCAAATCTTTTATCGCAATTAAACGATTCAAAAGAAGAGTCGTCTTGCATGATAAATTCATTAAAATCTGAGATTTCCTCATTAACATCTAAGAACACGGAGATGAAAGTTGAGATTTCAAATTTGAAATCAAGAAACGTGGATTTAGAAAAGACAGTAAAACAATTCGATTCGGATACGAGCATGCTAGATCGTCTCATTTCCTTCCAAAAGCATGAAAGCAATAAAACCAGATTAGGATACGTTGAAGATAATAAAGTACAAAACAAGTCGAAAAAATTTATTTTATCTTTATCTAAGAAACTGCATGCAACTATGCAGCCTAAGAAGATGTCTAGTGCACAACCCATTATATCTCATTGTACTTCTTCTTTTTCATCTCACACGAAATATAATCATGTGCTGTATAGATACAAAAAGAAACCATTGATGCATACACGACATTCATACAACACAAATGCATCTAGATTATGCACCATGCACACTTACACAAAGGCATATCAAAAACGAAAAGTTTATCATGAGCATGATGGCATTCTCTGTTAGGAAATCGAACGAGATCACTGCAAAAATGCGCAGCGGAAAACAAAAATTGATCTCTGATTTCCTACCAAGGATCCATGTTGTTCGTTTAATTCGACAAAAGAAATCAAAAAGTACCTCCGTAGATTCGAAATCTGCAGATGAAAAGGTGCAAAAATTCGATCACCCTCTGTCGGTATCCACACGAACGCTTCCGCCCGGAGTGCTAGCTCTTCAAACGGCGCGGCTGAAGAATTCAGTTTTCACAAAAAACGATTCTTGCCCTTTCGTTTTCTACTGGTTGTGTGGTGTACGAGATACACCATGCTCCGTACATATATATAGATATCAAATCCGATTCCTGATCGGATTGGTTAATAACTATCATAATCCGCATCAAATACGGATTCTGTTAGGATTAGATAACACTAATCAAAATCCATATCAAATATCAATTCTCTGTTATTATCCGATGATATAAATATATACACAAAAAAAAACGAAATTAATAATAATAATAATTAATATCCAATATTAATATTATTAATATTAAAAACGATAATAATAATAATAATAATAAATATCCAATATTAATATTATTAATATTATTAATCTCAGCCATACGCATTCTTGTGTGTGACCCGATAGGCCCATATTAATTGGCAGTTGATTAAATCGCTATTAAACCAACAAGTCGTAATTGGCCTCTAGCAAGGCATTACGAGTACCCAATTAATACGAGTAAAGTCCAACTAGCCTAATAATAGTACATGCATTAATCCCTTTGTCACACGATATCTAGTTTGAACATAAGTCATGGTCAGCGTCATACTTATATTGTTCAAACATATGATTACTCGATCTCTAAGTAGACTGATAAAACAAATGATATTGATCACACTATCAAATCATTTGAGCACAGCCATGCATTTCACAGTCTCACTAATCGAGGGGCCCAAAGATATCACTCTCAAAAGAGAGGGACAAATTCTATCTTGATTGTTCAATATCCTCTACATAATTTCTATCACATTCAATCATGACCTTTATTATTATCCAGTCACGAATAACGTTTGATCATGTCAAAATATAATAGTCCTTATGTTGGAAACTATGACAATCTCAAGTTAAAGGATTAAAACATGACTATCATGAGATTTACTTATGACGCTAATCCATGTAGTAATCTCATGATGGGTCTATCCAATACACTGTTCTCTAACAAGTATCTATGAGATTGATTCGTATCACCATACACATAATCATCTCATGATTATCAAATCAATACTCATACTGATTATAAATTATTTTATCTCTATAACAATAATGAATCAGGGACATATATCAAAATTGTGTAACATACTAACCAACAATAATGATAATAAAACCTCTTTTATTAATAATAAATGCATAACATAAATATCCAAATCATGGCCTAGGGCACATACACTAACATTCTCGGCCATAGACCAAACAAATTTGCACCTAACATCTATTATATTGCTTTTTCATCTCTTTTCTCACCTTTTGTAAGACCGAGAAAGGTCACCCAAGTTTGGGCACCAAAAGGTACATTTGCAAAGGGTTGAATAAATAACACTTAAGGACGCGCTAAAAATGCATGATTTCCACTGATATGTTATAAACTGCTATTTCTGTCAATTCTTACTTGCACTTTTGATGACATTTACAAAATAAAGGGGGACAGAAAAACATGATTTAAGGAGAGAGAGAATCATGATTTAAGGGGGAGCGCGACGATATGAAATTCAAAATTCAAATTTTAAATTTGCGCATAATTGTAGGGGAAGTGATCATATTTAAATCATGAACCAATGTTATTTTGCAAATCATCAAAAGGGGGAGATTGTTGAGAAAAAGAGTTTGAGTGCTTTATAAATGCATGATTTAAATGCTACGTGCTTACGAAATGAATGAATAAATTATTACATGACACGTTTATGTGATAAACATGCATTATATGCTTATATATATTTTTACTGTACTAAAAAGCCATGAAGCATTAAAGCTTACATCATATGGAAAACATTTGTTGCCTTTGTACTATTTTCAGGTGCCATAATTAATAAACTAAACTAGTTCATTAAGTGGAGTGCTTAAGTTAATGAACAAACTAGTTCATTAAATGAAGACATATTTGGAGAGAGCTATATGGCAAAAAATTTGAAAATGGAAAGTCTGCTCCTAATTTCATCTCACATGCCTAATATATATATATTATATATATCCATATTTTTTTAAAAGGCACTATATACTTATATTTCGACGTACCACCGACACGTCACATATATTATAAACATACGTCGACGTCACACCACTATATACACCTCATATTTATGAGTATATTCAGGTCTTATATTATATGATATAAGTCATGGTGACGTCAAAATTATAACGACATGGTACATGGTCATAAACCGAAAAATTGTTGTATCAGGTGACTACCGAAACTTCACCGACATGTCATGTACTTGTCATATAAAGATGACCAGCCTGTATACATCAGAAATGCTTAAAAATTTCGTGGCTCACATATTACAATCAGCTATAAAGTCATACTATGTTGGCACACAGAAATCACCCACAATTTAGCCAAGGTTTGTGGAGAATTCAAACTCACTTCATTTTGGCACATAGGCGTTTTCTACTCAGCTAGTGGAGTTGAATATACACTTCATTTTATGTATATTATGTGTGACATAATATATGTTACATGTGTAAGAATGTTGAAATTAATCGGAGAAAAATCATGTAATCGACGAAAGTCGAAAATTCGGTTTTCTACAAACATACACACATGGAACGATTGAGGCATAGATGTAACATGTATCTAGACACTTTTTACATACTCAAGACATGTTAAAGTCTTCTAGAAAATTCAAAATATTGCTGATTATTATTTATCATATATGTGTAAATATTGTGCATTATTTGACAAAACCTGCCAAAATACAATTTCAGCACGTGGGCAGCCTCTATACATGCCTACTACATCCATGTTGGAACCAAGGTGGGGCTTATTTTGCACTTCAATCGGTCGAGGATATGTCACACAAGCTTGGTGACATTTAAGAGGGCACCACATAAGGAAAGAATTCAAAAGAAATGCACATGCTAAAAATTTCAACACATGTGTTATAGTGGACGATTTTGTGCCTTGAATTGGCTTCAATTGTCCAAAATTGAAGAATGAATAATGTGTGATTGTATGGTAATTATTTGAATACAATTTGAGCACATGTTTTCAGTTTTTTTTGAATTTACAACTCATTGCAAGGGTGCCAAGGTGGACCAATCAACAAGTGACAACTAAGCAAGGTCAAATCATCCTTCCAATCCTATTGCACCAAGTAAGCAAGATTGTGCCATCTTCTACACAAGGAAATCTTCCAAAGACATTAAAGACAATTCTCAAGAAGGAAGAAAGCCCTAGGGGATGGCCAAAGAGAGATAAAAAAGGGCAAATAGTGCAAGACAAGGCCAAGCAACAATTCATATTCTCTCAAGTGCAAAAAACTAGACTACTCTCTTCTTCTCTTTTTCTTTCTTCTTCTTCTTAGTCTCAAGCCTATTGTTCATATGTTCACAATATTATATAGGCTTTGGATATACCACCTATACACATTCATTGCTTGTAAAAGGTTGATCAAGGTGTGATCAAACCTTCATTCGGTCGGTGGTGGTGTTCGTGATTGATTTGTTTGATTGTTTGATTGTAAGAGCGTGGAATTGGTGTATAACTCCAATCAGCCTTGTGGTAAGGTGTTTTTGTGTTTAGTGAAAACTGTGGAATGTGTCCTCGAAGACTGGAGTAGGTTGTGTTAATCGAAGCAGTATAAAATTCTCGGTGTTCTTACTTTTCAGCACTTTACTTTCAGTTTCCAGTTTTTGCATCATTTTCATTGCAAAGGTAAAAATAGCAAATGATTTTCAAAAATTACCCAATTTTGCAGAATTATATCCACACGTCCTAGTTTTCATGTGGCACAAGTTTCACCTTATTTAGATAAGTATAAGTCAGTCAAACGTTAATAGTTCTGAGACTAGTGCAATCTGATTCTCAGATTTGCAAAGGTTGAGAACATCAACGTATTTGATATATTTACCAAGGGAATTTTGAAAAACTGTTTCAACCCTTTAAATTACATATTCCAAGGGTCATATCATAAAATTTTTAGATCATTTGGAGTTGTAAATTAATATGAATAAAATTTTCATTTTGAGGAACAGTTTCTGCCAAATTTACGCAATCGGAGTAAAAACAGAATTTGTTTTCAGAAGTCGGTAATTGGTAACAAAAGTTTTACAACCAATTTTTTTCCGCATCCACTTTTCAACCCCCCTTCTAGCGGTGCTATATAGGTTCTGCACTGCACAGGGTCATGCAATGGCCTAAGTGGAGAAACCTGAGAAGTTCAGAGGGAGTTTCTACAAGCGTTGACAGCAGAAGATGCTGTTCTTCTTGACTGCCATGGGGTTGGCTTCGTTTCTGACCGAGGACCCACCTGTGGTGGATCCTGAGGAGGATCAAACCCAGAATATGCAAAACAAACTTTCTGTTGAAGCATGGAACTTCAACAATTATGTCTGTTAGAGCCATATTCTGAGTTGTTTGGACAACTCCTTGTACAGTTTGTACTGCACGTATAAAACCGCAAAGTCTTTGTGGTAGGCTTTGAAAAGAAATATCGTACGAAAGATGCTGGCACTAAAAAAATTATTGTCGGCAAATTCTTGGATTTCAAAAATGTCTGACTCTCGCACTGTTGTTTTTGAAGTTGAGGGACTTCAGACGTTAGTAGTCGAGATGGAAGAGGAGGGCATATTGCTCGGTGAATCTTTCGTGGTGGCTGTGATGATTAAGAAGCTACCTCTTTCGTGGAAGGAATTCAGAAGCTATCTCAAGCACAAGCGAAAAGAGATGACATTTGAAGATTTGATTGTCCGACTCTGCATAGAGGAAGACAACCGCAGATCTGAACATAAGCCACAAATGAGTGCTAATCAGGCCAAGGCCCATGTTGCATAGGCCAAGAAATAGAAGGGCCAACTCGGGGTGAACAAGAAAGGCAAGAAGATTGCCAAGAAGTTCATCGGGAAATGCTACAACTGTGGCATTCAGAGGCATGTCAGCAATGAATGTAGAAAGTGTTTGACCGTGCACCTGTAATAAACACTACTAGAAGGGGGGTTGAATAGTGGTTAGCGGAAATTACACTACTACCCTTTGTAAAAATCCACTTTGAAAACAGAATCTGAGACCACCTCAGATTCAGGACTCATTTTTGAAAAATTCTAAAATAAGTGTACACAACTCCAAAAATTATGAAACTTTCCAGAATTTAACTTCAATGTGTTAAAAAGACTCTATCCAAAAATTAGACAAAAATAAGATCGTTTGACCCTTCAAACAAATAAAAAAATTCAGATGGTCAATATGGACAGAAATTGAAAGAATGTTGTTGATTTTGCAAAACGTGTTTCTCTTTGAATACTCAACCCAAAAGGTTGATCTTTATATCAAAACACTCCTTAGGATGTGTAGTTGATTTTTCCAAAAGGCCCTGACCTTAAACAATTCTTGATAAATACAGAAATTATGTTTTCTCAAAACTGGTCAGATTCCAGCCAAATTGGAGCAGTTATCTTGCAAAGACTGAAAGACTAACTTTACCTTGCTCAAATCAAGTGATTCTTATTTCAAATGAAAGATAACAATCTTAAGTATAACTCCACCAAAAATCACGAATTTGGGAAGTGTTTAGCTACTTTTTCAAATTATGAGAAGTTGTGTGAAAACTGCAGTAAAAACGGACAGAAAACAGAAATGAAGAAACAAGACAAGAACACCGAGAATGTATCCTAGTTCGGTCAATGTGACCTACTCCAGTCCCAAGAAACACCTTTCCTTGTATTTCACTATAAAATGAATCACCTTACAACAAGAACCAAGCTTGATCCTTGGGTTATACACCAACCCTATTCAAGACTTGGATGAACACTTTCTATGCAACACCTCTACCACCTATAGATGTAGCCTTATAGAATTGGCTAATTAATCTTACAAATAAAGCTCAAGAGGCTTGTAGCTCAACAAATGCAACAAGAACACCTTTGCTACAAAGAATGGAACAAGAACAACAAGAAGAAGATGATAGCTAGACAAATCAACAATGCTTTTCAAGTGAGCTTCAAGTGTGTTTCATCTTCTTCACCATTGCCTCCTATTTCTAGTGTAAAATGAGCCTTGGAGATAAGAACTCCAATGTGTCACCATCTTTATCATCAATTCTAAGTTGTCTTCACATCATTGGTTGGCCACATAATCATCTTGTACACTTAGCGAAATAAAGAAGAATGATTGGTCCACCTTTACATTTCAACATGGCCGAATTTTAGCTCCAAAAATGACTTGGAATTATCTTGAAAATGTGAAGATAATAGCAAGGGATAATACTCCACTATCCCCTCAACGTCTTGGCAAGATAATAGGCATGTGGGCATTTACGATTTCAAACTCAAAAATCAGCTCCAAGATGCCTTAGTAGTCGTTGGCTACATTCAAATTTCCCAATAAAAATAGCCTTGATTTTCCTTTGTAAATTGAAGATAATAAGGGATGATAATACCACTAAAATACCCTCAATTTCAAGCACAAGAATAGGGCATGTGAGGGCTGTAAAGAAAAAGGGGTTTGAGTGATTACAAAATGCATGATTTAAATAACGTGTATTAAAAAAATGCATGACATATTTTATGACATAACACGCTTTTGCATAAAACTTGCCTTATATAGTTCATATATAATGTTGTCGTACTAACGAGCCATGAAGCTTTAAAGCTTACATCAAATGGCAAGCATTTGTTGTGTTTGAACTATTTTCAGGTGCCATCGTGAAGTACTTAGTTAAATAAACTAAGTAGTTCATTAAAGGAAGCTATATTTGGAAAAGGCACAAAGGCAGCAAATTGAAGAATGGAAAGTTCTCCTCTCCTTTATACACGCCATTATGCATATATTTTTATATATATTCAGATTTTTTATAAAAGGCACATACACATATATTCCAACATACTACCGACTAAGTACGTACGTTAACGTCACACCACTATATTTAACTCATACTTATGAGTATATTCAGGTCTTATATCATATGATATAAGTCATGGTGATGACAAATTTATTACGACATGTTAAAAGGTTCTAAACCAAAAATTGTCGTATCGGTTGAATACCGAAACTTCTCCAACGTGTCACGTACTTGCCATATATAGATGGCCAGCCCCTACACTTCAAAAGTGGCCACAAATTTCGTGGCTTACATGGTATATACAGCCATAAAATTATTCCATGTTGGCACACACAAATCACCCCAAATTAAGGCCAAATTATGGAGATTCCAAATTCAATTTTTGTCACATGTTGGGCGCCACTTTAGATCATCCATGAGTGCTGAATATTAAAATTTAATTTATGTATATTATGTGTAACATAATATATATAAAATGTGCAAAAAGTTGGAATTTAATCGGAGAAAAATCGGGTAATCGGCAAACGTCAAAAATTCGGTTTTCTACGAACACGACACATGGAACATTTTTGGCATGGCATATAACATGTATCTAGACACTTTTTACATACTTCATACATTCTAAAATGTTCTAGAAAAATCAATTAAGGGCTGATTGGAATATACCATATGTGTATAAATATATGTGCACTTTTTTACAAAGTTTGCAAAAATAAAATTCAGCACATCTACATTCATCATACACGCCTAGCTCAGTCTTGTTGGAGCATATTTGGAGCATTGTTGGCATTTTGATTAGCCAAAAATGAAGCATACAATGTTGGTGACATAAAGAAAGGAGCTATACAAGGTAACATTTCAAACTTTGTCACATTTGTAACACATGCTGAAAATTCAGCATGTGTTGATTAGAGCTGGCCAAATTTTAGATACTAAATGAGCCATATTTACTATTTTGAATTATATGAATTGATTGAAAGATAGTTTGTCAATGTTTTGAATATATTATGGAAATAATCACGTGATATTTTCAAATATCATACATGCTGAAAATTTCAGCATGTGTGTAATGCACTTGGCCGATTTTATGGCCTTCTTGGTGACTAATTTTTATTCCAAAATTAGTAGAAATATTATGTACTAAATGATGATTGATTTCTTCTTTATTTTCAAAGAATTAATCAAATGAAAACTTGGCAACAATTTGAATAAAGTGTGAATGTTACACATGCTGAAATTTCAGCATGTGGAGAAGCATAATGGCCGATTTTCATGATGGAAAATGGTGATTAGTTGTCTTGATAATTATGTGGGATTATTATGTGACTTATGGCAACACTTTTACGGCTAATTAGCACATGCTTTTAAAGGTTATTTTCAGATTTATCTAGTCATCAAAAGATGACAACTTCCATCCAATCAATGAGTGCCAAGTAAGCGAGAGCTTAATGATCATCCAATGAGGAGTTGCCAAGTAAGAAAAGAAATGTCACAATGATGCAATATACTCTTCCAAGGACTTAGAAGATAATGTTCAAGATAAGAAAGAGGCTTCAAGGGGGTGCCCAACTTGATAAAAAGGAAAGAAGAGAGCAAAACAAAAACAAGACAAGGCTTACAAGTTCATAAGATCAAAAACGTTTCTCACTTTCTCCCACTACACCTTCTTTCTTTCTTCTCTCTAAAAGCCTATTGTATTCATATTCATATATCTTGAATAGACTTCTTACATACCACCATATACTCTTTATTGTTGTAAAAGATTGATTAAGGTGTGATCAATCTTGCACTCACAAGGTGGTGGTGTTCGTGATCGTTGTAATCATTTACAATGATTGTAAAGGGTTGGAGTTGGTGTGTAACTCCATCCACCCTGTGTGGTAAGGTGTTATTTGTGTTTTGTGATTAGTGCTAACTGAAAAAGGTGTCCTCAAAGACTGGAGTAGATTGTTTTAACCGAACCAGTATAAAATTCTTTGTGTTCTTTACTTTCAGCATTTACTTTCAGTTTCCAGCATAGTGCATTATTTTCATCATGTTATTAAAAATAGTAAACGAATTTCAAAAATCGCAAAACTTTTAGAAAACATAGCCACACTTCTTAAGGTTATTTTGACGCAAGTTGCAACCCTTTTGGACAAGTATAAGTCATCCAAACATCTAAAGTTCTGAGACTAGTGCAGTCTGATTTTCAGGCTTGCAAAGGTTGAGACTTTGAACATATTTGACTAACTTCCCAAAAGAATTTTTCAAAACTGTTTCAACATAATTAAATAAACTTAATAAGGAGTTAGTCATTAAATTTTCAGAGCATTTGGAGTTACGATTAAATAGGAATTAATTTTTCAAATCAGACTACCGTTTCTGTCAGATTTGAGCAATCTGACCATCAACAATTTTTAAAGGGGTTAAAGGTTGAATTTTAATCTAAAATTTTTACTAGATACTCAGAACATCTGAGAATAAGATCTCTCCAAATTTTAGAATTTTTGAAGACCTGTAACCTAGTTTTCAAAACGTTTTAAAACAGGTCCTAAAAATAGAAACTGTTTTCAGATGTTGGGTTTTTGGTCTACAACAATTTTAAAAACCACATTTTCCGTACCTACTATTCAACCCCCGCCTTCTAGTGGTGCCTTGTAGATCTTACAAGTGGTATCAGAGCGCATGAACACTCACAACTAAAGTATCCAACGATCTAAGTGAGATGGCAACCACAAACTTCAAAACCGAGGAAGACGGTAGTCCAGTCAAAGGCCTCCTCTCTTTGACGGTGAGTCTTTTATTCAATGGTGGTTAAGAATGAAACTTTTCCTTATGGCTATTGATATTGATCTCTGGTCCATTATAGAAGATAGTCCATTTGTTCCATCAAAATTATCCACTGTAGATGGAGTCACACTAGAGGTTGTTAAGCCTAAACAAGAGTATACTAGTAATGATAAAAAGAGACTGAGCATGAACGCTAGGGCTATGCAATTACTTCTAAATGGACTAAGTAAAAGTGAATCTAGCTATGTTTCAAATTGTTCTAGTGCTCAAGAAATATTGAGAATTCTTGAAATGAAACACGAAGGCACTAGTCAAGTAAAAGAGTCCAAAATCAACATGTTTATGTCCACACTCGAGTCATTTAAATTATTGTCAAACGAATCTATCATTGATATGGATCTTCGCTTGACTAACATTTACAATTCTCTTGAGTCTCTTGGCAAAGCCTTCTCTATGTAGGAAAATGTATAAAAGATCTTACGAAGCCTTCCATCCGAGTGGGACCATAAAGTAACGGCCGTAGAAGAAAGCAAAGAAACTAAATCAATTAAGATGGAGGAACTAATTGGATCTCTTAAAGTATATGAGAACAAACTCACCATAAGGAAATCGGAATCATCATCAAAACAAGGTAAGACTATTGCATTTAAATCAAATGAATACGTCTCTACTTCTTCCGATCATGTAGATGATAGTGATTCTGAATCAGACAACGATGACTTAATTTTATTGGCTAAAGGCTTGAGAAAATTCATGAGAAAGTCATTTAGAAACAAAACTAAGGCTACTTCGACTAAAAGAAATAAGAACAAGACAAATGACAAGGATGTTAAATGTGGTAAACTTAGACATCTATCATATGACTGCCTAATAAGGACAAGCAAACAAACAAACACCCTGACAAGGATCGGACCAAAAATAGACTCGTCTCAGAACCTAAGCAAAGGAAAAGAGCTCTCAAAGCCTCCACTTGGAGTGATACATCTGATTCCGAGACTGATACAGAAGAGGAGACTGCACAAGTATGCTTTGTATCCAAAGCATCAAACGAGGTATCTTCTGACTCTGATTCTGACTCTGAGCCTTCTTATGATGATCTTTTCAGTCAGTATTTAGAATTGCATAAATTTACTAAGACTCTCGCGAAAGAAAAGAAGCGATTAATTGAAGACAAGAAGTTGTTAGAATCTTCTAACACGAATCTTGTCGCTCAATTAAACGATTCAAAAGAAGAGTGTCATGCATCATTAATGCATTAAAGACAGAGATCTCATCATTGACCACTCATAATAATGAAATGAAATCCAAAATTTCAAATTTGAAATCAAGGAATACGGACTTAGAGAAAATGATGAAACATTTTGATGCTGGATCCAACATGCTAGATCACATTATTTTATCAAAAAAACATGATGGTGATAAAACCGGATTAGGATACATTGAGACAAATGACGTATCAATTAAAGCAACCAAGTTTGTCTTGTCTAAGAAAGTAGACACTCCAAAAGCAAATACAGCGTCTAAGATGATTCAAAGACCCCCTCTCCCCTCATCTCGTCATACTTCTTCTTCAAATCACCTGAAATATAATTTTGTGCCATATAGACACGAGAAGAAACAAGTGATGCATACAAGACATTCATTTCATCCATCCAGATCATGCACTATGCACAAAACAACAGGACATATCAAAAACGCACTCCATATAATGCGTATAAAGGAGTTCTTGGCCAAAGGCCTAAAGTCCACTCATCACATGTCTACTATATTGCTCATTCATCTACATTCTTACCATTTCCTAGACCGAGAAGGATCACCCAAATATGGGTACCGAAAGGTACTTTTACTAAGAGGTGAATGACTAACTCGTAAGGACCCAAAATTAAAAGGGTACCTAAATCACTTTTGTACATTGCAGGGAACCCACACATCAAAAGATACATCTATCAAGTGGTTCCTTGACAGTGGTTGCTCGAGGCACATGACGGGTGACCCGAGCTTATTCACAAAGTTAAAAAAGGTCACAAAAGGCGGATCCGTGACCTTTGGAGACAACAATGAAGGCAAGATCATCGGAAAAGGTACAATTAGAAACCCAAGCACCCTTCAAATCTCCAACGTCTTTTTGGTAAGCAACTTATCCTATAATCTTCTTAGCATTTCACAATTTATTGACAATGGTTTTGATGTGTGTTTTACTCTTCCATATTGCAATATAATAAATAAAAATGGAAAAATAGTTTTAAAAGGAAAACAGGAAGGAAACATATTTACACTTTCTATGGATGATGCATTAGACGCTACAGTTAAGTGTTTCATGTCAAATGAACCTAACGTAAATTTATGGCATAGACGTTTAGGACATATTGGCATTTCTACACTTAAAAAACTCCAACGAAAGAACTTAATACGAGGATTGCCTACACTTGATTTAGACAACTTTCAGTTGTGTGAATCTTGCATAAAAGGCAAACAAACACGCGAGTCACTTAAACCTAAAAATGAAATAAGCACGACTAGAGTTTTAGAATTATTAAACATTGATTTGTTTGGTCCTAGTCGCACTACGAGTCTCGGTGGACGTCATTATGATTGTGCGATTATTGATGATTTTTCTCGTTATACTTGGACTTTGTCTCTTGCACATAAAGATGATAGTGCCATTGAGATTGTGAAACTAATAAAACAACTTGAAAATCAATATGGCTTCAATGTGAAAAGGATAAGAAGCGATAGAGGCGGTGAATTTAAAAACAAGGACATGATTTCATTTTGCGAAGAAAAAGGAATTAAACATGAGTTTTTGCCACCTAGAACTCCACATTTAAATGGGGTAGTAGAAAGAAAGAATAGGACATTACAAGAAATTGCTAGAACCATGTTGTGTGAGAATAAATTGCCTAGATTTTTTATGGGCAGAAGCCGTAAATTGTGCATGCTACATGGTTAATCATTTGTCCATTAGAAAGAAAATTAATAAAACGCCTTATGAGATATTAAATGATCGCACGCCCAAAATTCATTACTTTCGTGTGTTTGGTTGTAAATGCTTTGTTTTAAATACGAAAGACAATTTAGATAAGTTTGAATCTAAATCAATTGAATGCATCTTTGTTGGATATTCTGTGAATTCAAAAGCATATAGATGTTATGATCCCATCACTAGGCATATTCTAGAATCCATTCATGTGAAGTTTAATGACTTTGGTGAGATTGATAAAGATAAAGAATATGATGATGATTTTGAATTGAAACACGTGTTGAATGATGATGATGGCACGCATGATATGCATGATACACTAGAAATGCATGATCACTGAGAAATGCATGAGAACATAGAAAATAATCAACCAAGATGGCATAGAGATCACCACACGATCTCATTATAGGTGATATCACTCATGGTGTACGAACACGTAGAAGAATAAATGCGGACGAAATAAATCAATTTCATGCCATGATTTTTGAAATCGAACCTAAAAATGTGCATGATGCTTTGAGTGATTCTTCTTGGATTGATGCTATGCATGAAGAACTTAATCAATTTGTTAGAAATGACGTATGGGATTTAGTGCCACGACCACAAGATAAGGCTATAATAGGCACAGAAAGGGTGTTTAGGAATAAAATGAATGAAGAAGGAAAAGTTGTTAGAAACAAAGCGAGACTTGTAGCACAAGGATATAATCAAGAAGAAGGAATTGATTGTGATGAAACATTTGCACCCGTAGCACGTTTAGAAGCCATACGACTTTTACTTGCTATTGCTTGCATGAAAGATTTTAAACTCTATCAAATGAACGTGAAAAGTGCATTCTTAAATGGCTTTATACAAGAAGAGGTATACATAAAACAACCACCCGGTTTTGAAGATTTGAAACATCTCGATAACGTGTACAAACTAAAGAAGGCACTATACGGTCTAAAGCAAGCACCTAGAGCATAGTATGATCGTTTTGCTACTTTCCTTTTAGAAAATGGTTTTAAAAGAGGCATTATAGATAGTACTTTATTTTTAAAACAAGATAAATCGGATTTACTCATTATTCAAATTTATGTTGATGATATCATTTTCAGCTCCACCTCTCATAAACTTGTTGAAGATTTCGAAATTTGCATGAAATCAGAATTTGAAATGTCTATGGTTGGTGAATTAAATTACTTTCTTGGCTTGCAGATTAAACAAACGGGTAAAGGAATACATATAAGCCAAGTTAAGTATATAAATGATATGATTAAAAAGTTCGATTTTGAGAATTCAAAATCGTCCCCCACCCCTATGAGTGTCACCACTAAATTAGACAAATATGAACATGGTAAGGGTTTTGATAATGCCTTATATAGATCTATGATTGGCTCTTTGCTATATCTTACTGCTAGTAGACCTGATATCTTGTTCAGTGTGTGTATGTGTGCACGTTTTCAAAGTCAACCAAATGTGTCTCACTATAATGCCGTGAAAAGAATATTCTGATATATTAAGCACACACCCACCTTAGGCATTTGGTATAATAAAAATTGTGAATTTAACTTGCATGCCTATACTGATGCAGATTATGGTAGCTGTAAAATAGATAGGAAAAGCACGAGTGACACTTGTCAATTTATAGGAAATTCACTTATTTCATGGTTTTCTAAAAAGCAAGCAAGCGTGGCTTTATCCACTATGAAGCCGAATACATGGCACTTAGTCTTTGTTGCACACAATTATTATGGCTAAAACAACAACTTTCTGACTTTGGGATTACAGTAAATCGGATCCCTATATATTGTGATAGTATGAGCGCCATCAACTTATCTAACAACCCCATGCTACACTCTAACGCCAAGCATATAGAAGTACGCTATCACTTCCTTCGTGATCACGTAAATAATGGTGATATTGTCATAGATCACGTACGCACTGAGGCACAAGTAGCTGACATTTTCACTAAAGTATTAAATCAAGCCACGTATGAAAATCTTCGTTTTAAATTAGCCATGATTTCTGCTGATTTGATTTGATTGTCTTCCCATATTTTCATGCATTTTTGATTGACTTTACAAAATAAAGGGGGGAGAGAATGCATGATTTAAGGGGAGAGAGAGAGATTGATTGCACAAATCAAGGGGGAGAAAATTCGAATTTTGAAATTTGAAATTCAAAATTTAAATTTGTGCATGATTGGAGGGGGAGCGATAAAATTTAAATCATGACCATAGGTCATTTTGTAAATCATCAAAAGGGAGAGATTGTAGAGAAAAAGGGGTTTGAGTGATTACAAAATGCATGATTTAAATAACGTGTATTAATGAAATGCATGACATATTTTATGACATGACACGCTTTTGCATAAAACTTACCTTATATAGTTCATATATAATGTTATCGTACTAACGAGCTATGAAGCTTTAAAGTTTACATCAAATGGCAAGCATTTGTTGTGTTTGAACTATTTTCAGGTGCCATCATTAATGAACTAAACTAGTTCATTAAATGAAGTACTTAGTTAAATAAACTAAGTAGTTCATTAAAGAAAGTTATATTTGGAAAGGCACAAAGGCAACAAATTGAAGAATGGAAAGTTCTCCTCTCCTTTTTTTTAATCAAAAAAGATATTTATTATAAGCAAACCTCTCTTTTGGCAGAGGAATACCAGATTACAAAAGATAATAAATCAATGATATGAAAAGAGATAGTGTAAGAATGCTATGATTGCTAATCTCCAATCGTGCATGATATGCCGCATTAAAACCTTGCCAAGTAAAACCACCCTTGTGGATAAAACCTTGGCGAAGGAAAAAGCGTACATATTTGCACCATTGGAAGAAAAGCATTGTATCTGAGAATCAACTATGGTATGTCTAAAGGCGTTCCAAAAAAATAAACTAAGATGTATGATACCCATCCGAGGCAGTTGTGTTAGTATAACGAAAGTGTGGCATAGTGGCATCCGTCCGTATGAGTCCACGAATATGTGTTGGCAATGAGGCAAGATTCGCGTAGAACATTGGTGTAGAGATAGACATGGCATGCTGCGAAAGAAAATGTGCAATTTGATTGACCTCCCTCGGTGCGTATGTGAGTGACAGAGACAATTGATGTAGCACTGAACGCAATCGGTATATGTCTGGAGCTAGTGGCCCCGAAGAAGATACTAATTGGACTAACTCCAAGCAATCAACTTCAACCAAGAATCCTCTATAGGCCGGCCCATAATAAAGGATAGAGAACAATGCTGCCTGTGCCTCGACACGAAGGGGATAATCATGTCTAAGCGGCAGGGATAAGGCATGAACAAAGTTTCCCTGCTCATTTCAAAGAATTGCACCTCCGGCTGCTGTGCATCTTCCTATCGCTGCATCAGTATTAAGCTTAAACCTTCCTGGTGGCGGAAAGCTCCATCGAAGTATTCTATTACGACGCGATCTCAAAGGTGGCGATAAGCCCACATTGATAAGGCGCTGGATGGAACAAGCTGTTGTTGTTCCACTTCTGGATTTTGTCCACATATATATATGATTCCTAATGGACCGGATGAGAGCAGCTTGAGACCATCCACTATCATCATAAACTGCTTCTGCATATGACTTCCATATATTCCACAAAAGAATTCCCACAAAATGCTGCTGCACTTCACCCATGAAATCATTTTGAGCTGTCATCCAAACTGTTAAAGCATACGGACGCCAGCAAGTGGCGTATGCTGGAGTGATGTCCATGAGAAAGTGGAAGTAATCTCTGATGACTCGAATGGCACTGCATGTGAAAAAGAGATGATTTGTTGTAGCAGATTCCTGACGGCAGAAAGGACATATAGTGGGCAAAATATAGAAGAAACGACGCAGAGTATCTGGTAGTGGCAAGGCGTTGTTAAATAATCTCCAAAGAAAAATTTGAATCGCCGGTCTCTAATGCTTAAGCCAAATGTATTTATATGATATCAATGTTGTCCGTGATGGCCGAATGAGATCATAAGCAGACGACAACAGAAAGCAGCCTGATGCAGTTGGCCATATAGGTAGTGAATTATCCCATTGCGTCATTTCCATACATCTATGATGGATTAAACAAATGCGGCGCCAGCCAGGAGAGTCATATAAGCGTGGTATAAAGTCATTTCTTGCACCATATCTTATGCGCATGTACTTACTCCAAAGATTCGTAGCATGGTAATACCACCACCACATCTTGCATGAGAAAGCATCCTGTACATTCTGTAATGATCTAATACCCAAACCGCCCTCTTGTCTTGGAAAGCAAATTTTCTGCCATGATACCCAATGATGCCGGTGTGACCCCCATAGGAATGCAGCAAACCGTCGTTGTAAAGAACATATTATGCTTCGAGGAAGACGTGAGCCAGCCATAAGATGCAAAGGTAGGGCTGATAAAATAGATCGAAGTAAGACTACTCTACCTGCCATGCCAAGCAACTTGTGCTGCCATGCCCCTAGCCGAATGTCAACTTGATGCAGTAAATCTTGACAATGAGCAACCCGTGTGATGCCTTTATGTAAGTAACATCCCAGATATTTCAGAGGTAAGGAGGATTGACGCATGGCCAGAAGCCGTAATAATGTTTGACGTTGGCGTACTCCTACATGCGTTGAAAAAGAAATCGTACTCTTGCTCCAGTTGACGGCTTGACCTGAGACTTGCTCATAAGATGCTAGAAATCGTTTAAAGCGAATGAGATTGGGCCTGCTTGCTGATAAAAACACCAATAAATCGTCCGCATATGATAAGTGTGATACTACTAACGGCATGCGACCCATAGAGTATGGCGTAAGGAAAGAGGTCGAGATTAAATGTGTGAATCTTCTGCTAAAAGCTTCTGATGCAATAATGAATAAAAGCGGGGAGAGTGGATCCCCTTGTTTAACTCCACGGGTTGGCCTAAAAAATCCGCATGGGATGCCATTAATAAGGAGGGAAATATGTGTACCCTCTAAGTGATTCATGATGAGCTTTGTAAAATGTCTGGAAAAGCCAAATCTGTCCATAACTTGGCATAGAAAATGCCAATCTACCCTGTCAAATGCCTTGGCCATGTCTATTTTGATCAAGGCCTTACCTGGACGCTGGCCTTTGTCAAACCAATGTATAATCTCATTTGCTAATAATACCTGTTCCGCTGTTCCTCGTCCTTTTTGGAAGCCTGCTTGTTCTGGGGAGATGATTCGCGGAAGAATAGTATTAAGCCTGTTAGATAATATTCTGGTTTGTATTTTACTCATGAAAGTCGATAACGCAATGGGCCGAAAGTCTGCAAATGTACGCTGCGTTTGTCCTTTAGGAAGCAATATCATCATTGTATGAGACATGGCGCGTGGAAGAGGAAAGCCAAGGAAGTATTCTTGAACTGATTTGTGTACATCTGAAGATATTATATCCCAGCCTGTGCGAAAGAACCACCCATTATATCCATCCGGACCTGCAGCACTGTTTGGATTTAACTCCCAAACAGCCTGCTTTACTTCGTCTATTGTAGGCATTTTGGTTAGCATTTGGTTATCGTCATCCGTGACTAATGTAGGAATACTTTGGAGTACACACCATATAATGGGTGTGTACATATATTTTTACACCATATAATGGGTGTGTCATCTGAAGATATTATACACGCCATTATACATATATTTTTATATATATTCAGATTTTTTATAAAAGGCACATACACATATATTCCAACGTACTACCGACACGTTATATATTTTGGGTACGTATGTTAACGTCACACCACTATTTTTAACTCATACTTATGAGTATATTCAGGTCTTATATCATATGATATAAGTCATGGTGATGACAAATTTATTATGACACGTTAAAAGGTTCTAAACCAAAAATTGTCGTATCGGGTGAATACCGAAACTTCACCAATGTGTCATGTACTTGCCATATATAGATGGCCGTCCCCTACACTTCAAAAGTGGCCACAAATTTCGTGGCTTACATGGCATATACATCCATAAAATCATTTCATGTTGGCACACACAAATCACCCCAAATTAAGGCCAAATTGTGGAGATTCCAAATTCAATTTTTGTCACATGTTGGGCGCTACTTTAGATCAGCCATGAGTGCTGAATATTAAAGTTTAATTTATGTATATTATGTGTAACATAATATATATAACATGTGCAAAAAGTTGGAATTTAATCAGAGAAAAATTGGGTAATCGACAAACGTCGAAAATTCGGTTTTCTACGAACACGACACATAGAAAATTTTTGGCATGACATATAACATGTATCTAGAAACTTTTTACATACTTCATACATTCTAAAGTGTTCTAGAAAAATCAATTAAGGGCTGATTTGAATATACCATATGTGTATAAATATATGTGCACTATTTTACAAAGTTTGCAAAAATAAAATTCAGCACATCTACATTCATCATACACGCCTAGCTCAGCCTTGTTGGAGCATATTTGGAGCTTTGTTGGCATCTTGATTAGCCAAAAATGAAGCATACAATGTTGGTGAAATAAAGAAAGGAGCTATACAAGGTAACATTTCAAACTTTGTCACATTTGTAACATATGTTGAAAATTCAGCATGTGTTGATTAGAGCTGGCCAAATTTTAGATACTAAATGAGCCATATTTACTATTTTGAATTATATGAATTGATTGAAAGATAGTTTGGCAATGTCTTGAATATATTATGGAAATAATCACGTGATATTTTCAAATATCACACATGCTGAAAATTTCAGCACGTGTGTAATGCACTTGGCCGATTTTATGGCCTTCTTGGTGACTAATTTTTATTCCAAAATTAGTAGAAATGTTATGTACTAAATGATGATTGATTTCTTCTTTATTTTCAAGGAATTAATCAAATGCAAACTTGACAACAATTTGAATAAAGTGTGAATGTTACACATGCTGAAATTTCAGCATGTGGAGAAGCATGATGGCCAATTTTCATCATGGAAAATGGTGATTAGTTGTCTTGATAATTATGTGGGATTATTATGTGACTTATGGCAAAACTTTTTGTAGAGAAAAAGGGGTTTGAGTGATTTTCAAATACATGATTTAAATGTGCACAAAAACGAGCATAAGATAAAACGTGCATGATATAAACAAAGCTTTATTTAGCTTATATATAATGTTGCCGTACTAACGAGCCATGAAGCGTTAAAGCTTACATCATATGGCAAACATTTGTTGTGTTTATACTATTTTCAGGTGCCACTATTAATGAACTAAACTAGTTCATTAAGTGAAGTACTTAGTTTATTAAACTAAATAGTTCATTAAAGGAAGCCACATTTGGAAAAAGCACAAAGGCAACAAAGCTAAGGAAGGAAAGTTTTCTCCTCCTCCCCACTTAATATATACACGCCTATGTACACATATATTACATAAGTTTGGCATAAGTTTCAACCCTTTTGGATAAGTATAAGTCGATCAAACATCAAAAGTTCTGAGACTAGTGCAGTCTGAATTTCAGACTTGCAAAGGTTGAGACTTTGATTGTGGTTGACCTACTTCCCAAAAGAATTTTGCAAAACTGTTTCAACCCATTTAAATAAAGTGTATAAGGAGTTAGTGGTCAAATTTTCAGAGCATTTGGACTTTCACACAAATAGGAATAAATTTTTCAAAACCATCTACCGTTTCTGGCAGATTCGAGCAATCTGAGTACCAACGGTTTTTGAAGGGGTTAAAGGTTGAATTTTAATTTGAAATTTTTAGGGGACCCTCATAACATCTGAGGCTAAGTTCTCTCAAAATTTCAGAATTTTTGGAGATTTCTAACCTGGTTTTAAAAACGTTTTAAAACAGGTCCTGAAAACAGAATCTGTTTTCAGAAGTTGAATTGGTTAGGTTTAAATAAATTTTAAAAACCACACTTTCCGCACCACCTATTCAACCCCCCTCCCCCTTCTAGTGGTGCCTTGCAGATCCTAAAATTGGTATCAGAGCGCAGGAACACTCACTTCAAAGAATCCAACGATTCCGTGAGATGGCAACCATAACCGTGCAAGAAGGAATGTCAACTGTAAGGTCTCCTCTTTTTGACGGTGAGTCTTTTATTCAATGGAAATTAATAATGAAACTTTTTCTTATGGCTATTGATATTGATCTATGGTCCATTATAGAAGACGGTCCATTTGTTCCCACTAAGATGTCAATTATTGATGGTGTCACACTAGAGGTTACAAAAACGAAACAAGAATACACTAGTGATGACAAAAAGAAGTTGAGTATGAATGCTAAAGCCATGCAACTACTATTAAACGGCCTAAGTAAAAGTGAGGCTAGTTACGTGTCAAATTGTTCTAGTGCTCAAGAGATGTGGCATATTCTTGAAATGAAACATGAAGGGACTAGCCAAGTAAAGGAGTCCAAAATCAATATGCTTATGTCCACACTTGAGTCCTTTAAATTATTGCCAAATGAGTCTATTGTTGAGATGGATTTATGCTTGACTAACATTTACAATTCTCTTGAGTCTCTTGGCAAAGCCTTCACTATGCAGGAAAAGGTACAAAAGGTTTTGCGAAGCCTTCCATCCGAGTGGGACCCTAAAGTAACGGCCATAGAAGAAAGCAAAGAGACCAAATCAATTAAAATGGAAGAACTAATCGGATCACTTAAGGTATATGAAAACAAACTTGCTTTAAGACATTCTAAGTCCATTTCTAATAATGATAGGGCTATAGCATTTAAATCAAATGAATACGTTAAGGGAAGAACTAATCGGATCACTTAAGGTATTTGTTTGCAACACCTCTACCACCTATTGATGTAGCCTTATAGAATTGGCTAATAAATCTTACAAATGAAGCTCAAGAGGCTTGTAGCTCAAAAAATACAACAAGAACACCTTTGCTACAAAGAATGAAACAAGAACAACAACAAGAAGATGATAGCTAAACAAATCAACAATGCTTTTCAAGTGAGCTTCAAATGTGTTTCATCTTCTTCACCATTGCCTCCTATTTATAGTGTGAAACAAGACTTGGAGATAAGAACTCCAATGTGTCACCATCTTTATCATCAATTCCAAGTTGTCTTCACATCATTGGTTGGCCACATAATCATCTTGTACACTTGGCAACATAGAGAAGAATGATTGGCCCACCTTTACATTTCAGCATGGCCGAATTTTAGCTCCAAAAATGACTTGGAATTATCTTGAAAATGCAAATATAATAGCAAGGGATAATACTCCACTATCCCGTCAACTTCTTGGCAAGATAATAGGCATGTGGGCATATACAATTTCAAACTCAAAAATCAGCTCCAAGATGCCTTAGTAGCCGTTGGCTACATCCAAATTTTCCAATAAAAATAGCCTTGATTATTCTTTGTAAATTGAAGATAATAAGGTACCACCAAAATACCCTCAACTTCAAGCACAAGAATAGGGCATGTGAGAGCTGTCATTTGACCAACAAATACAGCTCCAAAAACCCTTATAGCCTTTGGGTTCAAAAAATAAAATTTCCAAGTTGACAATTTTGCCAACTAGCTCCTTTTTGGTTGGTCCACTTGTCACCAAGCCATAAAATGAGTACACCATCATATCCACCTGAATATACACGTCTTTCAACACATATATATATGTGTATCAACTCAGATTTTTGAAGAATAAATCAATAGATAATAGTTGACAAGATTATGTCAACGTGTAACACCAAAATTCCCAATATTCCTTCTTATATGTCGTGATCATTTCAAAACCTTCAACACCTTGAAAACCTCTGAAAAATTATGAATGATAACCTCCAATAACATATAAAATAGAGTCTTCAAGAAAGAAATAGAATGTGACATCACAACTCGTCACATATCCCGTTATAGTCAATAATATCATCATGTGAGAGAATAAGATAAAGAATCACCATATAATTTTCAAGATAATAATAACTCAACTCCAAAATATAGATAATAATATACTTAAGAGATTCCTTGAGTGAAAATACCAAAAATACCCTCATGGGTGAAACGACCAAAATGCCCCTGATGAGAGAAAACTCCAAAAATGACCCCGATGGTCAGAAATAATCATGATATCATCTTTTTCATGATAAATAGTATAAGAATACATCCTTGAAATATTTTCACCATGTGATGTTCCTACAAAACTCAAAATTTCAATTTTGCCCTTTTTGGTAAGTTGTAGAAACTTCCAAGGCATGTTAGTCACAATACATTTAAAATCATAAAAAAAATGCATAATATTCACATAATGAACATGTATAAATCATATACAAATGAAAACAAATTTGTCACATTTTAGAAAAATATTTCTAAAAACCCTAGACATCGATCGATCGAAGTGCCTCAGCTTCAGATATTGATGTCTCACAGAAAGGTTTAGGTTTTGTCTCTGGCCTACATCGATCGATTGAAGTGAAGGTTCGATGTACATCGATCGATCGATGTGTCTCAGGTTTAGAGATCGATGTCTCACAGTAAGTTTTAGAACTTTCTCTGCCTTACATATATCGATGTGAGAGATCTATGTACATAGATCGATCGATGTGCAACAACCTGAGAGATCTATGTCAACTTTTTCAACTTTTAATCACATATAACACTATGTGTGATATTTTTAAGTATTCACCACTTAAAATCATGACTTTGAAAATTATCCAAACATATTTCTCAACAGAAAGTCCAAGAAGAAGCAGACCAAGGCAAAAGCCAACATAGTCGATGCCATGGATGTTCTGAACCTCTGTGCGGTGGTCTCAGAGTGCAACCTTGTGGGGAATGCATGAATGGTGGCTTGATACTGGCGCCACTAGACATGTCTACTCAAGCAGAGAGATGTTCACGGAATACCAACCCAGGAACAACGAACAACTTTACATGGAGAACTCGGCCTCATTGAAGATCGAAGGCGAGGGCAAAGTTGTTCTAAAGCTCACCTCAGGGAAGCATCTGACTCTGCAGAATGTGTTGCATGTCCCCGACATTTGGAAGAATTTAGTATATGGATCTCTTCTAGTCATGCATCGTTTTAGACTAATGTTAGAATCCAATAAAGTTATTCTTTTGAAAAATAACATGTATTTGGGGAAGGGGTACTTGTCGAATAAGATGTTTAAACTGAATGTCATCACTATTGTACCCAAAAGAGATTTGCCAGAGGCTAATGAGAATGTTTCCGCTTCTGCTTACATTCTTGAGTCTTCTTGTTTATGACATTTTCGTGTGGGACATTTTAATTTTAAGTCAATACAACGACTGGTTAATCTTGACTTGTTGCCCAAAATTAAATTTTGATAATAAAAAATGCCAAATATGTGTTGAAGCGAAGATGGCAAAGGCGCCATTTTCTTCAATAGAAAGGAACATTGAACCTTTGGATTTAATTCATACCGATGTGTGTGATTTAAAATTTGTGCAAATGAGAGGTGGTAAATAGTATTTCGTAACTTTTATCGACGATTGCACATGATACTGTTATGTATATTTGTTAAGTAGCAAAGACGAGGCCCTTGATGCTTTCAAGGACTATAAAAATGAAGTTTAGAATCAACTTAGCAAACGAATTAAAGCAATGCGTAGTGATAGAGGTGGCAAATATGATACACCATTCAATGAATTTTGTTCAAAACATGGCATTGTTCATCAAACAACTGCACCATATTCACCTCAATCGAATGGTATTGATGAACGCAAAAACCGTATTCTAAAAAAGATGATGAATGCTATGTTGATAAGTTCAGGTTTATCTCAAAACTTATGGGGGAAGCCGTTCTCTTAACTAACGTCATTTTGAATAGAATTCCATCCAAGCAGATGGATGAAACCCCATACAAACTATGGAAAGGCCACGAGCCTAGTTACAAATACTTGAAAGTGTGGGGGTGTCTGGCAAATGTTGTTGTACCTAAACCAAGACAAGTTAAAATCGGGCCTAAAATGGTTGACTGCATATTTAGAGGATATGCGACTAACAATAGTGTATATCGGTTCTTGGTGCACAAATTGGATATTCCTGACATACATGAAAACATTGTCATGGAGTCAAGGAATGCAGTGTTATTTGAAGATGTCTTTCCGAGGAAAGACAAAAATCAAGAAGAAATAAGATCTGGTAAGTGAATGCATGAGGCGACTCCTCAAAGAATTGAGAAGCTTCGTCAAAGCAAGCGCGCCAGAATGCCAACTTTGTTGGACCGAATTTTCTAACCTACATGGTAGAAAATGAGCCAAGGAACTTTTCTGAGGCAATGTCAACTCCAGAAGCTCTATTCTGGAAAAAGGCAAATATCAGTGAGATAGACTATTCTTCAAAATCACACTTGGGAGTTGGTTGACCTTCCACCTGGAAGTAAACCACTTGGTTGAAAGTGGATTTTCAAGAAGAAACTGAAAGAGGATGGGTCTATTGAAAAGTATAAAGCCAGGTTGGAAGCTAAAGGCTAACGGCAAAAGGAAGGCTTTGACTTTTTTGACACCTATTCACCAGTAACTAGGATCACTTCTATAAGGGTACTAGTTGCTATTGCTGCAGTCTATAACTTGGAAATCCATCAGATGGATGTGAAGACTGCTTTTCTCAATGGTGAGTTGGGTGAAATAATCTATATGGAACAATCTGAAGGCCTTGTGGTTCCAGGACAAAAGTCGAAAGTCTGTAGACTTGTTAAGTCGTTGTACGGACTTAAGCAAGCGCCTAAACAGTGGCTCTTGAAATTTGATCAAGCTATGCTAGCTAATAGGTTCAAGATCATTGAGTGTGACAAATGTGTCAACATTAAGAACACACAGAATGCATATGTGATAGTATGTCTCTATGTAGACGACATGCTAATCATGGAGAGTACTCAGTAAATCATCTTAAACACAAAGAAGATGTTGACAAGAAACTTCGATATGAAAGATATGGGAGTTGCCAATGTTATTCTAGGAATTAAAATTTCTAGGATAACAGAAGGGCTCAAACTGTCACAAGCTCACTATATTGAATCTATTCTAAAGCGTTTCAATATGCTTGATATGAAACCGATTAAGACTCCATTTGACTTAAGTATACACTTAAGGAAGAATCGAGGCGATCCAGTAGCTCAATTGGAGTACTCACAAGTAATCAGAAGTCTAATGTACATAACGAATTGTACAAGGCCAGACTTAGCATATTCGGTAAACAAATTGAGCAGGTTTACTAGTAAACCAAGTGATGATCATTGGAATGCTTTGAATAGAGTAATGAGATACTTGAAGTATACAATGAATCTTAGATTACATTACTCAAGATATCCAACAGTATTGGAATGCTATTGTGATGCCAACTGGATATCTGATAGTAAAGATTCTAAGTCCACCAGTGGATATTTATTCACTGTTGGTGCAGGTGCTATGTCATAAAAATCCACGAAGCAAGCGTGCATAGCTTGTTCCACGATAGAAGCAGAGTTTATAGCATTTGATAAAGCCAGGGAAGAAGCTGAATGGCTTCAGGATTTGCTGGAAGATGTGCCCTGCTGGCCTAAGCCAATCGCTCTTATCAGCATACACTGTGATAGTCAGTCGGCTATAGGACGAGCACAAAGCAGCATCTATAATGGTAAGTCTCGACACATGCGTCGGAGACACAATACCATTAAGCAGTTGATCTCTAATGGCGTGATTTCCATTGATTATATAAAATCAAAGGAGAATCTTGTGGATCTGCTTACAAAAGGCTTGCCTAGAGATCAGATGTCAATTTTGACAAACGGAATGGGACTAAAACCTATAATACACGAATCTTTGTAACGGTAATCCAACCTTGTTAACTGGAGATCCCAGAATCTTGGTTCAATGGGACAACTAAGTTATGGAGTTCAGTGAGCACTTACTCATTCTGTTAAATAAAAGTGATGTCTACAGAGGAATGAGGGTAAGCTGAGGCTTTTAATGGATCCTATATCTTGATATGTCAAGTTGGGTATGTCAGAATACTCTTGATAGGAAACACCTATGTAAGTGTGAAGTATGGTCGCTTCTATGAGAATTTTGTAAGGCCAAAGTTATCTAACACACTTTTTGAAACCAGGCAGTTCATGGCCAACACAAACACAATCATGAGAACCAAAAAAGGTGTTAAAGGAAATGTTGCATGAGTATTATTGTCTAGGTTCACACTAAAGGCCAGTTATTTCAAGACATTAAGTTCACTAATTAGCCGAATGGATCCGATAGTATATCACTAAGAAAGGTTCAAAGCCAGAAGCTATCTCTTCTGATGCAACATTTTCTTGTCTGACTTCTCGGTAGAGTCTGTATCAACACTTAGATTAATTCCCATTCATGTGGGGGATTGTTGGAGAAATTGAAATGGGTGAATGAGAAATTAATGCTCAAAGTAGGGATAAAATAATATTAAAGTCGGTTACTTAACCGTAATGCAAATTTGAAAATCGGTTACTTAATGCTCAAAGTAGGGATAGAAAACAATTTGCACTCTTGAAATTCTAAGACTTGTCTTGTGTTTGATTTGCTCTTCTTCTCTTCTTTTTATCATAGTGTGGTCGTCCCCCTCTAGGGCTTTTCTTCCCTTGGAAATTCTCTTTTAAGTCCTTGGAAGAATGCCTTGTATAATTGTGACATCAACTTGCTTACTTGGTACCACATGATTGGATAGATGACTTGGCTTTGCTTACTTGGCACTCCTTGATTGGATGAGATTTGTCATCACTTGATGACTGTAAAAATCTGAAAATTTCACTTAAAACATGTGCCAAATTAGTGTTTAAAACATTGTCAAATATCACATAATTAATTCCACAAAATTTGCCAAGATAAATTGATCTCCATTTAACTTAAAAACCGGCCAGCTCTTAATTCACATGCTAAAATTTTTCAGCATGTGCAATTTTCAACATATTCAAATTATTTCCATAATAGTATTATATCAATCCCTTGAAAATGAAGAGGCAAATATATCACAATTAAGATAAAATTTTCGGCCATAGTAGCACACACATGCTGAATTTTCAGCATGTGTCATATATGTGACATAGTTTGAAACATTACCTTGTGTAGCTCCCTCCATTATGTCGCTAACCTTGTATAGTCCATTCTTCACCAATCAATATGCCAACTAAGCTCCACATAGGCTCCATCAAGGCTGAGTATGCGTGTGCTGAAATTATTTTTCTAACTTTTATAAAATAGTGCTCAATAATTATACACATATGGTATATTCCAATCGGCCCTAATTAGAATATTCTAGAACAATTTAATATTTATTGAATGTATAAAAAGTGTCTAGATACATGTTACATGTCATGCCAAAAACGTTCCATGTGATGTGTTCGTAGAAAACCGGATTTTCGACCTTTGTCGACTACGCGATTTTTCTCCGATTAAATTCAAACTTTTTGCACATGTTATCTATATTATGTCACACATAATATACATAGAATAACTTGAATGTTCAGCACTAAAGGCTGAAGTAAGTGGGTTCCCATGTGACGAAAATGTTGAATTTAAAATCTCCACAATTTGGCCTTAATTAGGGGTGATTTGTGTGTGCCAACATGGAATGATTTTATGGCTGAATATACCATGTAAGCCACGAAATTTGTGGCCATTTTTGAAGTATAGGGGCTGGACATCTATATATGACAAGTACGTGACACGTTGGCGAAGTTTCGGTTGTCACCCGATACGACAATTTTTGGTTTATAACCTTGTAACCTATCGTAATAATTTTGTCATCACCATGACTTATATCATATAATATAAGACCTGAATATACTTATAAATATGAGGTAAGTAGAGTGGTGTGACGTTAACATACGTTCGTAAAATATATAACGTGCCGATAGTACGTTGGAATATATGTATATAGTGCCTTTTAAAAAATCTGAATATATATTTTTTTTTATTTTTTTTAAGTAAGAGATATCTTATTATTGATAAAGCCTCACTTGTGGTGGAGGAAAAACCATATTACAAAGCATCAGAGTATGAGAATAAATGAAATAACGAGCTAAGAATAGCATATCTCCAGTCGTATACGATATGCCGCATTAAAACCTTGCCAGGTAAAACCACCCTAGTGGATAAAACCCTGGCGAAGGAAAAAGCGTACATATTTATACAACCATCCTTGATATGTGTTAAATCTGCGTATAAAAACGATGACATGTATGTCATAAGTGCTGATAACAGGCAAGAGCGCCATTTGTAGCAGGGAAGAGTGCTAGTCCGATCCAGGAGGCCTTCAGAAACAAAGCTTGGGTGTGTAGTGTAGGCTGCGGAGGCCATCAGTGTGTAGTATCTTGCCAGCAATATATACAGCCCAAGACATGAGAGAACAAGCAGGAAGAGGCAGTTATGAAGCAGAAGGAGACAAGATAAAATAATGATGAGAAGGAGACAAGACATACCAAACCTGCCTGAATCCCACAGGAGACAGGCAGGGAAATTCTTGAAATGCCAATCCATATGGAAGACAATCTGAGACATCAGAAGGATGAAACACCTATACATCATTTTAGGGTCCACCATTGGGTTAAGATCGAAAAGCTGGAACTTGAAGTCAGTCAAAATAATCCCTCGTATATGTGCAGGCACTAATGAAAGCTTGGAATACGATGTAAGGAGCATAGTCCGTGAGCCTTCCTGGGATAGATAGTGCGCTGCTTGATTTACCTCTCGAGGCGCATAAGATATGTGGATAGATGATTCAGCAAGAAATGTGCGTAGACGATGAAGATCCGGAGCTAAGGGAGACCGAGCATGCATGAGCGTGAGTAGCTGGTGACAATCTACCTCAACCTGTAATGGGCCATATATCGGCAGATAATGTAAAAGTGAAATTAATACAGCTTGTGCTTCAACCCTAACTGGGTAGTCATGGCGCAGAGGAAAGGAGATGGCATGAATAAAAGAGCCTTGCGCATCACGTAATACTGCTCCACCCCCTGCAGTGTGACAACCAACAGAGGCGTCTGTATTTAATTTTAGTCTACCAACAGGTGGAGGATTCCAACGAACAATCCGCAGTCTAGACAAACGAAGAGGAGGAGAAAGACTATTACTAATGAGGCGAGGAATATTGGATACTATTTTTGTTCCGCTTTGTGCCTTGGCCCAGAGAAACATATCTAGGCGAATATTCTTGAGGAGTGTTTGCTGAGACCAAGTTCCATCACCAAACACCAATTCGGCATAAAATTTCCAAACATTCCAAAATAGGATTCCAAGATATATTCGCTGCATACAACCAAGAAACCCATTTGCCGCTTCTAACCACACCGAAATCATAAAGCTGCGCCAACCAGTGGCATGAGTCGGCCGAATGTCTAACAAGTCATTGAAATAATGTCGAACAAGGCGGATTTGGGAACAATGATAAAAAATGTGATTGTGAGAGGCTGAATCCGCTCGACAAAACGGACATATACTTGGCAGAACTTGAATAAAACGGGAGAGGTTGTCTGGCAAAGGCAGTGCATTATGCAAGAGCTTCCAAAGAAATACCTGAATCATCGGACGTTGACGTGGTACCCAGGCTATTTGGTTAGACAGTAGAGATGGAGCCGTAGATCGAAAAGACTCATATGCATCCTTTAGCAGGAACTGACCCGTGGAGTTTAGCCAAACTGGCGCCCCATTAATCCACTGCACCAATATCTGACATTGTGAATTAATATGGCAAATTCGTTTCCATATAGGAGAGTCATATATACGTGGAACAAATGTTTGAGTTCTTTGATAGCGTAGACGCATATATTCCCCCCATAAAGTTGAACTCACATGATATTGCCACCATAATTTTGCTGCATAGGCACGCTGAATGCTATCAAGACTCCGAATGTTTAGACCACCCTCTTTTGTAGGACAACAAATGGTTGACCATTTAACCCAATGGCGTCTATCAGGCCCCCATAAAAAAACCGCAAATCGCCTTTCCAGTGATCGAACGACACTACGTGGAATAGCAGATGCAGCCAGAACATGCAAAGGTATAGATAAAAGGACAGAGCGAATGAGCAAAAGCCTACCAGCAGTACTTAATATCTTGGCTTGCCACCCATTGAGTTTAGAGTCAACATGCTGTAACAGGTCTAAGCAGTGTGTTGATCGTGTAATACCTTTATGAAGATATGAGCCTAAGTATTTCATCGGGAGGCTTGTCTGCCGTGCTCCTAGTAAAGCAGTACATACACTGCGCTGCGATGTAGAAACTGCATCCGAGTAGACTACCGAACTTTTGTTCCAGTTTACCGCTTGTCCCGAAACTTTTTCATAAGTAGATAGAAAATTCTTAAATGCCTGAAAATTTTGTCGACTAGCATCAAGAAATATAAGTAAGTCATCCGCATAAGATAAATGTGTAATGGTCATAGGGATGCGGCCAATAGAGTATGGTCGTATAACTGAGTGGTCAACCAGAGACTTAAGTCCACGACTAAAACCCTCAGCAGCAAGAATAAATAACAGGGGTGAGAGTGGATCCCCTTGTTTGACCCCTCGAGTAGGCCGAAAAAACCCATACGGAACACCATTCGTTAGTATTGAAATATGCGTAGCCTTCAACTGATTTAATACCAATGTGACAAACATAGTGGAGAATCCAAAACAATGCATGATGGCTTGCAAGTATTGCCAATTTACCCTATCAAAGGCCTTTGCCATATCCAGCTTAAGAACTGATTTGTGAGATCGCACACCTTTATCAAGCCAATGTATTAATTCATTGGCTAATAAGACTTGCTCTGTGATACCCCTTCCCTTTTGAAATCCCGCTTGCTCTGGAGAAATAAGCTTTGGCAACAGCGCGTTCAACCGCGTGGCAAGAATACGCGTTTGAACCTTACTCATGAAAGTAGACAAAGCAATAGGCCTAAAATCATTAAATGTACGTTGAGATGATCCTTTGGGGATCAGAACAATCATCGAGTGGGCCATGGCACGTGGAACGGGGAAACCTAGAAAATATTCTTGTACCGCTTTATGCACATCTTGACAAATGACCTCCCAACAAGCGCGAAAAAACCACCCATTATAGCCATCGGGACCTGCAGCACTATGAGGGTCTAAACTCCATACAGCTGCTTTTACTTCCTCCAAAGATGGTAGAGCAGTGAGCATTATGTTTTCATCCGCAGTAATCAAGGAAGGAATTGGGGATAAAAATGTTGTTGGATCTTCTATTGGCTGAGCAGTGAACATACGGGTGAAATGATCCACAGCCGCTCGACCAATGTCCTCTGGCGTATTACAATAAGTACCATCCTCAAGGTAGATTCCTTGCAAGCGTTGTCGACGTTGTTTATCTTTAACTATAGAATGGAAATATCTTGAACCACAGTCACCCTCTTGCAACCATTTGACCCTAGCTTTTTGTTTCCAATATTGTAGCTCAATATTTGTCACACGGCGCAGCTCAGATTGAGCCTCAAAATAGGCCATGCGAATGCATTCGTTAGGCTCCTGATCGAACTGGATCTCTGCTGAATTAGCTTGACGTTCAGCATGTTCTACCATATGAAAAATATTACCAAACACATCCCTATTCCATTGTCTGACGTCCTTCTTGTATGCCCGTAGCTTGGCACATAAACCATGCATACCACCAACTGTGGGATACGATGACCAAGCTGCTTTGGTGAAAGTCATAAAGTCTGGGTGTGATGTCCAGACTGTCAAAAAACGAAATTGCTTTGGACCAGGTTGAGTGTCAGTCGAACATTGAAGCAAAAGTGGGCAATGGTCGGATGTTGTACGACTCAGATGAGTCAACTTCAACATTGGAAAAACATTGTAAAAACTTTCATTACAGAATACCCAATCCAGTCTACGCCATACCCGTCCTAGTCCACGACCACCTTGCCATGTATAGCGAGTTCCATTGTGGGGGACCAACTGTAACTCAGCGTATTGGACCGTGTCGTTAAAATCTTGAAGAGCTGAAAAAGAAGGACGTGACGTACCTTTATGATCTAAAGGCGATAGAAATGTGTTAAAATCTCCCGCTATCAACCATGGGTCATGACAAATATCATAGCAGTGCTTAATCGATTGCCAGAGAATCTGCCTGTGCTGCACAGTGTGCTGACCATAAACACAAGAAATACGCACTATTTGTTGCGTATGTAACTGAAAACGAAAGTGAACAATTTGCTCCAACAGGCAAGCATCCAGAAGTTGCAAACTAGAGGTTTTCCAGAAACACCATGCACGCCCTTCACAAACACTTTGTGATGCAGTAAAACCTAAATTTATTTGAGCTCTGGTTAAGCGTGATTCTGGTTGTTGAGGTTCTATGAGAAAAAGAAATTGTATATGATACTGAGTAAGCAGGAGTCTCAAGCAAGGCAATGAAGTGCGTAGACCTCGCAAATTCCACGTTAGTGTATTCATTGAGACAGCTGGGAGGTAGAGCTTGAAGAGCGAGCAGCACTGCGAGTTATAACCTGTCGAGGGGGCCTAGGAATCTGAGAGTGCAAGCGACGAGTACGTTTACGTATGCATGGAATAATCCTTCTGCATCAGCTTCAAGAGTAGGATTAGAAATTCTATGAAGCAGTTCAGCATCCGATGATCCTTCTCTTGCTCGAGGCATGCGCGACGATAATAAATCTGAGGCTCGTTGGTAGTCTTCTTGGGCAGCTGATGGATCAGTTACCGGATGGGGCAACTCCATGACATCTGCTTCAGACGAGGTGTGCAGAATGTCTGGAGAGGAGGAAGGCGTTTGTTGACCTAACTGTGTGTCGTCGTTAAATTTGGTCATGTCAGGCTGATGTTGCCGCGGGGGGTCAGAGCTCTCATGTGCTTGAAGATCAGAATCCTCTGATGTATGACACACAGGAGGATCATCTAGAAATGCAGCATCAGTGGTTCTCTCCTGCGGTAACTGTGCATCAGTGGCTGTATTAACTTCCTGCTGTTGCAAAATAGTAGGGTCTGCCACTGTATCATCTTGGGGCTGATTGACATCAGTTGCAGGTTTAGGGCGCCATTGTTGTAGAGGTGGCGGCGGCATGGGAGCCTCACCACAGCGATCACGTTTGTGGCCCAAAAGATTGCATTTTGAACAATAATCCGGTATATCCTCATAAATCACTGTTTGATAATGATGGTGCTCTATACTTTGTATGTGAAGTTTAGTTGGTAATTCTTTTGACACATCAATTTCCACGCAAATTCTAGCCACAGACGGACGGAGTACCTTTTGGGTTGCAGCATCCAATCGAATTGGTGTTCCGATCATAGCGGCAATAGCAAAGAGCGATTTTTCATTCTGTAAATACACAGGCAGCCCAGGCATAGAAATCCAGATGGGTACAATGGGAGCATCATATCTAGGATCAAAGTCATGAGTATATTTGGTGATGCGCATGTGAAAACCTAGGATATTCCATGATCTACGTCCAAAACAACGGTTATAATCCACCTCCTTCTCAAATCGCAGGAGCACGTGAGATTTGTCGAGTAACCCTGCATGAACGGCACCAGCAAAACCTATACGATCTTGTGATTTTTGCAATGCCACCATAGACGGCCTTCCATTCCAGAAAGATCCAACCAATGAAAACCGGAATGGAGACAATAGTGCTGTTACCTCAGATTCATCAAAAACGATTGAGGGTAGGCCTTTATAGCGCTGAGGTTGTTTTTGGGAGATCGTTGAAGGTAGCGTTGCAGGAGATCCAGCCAGTATGGCAGCGTAGGACCGGCCGGCCGTAGCCGCCGGCCCGGAGGTCGACATTGTCGCAAAACCAGTGAGGAAGATGATCGCCGCCGATCGCCAGAGCTTTTATTTATGTGATTTATATATATATATATATATATATATATGTATATATATATATATATATATATATGTATATATATATATATATATTTGCCTCCCGTCTCGATTAAACGTACTACGCGAAGAATTAGGGATTGAATGAACCAAGAATTGATTGAATTCCTCCCTTCAACTGGTGGCAGGAGGCTTGAATATTTGGAGAAGATAGACTGTTGTGTGATGATAATGTGAAGATTGAATAAAGTAACTTTTGCTGAATAAAGACATCTTTGGTAATATTTTCTCTCGGGTTCAACACGCTGAGGCTCAGCTTATACAAGCTGAACAACAGTGGGACATGCAGCCGACAGAGGAGAGTCGTACGGAGTACCATCGCGCAAAGGCAGAATATCAACAAGCAGCCTCCTATGAAATGCATTACTGGAAACAAAAAGCAAGAGTCCGATGGTTGAAGGATGGAGATGCAAATACTCGTTACTATCATTCTATTGTCAAAGGCAGGCGTCTACATCTTAAGATTCAGCAAATTCAATCATCTACTGGTCTTATCTGTTCTACTCCTGATGATATAATGACTGAAGCAGTGTCGTTTTATACATCTTTATTTGCAAGAGAAGCAACGGGCAATTATGATCAAATTCTATGTCATATTCCATCTCTGCTTTCAGCAGAAGACAACGCCTCATTAATTCAAATTCCGATGCCTGAAGAAATTAAGGCGGCGGTTTGGCATTTGGATCCACACAGTGCAGCGGGGCCTGATGGTTTTGATGGTAACTTTTATAGAACTTGCTGGTCAATTATACACAAGGATGTTATCTTAGCAGTTCAAGAATTTTTTCTTGGTGTACCACAACCCAAAGTTATGGCAAGTGCTTTGATCACATTAATTCCAAAGAAAGCTTCTCCTACAACTTTCAGTGATTATCGTCCTATTTGTCTCACAAATTTTATCAGTAAAGTTTGTACCAGAATTGTTGCTAGTCGCTTGAGTAAGTTGTTGCCATGTCTAATCTCTCCCGAACAAACTGGTTTTCTGCCGGGTATGGATATTTCACAATCAGTTTTGCTGGCTCGAGAGATGATTCATATGCTTGATCGGGGTGGTTCACAACTCTGTCTCAAATTGGATATGATGAAAGCTTTTGACCGAGTTAGCTGGGAATACTTGGAATTAATCCTCAAGGCCTTTGGATTTTCAGGTTTTTTTTACACGTATTATTCTGAATCATTTGAGTGCCACCACGTTTGCAGTTCTAATAAATGGACAACCATCTACTTATTTCCGCCCGTTTAGAGAAGTCAAGCAGGGAGATCCTTTATCTCCTTTATTATTTATTTTAGCAGCAGAGGGTTTCAGCAGAGGCTTAAAAGCTTTGACAGCAGCGGGTGTGTTGAAGCCATTTCGCATGGGACGCCTGCCGTTTCCAGTTACGCACTTGGCTTATGCGGATGATCTTCTCATATTTCTTCGAGGTACACAGCGAAATTTAAGACATTTTCATATGTTTCTTAAACAATATGAAACTGCATCAGGCCAGAAAGTGAATTTCCAAAAGAGTAGTATGATTCCTTCTGCGGCTGTTACTCCACATCAACGTCAATGTTTCATGCATATTTTGGGCATGCGTCTTGCAACTCTTCCGTTTCGATATCTTGGATCCTTTTTACACAAGGGTATCTCTCGTTCTCAACACTGTGTTTCACTGATACAGCATATTGATGACAGACTTCAGGGGTGGCACTCTAAATTATTATCTGCTGCAGGCCGACTCGTGCTTTTACAATCGGTAATACCTGCACTGCCTCTTCATATTACGGCAGCGGGTGGCATACCTAAATCGGTCATTAAAATTATTCATCGCAAAATGGCTACGTTTTCTTGGGGTAGACGACATCATTGGGTCTCATGGACAAACATTACTAAACCAAAGTCTGAGGGAGGTTTAGGCCTCCGAGATTTAACTGTCCTTCAAAAGGCATATCATTGCCGTATTTGGTGGTCTTATCATCAGCACTCAACTTTGTGGAGCAAATTCATGCATGCAAAATATGGTCAGCGACAGGACTATATTCCTCGGCTAACCGACTCACCTATCTGGAGAACAATCTGCCGTATTCATTCGTTCTGCTTAATGCACACGATAAGACAGGGTGATCAGCTCACATGGATACCAACGACACTGGGGGAATTTTCAATCAAGAGTGCTTATGACGTCTGCCGAACTTCCTCTCCCACTTTGCTGTCGTCCTCTTTTATTTGGTCCAAGCATCATTCACCCTCTATTAGACTGTTCTTATGGCGTACTTTTCACTCAGCGTTGCCTTTTCAGGATTATATTGGCCGATATATTGCGGCACAGCCAACACAATGCCCGTTCTGCAGGCGCGCTTCGGCTACGATAGACCATGTTTTCATATTTTGTTCTTATATTCATCCTATATGGTCTTATTTTGCAAGTGAGCTGCATTGTCCCCCTCCTTCATCATTGCACCTACGCCAGTATCTTCTTGCTTGGTGGTATCGGTCATCTCTTTCTTCTCTTATTGGGGTTTATAAAATTGTGATTCCAGCCATCATTGTTTACAACATTTGGTGTGCTTATACATCCATGGTTTATGGGGACAAAACAACATGTACAACAATTTCTCTACGAGCCAACATCCATTATGATATTACTCTGTGGCACAAAAAAATTGCAGGCTCTAAACTTTCTACCTATCAAAGGCAGGTATTTCGATGGCTACCTCCCCCTCGGCCGCCTCGACCAGTCGTAGTTCGTTGGGTCACTCCGCCTTCTGGCCGATTCAAACTAAATGTGGATGCGGCGGTGGGCCGCCACTTTGCAGCGGGCGGTGCCATATTACGTAATCATACAGGATTATGTTTAGGAGCAATTTCATTCCGGCTCCCACAATGTGCTCCTCTTCATGCAGAAATCCAGGCTGCCCTTTTTGGTCTTCTTTATTTCCTTCCGTTTTATCGCTCAATTACCCTCGAGTCCGACTGCGTCCAACTGACTGATCGTCTCAGGCAGTCTAACGCAACCCATGGGAATTACCACATTCGTTGGCTTCTTCATCTGGTTCATTCTCATCGACTCTCTAGCAGTCATATTTATCGCGAAGCAAATATGGCAGCACATTACTTAGCACAGCAGGCCCTGCTATACCCAATTACGAAGTCTTATTCCGCGGCTACTCTCCCATCTTTGGTCAAGGCAGCTGTTACTTTAGATCTCACGTCTGTTCACTTACGAGTCCTTTGACATTTACGGTCTTCCATATGGATTGGCGCTATTCTGCCTCACCTGCCTGCACCCATTGGGCTGCAGGCGGGCACGGTATGTTTATTCATCCCTCTTTTTATGCATTACGTGGTTTCTTATATCAATATAACATGCTACTTTGTTTCATGGGAGCGATTTGGATATCATATTGGTGCCTATATTACATTATCATTTTTGCATTGGCGAGTTGCGGACAATCATGCGATCACACGGGACTACATCCTAGGAATTTCTCTGCTGGAATTTACACATTGTCGCCTTGGCTGTCTAGTCAAGGCGACTTGGGTACACAATTACACATTTTGTTTATGCTTCTTGTTTTTGGACTTTCTACTCATTTAATGTGTTCTTTTCATCCGCGCGAGATTACAAATGTGACGTCTACCATTCATATGGAGCAAGTGCACCCTCTCAACAGTCTGTCACGATGGCATCCTACTTTCTATGAAGACCTTGAAGGTTGGTTCAACTCACTGCAACACAGATCAAATGTCGGCGATTATCCTGTCTTCGGCCTCATATTCTTATCCCATCCGCCTGCAGCACATTTTCGGTTGTACACATTTTTTCCACATATATCATATCAATGACAGCCGTATAAATATGTACGCTTTTTCCTTCGCCAAGGTTTTATCCACAAGGGTGGTTTTACTTGGCAAGGTTTTAATGCGGCATATCATATACGACTGGAGATATGACATTATTAGTTCGTTAATTCATTTATTTACATTCACTGACTCTTGTAATATGGTTTTCCTCCGCCACAAGTGAGGTTATTTCGTAATAAAATTTCTCTTATTTAAAAAAAATATATATATATATATAAACATGTGATAAGAGTGGGAAAAGACTTTCCATTCTTCAATTTTTTGCCTTCATGCCTTTTCCAAATATATCTCCATTTAATGAACTACTTAGTTCATTTAACTAAGTACTTCACTTAATGAACTAGTTTAGTTCATTAACGGTGGCATCTGAAAATAGTTCAAACACAACAAATGTTTGCAATTTGATGTAAGCTTTAAAGCTTCATGGCTTGTTAGTACGGCAACATTATATATAAACTATATAAGGCAGGTTTGTTGCAAAAACGTGTCAAGTCGTAAAATATATCATGCATTTCTTTAGCGCACATTATTTAAATAATACATTTTTGTAAATCACTCAAACCCCTTTTTCTCAAGAATCTCCTCCTTTTGATGAGTTACAAAGTAATCTTAGTACATGATTTAAATTTGATCGCTCCCCCCTCCAATCATGCACAATTTCAAATTTTGAAAATTTTGAATTTTTTCCCCCTTGATTTGTGCAATCAATCTCTCTCTCTCCCCCTGAAATCATGCACTCTCTTCCCCTTTATTTTGGAAAGTAAATCAAAAGTGCATGTAAATATGGAAAGAAATATCAAAGCAAATCAGCAAAAATCATGCCTAATTTAGAACGGAGATTTTCGTACGTGGCTTGATTTAGTGCCTTGGTGAAGATGTCACTACTTGTGCCTCAGTGCGTACATGATCTATGATAATATCACCATTATTTACGTGATCACGAAGGAAGTGATATCGTACTTCTATATGCTTTGCCTTAGAGTGTAGTACGGGGTTCTTAGATAGGTTTATGTCACTCATACTCTCACAATAGATTGGAATACAATTTACTGTGATACCGAAATCAGAAAGTTGTTGTTTTAACCATAGTAATTGTGTACAACAAAAACTAAGTGTCATGTATGTAGCTTCGGTAGTGGATAAGGCTACACTTGCTTGCTTTTTCGAAAACCAAAAAATTAGTGAATTTCCTATAAATTGACAAGTATCACTTGTGCTTTTTCTATCTATTTTACATCCACCATAATCCGCGTCGGTATATGAATGCAAGTCAAATTCACAATCTTTAACATACCAAATTCCTAAAGTGGGGGTGTGCTTAATATAGCGAAATATTCTTTTCACAGCATTATAGTGAGACACTTTAGGCTGACTTTGAAAACGTGCACACATACACACACTAAACATAATATCAGGTCTACTAGCAGTAAGATAGAGCAAGGAACCAATCATATACCTATATAAAGCATTATCAAGGTCCTTTCCATGTTCATCTTTATCTAGTTTAGTGGTGACGCTCATAGGGGTGGGGGACGGTTTTAGTTTCTCAAAATTAAACTTTTTAATCATGTCATTCACATTTTTCACTTGACTTATATATATACCTTTACTCGTTTGTTTAGTTTGCAAGCCAAGAAAGTAATTCAATTCATCAACCATAGGCATTTCAAACTCGGATTTCATGCAAGTTTCAAATTCTTCAACAAGTTTATGAGATGTAGATCCAAAAATGATGTCATCAACATAAATTTGAATGATTAGTAAATCCAATTTATCTTGTTTCAAGAATAGGGTGCTATTTCTCATGCCTCTTTTAAAACTATTTTCTAAAAGAAAAGTAGCAAAACGATCATACCACGCCCTAGGTGTTTGCTTTAAACCGTATAGTGCCTTCTCTAATTTGTACACGTGATCGGGGTATTTCAAATCTTCAAAACCGGGTGGTTGCTTCACGTATACCTTTTCTTGTATAAAGCCATTTAAAAATGCACTTTTTATGTCCATTTGATAAAGTTTAAAACCTTTCATGCAAGCAATAGTAAGTAAAAGTCGTATGGCTTTTAAACGTGCTACGAGTGCAAATGTTTCGTCATAGTGTATTCCTTCTTCTTGATTATATCCTTGTGCTACAAGTCTCGCCTTGTTTCTAAAAACTTTACCTTCTTCATTCATTTTATTTCTAAACACCCACTTTGTGTCTATTATAGTCTTATCTTGTGGTCGTGGCACTAAATCCCATACATCATTTCTTACAAATTGATTTAGTTCATCATGCATGGCATCAATCCAAGAAAAACCACTCAAAGCATCAAACACGTTTTTAGGTTCAATTTCGGATATCATAGCATGAAATTGGTTTATTTCATCCGGATTTATTCTTCTACATGGTCGAACACCATGAGTAATGTCGCCTATAATGAGATCGTGTGGGTGATCCCTATGCCATCTTGGTTGATTATTTTTTACATTCTCATGCATTTCTAAGTGATCATGCATGTGTGTTCAATTCATCATGCACGTCATCATTCTCTACATCATCTAACACGAGTTTTAGTCCAAAATCATCCTCATATTCTTTATCTTTTTCAACCTCACCAAATTCATTAAACTTCACATGAATGGATTCTAAAATTTGTCAAGTGATAGGATCATAACATCTATATGCTTTTGAATTCACAGAATATCCAACAAAGATGCATTCAATTGATTTAGATTCAAACTTGTCCAAATTATCTTTAGTATCTAAAACAAAGCATTTGCAACCAAGCACATAAAAGTAATCAATTTTAGGCATACAATCGTTTACTATCTCATAAGGCATTTTATTTATTCCCACAAAAATCTAGGTAGTTTATTTTCACACATGGTTCTAGTAATTTCTTGTAGTGTCCTATTCTTTCTTTCTACTACTCCATTTAGTTATGGAGTTCTAGGTGGCGAAAACTCGTTTTTGATTCCTTTTTCTTCGCAAAATGCAATCATGTCTTTGTTTTTAAATTCACCGCCTCCATCGCTTCTAATCTTTTTCACATTTAAACCATATTCATTTTCAAGTTGTTTTTTAGTTTTGCAATCTCAATGGCACTATCATCCTTATTTGCAAAAAATAAAGTTCAAGTATAGCGAGAAAAATCATCAACGATAACGCATTCATAATGACATCCACCGAAACTCTTAGTGCGACTAGGACCAAACAAATCAATGTGTAATAATTCTAAAACTTTAGACGTGCTAATTTCATTTTTAGGTTTAAGTGGCTTGCGTGTTTGTTTGCCTTTAATACAAGATTCACACAACTGAAAGTTGTCTAAATCAAGTTTAGGCGATCCTCGTATTAGGTTCTTTCGTTGAACTTTTTCATGTGTAGAAGTGTCAATGTGTCCTAAACATCTATGCTACAAATTAATGTTAGGTTTATTTGATATAAAACACTTAACCTTAGCGTCTAACATGTCATCCATAGAAAGTGTACAAATATTTCCTTCCGTTTTTCCTTTTAAAACTGTTTCTCCATTTTTATTTATTATGTTGGAATATGGTTGAGCAAAACACACATCAAAGGCGTTGTCAATAAACTGTGATATGCTAAGAAGATTATAGGATAGATTACTTACCAGGAAGACGTTGGAGATTTGAAGGGTACTTGGGATTCCGATTGTACCTTTTCCAATGATTCTTCCTTCATTGTTGTCTCCAAAGGTCACGGATCCGCCTTTTGTGGCCTTCATCAACTTTGTGAACAAGCTCAGGTCACCCGTCATGTGGCTCGTGCAACCACTGTCAAGGAACCACTTGATAGATGTGTCTTTTGACGTATGGGTTCCCTGTAATATACAGCAATGATTTAGGTACCCTTTTAATTTGGGTCCTTACGAGTTAGTTGTTCACCTCTTTGTAAAAGTACCTTTCGATACCCATACTTGGGTGATCCTTCTCGGTCTAGCAAATGGTAAGAATGTAGATGAAGGAGCAATATAGTAGACATGGGTGAGAAAACATTAGGCCTTCGGCCGAGAATCCCCTTATGCGCATCATATGGTGTGCATTTTTTATATGTTCTAGTGTTAGTGTGCATAGTGCGTGATCTAGATGCATGGAATGAGTGTCGTGTATGCATCAATGGTTTCTTCTCATATCTATACGGCACATAATTATATTTTGTATGATATGAGGAAGAGGCATGGCCAGATGAAGGGAGAGGGGGCATATGCGTCATCTTAGGCGCCATGTATGCCTTATGTGTGTCTATTTTCTTAGACATAACGAATTTGGTAGGTTTAATTGATGCTTCGTTTTTCTCGATGTATCTTAATCCGGTTTTATCACTATCATGCTTTTGTGATAAAATAATACGATCTAGCATGTTAGTTCCCTTGTCAAATTGTTTCATCATTTTCTCTAAATCCGTATTCCTTGATTTCAAATTTGAAATCTCGGATTTCATTTCATTATTATGTGTAGTTAATGATGTGATCTCTAATTTTAATGCATTGATGATGCACGACGACTCTTCTTTTGAATCGTTTAATTGAGACACAAGATTCGTGTTAGAAGATTCTAACAACTTCTTGTCTTCAATTAATCGCTTCTTTTCTTTTGCGAGAGTCTTGGTGAATTTTTGCAGTTCTAAATATTGACTAAAAAGATCATCATGATGGTTCAAAATCAGAGTTAGAATCAGAAGATACCTCGTTAGATGCTTTGGATACAAATCATATTTGTGTTGTCTCCTCTTCTGTATCAGTCTCAGAGTCGGATGTGTCACTCCAAGTGGAGGCCTTGAGAGCTCTTCTCCTTTGTTTAGGTTCTGAGACGAGTCTAGTTTTGGTCCGATCCTTGTCAAGGTGTTTATTTGTTTGTTTGTCCTTGTTAGGGCAGTCATAAGATAAGTGTCCAAGTTTTCCGCATTCGTAGCACTTCACGTCCTTGTCATTGGTTTTATTTTTATTTCTTTTAGTGGAAGTAGCCTTAGGTTTGTTTTTAAATGACTTTCTCATGAATTTTCTCAAACTTTTAGCCAATAGTATTAAGTCATCATTGTCTGATTCGGAATCACTATCATCTACGTGATCGGAAGAAGTAGAGACGTATTCATTTGATTTTAAAGCAATAGTCTTACCTTGTTTTGACGTTGACTCCGATTTCCTTAAAGTAAATTTGTTTTCGTGTACCTTTAGCGATCCAATTAGTTCCTCCATTTTTATTGATTTGGTTTCTTTACTTTCCTCTATTGCTGTCACTTTAGGGTCCCATTCGGATGGAAGGCTTCGTAGTACCTATTGGACCTTTTCCTGCATAGAGAAAGCTTTGCCAAGAGACTCAAGAGAATTATATATGTTAGTCAAGCGTAGATCCATATCAACAATAAACTCATTTGGCAATAATTTAAAAGATTCAAGTGTGGACATAAGCATATTAATCTTGGACTCTTTTACTTAGCTAGTCCCTTCATGTTTCATCTCAAGAATTCTCCACATTTCTTGAGCATTAGAGCAATTAGACACATATCTAGATTCACTTTTACTTAGCCCATTTAAGAGTAATTGCATGGCTTTAGCATTCATGCTTAGTCTCTTTTTGTCATCACTAGTATATTCTTGTTTTGGTTTTACAACCTCTAGTGTGACACCATCTACAGTAGATAATTTTGAAGGAACAAATAGACCGTCTTCTATGATGGACCATAGATCAATATGAATAGACATAAGAAGAAGTTTCATTCTTAATTTCCACGCAATAAAGGACTCACCATCAAAAAGAGGAGGCCTTTGACTAGACATACCTTCCTGCTCAGTTTTTAAGCTAGTGGTTGCCATCTCACTTAGATCGTTGGATCTTCTTGTTGTGAGTGTGTCTGCGCTCTGATACCACTTGTAGGACCTGCAAGGCACCACTAGAAGGGGGGTTGAATAGTGGGTGCGAAAAATTTGGCTTTTAAAGATGTTTTAATCCAAAAACCCAACTTCTGAAAACAGTTTCTGTTTTTAGGACCTGTTTTGCAACGTTTGAAAAACTAGGTTACAGGCCTTCAAAAATTCTAAAATTTGGAGAGATTGTAGTCTCAGATGTTCTGAGTATCTCCTAAAAATTTCAGATGAAAATTCAACCTTTTACCTCTTTGAAAATTGTTTGTGGTCCGAATGCGCAAATCTACCAGAAACAGTAGTCTGATTTGAAAATTTTATTCCGATTAAACCGTGGCTCCAAATGGTCTGAAAGTTTTATGACAAACCCCATACTATATGCATTTAATAGGGTTGAAGAAGTTTTGAAAAATTCCTTTGGGAAGTATGTCAAATACGTTCAAAGTCTCAACCTTTGCAAGTTTGAAAGTCAGACTGCACTAGTCTCAGAACTATTGACGTTTGAATGACTTATACTTGTCCAAAAGGGTTGAAACTTGCACCTAATAAAACTTAAAACGTATGGATATGTTTTTGAAAAGTTGTGATTTTTGAAATTCGTTTGATATTTTTAGTACTGCAATGAAAATGATGCGTAGTGCAGAACTGAAAGTAAAGTGCTGAAAAGTAGAGAACACAAGAAATTTTATACTGGTTCGGTTAAATCAACCTACTCCAGTCTTCGAGGACACCTTCATCAGTTATCACTAAACAAAATAACACCTTACCACACAGGGTTGATGGAGTTATACACCAACTCCAACCCTTTACAATCGAAACAAACAATCATAATTTTCACGAACACCACCACCGAGCGGATAAAGGTTTGATCACACCTTGATCAACCTTTTATAATAATAGGGCGTGTATTGTGGTATGAATGAAGCCTATACAATGTATTTGAATGTAGATACAATAGGCTTTGAGAGAGAAAGAGACGAAAGAAATGTGGAAGAAGAGAGTATAGAAAAAGTTTTGCACTCTTGAAATTTTAAGACTTGTCTTGCGTTTGATTTGCTCTTCTTCTCTTCTTTTTATCATAGTGTGGCCGCCCCCCTCTAGGGCTTTTCTTCCCTTGGAAATTCTCTTTTAATTCTTTGGAAGAATGCCTTGTATAATTGTGACATCAACTTGCTTACTTGGCACCACTTGATTGGATAGATGACTTGGCTTTGCTTACTTGGCACTCCTTGATTGGATGAGATTTGTCATCACTTGATGACTGTACAAATCTGAAAATTTCACTTAAAACATGTGCCAAATTAGTGTTTACAACATTTCCAAATATCACATAATTAATTCCACAAAATTTGCCAAGATAAATTGATCTCCATTTAGCTTAAAAAATCGGCCAGCTCTTAATTCACATGCTGAAAATTTTCAGCATGTGCAATTTTCAACATGTTCAAATTATTTCCATAATAGTATTATATCTATCCCTTGAAAATGAAGAGGCAAATATATAATTAAGATGAAATTTTCGGCCATAGTAGCACATACATGCTGAATTTTCAGCATGTGTCATATATGTGACATAGTTTGAAACATTACCTTGTGTAGCTCCCTCCATTATGTCACTAACCTTATACAGTCCATTCTTCACCAATCAAGATGCCAACTAAGCTCCACATAGGCTCCATCAAGGCTGAGTAGGCATGTATTATGAGCTTGAACATGTGCTGAAATTATTTTTGTAATTTTTACAAAATAGTGCACAATAATTATACACATATGGTATATTCCAATCAGCCCTAATTTGAATATTCTAGAACACTTTAATATGTATTAAAAATGTAAAAAGTGTCTAGATACATGTTACATGTCATGACAAAAACGTTCTATGTGATGTGTTCGTAGAAAGCCAAATTTTCAACTTTTGTCGATTACGCGATTTTTCTCTGATTAAATTCAAACTTTTTGCACATGTTATATATATTATGTCACACATAATATACATAGAATAACTTGAATATTCAGCTCTAAAGGCTGAAGTAAGTGGCGCCCCATGTGACAAAAATGTTGATTTGAAATCTCCATAATTTGGCCTTAATTGGGGGTGATTTGTGTGTGCCAACATGGAATGATTTTATGGCTAAATATACCACGTAAGCCACGAAATTTGTGGCCATTTTTGGAGTGTAAGGGATGGCCATCTATATATGGCAAGTACGTGACACATTGCCAAAGTTTCGGTTGTCACCCGATACGACAATTTTTGGTTTAGAACCTTGTAACGTGTCGTAATAATTTTATCATCACCATGACTTATATCATATGATATAAGACCTGAATATACTCATAAATATGAGGTAAGTATAGTGGTGTGACGTTCACGTACGTTTGTAAAATATATAACGTGCCGGTAGTACGTTAGAATATATGTATTAGTGCCTTTTAAAATATATATATATATATATATATATATATATATATATATATATATATATATAAACGTGTGATAAAAGGTGGGAGAAGACTTTCCATTCTTAAATTTGTTGTCTTCATGCCTTTTCCAAATATATCTCCATTTAATGAACTACTTAGTTCATTTAACTAAGTACTTCACTTAATGTACTAGTTTAGTTCATTAATGGTGGCACGTGAAAATAGTTCAAACACAACAAATATTTTTCATTTGATGTAAGCTTTAAAGCTTCATGGCTTGTTAGTACGGCAACATTATATATAAACTATATAAGGCAGGTTTGTTGCAAAAACGTGTCAAGTCATAAAATATATCATGCATTTCTTTAGCGCACATTATTTAAACCATACATTTTTGTAAATTACTCAAACCCTTTTTTCTCAACATACCGAATGTTTGATCAAGAACATTCTAAGTTCAGTCTTGATTATCTTAAAAACTTGACTTTTTGTTTTACGGATTATTTAAATCTCTTGTACATTTAGCTTATGTAAATTATTAAAACCACATTCACATTCCAATGCTCCTCCTCCGCCGCACCCTCATCCCACAAAGAGAGAGATCATTTTATAACATCCTATGGTTGGATGAATTCGGTAAAACTTGAATGATTGTTTAATAATTAAATATCTTATTTTTACCTTTTGAGGGCAAAAGCATGACGGTAAATCACCCATGGTACAGTGAGTTTTGGCCCCAATCAAAGCCAAGCCTAGCAAGTAAATGGACATATACAGAGCCAAGCTTTTGGAAGGAGCTATGACAACTTAAAATATCTCCAGCAAGAAATTCTAACCTGACAAGTCATCCGAAACAGTAAGCCGTTGAATGGCCAATTGAGAATCAGATTCAATAACGATGTCGTGCAGCTGCACTCCAACTGAATCTCTATTAATTTTAATACTCACACTCTAATGCTGACAAACAGCCTTCTTGGTTTTACTGGCAAGCCGCTAGATCTTTTTGATTCATCTAGAACGAACTTCATTCAAAATTTACAAAGGCCTCTTGTTACAAATTGAAGTGAGATGTATTTCAGTGATTAGAGATTTTATTACGAAGTCTTAAATATTTTAGAGTCATATTCTGGCCCAGTCACATCCCAGTGCATTGAAACTCCTTAAAGGGCATCCAATACAAATAAACTTTCAAATAACATAATCGAACATTCGTCACTGCGTTGATAAAACATTACACCTCAAATACTGCAAATTTTGCCATTGGACGATGCTCCATTAGGCAACAAACACCCTTATGATTGTTATTAACTTAACCAATAAAAGGAGGCAAAAGAAAATTTAAATAAAGGAGGAAATGAAAAGATACCTAAACACTACCGACAGTAAAGGAAACTTCACTATAACTCGACTTACTTTAATTTTATTGGTGCTGATCGATAATCAATATATTTGCCCCAACTCAGGTAATCAATATGATTTATAGATGACGTTTGCAAAAGACGTTAAAGAAAAAAGGGGGGAGGGGGGGGAAGAGGCCACCTACAAGTTTAGAAAAATAAAAATTATCTTTACCCCGCATGTAGTACTCGGCCTATATTTTTGTACGAAAAGGTCCTGACCAATTTTAGGATGAATCAGTGGTGATGGCCCAAATTTTCACCCGAAAATCTTACTTTACCAAAAAAAAAAATCTTCTACCAAAATACCACTCTTTCTTCTTCCACACCAAAAAGTTATACTCTTTCTTTCCTCCATCCCTTTTGGAGCTCGGGGCGAAGGTAGAGTCGGCTGGGTGCTGAGGTGGTGGGAGAGAGGATTTGTAGAGCAGATGGAGCGGAGAGGGAGAGAGAGGGGGCGGAAGGGAGAGAGGGGGCGGAGGGTAGACAGAGAGGGAGGGGAGGGGGAGAGGAAAGAGGCGGAGGAAAAGAAAGCGAGAGGTAGAGAGGCAGCAGGGGAGACGGAGGGGCAGGGAGGATACGAAAGAGTGCAACGGAGAATGGATAAAATTAGACTACAACGAAAATATTAAGAGCATAACGATCAATACAGAGTCATTCTCACGTGGTTTAGCCTGAAATTGACTGGGGCATATTTTAGAACGTGAGAAAATCTGTGTATATTAAGTCAAACCCTATATGAGATACATGTAATTTTCTCTTAAAAAATAGTCGAACTCCCGAGGCCTTTTTTTTCCTTTTTGAAAATACAATTATCAAGAAATGTCTGCTAATGCATCATCCAGTACATGTTTTGGGGGATGGTATCTCCAAATAATTAAGAGGGATTTTGACGGTCACAATCTCGCCAAGAAGTTAACAGGATAATTAGATGCTCGTCTTAGGCACTAGACAATCACTCCAAATTGTTATTGTGAGCTTCAAAATATTAGGTCGTTATGCCAGCTCCATCACCCTTATGGTTTGCCAATAACCCACTGTAGGATCTGTAAGGCACCACTAGTAGGAGGTTGAAAAGTGGATGCGGAAAATGTGGTTTTTAAAATAGTTTTAAACCAAAAACCCAACTTCTGAAAACAATTTCTGTTTTCAGGACCAGTTTTAAAACGTTTTAAAAACTAGGTTGCAAGTCTTCAAAAATTCTGAAATTTTGAGAAAACTTAGCCTCAGATGTCATGAGTGTCTCCTAAATATTTCAGATTTAAATTCAACCTCTAACCCCTTCAAAAATCGTTGGTGGTCAGATTGTGCGAATCTGCCAGAAACGGTAGAATGATTTCAAAAATTAATTCATATTTGTACGTAACTCCAAATGCTCTGAAATTTTAACCACTAACCCCTTATATGTTATATTTAAATGGGTTGAAACAGTTTTGAAAAATGCTTTTGGGAAGTTAGTCAAATACGATCAAAGTCTCAACCTTTGAAAGCATGAAAATCAGACTCACTAGTCTCAGAACTTTGGACGTTTGGGTGAATTATACTTGTCCAAAAGGGTTGAAACTTGTGCCAAAAGAACCTTAAAACGTGTGGCTATGTTTCCTGAAAGTTTCATAATTTTTGAAATCCGTTTACTATTTTTACGAGCGTGATCAAAAATGATAAACAGTGCTGAAACAGAATATAAGTGCTGAAAGTAAATGACACCAAGAATTTTATACTGGTTCGGTTATAAACAACCTACTCCAGTCTTCGAGGAACACATTCCTCGGTTCACACTAGTAACACAACACAAATACACCTTACCACAGGGTTGATGGAGTTACACACCAACTCCAACCCTTTACAAACCTTGTATGATGAATACAATTACGCACGAACACCACCACCTTGCAAGAATGAAGACTGATCACACCTTGATCAATCTTTTACAAAGATATAGAATGTGTGGTGGTTTAAGATAAGCATATTCAAGAATAAGAATATAAGTACAATAGGCTTTGAAGAAGAAGAAAGAAAGAGATTGTAGAAGAAAGCGTGCTAAGCGTTTTTGATCACAAGAGTGTAATGCTTGTTCTTGTCACTTGTTTTGCTCTTCTTCTTTCCATTTATGCAAAATGGCCGTCCCCCCTAGGTGCTCTCTCCTCTTGAAAATTGTCTTCTAAGTCCTTGGGAGAATGTGTGGCATCATTGTGACATGATCTTGCTTGCTTGGCACCTTCTCATTGGATGATCATTTAACCTTTGCTTACTTGGCACTTCATGATTGGTTGAATGTTGTCACCATTTGATGACTTGGAAAATCTGAAAATTCCACTAAAAGCATGTGTCAAAATCAACATAAATTAGTTGCCATAACTCATAAGATTATCATCCAAATCAAGCAAGACAAAATTTCTCCAAATAAGGTGAAAATTTCGGCCATTAAGACTACTTGACATGCTGAAATTTCAGCATGTGTTACATGGCAATATATTCCTTCCAAAATTTCATTGATTTTTCTTTTAAAATAAATCACCAATTACTAACAAATATTCTTATCAAATTAGAAATGAAATTTGGACACCAACATGGCCATAAAAACGTTCAAGATACATTCCCACACATGCTGAAAAATTTCAGCATGTGTGATATTCAAGATATCACACTTTATGACTTTGTATCTTATTCAAATTACTTCCAATTCTTCTTCCAATTAACCACATGTTTCAAGACACAAAATATCTCTTCATAAATGCCAAAAATCGGCCAGCCTATCTTCCACATGCTGAAATTTTCAGCATGTGTTTCAAATGAGATAAAGTTTGAAACCTTACCTTTTGTAGCTTCTTTATTTAAATCACCAACATTGTATGATTGATTCTTGACCAATCAATATGTCAATAAGGCTCCACATATGCTCCATCTCAGCTATAAGGGCGTGTATAATTGTATATACATATGCTGAATTTTATTTTTGCAAACTTCGTAAAATAGTGCACATTTAATAATACACACATGTTATATTCCAATCAGCCCTTAATTTAATTTTCTAGAACACTTTAAGATGTATGACATATGTAAAAAGTGTCTAGATACGTGTCACATGATGTGCCAAAAATGTTCCATGTATTGTGTACGTAGAAAACTGAATTTTCGATGTTTATCGATTACTCGATTTTTCTCTAATTAAATTTCAACTTTTTGCACATGTTATATATATTATGTTACACATAATATACATAATATAAACTTTAATGTTGAGCTTATAAGGCTGATTAAAGTGGCGCCATTTACATGTGACAATATTGAAATTGGAATCTCCACAATTTGGCCTTAATGTGGGGTGATTTGTGTGTGCCAACATGGAATGATTTTATGGCTGAAAAAAATATCATAGACACGAAAATTATAATGATTTTTGAGGTGTAGGGACTGGCCATCTATTTATGGCAAATACGTGACACGTTGGCGAAGTTTCGGTATTCGCCCGATACGACAATTTTCGGTTTAGAACCTTTTAATGTGTCGTATTTAATTTGTCATCACCATGACTTATATCATATGATATAAGACCTGAATATACTCATAAATATGAGTTAAGTATGGTGGTGTGACGTTGATGTACGTACGTAAAACATATATCGTGTCGGTAGTACGTTGGTATACATGTGTATGTGCCTTTTTCAAAAAAAAATCTGAAAATATATATTTATATATGTATGTAGGCGTGTATATTGATGAAGAGAGGAGGAGACTTTCCTTTCTTAGTCTTGTTGCCTTTGTGCCTTGTCCAAATGTAGCTTCCTTTAATGAACTACTTAGTTTAATTAACTAAGTACTTCACTTAATGAACTAGTTTAGTTCATTAATGGTGACACCTGAAAATAGTATAAACACAACAAATGTTCTGATGTAAGTTATAAAGCTTCATGGCTCGTTAGTACGGCAATATTATACATGAACTATTTAAGGCAAGTAATATGCAATATATCATGCACATTTATGTCATGCACGTTTTTAAGCACATTTAAATCATGTATTTGAAAATCACTCAAATCCCTTTTTCTCTATACACACACCCATTTCTACACGAGCAATTTGACAAAATAAGCATATGATAATAACACGCAGAAGGAAAGACCTGCAAGTTTATCGTCGAATGCCCCCACTTAATACAAGCAAAGGTTCACCAAACCTCCCAGGAAAAGAATCAAACCTAACTTTATCCTGGTACGTGAAAGGAAAAACTTGCACGGAGTTCTTTTGCCCACATTGGCAGACCCAATAAAAAAAATTACAAAGATGATGTGATGACAATCTGTAAAACGATCAATAGTTTAGAGAATTCGAATTTTGTCAGTGGCTTAGATTTGAATCGCTCCGGTAATACATGCTTCTGATAGTGTAAACATTGGTGTTGGGGGTTCAAAAAAATTTCTTTCTTCCCCTCAATGAAACCAGAGATAAGGAAGAACCAACAAAAAGTACCAAAAAAATATTAATAATAAAGGACAAATTTTGGAAGAGGACAGAGAGGGAAGTAGGCAGGTGATTATCAGCGATTCAGCGATGAAAGGGAACTGCATACCAAGAAATCTCTTCAAACAATTAGACATAGCAAACACACAGCGGTGTGTGGCGCTTACTATAGGCGTATATGTCCAAGACTAGACCTACGTGGCATTTAATTCAGAAAGTAGTATCAGCAAAAGTGAAAGAAACCTCATTCATGAGCAGAACTGCTCTGAGAACCATTTACATTCCCCAAGAAACGGACAACAACGATCGTTATGTTATCAGCACTGCCGCGTTGATAAGCTTCCTGCATTAGCCTCTTTGCTCCCTCCTCCGGGTCTTCTGTAGGCTTCACCATTGACACTGCTTCCTATATTGTCCAACGCAAACTACCAGTTAGCTATAATCGCCCAGTATTTCAAGGACCAGATTCAGCATAACGTTCATGAAACAATATTAGAAGCAAAATACCCCTACATGCAGAATTTCATATATCTTATTGCAAAACTTATGGCGCATTTGTAGGATGGAAGTAGAAGAACGTTTATACAAAGAGAAAAAGTACGTCGCTACAGCAATGGAAGAAGCATTTCAAAGGGATTACAAAGAGGGGGAGCTAAAATGGGTTTACTAAGAGTAACAGAAGAATAAATTGCACACCTCATTGGTCACCACATCCCACAGTCCATCACTTGCCAGGATGAGAAACTCAAGTGAACTGTCGACCTTCTCTTCCTGCCATTTTTCAGAGGAAACTATCAGCGAGAAAATTTTCCTAACAAACAAAAGGGATGCGCGAAGCAGCAGAAGCTAACAAACACATATATTCACATCCAAAGACATTTTTCAATGCAAAGATAAAAAAAGTACAAACGAAAAAAGAGAAAAATAAAATAAGCCATGATCAAAGAAGAGTAGTCTAGAAACTTGAAAGAATTATCATCAATAATGAAAGCAGAAGATAGAAGCTACCCTCATCCTTCTAACCGTCCTACTATCTTTCAGGTTAAATGTTTGTTTTTAGAAAATAGAATTGCACCTAAATCTTTTTTACAAAAAGACAAAAAAATACAATCTCAAGTTTCACTCTTATAACTTCTTTTCCATTCTGAAAGTTTGTTCTACCACTTCCTAAGTCCCACAGCTCTACTCTATCTGGAGTATAACCTCGCGCATGACTGGGTGCACTCTCAGGTCTTCTTTCCTCTTTCCTTATAACATTAAAAACTATCACCATAAGCAGAGCAACATAAATCTCATGTCACACTATATGATTCAATGAATTAAATATACGTGTTCCTCATATTGTATGTAAGGCCAACTGAAACCCTATTTCAGGGGAAGTCGAAACATCATTCTTGTCCCTCATTTCCCAAGCAATAACAGTGAGACAAAGCCGTAACATCACAAAAAGACAACATCGCCATGGATAGTAGCTTCAGACAAATGAAATTCCTCGAGTAACCAACTGCAATTATCTAAACCATCCACCTTCAATAATACCAAACACACCTGAATTTCTGGATCAGCAACAACAAACTGCTTCAAAAGTTTGTCACCAAAGGCACGAGAAACAGCTAGAACACCTCCAACTCTCCAGGTTCCTGAGAAGAGCAAATAAGAAAATCATGAATACTTTAGAAGCTGAATTTGGTTAATATGTTTTAGACCTGCCCACATAACGAATGATGAGGAAGATGAGGGAGATGAGGAATTGTAAATCTGTTTAATATCTTTTACACCTGCCCACATCACGAATCCACCAGCATTTTCAATCCGCTGACGTTCATCAGTCTGGTCAGGCTTGTGATCTCGAGAAACAGCAATAGCTTCAAAAGAGAAAGCTTAATCAGGTAGGAAAGGGACAATGATAAAAGCAAAGGAAAAGAAAAGGAAAAAAAAAGGCAATCATACAGATACATTACAAGTTAGCACATGCAAAAGGCTGCTATAAATTCAAAGTCTTCATCCCCACAAAATGTAGTTTGCAAAACCCTTCTTAAAGAAAGTATGGACAAAATTATCTTCACTGCAGGAAACAGTTTCATGCGTCCATTAGTTGCCAAAAAGAAATAAAAAATTCATGGGTCCGCTTCTCATATATCTGATCGCAAAGAGCCTCTAAAAAGGCAAGTTTTATTGGGCCGCCTATGTTATCTGGTCTCGGATACGGGTGTCATATTCACACACATATTCAGGTATCAAATTCTTTAATTCATAAAAATCAGGAAACATGGATGTCAAAGCAATTGAAGAAAGTTCAAACATGAAGAAGGTGTGATCAGGAGTTTTATTCAATTGTGCAAGGTGATGAAGTGAAGAGAAAAGTGCACGAGGTAGTAGGAGCTGAATGCGTGAACAGAGGCAAAAGGGAGCGAAACATTCTTTGGCGGTTAAATGTTTTAAACGAATGAAGAGACAAATATGCCCTTCAGTTAATGAGCAGAGATTGAGTTGAGAGAGGGACTTTCTTGTAATTGTAGTGTTTTCTTCTTCTTCTTAGCAGCTGAGAATTGTGTATATATGTAGGTGACGGTTACCAATTGTAGATGACGGATTCATTTTTAAGTTTGTACAATTTCTCTTCCAGAACTCTCTTTGGAGTGAATTAGCAGTTCTTCTTCCTTCTGGTTTGCTTAGTCAGTTTGAATTTCTTCAGTTTATTGATAATGCGTTTGATCGCTTGTTTGGTTATGTTGCAATTTGTTGTTTTGTTCAGTTCATACTCTGATTTTATCATGGTATCAGAGCGTTAGTTATCTTCCGCACATTCGAACTTCAATCACTTGTTGATTTTCATACGAATTTCTTTGAATCATGAGCTCTGCTTCAGCATCCACTAGTAAAAACAATAACGTTGAAAATCCTGCGTCAAATCCACTGTATTTTCATCTGAATGAGAGTCCAGCAGCTGTATTGGTTCAACCACCTCTTAGTGGTAACAATTTCCACTCATGGAGTAGGACATTGCGCATGGCGCTCACAATTAAGAATAAACTGTGCTTCATCGATGGATCAATGGAGAAGCCGGCTGAAGACGATGACACGTATCTGGCATGGAACCAGTGCAACACAATGGTGCAATCCTGGATTCAGAATTGCGTGACTCCAACGATTGCGCAGAGCATTATGTGGTACGAGACGGCGTGTGATGTTTGGAAGGATCTTACGATGAGGTTCGCTGGAGGAGATCCGTTTCGTTTGTCTGATCTATTAGAACAGTTCTATGGAGTGAAGCAGGAAGGTGCGTCAATTAATGAGTACTTTACGAAATTGAAATCATTATGGGAAGAAATGTTGATCTTGAGGCCTATACCTAGATGTTCTTGTAATGGATGTACATGTGATATTGCCGGAAAGGTTGGTAAATTTGTGGATTCGGATTTTGTCATTAAGTTCATAAAAGGATTAGGTGTAGAGTTTGATGCTGTGAGATCGCAGATCTTCGTTATGAGTCCACTGCCTAGCATCTCCACTGCCTTTTCTATGGCATTGCAGTATGAACGAAAGGTTATATCAGGAGGTGCACAGCATCAATTCACGAACAATCCTACCGCCTTAATTACTGATGCAAGTAATAAGAATGAGCCTGCTAGTTTTGCAGTTGGCAGTTTTAATTCTAGGCCGCAAAATGCAAATTTCAGAGGTGGAGCTAAAGGAGTTGGTAGAGGCTATCACAATTTTTCACAAAGGCCGGTATGTACACATTGTGGTATGGCTGGACATACTGTGGAAAGGTGTTACAAGAAGTATGGATATCCCCCTGGATATAAGACGAAACCGCAGGTGAATATGGTAGATGGATATGCTCAGGAGGTGAATGTGCCAGAAGCTTGTGTAGTAGGTCAGATATCGACTAATAATGCACCAGCACCTCAGCAGCAAGTCGCTATGCCCATGCTCACGGTGGAACAATACAACAAACTGTTGAGCATGTTGAGCAGTTCCAGCGTGTCAAAGGATGACAATGAACATGACTCAGCTACGTTTCAGCCGTCTGTAATGAGTGCTCAAGCTATGACGCATAGTGGTAAGGACGCAGGTAAGTTCTCATCTGGTGCTTGTAGTGTATGGATTCTAGATTCCGGAGCAACAAATCATATTTCCTCCTCATTGTCCTTCTTTGCTTCTTACAAGTCCGTCACTAATGTGTCAGTAAAAATGCCTAACAATCTTTCTGCCTTAGCTACTCATATCGGTACAGTTGTTCTGAATCCTTTCATTACATTAACTGAAGTCCTGTATGTTCCGTCCTTCTCCTTTAACTTGATATCCTTAAGTAAGTTATCCTTAACTTCTCACGTTTGTGCTTACTTCTGTGGTCATAATTGTATTCTTCAGGACCAATACTCCCAGAGGAAGATTGGTTCAGCTAGGTTGATAAATGGCCTTTACTTAGTCACTGGCATGTCCAAGGTGCCAGAGTGCAAGGATTCAGTGAGCACAGCTTCTTTGACTGAGAAGTGTTTCCCTAGTTGTTTTTCTTCTTGTTCACATTGTTGTTCTTCTTCCATGTTGTGGCATCTTAGACTTGGTCACGCTTCAGTGCCAAGGTTAAAAGAAATAAACAAAATGATGCCTTCAGTTGTAGTATCAGATGTAAGTGCACAGTGCAAAGTATGTCCAATGGCTAAGCAAAAGAAGAGCCCGTTTCCTGTGTCTGTTTCTGATTCTGACTTTTGCTTTGATTTAGTACATGTTGATATTTGGGGTCCGTATAGAATACCTACACTATACGGACAGACTTTCTTTCTCACCATTGTTGATGATAAAAGTAGATTTACATGGACATACTTGCTCAAGGCTAAGTCAGAAGCTAGACAAACCATTCAAACCTTTTACCAATATGTTGAGACCCAATTTTCAAAAAGGATCAAAACCATTCGTTCAGACAACGCCCCTGAACTAGCCTTGACTCAATTCTTTTCTCAAAAGGGCATTCTGCACCAGAAAACTTGTCCTTACACTCCGCAGCAAAATGGCTTGGTTGAAAGGAAACAGCAGCACCTTCTCAATATTGCCAGATCCTTAAGATTCCAAGCGAATTTGCCACTTGATCTTTGGGGATTCTGCATTCAACATGCCACCTATATAGTCAATATATTACCCACTCCAATCCTCAGCAACAGAACCCCATTTTTTGTCCTATACAATCGTAATCCTTCATATACTGAGCTCAAAGTTTTTGGATGCCAAGCTTTTGCATATAATACTTCACCTCACAAGGGCAAATTTGATCCGAAAGCAGTACCTTGTGTTTACTTGGGAATTCCACTCTATACTAAGGGACATATACTGCAGAATTTGGAGACCAAAGTTGTGTTTGTCTCCAGAAATGTTGTTTTTCAAGAGCATACCTTCCCTTTCAGTTCAACAGCACTACCATCTGTTCCTACACTGTCTGATTCCATGCCTGCTTCACTTCCCGCTCTTGACTCACATCTCCTGCCAACCTCAGTCCACTTTCCTCTTGTCTCACCGTCTCCTTCCACTCCTTCCTCCCTTTCATCTCCCACACAAAGGCCATCCTCACAACGTCTCCTCATGTATCCCAGGAAGTCCAATCATCTGTTTCACCAGCTTCACCATCTGTTCCACACCTTACTATTGACCTCCCACCTCTTGAGCCTCTCAGACCCACCAGACACCGAGAAAGACCTTCATACCTACAAGATTACTATTGCAATCTTCTCACTCATTCTGTTCCTCTTTCTGATTCCATCTATCATCCAATTCATAAATACATGTCCTTTGATTTGTTTTCTCCTGAATATAGATCCTTTGCTATTCGCATTAGCATGAGACCTGATCCTGTCACTTATCAAGATGCTTCACAGCATGACTGCTGGTTGCAGGCCATGAAACAGGAACTTACTGCCCTTGATGCTAACAAGACTTGGTCCTTAGTCTCCCTTCCTGCAGGTAAAATTCCCATTGGCTGCAGGTGGGTTTACAAGACTAAATATCTTGCAGATGGCTCGGTGGATCGTTATAAAGCAAGATTGGTGGCCAAGGGCTTCACCCAGCAGTTAGGCATTGATTATACGGATACATTCTCCCCAGTGGCTAAGCTCACTACGGTTCGTTTAGTTTTAGCCTTAGCTGCCAGCAAGGGATGGTTCATTCAGCAGCTAGACGTGAACAATGCCTTTCTCCATGGTGATTTATTTGAAGAAATCTATATGCAGCCTCCTCCTGGCCTCATCACCTCTGCCCCCAATGTTGTATGTAAGCTTCACAAATCCCTTTATGGCCTTAAGCAAGCAAGCCGTCAATGGAATGCCAAACTCACTCAAGCCTTGACACAGCAAGGGTTCACTCAATCCCAGCATGATCACACTTTATTTACTAAGCAAGTTGCAGGTCACCTTTTGGTTGTTCTTGTGTATGTTGATGATCTTATCGTGACTAGCCCCTCACTTTCAGCTATCCAACAGCTCAAGACTTATCTCTATGACACTTTCCAGATTAAAGATCTTGGTGACTTACACTATTTCTTAGGCATTGAGGTGGCTAGATCAAGGGGGGGCATTATGCTGTGTCAACGCAAGTATGCTGTCGAGTTGCTGAATAACACAGGCTTTCTCTCTTCAAAGCCCGCAAGGACTCCCATGGATAAAAGTGTCAAGCTGCAGCATGGAGATTCTCCTGTAATCGAAGATGTATCTAAATATAGAAGTCTTATTGGGAAACTACTATATTTGACCATCACAAGGCCAGATATTACCTTTGCTGTGCAACAGCTGTCTCAATTTCTTGACACACCAACTGAATGTCATCTCAAAGCAGCTAATAGATTGCTTAGATACATTAAAGGTACTGCAGGGCAAGGTCTGTTTTTTGCAAAAGACTCAGAACTGAAGTTGAAGGCTTTTGCAGACGCTGACTGGGCAGGCTGTCAAGAAACAAGAAGGTCCATTACAGGTTTTTGTATGTTTCTGGGAGATTCGCTGGTATCGTGGAAAGCTAAGAAAAAGACTACTGTTTCTAGATCATCCTCGGAGGCAGAATACAGGGCTTTGGCGGCTGCTACCTGCGAAGTGCAGTGGCTATTGTACTTATTGGAGGATTTGGGAGTACAACAAGCAGGACCAGTTGAACTTTTTTGTGATAGCAGGAGTGCCCTTTACATAGTTGAGAATCCCGTTTTTCATGAAAGGACCAAGCACATAGAGATAGATTGCCATATTGTGAGGCAAAAATACAATGACGGGATAATTAAGCTTATGCCTGTGAGGACTGAGCGTCAGCTGGCTGATATATTCACTAAGGCCTTGGATTTGCAAAGAATGCGTAATCTGACTGCTTCACTTGGAGTGTGTAATTTGTACACGCAGTCAGATTTCAGGGGGGGGTGTCAAAGCAATTGAAGAAAGTTCAAACATGAAGAAGGTGTGATCAGGAGTTTTATTCAATTGTGCAAGGTGATGAAGTGAAGAGAAAAGTGCACGAGGTAGTAGGAGCTAAATGCGTGAACAGAGGCAAAAGGGAGCGAAACATTCTTTGGCGGTTAAATGTTTTAAACGAATGAAAAGACAAATATGCCCTTCAGTTAATGAGCAGAGATTGAGTTGAGAGGGGGACTTTCTTGTAATTGTAGTGTTTTCTTCTTCTTCTTAGCAGCTGAGAATTGTGTATATATGTAGGTGACGGTTACCAATTGTAGATGACGGATTCATTTTTAAGTTTGTACAATTTCTCTTCCAGAACTCTCTTTGGAGTGAATTAGCAGTTCTTCTTCCTTCTGGTTTGCTTAGTCAGTTTGAATTTCTTCAGTTTATTGATAATGCGTTTGATCGCTTGTTTGGTTATGTTGCAATTTGTTGTTTTGTTCAGTTCATACTCTGATTTTATCAATGAACATGTAAAAAAGTTTGAGACACGTGTGCATGGATATGATTAATATGTTAGGAGGAGGGTTGCATTGGGTTGACAACAAGTGTAAAACTTTGTCACTAAACATGATTATGAATCAAACAAGAAATTGCGCTAATACTAAGATGTTTCATGTATGGAACATATCGTATGATCTGAGTGCGGTGCTCGGCAACGACCGCTGCATTAAGGGTTTGGATGTAGTGCAAAATAAACAAGGGTCCCCGTCGCATGGTTCGAATGGGGCGACAATTGAACTAGGACCATTGCATCTCCTAGAGAACTCGGATGCCGTGAAAAATAAACAAGATTTTTAGACTATAAGTTAGATACTAGAAGAGAAAAAAACTAGGTTATTAGACTATGAACATTGGACATTGGAACTCTAACGGGAAAGATAATAGAGAGTAGACACGATGATAAGGAGAAAATAACATTTTATGTTTACAAGAGACAAAGGGTATATGTGAGAAAGCTAGGATGTTACACAAGGCAGGATTTAAACTACGGAATACAAGAAAGAATAAGACAAAAAATGAAGTTGGGGTTACTACAGATGCCTTTTAAGAGACGAAGTAATAAGTGTTATCAGGAAAGAAGATAAAACTATATCCCCTAACTTGGTTCTTAGAAAAGAAACAATCAATATTATCATCGTATATGCCCAAGTGGATTTTGAAGAGGCTATAAAGGATCAATTTTATAAATATTTAGAAGATGTAGTGCGTGAAATTCCAATAGATGAGAAGATCTTTATAGGAGGAGAAAGAAAAAAGAAAATTAAGCATCACAATGAGGTAAACAGTGAGTTAGGTTTTAGAAATATGAACGATAAAGGAAGATCTATTTTGAATGTTGCAATAGCTTACGACCTTATAGTGACTAATATTTTTTCCAAAAAAAAAGAGATGCTCACTTAATTACATTTATAAATGGACCAAATAAGTCGCAGATAGATGTTTCATGACTCAGAGTAGAAATAGAAAAGTTTGTAAGGACTGTAAAGTGATTCGAGCATAATTTTACAATGAATAGTCTTGAAGTGTTTGACGTCCGTATCTAACATAGAAGTTTGAGAAAACAAAGTCCTATAAAACCAAAGATAAAAATGATGTAATTTGAATGATGTTAAGCAAGAAGATTTTTGAAAAGTACTATTAGAGCAAGAAGTATGCAAATGAAATGTTGGAGAATGTAGCGGTAAAGATAAAGAAAATAATAAAAAAATTTACTTAACGAGTCAAAAGGTCGAGCATTAGCAAATAAAGAATCTTGATGTTGGAAAGAAAAAGTACAAGACAAAGCAAAAAACCAAGATAACTAATTATAAGACACTTCAACTTTGTAGGAATCAAGATTTTTATAAGTGGTTGTACACGAAAAAAAGGTGAAAAGATGTGTATAAAATTGCAAGAATGAGAGAAAGGAAAACAAGAGAATTGACTCAAGTGAAATGCATTAAACACGAGGCTAGTAGAATTCTAGTAGAGGAAAGGGCAATAAAATACAGATGGAGAAGATACTTTGAGAAACTTTTTAATGAATCAGTGGGAGATGAATTCGTATTTCAGAGTTATGTAACTCTAAAGTTGATAGAAACATAACATATAGTATGAGAATTCGATTGCCAGAGATAAAAGATGCTTTGAAAATGATGAAAAAGATAAAGTGACTGGACCTGACGGTATTCTGATTGCGGCTTAAAAATGTCTAGAGAAAGAAGGTATTATATGGCCCATAGATCTTTTAACAGATTGTGAAGACCGAAAAGATGTCTGTATAGAATTTTGTAATGTAATAAGAACAATTGAATAATTTACAGAGTCAATGGAAAAAGTGGTTTGGAATCGTATGAGTTCCAACGTTCAAATACATTATCAGAATATAGTCCTATATATATGTACAACAGTTGCAACGGTAACAAAGGCCCTAACGGCTATATTCTGTCCTATTCACAAATATTTTTCTATTTACACTTTCATATTTCTACACTCCCCCTCAAGCTTGGTGTATATATTTATACAACCAAGCTTGTTGACAAGTAATACGAACGTATGTGTCAATACAGGTTTTGTAAATATGTCCGCAATTTGTTCAGTAGACGAAACATGTTTAATTTCAATAATCTTTTCTTCGGTCTTCTCACGAATGAAGTGTCTGTCAATCTCAACGTGCTTAGACTTATCATGCTGGGTAGGATTCCCAGCCATACTTATTGCAGAAATGTTGTCACAGAATACTTGCACTGGCAGGGTAGTTTTTACCCGTAGTTCTTCTAGTACTCTTTTTAACCATAGTCCTTCACAAATCCCTACAGCAAGTGATCGTAACTCAGCTTCTGCACTACTTCTTGAAACCATTGTTTGTTTCTTGCTACGCCAAGTAACTAGGTTTCACCACATAAATGTACCATACCCAGTGATAGAACGCATATCCGTTTTTGAACAGGCCCAGTCTGCATCAGTGTAGACAACAATCCCTTTGTCCGAATTCTTTCTAAATATCAACCCTTGACCTGGTGCACCTTTCAAGTACCTGAGAATTCTTAAGACAACTTGTAGATTCTCATTAATAGGAGCATGCATAAATTGAGAAACAAAACTCACAGCATAGCAAATATCGGGACGGGTATGTGACAAATAAATAAGCTTACCAACCAATTGTTGATATCGTAATCTGTTGGTGAGAGTCATATCCCAGTCTTTCATTGGCTTACGCCCGGGCTCCATAGGTGTAAGTGTTTGCTTGCACCCAAGCATACATGTTTCTGTAAGCAAATCTAGAATATGTTTTCTTTGAGATATACACATCTCATTTTTATTTCTCGAGACTTCCATTCCAAGGAAGTATCTTAAATTTCCCAAGTCCTTGACTTCAAACTCTTTAGATAATTGCTCCTTTATTGAATGAATACCACTACTATCATTTCCAGTAAGAATAATATCATCCACATAAACAATGAGTACCGTAATAGTTTGTTCAGTGGAAAATCGCACAAACAAGGTATAATCACTATGGGTTTGTTTAAAACCAAAGCTTAATAAAACTGTGGTGAATCTTTTAAACCATGCACTTAGGGATTGTCTTAAACTATACAAGGATTTTTCAACTTACATACTTTACCAGTATTTTTATTATTCCTAAATCCTGGAGGTATATCCATATATACTAGTTCTTGTAGGTCTCCATTTAAGAATGCATTTTTAACATCCAATTGCAAAAGACACCAATCTAAGTTAATAGCAATTGAAAAAATAATCCTTACTGTATTTAACTTTGCAACTGGCCCAAAGGTTTCTAGGTAATCTATGCCATATGTTTGAGTAAAGCCTTTAGCAACTAGTCTTGCTTTATACCTATTAATCGTTCCATTTGTATTATACTTCACTGAGAAAACCCACTTACACCCTACTGTTTTAAGTCTCGGTTTTGATGTTACTAATTCCCTAGTTTCGTTTTTAAGTAGAGCCCTCATTTCTTCATTTACAGCTTCCTTCCAAGCAGGATGTCCGAGGGCTTCTACTATAGTATTAGGAACCCATTGTTTATCTAAAGCACAAATAAAAGCTCTAAGTGATGAATTTAATTTATCGTAACCAAGCAAAATTATATAAGGGATGTTTAGTGCATTCCCTTACCCCTTTTCTAAGTGCAATAGGCAGATCTATGTTAGTGCCTCCTTTTCCTCGGTCTATTGTTATTGTTTCAGAATGTATCTATTCTGGTGTTTTTTTGTTTCGCCTTGTATAGACTTTTGTAATTGGTAACTTCTCTCTTTCCAGCGGAATTTCAGCTTCCTTATCTGCTCGTGTTACTTCTTGGATCTGAACTGATTCCCCCGGATATGCTGTTCTACTTCAGCTAGAATCACAAGTAACAACGTCAAGTATACTCCAGTATTGATCAATATGTTTTCCTGTAGACTGATTTTGATAATCTGTGGAGTAAAACGTGCTTTGTTCATCAAATAACACATCAAGTGAGACATACATTTTCTTTGTTAATGGACAATAGCATTTGTACCCTTTTTGTGTGCTTGAATATCCAAGAAATATACATCGTTGTGTATGCTTATCTAGTTTAGTGCGCATAGTTGATTGCAAATAGACATAAACAACGCAACCGAATAACTTAAACGGTAACATCGACATCATTTTTGTGTTAGGACATTTACACATTAATTGTTCTTTAGGAGTCTTAAAGGATAATTGTTATGCCCGCGACCTCCTACGTGAAATTTGCCGTGCAAATACATGCAGAACACATGCACACGTTACACATAACAAATATATGTTATATATATATATCTCATACACACGGCAGAAAAGGAAAAGAAAAAAAAATAAAAGAAGATATATTTAAACCTAGGATCCTAATAGGATTAGGAAGTAAATAGATAAAGCTTAAATTAAATCACAAATTCAAATTATAAGATAACCTAATTAACTTAGGATTATACCTAACCCTAGCCTATAACTATGCCACTTATCACACAACTCATACCTTATTGAAAACACAAAAAAAAAGATAGAGAGAGAACGGCAGCCCCTCAGCCGTTTCCTCTATTGTTCAATTCCAAAATTGATGTCGTTGGTTCCAAGGCCAAAATCCAAGGGATTTTAATCTATTCTTCATCCCGGTTCTTCATATAACGCGTATAATCGAGACACGAGGTAAGTATCTTTGTTATATTTGTTATGATATTCCAACGTTATGATGCTATTTTCATATCAAATCGGATTATGCATGAATACTTATGATTGTATGGTTTGTTGAATTATATGAGAATATTTACATATGGCGATTGGTGCTTGGAATATATTTATACGTTGAGAATTAAAAGGTTGCTGCATGCACTATCGCCGAAATATACTTGTATACCTCAGCAATTTTGAAATTGTCATATGCATGAAAAATATTTATTTTGATTAGCCGTTGCTATGGTATATGCACAAGAGAGGTTGCTAATTGATAATGGTGACTTTATGTGGAGTTGTGGTTTATGAACAGTAGTCAAAATAAAGTGCTACTATATATATATATGTATATATATATATATATATGTATGTATGTATATATATATATGTATGTATGTATGTATATATATGTATGTATGTATGTATATATTAAGAGTATAAAAGAAATACTACAACTCACATATAATGGAATATATGAGACGTTGCCATATATTATAGCAAACATAAGAATGAACTAAGCAATAAAATGACAAAATAGCATCAGTAATATCACAAGTTGCAAAACACAAAAAGGGCTTTTCTTTTGCAGCTTTTTATTCACAAGGCATATTCCTCACATACTTTGATGCCTATGTTTCGATAACTTGCATTTACCCATGCAAAGCTTAAATTCCCCCAAGAGATACGTGGTTAGAATATAATGAACCGTAGTTTATTTATTCAACATGTAAGTTTTGGTTCAGTGCATTTACATTTGAGTTATGATTGATGGAGTTTGTATGGGACCTGTGCAAAGGCCGAGAGGTTAAGGGGAAAAGTGGGTCGAGGGTGAAACGTGTAAGTATAAACACGTATACGCATATGTACGGACGCGAGCATATACGTGGGTATACTTATACGTAGATGATAAATTGGAATTAAAACGGTAATAACATGATAAACGGAAAAGTATAACGGTGAATGAAAAGGTGTTTAAAATTGTATTTGTCAACTTCCTTGATTAAGTGTACAAGTTAAAGTTTTTGTCCTTTTCCAAAGCAACCATCCGAGGCCTTTAGGAAGAAAGGAAGGATTTGCCCAACACCAAGCATAGAGATCAGCGGGATTGAGAAGAAGAGGTTCTGCGTAGGAAGTTAATTCGTCAAAAAGGTAGGTGCATACTATTTATTCCCTCAAAATGGTACAAAGATTGCATGCTCAAAATGGTATTTTATTTGTTCATTGTTGTTCTTTTATTCTTAATTCGATCATGATCTATTTGAGGTATTCTCTTTGTGATAACATGAAGCATGTATGTGTGAAATTATATGTGTGTGTTATTGGTGTTAGCCGAATGGTGGTCTTGAATGTGTGTTGAATTGGTTGTGTCGATGTTGATGGGATTTGATGTTTGGTTCTCTGTTTTCTTTTGTTTGGCATGCAGCATATGTTAAATAATAATAAAAAAAGAAAAAAAATAACAAAAAGGGGTTTAGCCTTTCGGTTGAACCTAATTTAATTTTTAAAAAAATAAAAATAATAAAGGGGCAAAGGGTTTGGCTTCGGCTGAACCCAATTTAATAAAAAATAATAATAAATAAATAAAGGGACAAAGGGTTTGGCTTTGGCTGAACCCAATTTTATTTAAAAAAGAGTAAATTAAAATAATAAATAATAAGTAAATAATAAACAAATAATAATAATAAATCTTTGACAGTTAGTGGTTTAAGAACGGAAGTGGTACAGAGGGGAGTAAGGAGCGGCTGTGTGGTGTTCCTGCATTCATGGCACGTGCATTGCATGAGGTGTACTTCGTCTATAGGGCGTGGGTATCGGGATGACTTACCGTGTCTATAGGGCACCGGGGTCATGAGACATACTGCGTCTATAGGGCGTGGGTGTCCAAACGGCTAGTGGTGGCTAGAGACCACGACGCTGGATTTAGGACCCGGGGGCATGCATTGCATATAGGTCTAGGAGCATATTGCCTGACATATTTCTAGTTGCGTGTGACACGTTATTTGAGCATGCATCACGTACTTGCGCATTTTTATGTGGAGTGCTTTACCTTTCAGTATAACCATGCTATCATGTTTTATGTGTTATGTGTTGATATCTTTTTGGGTATGTACTCTTTGTATTGTTTTGAGAGGCACCTACTGGGTGATTACCATCACTCACCCCTACTATTCCATATGTAGCCGAGACGGAGTATGATTATATTTTCCTCGAGGATGGTGCCGATGTCGTGGAGTGGGCCGAGTGACCAGTAGATATGATTGCGGCGAGGGCAGAGACGGGCTGTTTATGATATTCTTGGGGTGACATTGAGATTTATATTTTACGTTAGTACGTTGAGACATTTCTTTTAGACTTTTAATTCAGACAGTTGACTTTGACTTGTAGGGCCTGGTCAGCCTAATAGTGATGTCTTTTATCTTATTGAGGTTAATTAAATTCTAAGTTAGTGTTGTGATTTAACCGTTTCCGCAGAAAGAAAAGAAAAAATTTCTATGTCAACGCTGACGTGTAAGCAGGTTGATGTGACGCTTTGTATTCTCCTTAGTGAGATACGGCGGGTGCACCGTTACCGAGGATAGGAGCTCGGGAGCAGGGCGCTACAGGTGGTATCAGAGCCGAGGCTTCAGATCCGCCTCGGAAACGTAGGATTAACGAGCTCACCTAGACATAAGGTACGACCTTTTATAAAATTTCGATTTTACCCCTAATAAACAAAGAAGACTTAGGAGATGATTTTAGACTTAGGCTATGATCGGGTTATGGAAGGTGTGTGTCGATGGTGAGCTTCCCCTGTCTAATTACCATTTTACCCCGGGTCCAACCCTCTTAAATCTCTATTGACTAATCTGATTTCTTTTCATGAACTGGAATTACAGAAATGCCTCCACGATGTGAGCCAGCTGGAAATGGTGGTGAGAACCACCAGAATCAGGGGATCAATCCCAAGCACTTGAAGATGTCATAGTTACCATGACCAACACCTTAGCACAGTAGCATCAGCTGCTGAACTAGCATGCATCGCCTCCACCACCATTGCACTCGGACCTGAGATTCTTCGACAAGGAGATGCGGAAGAGTGATAGCGCAGCACAACTGACATCGCTGATCACTTGGATCTAATTTTAAAATGAGTTTAAGAAGTACTATGTGTTCGACAGTGCGATCTTTCAGAGCATGATTCCAGATCCACGGCGGAAGCATAGATTTAGGCTACGATCTTAGAAATTAAGTTATGATTTTGCCCTTAAGCCACGATCTTAGACATAAGTGAGGATTTTGATTAAGAGTGATCTTAGACATAAGTACCAATTTTAGTCGTAAGTAGATGATTATATAAGCATGTTATTGGAAATAAAACGTGACCTTTGAGGGTAAGTGATGACGTTGCCCGTAAGTTACAATTTTAGTCTTGATGAATGAAGATACTAAATATCGGCTCTAGAAAATTAAGTGGTGATATGAACATTAGGTGATGATTTGAACATAAATAGTGATCTTAGTCATAAGTTGTGATTATATTCTTAGTATTGAACTTAGCAATAAGTAATGATTTTAGACGTAAGAAATGATGATACCAAGGACCGATTCTAGAAATAAGTCATGATATTAGACATAAGTGATAATCTAATAACGGATATGCCCACATATACCTAGGACACTCCATACGACTCTGAATTATTTGCCTTACCTAAGTGCTGATCGTAATCATTTGAATAATTCCTTAGATCTGACCCCTGTAAACCCGGTACCATTATGGTAAATGAACCGGATTCATGCCTCTATTTTGACGGTAGCGCCGGAACATGACTAAGTCTAAGTTAGGATCGTAGTTTTGAGAGATGATTTGTAGTAAAATGAATTTCTAAGAAAATGATTTGTTAGCGTTATGATCGGTAAAGTTTAACAAAGAATACCATACAAAAGGGTATATAGTTATGATTAAGATGTTGACTTTAGAGTATCCAAATAAGCCGAAGATATTAGTCCTATTAGATATATTAATTGATACAGGAGAGCAATACTAAAATAGGTACAGTGGAATAACAAAATATTAGAAATCAGGGTTAAGTATTGATTCCTAGGAACACGTAAGTGCTGATGTATAGAATGAAATAGAATAAGTATGCATAAGTAGTGGTTGATTTTCAGGTGAGATCTAACTAAATTAGAATTAGCAGTTGAAATGGCCAAGTAAAGAAGTACCGTGGATCAGTGTGGCGCGTGGAGACATAGTGAATTAGAATGCCCTAAGTCGATCAATATTTAGTGTGACATACTAGGATTGGACAACTTAAGTTAAAGATTATAGTATAAGAACCGATCTTAGAGTGCTGCTAATGACTGCATATATAAGTACGATATCGACTGGCGATCGGGGTATGGAAGCTCAAGTATGATGATAATAACCATAAGTTTGTTACTAGAATTTTAAGATATGTTATGATCTTAGTTAGCAAAGAATAATGGACTTAGAAATTACTTTGAAGGTATACATAGAATGATTTTAAGGATTTAGACTTATGTCGAGGGCATTAATGTTAGCATATCAACATATGCAGTGGATAGTTGGTAAGGTCATTATCTAAGTGAATGATTAAGTAGAAACTTATTGTAAGTCATTGATCACACCATACGCAAGTTTCGAGGACGAAACTTATTATAAGGGGGGAGGTATATGTTATGCCCGCGACCTCCTACGTGAAATTTGCCGTGCAAATACATGCAGAACACATGCACACGTTACACATAACAAATATATGTTATATATATATATATCTCATACACACGGCAGAAAAGGAAAAGAAAAAAAAATAAAAGAAGATATATTTAAACCTAGGATCCTAATAGGATTAGGAAGTAAATAGATAAAGCTTAAATTAAATCACAAATTCAAATTATAAGATAACCTAATTAACTTAGGATTATACCTAACCCTAGCCTATAACTATGCCACTTATCACACAACTCATACCTTATTGAAAACACAAAAAAAAAGATAGAGAGAGAACGGCAGCCCCTCAGCCGTTTCCTCTATTGTTCAATTCCAAAATTGATGTCGTTGGTTCCAAGGCCAAAATCCAAGGGATTTTAATCTATTCTTCATCCCGGTTCTTCATATAACGCGTATAATCGAGACACGAGGTAAGTATCTTTGTTATATTTGTTATGATATTCCAACGTTATGATGCTATTTTCATATCAAATCGGATTATGCATGAATACTTATGATTGTATGGTTTGTTGAATTATATGAGAATATTTACATATGGCGATTGGTGCTTGGAATATATTTATACGTTGAGAATTAAAAGGTTGCTGCATGCACTATCGCCGAAATATACTTGTATACCTTAGCAATTTTGAAATTGTCATATGCATGAAAAATATTTATTTTGATTAGCCGTTGCTATGGTATATGCACAAGAGAGGTTGCTAATTGATAATGGTGACTTTATGTGGAGTTGTGGTTTATGAACAGTAGTCAAAATAAAGTGCTACTATATATATATATATGTATGTATATATATATGTATGTATGTATGTATATATGTATGTATGTATGTATATATTAAGAGTATAAAAGAAATACTACAACTCACATATAATGGAATATATGAGACGTTGCCATATATTATAGCAAACATAAGAATGAACTAAGCAATAAAATGACAAAATAGCATCAGTAATATCACAAGTTGCAAAACAGAAAAAAGGGCTTTTCTTTTGCAGCTTTTTATTCACAAGGCATATTCCTCACATACTTTGATGCCTATGTTTCGATAACTTGCATTTACCCATGCAAAGCTTAAATTCCCCCAAAGAGATACGTGGTTAGAATATAATGAACCGTAGTTTATTTATTCAACATGTAAGTTTTGGTTCAGTGCATTTACATTTGAGTTATGATTGATGGAGTTTGTATGGGACCTGTGCAAAGGCCGAGAGGTTAAGGGGAAAAGTGGGTCGAGGGTGAAACGTGTAAGTATAAACACGTATACGCATATGTACGGACGCGAGCATATACGTGGGTATACTTATACGTAGATGATAAATTGGAATTAAAACGGTAATAACATGATAAACGGAAAAGTATAACGGTGAATGAAAAGGTGTTTAAAATTGTATTTGTCAACTTCCTTGATTAAGTGTACAAGTTAAAGTTTTTGTCCTTTTCCAAAGCAACCATCCGAGGCCTTTAGGAAGAAAGGAAGGATTTGCCCAACACCAAGCATAGAGATCAGCGGGATTGAGAAGAAGAGGTTCTGCGTAGGAAGTTAATTCGTCAAAAAGGTAGGTGCATACTATTTATTCCCTCAAAATGGTACAAAGATTGCATGCTCAAAATGGTATTTTATTTGTTCATTGTTGTTCTTTTATTCTTAATTCGATCATGATCTATTTGAGGTATTCTCTTTGTGATAACATGAAGCATGTATGTGTGAAATTATATGTGTGTGTTATTGGTGTTAGCCGAATGGTGGTCTTGAATGTGTGTTGAATTGGTTGTGTCGATGTTGATGGGATTTGATGTTTGGTTCTCTGTTTTCTTTTGTTTGGCATGCAGCATATGTTAAATAATAATAAAAAAAGAAAAAAATAACAAAAGGGGGTTTAGCCTTTCGGTTGAACCTAATTTAATTTTTAAAAAAAATAAAAATAATAAAGGGGCAAAGGGTTTGGCTTCGGCTGAACCCAATTTAATAAAAAAATAATAATAAATAAATAAAAGGACAAAGGGTTTGGCTTCGGCTGAACCCAATTTTATTTAAAAAAGAGTAAATTAAAATAATAAATAATAAGTAAATAATAAACAAATAATAATAATAAATCTTTGACAGTTAGTGGTTTAAGAACGGAAGTGGTACAGAGGGGAGTAAGGAGCGACTGTGTGGTGTTCCTGCATTCATGGCACGTGCATTGCATGAGGTATACTGCGTCTATAGGGCGTGGGTATCGGGATGACTTACCGTGTCTATAGGGCACCGGGGTCATGAGACATACTGCGTCTATAGGGCGTGGGTGTCCAAACGGCTAGTGGTGGCTAGAGACCACGACGCTGGATTTAGGACCCGGGGGCATGCATTGCATATAGGTCTAGGAGCATATTGCCTGACATATTTCTAGTTGCGTGTGACACGTTATTTGAGCATGCATCACGTACTTGCGCATTTTTATGTGGAGTGCTTTACCTTTCAGTATAAGCCATGCTATCATGTTTTATGTGTTATGTGTTGATATCTTTTTGGGTATGTACTCTTTGTATTGTTTTGAGAGGCACCTACTGGGTGATTACCATCACTCACCCCTACTATTCCATATGTAGCCGAGACGGAGTATGATTATATTTTCCTCGAGGATGGTGCCGATGTCGTGGAGTGGGCCGAGTGACCAGTAGATATGATTGCGGCGAGGGCAGAGACGGGCTGTTTATGATATTCTTGGGGTGACATTGAGATTTATATTTTTACGTTAGTACGTTGAGACATTTCTTTTAGACTTTTAATTCAGACAGTTGACTTTGACTTGTAGGGTCTGGTCAGCCTAATAATGATGTCTTTATCTTATTGAGGTTCATTAAATTCAAATTAGTGTTGAGATTTATCGTTTCCGCAGAAAGAAAAGAAAAAATTTCTATGTCAACACTGACGTGTAAGAAGTTGATGTGACGCTTTGTATTCTCCTTAGTGAGATACGGCGGGTGCACTGCTACCGAGGCTAGGGCTCGGGAGCGGGGCGCTACAATAATACTCGTGATGGCATTCGATTAATAAGATAAGTAGCAGTGAGTATTGCCTCACCCCAATAGAATTTTGGAACATGCATAGAAAGCATAATGGCTCCAGCAACCTCTAAGAGATGTCTATTCTTCCTTTCTGCTATACCATTTTGTTGAGGGGTGTAAACACATGATGTTTGATGGTGAATTCCTAAGCTTGTCAAATAATCTTACTTCCTTATTTAAATATTCTGATCCATTATAACTCCTAGGGACCTTTCCCATAGTGTCAAACTGAGTTTTAATAAGTGCAAGAAATGTCCTAATAATATGATCAACTTCAGTTTTGTTTTTCATTAAATATACCCAAGTTATCCTAGTATGATCATCCACAAAAGTTATAAACTATCTGGCTCCATTTATGCTAGCTATCCTAGATAGTCCCCAAATGTCAGAGTGAATCAAGTTAAACAGACAACTAGGTTCATACGGTTTGGGCAAATAACTTGCCTTTGTTTGTTTTGCCAATATGCATATGTCGCACTTTAAATGGCCAATATTAACTTCAGTAAATAACCGAGGCATCAGTTTTTTCAAATACACAAAATTAGGGTGTCTCAATCTATTGTGCCACAACATGATATTATCTACCCCAAAAGTTTTGAAACCAGTACATGATAAAGGCACTATTTTACTAAGCATATCATTTCTCTGTCTTGAGGACTTCTGAAAATCAGGTTGTTTTTCTTCTGCCTTTTCACAAAATAATGTTCTATTGTCTGAGAACACGTCAAAAACAGGCTGCTTTTCTTCTATTCGAAATAACTACAATCCATTCAACTGTCTAGCATTGTCAATCATCTTCCACAAATGTTTCTCCTGAAAGATACGTTCAGAAGATGAGAACAATGCCCAACAATTATTATCAATGGTAACCTTACTGACTGACATCAAGTTAAAATTTAGATTAGGCACAAATAGAACATCAAATAGGATCAGTTTCAAAGTGAGGTGTACCATTCCCTGCCCCAGTACCTTTAAACTTACTCGATTAGCAATTGTTACTAGTTTTGGAATAGGAAATGCCACGTAAAAACTGAGTAGGATAAAGTTATAGGTCATATGGTCTGATGCTCCTGAATCAATAATCCAGGAACATGTAGAACCATTTGACCTTGTACCTGTTGACATATCTATTGATGCCTGACTAGGACCAGATGATCCTGCACCGTGCTGATCTGAGAGCTTTTCACCAAGTTACCGTTGAGTTAATAGTTGCATTAAAGCTTCAACCTGTTGGGACAATCTTACCTCTGAATCTCTAGACACTGCATTTGCAGTATGATTTTTATTGTTTCCCCACGATAGAGAGAATCTTCCTTGAGAAGAACCACCTTGCTGTTGAAATTGTTTAAGACGCTGCAATTTAAAACAATCATCTGCCAGGTGACCTGGTTTCTTACAGTACTTACAGGTTTTGTACGAAGAATGGCCTCCAGAAAAGTTATTATTTCGTTTCGCAACCAAACCAATGCTTTCTAGACTGGTGCCCTGCGAGCCCTGTTGGGCACTGCTGCATGCATACTGTGTGTTTCCTGTAGGACCCTTAGTGGAACCTTCTTGAGTAGAGTGAGTAACTAGAGCAGATCCTTCGTGTGATGAATGTAGAGAAGGACCCATCATCACCTTGAGCCTACTTTCTTCCTGTCGAATCTCTGAGAAGGCAGCATTAAGATTTGAAAGCGGTTTCATCCCAAGAACCCTGCTCCTAACAGCATCTAGGTTTTTATTTAACCCATGCATGAAAAGAAAAACTTGTTTCTTTTCAATATAGCGTCTGAAAGAAGCATCATCCACCTTGATGCAATACAGCTCCAATGCCAACTCCACTGGCATCACATTCAACTTCAAACATCTCATCAAAATTGGGCAATCTCAGGATGGGTGCAGAAGTTAGACGTTTCTTAAGTTCCTCAAAAGCTTGTTGTTGTGATTCTCCCCATTCAAATCTTACATCTTTCTTGACTAATTCATTCAAGGGGGCAGCTATGGTAGAGAAATCCTTCTTAAAACGTCTATAGAAACTAGCTAATCCATGAAAACTGGTACCATTGAACCAATCAATCAGGACATAATCATGGAGTTCTCAGATCTCCACAATCTATACCAGTTCTCCATAGGGGCTGGACTAGGGAGATTTCCATGTAGATAATCATCTTTTCCTCTTCCAATAATAAACATCTCTACAGCCTTACTCCAAGATAGGTAGTTTTGTCCAGTTAGCTTGTGATTAGTAATCATAATTAGGTTTCCATCAAGAGAACTAGGTAAATGAGGAGGACCTAATGTAGAACCCTCATTGATAACTCCTCCGTCATTAGGTTGAGTGGTGGTGATAGGATGGGATCTCGTGGATGAACTTGGAGTTTCAGACATGGTGTTTTTCAGAAAACTGGAACGAAGTATAAATGTATTTTATAATTTAGATGAAGATTTGTGTTTCAGCAAGAGAAGAATGCGTTTGAAGAGAAGGATGGAGTGAGACAGAACCCCTTTTGAGAAGACGAGATGAATCAGAAGGTCAGGATACAAAGTAATGTAAAATGACTTTGTGAATCGTGAAAGTAAGGGAAAACAAGGCAGGCTGGCGGTAAAAATGATACTTTTACAAAAAGTGATGTAAGGAGTCACATGCAATAGCAAGTGGAGGAGGTTGTCTAAATCTCTGTGCCAAAGCTTCTCACTGAAGCTTTAAAACTTTTACTTTCCAAAACATACCCCTCCTTTTTTCCTTAGTGGAAAACCAGCTGGAGCTCATCAACGCTCCCACGTGACCTAGTACATTTCACATGCAAATTTAGTTTCATTTTATCTCCTTTGCTCAGATAAAATTTCTCCTTCAACCTTATTCTTGTTTTTCCTCAGAATACAAAATAGCAGAGACTTCAGCATGAAGAAGAACTGAGAATTTAATAGCTTAAAACTGATAAGGAGAAGAGAATAATCAAAGCTCTGATACCATATAGAATTTTGTAATGTAATAAGAACAATTGAATAATTTACAGAGTCAATGGAAAAAGTGATTTGGAAGCGTATGAGTTCCAACGTTCAAATCCATTATCAGAATATAGTCCCATATACATGTACAACAGTTGCAACGGTAACAAGGGCCCTAACGGCTCTATCCTGTCCTATTCACAAATATTTTCCTCTTTACACTTTCATATTTCTACAGTCTGACCAGTGGAGAAAAAACACATTAGTATCTCTTTATAGAAACATAGGAGATATACAAGATTGTGCAAATTATAGAGGAATTAAGGTGGTGTTTGGTTGACGGGAATGAAATGATGGGAATGGGTTTCATTTTAATGATACCCATGAAGACTGTTTGTTTGACGTCTATGGGTATCAATCTATGGATATGGAAAAACAAATAAACCGGAATGGATATCATATTTTCATTCCTCTCCCTAACCTAGGATATCACACCGGGAATCCAAAAGAACCTTTCCATTTCTCCTCTTCGTCTCTCATCCATCAGAACCTTTCCATTCCACAATACCATAGATCTCACTTCATCTCTTCATCAGGTATCTTCCTCCCTTTTGTATTTGTGAAAATTTCTCTTTAATGAATTGATTGTCTTCTGTTCTTTTTTATTTTGGGAGTTGAAAGATCTACTCGTTTGTTAGAGAAGGGTTTGATAAGTTAGTAAGACAGAATTTCTTCCCCTCTAGGGAGACACTAAATTTTCAGCGGAAATAGTTGTTCGCTTTAGCAGGAGTTCGTGCTTGTGTTCGTATCAGTACAAAAAGTTTCTAAAAGGAGCCGATGAGTGTGCTTGTGTTCCATGGTGTACAAGAGCATAGTATAGATCTGTCTATTTGATTTTGCGATTCAAGTGGTTTGGCTAAAGTTAAACTCCTAGAAGAAAGATAGAAGCTGTATAAATCAAATCTAGAGATCTAGAGACATTTGTCTTAAACATTTACTTGGCTTGCTCTGTTCTTATCAACTATTAGAATAAAGATGTCATATGCCTGATATTTCTTCCCAGAATGTCTGTTCAAGTTATTTGTTTTGGCATGAAATAGATTTGGTGCTTGTCCGGTCTTCTTGTTCTTACTGCTGTCTTTTTATTTTATTTTATTTTCAAACAGCAATGGCACGTGTTCATACCCTTAGTAGAAGAATAAAACGCGTTCGTAGTATTCAAATCCTTTGTACGATGGTGACAGGCTTTTTCGATGTTATTAAACAGTGGTTGTTTAATGTGTATATGTTTTTGGCTATCAAATCAATAAAATTATTAAAAACCGGCATAGAGAACAAACATGGACGTTTACGATATTTGTCTAGAATTGTTAAGGAAAATGATCATGCTTGTATTAGTGAAATGCGAATGGATAGGGGAACCTTTTTTAAACTACGTGAAATGCTTAAAGATGTTGGTGGGTTGAAAGGAACTAGAAATACAACGTTAGAAGAGATTGTTGCCATGTTTGTCAGTGTTTTAGCCCACCATAAGAAGAACAGAACGATTGGGTTTAACTTCCAAAGGAGTGGAGAAACGGCAAGTCGCAATTTCAATAAGTGCGTTTTAGCAATGTTAAAGTTACACCACTTATTGCTCAAGAAGCCAGAGCCTATAACTGATGCTTGCGACGATGATCGGTGGAGTTGTTTTAAGGTAAATGATGTTTTACTAATATATATATACTGTGTGTGGATGGGTGGGTGGGTACATGTAGATACATATTGATTTTTTTTTTCTTTTCTTGTAGAATTGTTTAGGTGCACTAGATGGAACATATGTTAGGGTAACCCCCCTGTTGAGGATCAACCAAGCTATCGAACAAGAAAAGCATGTCTTGCAACCAACGTATTAGGTGTGTGTTCAAAGGATATGCAATTTATATATATTTTACCCGGTTGGGAAGGTTCTGCACATGATGGTCGTGTTCTTCAGGATGCAATCTCTAGGCCAAATGGATTTAAAGTACCTCAAGGTAAACTTATCCAGAAAAGTGTACATAATTGGATGACAGAAAAGTGAACATATTATTAATGCGTGCTTTATTATATTTTATTTGAAGGTTATTACTATTTGGTTGATGCCGGCTATTGCAATGCCGATGGGTTTCTTGCTCCTTACTAGGGGCAAAGATATCACCTACGTGAATTTAGTGGACGAACACCTGAGACCGCAGAAGAGTATTTCAACATGAAACATTCAAGAGCTAGAAATGTTATTGAGAGATGTTTTGGGTTGCTCAAAGGACGGTGGAAGATTCTTGCATCTCCATCTTTTTTTCCTATTCAAACTCAGATACAAATAATACTTTCTTGTGCTTTGTTGCACAATTTAATTAGAAAAGAAATGTCCATTGATCCTTTAGAGAGCCAATGAATGGAAGATGAAGATATTGATGAGGAAGATGATGATGAAGAGACTGAAGTAGATTACATATCCAACATTGCATCTACCGATCAATGGAGTAATTTTAGGAACAATCTAGCTCAAGAGATGTTTAACACCTGGAGATCTAGACACAGAAATTAAGTTTTATTGTGTGTTTAAGTACTTATGTTCTTTTCTATGAACTTAAAGTGTGAAATTTTACCTGAATTGAAACTTTATTGTGAACTTTAAAGTATTGTATGACTTTGTGCACGACATTATATTGTCTTTCGGCATTTGTATATTGCTGTTTATATTTTTTCAATAGGATGGAGAATGATGAGATATCAATGGAAATATCATGCGGACGAGGTAAAAATAAACAATTTTGGACTAAAGAAGAGGTGAAAGCTCTGGTTGCTGCACTAAAAATATTGGCTCTTGACCCTCATTGGAAAGTTGATGGTGGATTTAGAAGCAATTACATACATGAGATGCACAAACTGATTATGCAAGAGATGCCAGCTTTCACTAAGCAAGTCGACCCGCATATTGAATCTAAAATAAAATGGTTGAAGTCCAAGTATAATGCAATTTCTGAAATGCTTAGACAAAGCGGTTGTTCTTGGAATGATGCTGAACAGAAGATAAAATGTGAAAAAGAATGGTATGATGCATGGATTCAGGTATGCGATTATTTATATACTCTGTCAGTTTTATTTTGCACTTTATCATTTGATGAACTGTCATAATTATATTATGTAGCGTCATAAGGAAGCAAAAGGGACATAGGAGATGAAATTTCCATATTTGGATGAACTTGAAGTTGCATTTGGACGAGATAGAGCCACTGGGCAAAATGCTCAAGGATTTGATGATGCTATCCTAATCATGGAAACTGAATCTCATGCATTTACTGGAGAAGGAACACAACAAACACAAGAAGAGACTTTTCATGATGAAACTTCAAATGCAAATACAGAAAGTAGCTCAACAAAAAAAAGGGCATGCACCTTCTACCAAAATGGATTGAAAAAAAACAAAAGGTTTGTTGGTACTTCTGTTGAGGAGGCATTTGATAAAATCAGTGCGAAATTGGAAAAATGCATTGATGGAATCTCTACTCATTTTGCTTCTATTGCTGAATCATTGGCTGATGAAAATAAACGTGAACAAGTATCATTTGCCCAGAGGTCTTCCATAATTGTAGAACTTCAAGAACTTGATCTCACAAATGAATACATTTTCAAGGCTGCAGATATCATTGGAGGTGATGAAGCCAGGATGCGGAATTTCTTTCAGTTGACTAATCCTGAAATGAGAAGACAATATGTCCATAGTCTTTTGTAACATGGGTCGCAATGTTCTATTATGTTTGGAAGTCCAAGTTTGGTGCCATGTATTTTGAACTATGAATGCCACATGTACTTCTAGAGAATATTTTGTAACAATTTATGGTGGTGTAGTATGGATATGGTAGATGATTATGTTGAGAAATATGTTTGGATAATTTTCAAAGTCATGATTTTAAGTGATGAATACTAAAAAATGTCACATATGGTGTTATAAATGAAAGAGTTGAATAAGTGAAGAAAAATGACAAGATATCTAGGGTTGTTAGAAATATTTTTCTAAAATGTGATAAAATAGTTGTTTTTATTTTTACATGATTTATATATGTTTATCATGTTGTGATTATGTGATTTTTATGATGATAATATCTTGTGACTAATATGCCCTCGAAGTTTCCACAACTTACCAAAAAGGGCAAAAAGTGGTATTTTGAGTTTTGTAGGTACTCGACATGGTGAATATGATTCAAGAAGATATTATCATCTTATTTATTATCAAGAAGGTGTTATTATATTTAATTCTGACCATCGAGTCATTTCTGGAGTTTTATCTCACCAGGGGCATTTTGGTCATTTTACCCCCGAAGACAGTTTCGGTATTTTTACTCAAGGAATCTCTTGAGTATCTTATTATATTCATTCTGGAGTTCATTTAATATATTCTTGAAGATTATTTGGTGGTTTTCTATTTTATTCTCTCATTTGATGATTTTATCGACGGTGGCGGGATATGTGACGGTATTCGATGTCACGTTCTATTTTCTCTTGAAGACTCTTATATATATGTTATTGGAGGTTCTTAGTCATCATCTTTCAGAGATTACAAGGTGTCCTTGGTGCAAGATTCATCACAATATGTCAAGAAGAAATTGGAATTTTGATATTATATGTTGACATAACCTTGTCAACTATTATTTGTTGATTTCTCCTCAAAAATATGAGTTGGTATACATATACACAGCCTCCAAAACGTGATTATACAGGTGGAGATGATGTTTTTCTCATTTTATGAGTTGGAGACAAGAAGACAAACCAAAAGCAAGCTAGTTGGCAAAAGTTGCCAACTTGAAATTTCAAATTTGAATGTAATGGAGGCAAGATTGTTGGAGATGATTATGGAGGTGTTTTAATTCAAAATTCTCAGCCATCACATGGTCTAAAAGTTGGAGGGAATATGCCATCAATTCACTCTATAAATATAAGGCAAGGTGAAGAAGAGAAGACACACACTTGAAAGCAAAATTGAAGATTGTTGTCTTGCTATTCTCTTCTCATATTTTCGTTCATACTTTGTGTAGCTAAGGTGTTCCAATTTTCTTTGTTGTCCAGCTACACTATACACACCTTCTTGAGTTGGATTTGTATGATTGATTAGCCAAATTTATAAGGCTACATCAATAGGTGGTAGAGGTGTTGTAACCAAGAGTTGCATAGAAGTGATTATCCAAGTCTTGAATAGTGTTGGTGTATAACCCAAGGATCAAGCTTGGATCTTGTTGTAAGGTGTTCATTTGATAGTGAAATCCAAGGAAAGGTGTTCCTTGGGACTGGAGTAGGTCACATTGACCGAACCAGGATAAATCCTCGGTGTTCTTGTCTTGTTTCTTTATTTCTGTTTTCTACCCGTTTTTACTGCAGATTCTACACAACTTCTCACGTTTTGAAAAATTAGCTAAACACTTTCAAAATTTGTGATTTTTGGTGGAGTTATACTTCAGACTGTTAGCTTTCATTTGCAACAAGAATCACTTGATTTGAGCAAGGGAAAGTTAGTCTTTCAGTCTTTGCAAGATAACTGCTCCAATCTGGCTGCAATCTGACCAGCTTTGAGAAAACTTAAATCCTGTATTTTTCAAGAATTGTTTAAGGTCAGGGCGTTTTGGAAACTTCATCTATATATCCTAAGGAGTGTTTTGATATAAAGATCAACCTTTTTGGTTGAGTATTCAAAGAGAAACACGTTTTGCAAAATCAGCAACATTCTGTCCAATTCTGTCCAGATTGACCATCTGAATCTTTTTATTTGTTTGAAGGGTCAAAAGATCTTATTTTTGTCTGATTTTTGGACAGAGTCTTGTTAACTCATTGAAGTTAAATTCTGGAAAGTTTCATAATTTTTGGAGTGTTGTACAATTATTTGTGAATTTTTGAAAAACGGGTTATGAATCTAAGGTGGTTTCAGATTCTATTTTCAAAGGGGATTTAACAAAGGGTTGTAGTGTAATTTCCGCTAACCACTATTCACCCCCCTCTAGTGGTGTTTATTGCAGGTGCACGGTCCAACATTTGGTATCAGAGCCAGACCAACACCACTAAAAAGAAGCAAGATTCAACACCATACGAACAATACAAGGCCAAGAAACAACGATTCATTATATACTGCTTGTCTCAAATCTAAGGTACATACTATGGCTATTGTTTCTCACAAAGGTGAGTTGGAAGGTATGTCTACACAACGCCCTCCTCTTTTTGATGGCAATAATTTTGTTCATTGGAAACTAAGAATGAGGCTATTCTTAATGGCTATAGACATCGATTTATGGTCTATAGTTGAAGATGGGCCGTACATTCCAACGAAAGTTACACAAGTTAGTGAAGTAACTCAAGAGGTTGAAAAATGTAAAAGTGAATGGTCATCAGATGATAAAAAGAAAATAATTTTAATAATAACAAGTGGAATAATAGAGAATTAAAATGCTATGAATGTGGTCAAAAAGGACACATTTCTTACGATTGTCCGGAAAAGAAAAATAATAATAACAATAATAAGCAAGTCAAAGACAAGGAGCCTCAATGGTCCAAAACAAAGGAGCCAAATGTAAGAAAAGGCAAACGAGCAATGAAGGCGAGCACATGGAGCGACTCATCTGACTCAGAATCAGAAAATGAAGAAGCTCAAGTCTGCTTCGTATCCAGCGAGGTAATATCTTCTTCTGATATAGATTTTGATTACGAAATGTCATTTGATGAAATGTAATAACGAAATGTCATTTGATGAAATGTATGAAGAATTCTTAAAGATGCATGCTCACTGTAAAAGGCTATCTAAAGAGAAAAAGAAACTAACTGAAGAAAATGATAAGTTGAAGACGTCCAACTTGGAATTTTCTGATCAGTTAGAATCTTTTAAACAAGAGTCTACTAATACTCTTGATTCTCTTAAAATTAAAATTGAGTCACATAGGAAAAATGAAAATACATTGAAAACTGAAAATAATATATTAAAAACTATGTTAGTTAATTGTGAAAAAGAAATAGCACAACTTACTACATCTAAAATAGATTTAGAAAAAATGTTGGAACAGTTTAAGTCTGGAACCAATATGTTAGATACTTTAATTTCGTCACAAAAATATGAAAATGATAAAAAGGGGTTAGGCTATATAGAAGAAAATGACAAGTTAGACAAAAAGACTAATTTTATATCATCTAAGTCTAAATTGCCATATAGTACAACTAAGTCAAATGTACATATTTTGCCTACTCCTTCCTCTACTCATTCTAAGGTAAAAATACAACATGCACCTCCAAAAGCATCAAGGTAAAACTTTTCATCTAGATCACATAAAAATTATGCATATATGTATAAAAATGTATCTAAGCAAAATCAAATGTATCCAACTTATTATAATACATATAAACCTAAATATAGGCAACATACATATCCTCCTTATAAGACTTATAGGAATTCACATACATCATATGATTATACATACATGGCGCCATTCAAGAAACAAAATCATATGCCTCATACTCATCATCATAGTTGGCCAAAATATGATGCATATAAACCAAGATATAACATGTATGACAATGTAACGTCTTTTAAATGGAATCGTCAAATACATGTTAATCCTCTTTATTCAACTTATGAAAAAGCCGAGTATGTACCCAAAAGGTACATCCAAGTTTGGATACCCAAAGGGTATATAAACAAGGATGGAACCTCTAAACATTCAAGGACCCAAGTAAAGGGTACCTAAAACTTTGTCTCCATTGTAGGAAAATTGTAAAGAGTACAAGAAGGAGGCAAAGTCAAAGAATCTAAAAACCAAGTGGTTTTTAGATAGCGGGTGTTCAAGGCACATGACAGGCAACCCCAAACTATTCACCGAACTGGAACAAATCGATAATGGAGGAAAGGTGACATTCGGTGACAACAACCAAGGCAAGGTTATTGGAAAAGGAACAATTGGGGACCCTAACACATTTCAAATACGAAATGTGTTGTTAGTAAGCAATCTTTCTTACAATTTATTAAGTATTTCACAACTTATAGATTCTGGTTATCATGTCTCTTTTCTTCCTAATTGTTGTGATATAATAAATGAAAAAGGAGAAATTGTACTAAAAGGAAATAGAGATGGTAACATTTACACACTATCACTAAATAACATATTAAATGCTAGGATTAAGTGTTTAGTATCACATGACTTAGATGTGAACTTATGGCATAGACGACTAGGCCATATAGGAGTTTCAACCATAGAAAGATTATCTAAGAAGAATCTAATTAGAGGAATACCTAAGTTAGACTTACATAATTTACAATTATGTGAAACATGTATTAAAGGAAAACATATAAAAGAGACAATGAAATCAAAACATGAAGTGAGTACTAGTCATGTACTAGAACTGCTTCACTTAGACTTATTTGGTCCAAGTAGGACAAGAAGTCTAGGTGGACACTACTATGTGTGTGTCATAGTAGATGATTACTCACGATACACATGGACATTGTTCTTAACACACAAAGACGATGCTCCATTGGTAATCGAAAATCTTATTAAGCAACTTGAAAATCTTTATGAAGAAAATGTTAAAAGAATTAGAAGTGATAGAGGTGGAGAATTTAAAAACAAAGATATAATTAAGTTTTGTGAATTACATGGAATAAAACATGAATTCTCACCACCAAGAACACCACAACTCAATGGAGTTGTGGAACGTAAAAATAGAACACTACAAGAAATAGCTAGAACTATGTTGTGTGAAAACAAAGTACCTGGATATTTGTGGGCTGAAGCTGTTAGTTGTGCATGTTATATAATAAATAGGCTTTCTATTAGAAAGAAATTAAATAAAACACCATATGAGTTATTAAATAATAGACAACCTAAGGTAGATTATCTTAGAGTATTTGGGTGTAAATGTTTTGTACTTAATACCAAAGATAATCTAGATAAATTTGAACAAAAGTCTATTGAATGCATATTTGTTGGATATTCAACTAACTCAAAGGCATATAGGTGTTATAATCGTGCATCTAGAAACATAATTGAATCTATACATGTGAAATTCAATGAGAATGCATATTTTGATGTAAGTGATAAAAAGAAACAAGAGAATAATGTTGAAAATATGTTTGATGATGATGAAATATTACTTGAGCCTGTTCATGATCATCTAGAACCAACTTCCCCTGAACAAGATGTGCATGAACCTTTAGGTGAAATAAATCAAGAAATTTTACAATTGGAAGATAATCTATCTAACTTACAGGATGTTCCAATTGTATATGAAAATGTTCACACGAATGAAACATTTGAACTAGAAGAAGGTGAACCTAGTCAACTTAGGAATTGGTGGCTTATAGAAGATAAACATAAACACCCTAAAGAGCTAATCATTGGTGATCCAAGTGTTGGGGTTAGAACACGTAGAAACATAAGTCAAGCTGAAGGGCATATCTTAATATCACACTTAGAACCTAAAAATATTAAGGAAGCCTTAGGCGATTTATCATGGATAGATGTCATGCATGAGGAGTTAAACCAATTTATCCGAAATAATGTATGGGACTTAGTGCCTAAACCTGAAAATAAATCTATAATAAGAACAAAATGGATATTTAGAAACAAAATGGATGAACAAGGAAACATCACAAGAAATAAAGCTAGACTAGTTGCACAAGGTTATAATCAACAAGAAGGTATAGATTATGAAGAAACCTTTGCACCCGTTGCACGACTAGAAGCAATTAGATTGTTACTTGCGATTGCAAGTCTAAGCAATATTAAGCTCTTCCAAATGGATGTCAAGAGTGCATTCTTGAATGGATACATTCAAGGAGAGGTGTTTGTCAAACAACCCCCTGGATTCGAAGATCAAAAGAATCCTAACCATGTTTACAAGCTTAAGAAAGCTCTATATGGTTTGAAACAAGCTCCAAGAGATTGGTATGATAGATTTGCGAACTTTCTTATTGCAAATAATTATCAAAGGGGAACAATAGACAACACATTATTTCTAAGACGAAAAGATAATGATTTGTTAATAGTTCAAATCTATGTAGATGATATAATCTTTGGTTCAACAAACCCTACCTTAGTAAAAGACTTCGAAGAATGTATGAAGTCAGAATTTGAAATGTCAATGGTAGGAGAGTTGAATTATTTCTTAGGACTTCAAATCAAACAAACCCCTCAAGGAATTCACATTAGCCAACTTAAGTATGTCAATGATATGATTAAGAAGTTTGGCTTTGAAGAATTAAAACCAACACCTACCCCCATGAGTGTTAGCACCAAACTAGACAAGGATGAAAATGGTAAAACTTTTGATGACACACTCTATAGGTCTATGATTGGATCACTATTATACTTAACTGCATCAAGACCTGATATCATGTTTAGTGTGTGTATGTGTGCTAGGTTTCAATCTTGTCCTAAGGTATCACATTACAATGCAGTTAAAAAGATCTTTAGATATCTTAAGCATACACCTCACTTAGGACTGTGGTATGATAGAAACACTAAGTTGGAATTACACGCATATAGTGATGCTGATTATGGTGGTTGCAAATTAGATAGAAAATCCACTAGCGGTACTTGTCAATTCATAGGAACCAACTTGATTTCTTGGTTTTCTAAAAAGCAAGCTAGTGTAGCTCTTTCTACCACTGAAGCCGAGTATATCGCTTTGAGTTTATGTACTACCCAAATACTTTGGCTTAAACAGCAACTTAGTAATTTTGGCATTACAATGAATAAGATTCCAATTTTCTGCGATAGCACAAGTGCAATCAATCTTTCACGGAATCCGGTGCTTCATTCTAAGGCCAAACACATTGAGGTGCGATATCACTTTCTTCGTGATCATGTTCAAAATGAGGATATAGTGATAAACCACATAAGAACTGATCATCAAATCGCTGACATCTTCACCAAACCCCTTAATCAAGCCACTTTTGAAAACTTACGAGCCAAATTAGGAATGATGACTTACGATACCATTGTATAGTTCTATCTTTTGCATGATTTGCAAAATAATGGGGAGATAGAATAAGAACATGATTTTAGTTGGTAAGTCATGATGAATCATATGCTAAGTTTTTATTGGTATAAATTTTGGAGCATAGGTTAAGGGGAAGAGTATGAGTTACGGGGGAGCGGCATACTATTTAAAAGTTGAAAACATAGTTGAAAACATTTGGTTAAACTTTTGGTTATGAGTTGTGACATTAAAATCATGTTAGGTTATCCAAAAGGGGGAGAATGTTGAGAAATATGTTTGGATAATTTTCAAAGTCATGATTTTAAGTGATGAATACTTAAAAATGTCACATATGGTGTTATAAATGAAAGAGTTGAATAAGTGAAGAAAAATGACACGATGTCTAGGGTGGTTAGAAATATTTTTCTAAAATGTGATAAAATAGTTGTTTTTATTTTTACATGATTTATATATGTTTATCATGTTATGATTATGTGATTTTTATGATGATAATATCTTGTGACTAATATGCCCTCGAAGTTTCTACAACTTACCAAAAAGGGCAAAAGTGGTATTTTGAGTTTTGTAGGTACTCGACATGGTGAATATGATTCAAAAAGATATTATCATCTTATTTATTATCAAGAAGGTGTTATTATATTTAATTATGACCATCGGGGTCATTTCTGGAGTTTTATCTCACTAGGGGCACTTTGGTCATTTTACCCCCAAAGACAGTTTCGGTATTTTAACTCAAGGAATATCTTGAGTATCTTATTATATTCATTCTGGAGTTCATTTAGTATATTCTTGAAGATTATTTGGTGATTTTCTATTTTATTCTCTCATTTGATGATTTTATCGACGCTAGCGGGATATGTGACGGTATTCGATGTCACGTTCTATTTTCTCTTGAAGACTCTTATATATATGTTATTGGAGGTTCTTAATCATCATCTTTCAGAGATTACAATGTGTCCTTGGTGCAAGAATCATCACAATATGTCAAGGAGAAATTAGAATTTTGATATTATATGTTGACATAACCTTGTCAACTATTATTTGTTGATTTCTCCTCAAAAATCTTAGTTGGTATACATATACACAGCCTCCAAAACGTGATTATACAGGTGGAGATGATGTTTTTCTCATTTTATGAGTTGGAGACAAGAAGACAAACCAAAAGCAAGCTAGTTGGCAAAAGTTGCCAACTTGAAATTTCAAATTTGAATGTAATGGAGACAAGATTGTTGGAGATGATTATGGATGTGTTTTAATTCAAAATTCTCAGCCATCACATGGTCTAAAAGTTGGAGAGAATATGCCATCAATTCACTCTATGAATAGAAGGCAAGGTGAAGAAGAGAAGACACACACTTGAAAGCAAAAATTGAAGATTGTTGTCTTGCTATTCTCTTCTCATATTTTCGTTCATACTTTGTGTAGCTAAGGTGTTCCATTTCTAGTTGTTGTCCAGCTACACTATACACACCTTCTTGTGTCTTATTTGTAAGATTGATTAGCCAAATCTATAAGGCTACATCAATAGGTGATAGAGGTGTTGCAACCAAGAGTTGCCTAAAGGTGTTCATCCAAGTCTTGAATAGGGCTGGTGTTTAACCCAAGGATCAAGCTTGGTTCTTGCTGTAATTTGGTTCATACCATAGTGAAATCCAAGGAAAGGTGTTCCTTGGGACTGGAGTAGGTCACATTGACCGAACCAGAATAAATCCTCGGTGTTCTTGTCTTGTTTCTTTATTTCTGTTTTCTGCCCGTTTTTACTGCAGATTCTACACAACTTCTCACGTTTTGAAAAATTAGCTAAACACTTTCAAAATTCGTGATTTTTGGTGGAGTCATACTTCAGACTGTTAGCTTTCATTTGCAATAAGAATCACTTGATTTGAGCAAGGGAAAGTTAGTCTTTCAGTCTTTGCAAGATAACTGCTCCAATCTGGCTGCAATCTGACCAGCTTTGAGAAAACTTAAATCCTGTATTTTTCAAGAATTGTTTAAGGTCAGGGCCTTTTGGAAACTTCATCTATATATCCTAAGGGGTGTTTTGATATAAAGATCAACCTTTTTGGTTGAGTATTCAAAGAGAAACACGTTTTGCAAAATCAGCAACATTCTGTCCAATTTTGTCCAGATTGACCATCTGAATCTTTTTATTTGTTTGAAGGGTCAAAAGATCTTATTTTTGTCTGATTTTTAGACAGAGTCTTGTTAACTCATTGAAGTTAAATTCTGAAAAGTTTCATAATTTTTGGAGTGTTGTACAATTATTTGTGAATTTTTGAAAAACGGGTTATGAATCTAAGGTGGTTTCAGATTCTATTTTCAAAGGGGATTTAACAAAGGGTTGTAGTATAATTTCCGCTAACCACTATTCACCCCCCTCTAATGGTGTTTATTGCAGGTGCACGGTCCAACAACAAATACCCACATGGCTTCTTATTAAACTCATTTGGAGAGAAATTAAGCATGGTAAAGTTTCCCCCCAATGAGTCAAACCCCCCCATGGTTGACCAAGAAAGATTACCATGGTTACTTAATGTTACTACAAGGTTAAGAAAATAACTCTAGTTGGGCAAAGTAACCTAGGTTAGCCATAAAGTAACTATAGTTGGCATAAAGTAACTATAGTTGGACTAAAGTAACCATAGTTGGGTAAAAGTAACTAAGGCTAAGTGATTCTAGTTAGCCTAATTAAACTAAGGAGGATTCCTTTTCCCTCCCACCATACTCACGGCAACCTCCTTAAACCAAGGGGAAGAAAACTTTCTCCAAGCAATTTTAGAACACACCACTCTCAAGGAGTCACAATGAAGCAAGGAGACTTCCCTATTTTCCCCATTGTAGAACACGGCTGGTTGAGCCAACAAAACCAAGCTCTTCAAGCCTCAAGAATTCATCTAGATGATCATTAGGAGAAGATTGGTCAAGCCACTAGGAGGAGCTAACATCTTGATGGTTGACATCCATTTCAAGCCCCTTTTGTGATTCATCTTAGTGGTTTTGATATGAATTTGTTTATAAGGGTAGGTTTAAATGTTAAAACCTCCCATGCTTTATCTGGCTAGAATTAGGTGTCTGTTGTCTGGAATTCAATCCTGATTTTTACTACTTCTTCAGTTTAACCATTCATTTTCTTCATCACAGTGCTGGTGCAACTTTATGTTCGTTCTTGTGTAGAATTTTTACTTTTGCTTTTCGAACAGGTTTGGCCAACTGTTGGTATGAGTTATGTGTAGCCTAAAATGAGTTATGAGACTTGAAATAACTATGTTTAAATGTGTATTTGATGCATAGTAAGTCATCTTAATAGATGAAGTTGGTTGAGGAATGCTTGAACAATAAAAAGGTGAAGAAGTGCTGAGACTATTGGAGCTGGCAGATTTGTGTTACTGATTGTGTGACTTGAGAATGAACCTTAGAAGTGTTCAGTTAAGCTAAATTTTGACATGACACTAGCTCTGTGTGTGTAATATAAGTGAGAGTTGGAATTGCAGTAAAAAGAGTTATGGTTTATTTTTAATAAATCTTTTGGTAAAACTGCTCAAGAAGAAATTACTGGAACTGGGCAGAACAGTGGGACGTTTTGCATGACCTGAAAATGAATCTTAGGAGTATTCCAATTTGCTAATTTTTGGTGTGATGTTAGCCTCATATATATATGAAATGTGTGAGTTGGAATTTCAATAAAAGGAGTTGTGGTTTGTCCTTATTGAAGTTGTTAGTAAGAAGTGGTCAAACAGAAGTACTAGAATTGGACAGATTTATGTGTTATGTTGAACGACCTGAACATGAATCTTAGGAGTGTTCAAATTGGATAATTTTTGGTATGGTGATAGCCTTATGTGTATATGAAATGTGAGAGGTGGAATTTTGATAAAACGAGTTTTGAATTATTATTAATGAAATTTTTGGTGAAACTGCTCAAACAGAGTTGCTGGAACAGGACAGTTTTGAGTAGTATGTTGTGTGGCTTGAAAATGAACCTTAGGAATGTGCAAATGAGCTGATTTTTGACATGATGATATTTTGATGTGTGTATGACATCTGTGAGTTGGAATTTTGGTAAAAGGAGTTGTGGTTTGGTTACAATTCAATTCGTGATATAACTGCTCATTCCAGGTTCTGCATGTACCCATTTTGGGAAACCCCCCTTGACTTATTGGATTGCCTTGGAATTTTTATAGTAATTACCTAAGGCATAGATGTACATGTTCATGTAAAGAAACCAGTATGAAACTACCATTTTGATGGTTGACAACTGAGTTGAAGTTAGTGTACAAAACTGGAAAACAGGACATTTTATTGTCATAAGTTGTAAGGCTTTGATCTTGCTCATTTAAGCTTAAATGTGATGTTTAGCCTTATGAATATTGTTCCTTGGTGTGTTAGATATATTTTCTAGGTGATGGATCAAAATGAATAAGGTTTTATGACCCACGAAACTGTGGTAAGACGGTACTGCCCTGCTGATTTCAGCAGTACCTTTGATGATAGTATGGTGTTTTGAGGTCGATAGACATTTCTGAATGTTACGAAATTTTTATAGCATGTGTCTAAGCCTTCATTATGCATATGTATGACATGGGTTTATGAATATGAGCACGAATTGATGAGCACGAGGCTGTATGAATAAGAATGTGATTGCTGGACAGTTTTTTCAGTTTAAAAGACAAGTCCGTGCATGCATGTTATGATGCATTTGTATACGAGTCGCATAATGCATGTCATGCATTGCATCATCGTCACGTACATGATTTACAGCATGTCTTTTATGAGAAAGAAAGATGAAAAGCATTTTCAAAAGATGATTTTTGAAAAGAATGATTCCCCACCGGTACCGTGTGTGAGTATGAACTTGGCCAGTATGAACCCACCAGATCAGGGTTAAGTGATCTGATACGAGGCCGTGCGGGTCCGGACATAATAGACCCGACAAAGACGAGATGACGTATCGTCTCAGATCCAGGACATAGATCTGAACACGAGAATATGAGGCCGTGCGGGTCCGGATATAATAGACCCGTCCAGATGAGATGACGTACCGCCTCAGATCCGGGACATAGATCTGAACACTCTATTGTTTTACGACGATAATGATGATGATTTGAAGAAAAGCATGAAAAGTCATATTCTCATTTTTATCATGATGCATCACATGTACATATGCATGCATGTCATGTTTATGGAGTCATTGTGTAGTAACGCATGATAGTTAGACTAAGTTGTCATGACCTCATAGAACCTAAGCGTGACTTCCTTGAGTGATGATCCTTGTTATGTTACGAATGGATGTGAGTTACAGTCATTACTGTTATATTCTGCATTAAGAGACGATCTTCGGTTAAATTATGATTTTCCCACATTAAGTGATGATCCCTATCGAGTATTGGATGCAGGGCATTATGCGCTACTTTTGCATATTCATACGCATTGCATACGGTCAAGAGCATGATGTTAAGTCTATTTGCACTAGGTTGTGTTATTACTTGCTTCGTGACTAAGTTATGATTTTATTGCCTTAACGGCTATTGATTGAAGGGATGAGATGCTAGCCAAATGCTAGAGGTAATATTACTTAGGTAATAATCCTCCTATCTCTCGTTACCTAAGTTATGATTTCACTACTGTTGATACGTAAGCTATGATCTTATTTAGGACATTTAGGCCAAGATGTTATGAATTGGTAACTCATATGTTATGATCTTTATTGGGTGATGACCTTTTCTATGTCATGATCTTCATTAAGTGATGATTCTTTCGTAAGTGATGATCTCTGTTAAGTTACAATCTCTGTTAAGCGATGACCTTGGATATACCTTGTGTTGACTTCTCACTGGTGTTTAATGGAAGGTCAGGTATGTTCTAAGCCGAATTTTGGGGGTTTGGTTCTTGTATGTACTTTCCATTTAATGCATGATTGTTTATGGTGTACTTGCTGGTGACTTTGTCACTCACCCCCCTATTTTTCCTCCCAGAGGCTGCAGGGAACAAGGTAGAATGGATTGAGGATGGACCTAGAGCCCCTACCCGTGAGTGCAGCGAAGGATGGGCAGATTAGGAGACGTGACTTGACGATTATGACTGATGACTGATTATGTAGTTGTGATGGGAAACATCTACTTTTGAGAATTTCGATACTTTGATTTGGGAGTAAAACAAAGAATGATCTAATGGATGTTTTTAATTCAAAGTTTGAAATTCTGCCACGGTTTCGCTTAATTATTTACGTGTAAGCGCGACATTCCATGCATTATATCATGGATCACGACACGTATGGGACGACGCCTAGTACTCTCCTTAGTAAAGTACGGCAGGTGCACCGACTCCGGCGGGGCTGGGGTGCGGGGCGCCACAGGTGGTATCAGAGCTAAGGCTCCAGATCCAGGCAGAATGTAGAACTAAGTTATGATTATAGTCAACTAACTTTGATCTTAGACCTATGTTCTGATCTTAGATGAGAGTTGACCTTAGACCAGGATGACTTAGACTGGAAATTAGGGCTTTGACCAAATGATAAAGCCCTAGTCGATGGCCATCTATAGAATGTAATCATGCCTGCTTGCATGACCATAAGATCGTATATAGATTATGAGTTAAATGGTGTCGCTTATTCTGAATAGTTATACCTTGAGTAAGACTCCGACACTTTGTAATGCGGATAGCACCACAATTCAGTAAAATGACCTCATCACCGTCACCCCAAAAGGCAGTAGACTTTACTAGCAATAGTTAGTAAGAACATGGATTCCAAGGTTTGGCAGGGAATTTAGTTCAGAGTAAGTAGGAAGATGGATAAGTAAGGTTGAAGGTAATTCCATGCTGACACTGGCACTGGATAGGATAAGGGCAAGGTTCTAAGAGGAATTTTGTGAGTTCTTCTTCTCCCAGGACTTAGTCACGAGAAGGGTTGAGGAATTTGACTACTAAGACAAGGGTCAGGCATCACCGTACTCATTCATTACTTTGGGACAGTATGATTATGAGAGATGAAAAATTTTAAGGTGGTCAGATTTGTGTGCGGTCTAGATCCCCAGATCAAATTAGGCTAAGTTAAGTCGTATTCAAGGACCTTTGGTGAATTACTGGAGGACCGCTACGGAACGGAATGCGATAGTAAGGGAACGAAAGAATGAAAGAAACGATTTAACAAACAAACGAAGTAGAAGGTGGAAACCGTATCCATATAATGCTAGTTTATGCGGATGACAAAGAAACAACCAAGGTACGCCTAATAAGTGTGAAATACCTATGCCCTCTGCTCTACTTCCTATTAACCAAGTATGAGTGATTATGATAGTTTTCTTTAGGTTATGATGAGTAGACCACAAGTAAGCAAGTGAGATTATTAGTGATAACATGACTAAGTATGACACTGTGTATGAGACCTCTAAAATGAATGGGACAAAGCAGTTCTGAGGGAACTAAATAGACGCTTATGCGATCTTATTTACCCAAAAGAAGAAACCACATGGGAAACGAAAGGCGACATGAGGAGTAGATGCCCCATTTTGTTGACTAGCCTGAAGTTTCGAGGACGAAACTTACATTAAGGGGGGAGAATGTTGTACCCCGCCGAAAAATCATATAGTACTGGAAGACTCGTATAAGTGAATTAATAAAGTGGCATCCTTCAAGAGCCTTTCACTAAGTTTCCTTAATAATTCTTTTATGATAAGCAATATAATTATTCAAGCATGAGATATGAACCATGACCAATTCAAATTCACCCAAAGGGGCTTAAGAGAAATTTCGGCCACAAGGTTTAAAAAAGGCCTTAAAGGGGTTTTTTCCAAATTATAGGAGAGTTTAATCTTAAGGGCCTCCCTAAAATAAGCCCAAATAAAAATTAAGGAATGTAAGTAGTGGGCAATTCTTTCTCCAATTCTTGGAGAATTTCGGCCTTAGCCCAAGGAAAATTGAGAATTTCCTAATTTTATTTTAAAACAAGAAAAAGGAAATAATTTAAAAGGGGGCAAATACCCACATGGCTTCTTATTAAACTCATTTGGAGAGAAATTAAGCATGGTAAAGTTTCCTCCCAAGGAGTCAAACCCCCCCCATGGTTGACCAAGAAAGATTACCATGGTTACTTAATGTTACTACAAGGTTAAGAAAATAACTCTAGTTGGGCAAAGTAACCTAGGTTAGCAATAAAGTAACTATAGTTGGCATAAAGTAACTATAGTTGGCATAAAGTAACTATAGTTGATATAAAATAACTATGGTTTACATAAAGTAACTATAGTTGGACTAAAGTAACCATAGTTGGGTAAAAGTAACTAAGGCTAAGTGATTCTAGTTAGCCTAATTAAACTAAGGAGGATTCCTTTTCCCTCCCACCATACTCACGGCAACCTCATTAAACCAAGGGGAAGAAAACTTTCTCCAAGCAATTTTAGAACACACCACTTTCAAGGAGTCACAATAAAGCAAGGAGACTTCCCTATTTTCCCCATTGTAGAACACGGCTGGTTGAGCCAACAAAACCAAGCTCTTCAAGCCTCAAGAATTCATCTAGATGATCATTAGGAGAAGATTGGTCAAGCCACTAGGAGGAGCTAACATCTTGATGGTTGACATCCATTTCAAGCCCCATTCAAGATTCATCTTGGTAAGGAAATCATATTCCCAATGAAGATTTTTCTTTATTAAGATAGTAACTAATGTCATTCTTCTCCCTCCTCTCAAAACCGTGGGCTACATGCAAAGTGGAGGAAGACTTCACCCCATTTCAACCAAGGCTCATGATAAGGAAGAGCTCTAAGGTTCAAAGAGGCAAGTATACTCTAGCCAATCTTGCCTTATTTGTGAAGTGCATGCATGAATGACTAGCCATTTTCAAGTTATGAATCTTAGTTGAAGATTCTAAGAACAAGACATGAACTTAGTTGATGTAAAGAAAAGTGTTGGTATGAAAAGTGATATGTTCTAAGCGTAAATGGCAAGACTGTTGGTATGAGTTATGTGTAGCCTAAAATGAGTTATGAGACTTGAAATAACTATGTTTAAATGTGTATTTGATGTATAGTAAGTCATCTTAATAGATGAAGTTGGTTGAGGAATGCTTGAACAATAAAAAGGTGAAGAAGTGCTGAGACTACTGGAGCTGGCAGATTTGTGTTGCTGATTGTGTGACTTAAGAATGAACCTTAGAAGTGTTCAATTAAGCTAAATTTTGACATGACACTAGCTCTGTGTGTGTAGTATAAGTGAGAGTTGGAATTGCAGTAAAAAGAGTTATGGTTTATTTTTAATAAATCTTTTGGTAAAACTGCTCAAGAAGAAATTACTGGAACTGGGCAGAACAGTGGGACGTTTTGCATGACCTGAAAATGAATCTTAGGAGTATTCAAATTGGCTAATTTTTGGTGTGATGTTAGCCTCATATATATATGAAATGTGTGAGTTGGAATTTCAATAAAAGGAGTTGTGGTTTGTCCTTATTGAAGTTGTTAGTAAGAAGTGGTCAAACAGAAGTACTAGAATTGGACAGATTTATGTGTTATGTTGAACGACCTGAACATGAATCTTAGGAGTGTTCAAATTGGCTAATTTTTGGTATGGTGATAGCTTTATGTGTATATGAAATGTGAGAGGTGGAATTTTGATAAAACGAGTTGTGAATTATTATTAATGAAATTTTTGGTGAAACTGCTCAAACAGAGTTGCTGGAACAGGACAATTTTGAGTAGTATGTTGTGTGGCTTGAAAATGAACCTTAGGAATGTGCAAATGAGCTGATTTTTGACATGATGATATTTTGATGTGTGTATGACATCTGTGAGTTGGAATTTTGGTAAAAGGAGTTGTGGTTTGGTTACAATTCAATTCGTGATATAACTGCTCATTCCAGGTTCTGCATGTACCCATTTTGGGAAACCCCCCTTGACTTATTGGATTGCCTTGGAATTTTTATAGTAATTACCTAAGGCATAGATGTACATGTTCATGTAAAGAAACCAGTATGAAACTACCATTTTGATGGTTGACAACTGAGTTGAAGTTAGTGTACAAAACTGGAAAACAGGACATTTTAGCCACAAACCTTCACACATACCTTGTGCGAGTGCTCGAAACTCAGCTTCTGCACTGCTCCGTGCTATCACATTCTGTTTTTTACTACGCCACGTGACTAGGTTACCCCATACATAGGTACAATACCCTGAAGTAGATATGCGGTCAACCAATGATCCTGCCCAATCTGCATCAGTATACACCTCTACGTGCCGACCTCCCTGCTTGCCGAAGAACAGTCCTTTTCCCGGAGTCCGTTTTAGGTAGCGTAGAATTCGAAGCACCGCCTCAAGATGCTTGTGCTTGGGAGAGTGCATAAACTGACTGACCATACTAACTGCAAATGCAATATCGGGGCGAGTGTGTGATAAATAAATAAACTTACCAACAAGCCGCTGATATTGCTCCCGGTCTATTTCCTCACCCCCATTGAGATCGAGTTTTGCGTTCGGTTCTGTAGGCGTCTCTGCCGGTCGACACCCTAGCATCCCCGTTTCCTGTAACAAATCCAGTATGTACTTTCTTTGTGAAATAAAGATACCTGACGCACTACGTGCTACTTCCATTCCCACAAAGTATTTCAATGGCCCCAAGTCTTTCATCTCAAATCTACTGCTTAGGTACTCCTTTAGCAGCACAATCTCCTTGTAGGCGTCCCCTGTAAGAATAATATCATCAACATAAACTATCAAAATAGCATGAGTTCCCTCCGGCGTATGTTTGTGAAATATAGTGTGATCCGCCTGTGATTGTTTAAACCCTCGAGTCTTAAATGCTTGAGTAAATTTTCCAAACCACTCACGAGGTGACTGTTTCAGTCCGTATAATGATTTGTGCAGTTTACAAACTAAATTCTTTTTTCTGTTATAGCCGGGTGGTAAGTCCATGTATACCTCCTCATGTAAGTCCCCATTTAAGAAGGCATTTTTTTACATCCAATTGTTGAAGTGGCCAGTCAAGACTTGCAGCTAGAGAGAGAAGAATTCTTATAGAATTTAATTTGGCTACTGGTGCAAAGGTCTCGTTATAGTCAATACCGGATACCTGTGTAAAGCCTTTGGCAACTAGTTGAGCTTTGCACCTGTTGATACTCCCATCTGCATTAAACTTTACTGAAAACACCCACTTGCATCCTACCGGCCTTTTTCCTTCAGGAAGTTCCATCATTGTCCATGTGTGGTTTTTCTCCAATGCACTCAACTCTTCCTGTACTGCAACTCTCCAGTTTTTGTTAGCTAAAGCTTCATCAATATTTTTCGGTATTTGCACATCAGACAATTTAGCAGTAAAAGTCGAAAAATTTTCTGATAACCTTTCATGCGAAACATACTTGGAAATGGGATGTTGAGTACATACCCTTTTTCCCTTCCTAAGGGCAATCGGTAGATCCATACCTGAGGTATCCGGGGTATCTCCTTCTCCTTCACCACAGGAGCCAGGCTGCGGTCCAGAGGGTTGGCACCCTAGAGAAATATCAGTGTCTTTATCTACATGAGTGTTGTGTTTTCGCGAATAGATAATGATGTTTGGAGTTGGCATGTTTCAGGTGGAGTTCGGCTAAGGGCTGAGGCTCGTCGGCTGAGGGCTGGGGCTCGTCGGCTGTGGGCTGGGGCTCGTCGGCTGCGGGCTCGGCTCAGTGTTGTATGTGTTATGCCCCGCACCCTCCGTAGAATAATTAAAAGATAAAGGAGGAATTAAATGAGATTAATGACGGTCAACAATAATGAATTACGAATTAAGTATTAGGATTAATTGACATTTAATGAAGGATTAAATATTAGAATTAATTTGTATTCAATTTTAGAATTGAATATTAGAAAATTATCCTTTAGGATAAATAAGATAATAGATATAATTTAGAAACTCCAAATTTTCCCCTTCCCATATCAAAACTGACAAACGTCAGTTTCTCCCTATTATAGAAAAGAAACCGACGCTTTTCTTCCTCTCTACCCTAGGCGACGTTCTATTCCTCTGCAACCGTAAGAAGATTCTTCGAGCTTTGATCCAAAACTTCTTCCTTTCTTCAATCCGTCTTCGAGTAATCACAGGCAAGTAATCTACTTATAAGTTCCTACGATTTGTGAAAGAGAAAAGGCCTATTTTGATATCAAAATGGATCACCATGTAGTAATTTCTTTCTGTGATTCTATATGTGATTTATGTGTTTTGGTTTCGAGGTTTGGCCGTTATTTGATTGAAATCATTGTTGTTGTTGTTGTTTATGTGAGATCATGTAAATCCCAATCCCCTTGAACCCTATTTTGTTGATAATGGCGGTTGAAGGGACGGGGAAGTGAAAAGGTTAGGTTTTTGGGTTTGATTTGATGAACACTTTGAGTGTTAGGCTTGAATCCGTGAATCGTATGTTAAAAGTGTTGTTTTGGATGAATTAAGGATGGATTGATAGTGGGAAATAGGCTTGGAATGGTTTGGGAGAAAGTTGGGATCGAATTGGGGGGTGATTTCAGCAGTTTCTGCAGAAAAACTGCAGAATGGAATTCTGGAACGGGGACGTCGATCGATCGACGTCAGGGTATGACGTACGTCGATCGATCGACGTATAGTAAGTGAGGGGATGACGTGCCTCAGAAAGACGTAGATCGATCGACGTAGGATGAATGAGAGTTCGACGTGCCTCAGATAGACGTCGATCGATCGACATAGATTGAATGAGAGTTCGACGTCCCTCAGATGGACGTCGATCGATCGACGTCAGGGTATGACGTACGTCGATCGATCGACGTCAGGGTATGACGTCCATCTGTTTTGTGGAAAGTCAAGGAAAGAAAGAGGGAAGTTAGGGAATCTTTTGTGTGTGACCTTAGGGACTTCTTAGGACATGATTGAGGTTAGTCTAAGTCTTGGGAACATGATTTAAGATGGTGAATCGACGGTGGAGACTTCGTAGGGTATTTGAATCGGACATCACCGTGAATGACTCAAAAGGGGTAGGAATGAACGTATGAGGCTCTACAGAGTCCAATAAGAGGAACGTGAGGGCTCCTACATTATCCTTTGGGTTCTAGGAAGGATGGTTAGGTGATGTTGACTTGTCGGAAAGAATAGGCTCGAGTGTGTGAATGATGTGAGTCTCGAGAGACTGAGCGACATGTGAATGTGATTTGAAGTAGGTGAATGAAGAATATGATTGATATGATAAGTGTCTTGCATCACGGCACTTGCATTTGCATAATGTTTTGATAAGAGATGTCTTCGGCACAGAGTATAAAGTTTGCGAAAGTTAAGCTATAGCTGCGTTGATCACAGGGTATAAAAGTCACGCCTGCAGTGGCAGGGTATAAAAGCGTGACCTGTGGATCAATTGCAGGGTATAAAGTATACGTTATGGGGCCGTGGACCTTTCAGCACGGGGTATAAAGTATACGTTATGGGGCCGTGGACCTATCAGCACGGGGTATAAAGTTATGTTGCTGTGGACTGATCACCCACAGGGTATAAAGTATTGCTACGCGAAGAATAAGACAAGAAGTGTTTTCTTTGAATGTTTTGCGAAAAGATATGCATGATATGTGTTATGAAAAGTCTTTTGTTTAGGTTTGGTGGTCAGGGCATGATAAGTGTCTCGCATGGTTTGTAGAAAGTGAATGCATTTCATGGCACGAAGCATGGGTATGATTGATACGGGACTTAAATGATAGTGAACTGATTGAACGTCATGAATTACTGTTCTTATGTTTTTTTTGTTATATATACTGTTAAACCTATGCTCTTGAAATGTATACAAGACATGTGCCCCATTATTCCCTGAATTATATATATACTCATGTCTTGCCATGTGATGATCCCGTATGTCTTATAAGCGGATTACTTGCTAGCGTTTTTCGCTAAGGGTACTACCTTTGTTTTGCAGATGAGCCTAGTTATGACATGATCTTTATAGAAGACGGCGGCGAGTGGGCCGAATGGGACGTTTAGAGCTCGTTCTGGGGATTTGTTTTGGACACTCCTTATGGTCTTAGTTCCTTTTGAATATTGAGGATGTAGACGGCTGCGCCCATAGACAGTTTTAATTTCTTACGTTTTCTTGGAATACAATGTTAATGGATTTAGAATTTACTTTTCACATGTTTCCGCGCTTATTTCTCTGACGTTATTGATGATGTGTAATTGAGGAATGAGACGTCTTGTAGTCTTCTCAGTAAGCTACGACGGGTGCACCGGTTCGGATTCCGCTGTCCGGGCTGGGGCGCTACAGGTGGTATCAGAGCCTAGGCTTCAGATCTACCTCGGAGACCTAGGTTATGGTATATAAAGTATTAAGCTATGATTTTGACCCTAAGTTGACCTATAGGTCTAAGTATGTAATTTTAGATATAAGTGTAAACAAGGTTGGGGTGTGTGCGAGCGCGTTAATCTACATAGTAATGTTCTGTTTCCACACCTCACCCAAACTCATGTATGCTTATATTAGCAACTCTCGATGTCTACTAATGTCTAACGAAATGTTGATCTTTCAGCAAGAATGCCTCCAAGAAGAAATAACATCGGAAACCCAGGAAACGGACGTGAAGACCAACCCCCACAAGTGGTATTACCCCAAGTGCTCACCGATGCCCTGACCGTGATTGCTCAGGGTTATGCACAACAACAACAACCACCGCCACCTCCGCCGCTCCAGTATAACATCCGATTCTTCTACGGGGAGATGAGGAAGGTAAGGGTTCCGGAGTTTGGGGGATGCACGGACCCTGAGGAAGCGCAACACTGGGTGGCTGAAGTGGAGAAGTGTTTCCGGCTGGTGCAGGTGCCGGAAGAAATCAAGGTTGAGGTTGCCACGCCCCTGCTGAGTGGCAAAGCAGGAGAGTGGTGGGCAGGTACGGTTCTGAAAATGGCCCCGCCAATCACTTGGGCACATTTTTGTGATGCTTTCTTGAAATACTATGTGCCGGAGACGGCGATTCTGAACAAGATCCGATCATTTGACCGACTGGAGCAAGGTCGAATGACGGTTTCAGAGTACGCAGACCGTTTCCATGCCTTGGGAAAGTTTGCTCCGGCAATCATGTCTGATAATCGTCTCAAGATGGCCAAGTTTGAAAGAGGACTGGACTCGAGGATACAATCGGCGATTGTGAACGCCGGAATGAAAACTTTTGAGGATATGTTAGACGCATGTTTTCGGGTGGAGAGCGATTTCCGAAGGGTAGCAGCAAGGGAGGCTGGCACTGGGCCTTCCGACAAGGGTAAGAGGGTTAGAGAAGAGGTAAGAATGGGGGGCAGAGCCGGACGTTGGGTCAAGATCCCAAAGAGAGAACCAGTGGGAACTTTCCAGAGACCCCCACCGCAAAACCCGATCGTACAGCAGGCGGTGGGAGTATGCCCCCATTGCAATAAAAGCCATGTGGGAGAGTGTAGGAAGTTAGCAGGAGCATGCTATCGTTGTGGACAGGTGGGTCACATGATCAGGGATTGCCCCGAAATGAAGAAGAACGCTCCGGGGGAGGCGGCCCAACAGCCCAGAGCAAAACCAAGAGCAAATGCTCGGGTCCATCTCCTGACTGACACTGATGCCCGTGAAGCCACTGATGTGGTAACAGGTGCGACTTAATTTAAGTTTGAAATTACTATTAAATTAAGGTTCGTATGTGTTTAACCCTCTATACAAACCTTGATGTGGTCTTAGGTACGATTCTAGTAGATAAGATGCCTGCCAACGTGCTTTTCGATAGTGGCGCAAGTCACTCCTTTGTGTCAAAAAGATTTGCTAAACACCTTACTAAACTACCTGAGTGGTTAGAAACTCCATACCGTGTTCAGACGGCTGGAGATCAAGTTATGACTTCATACCAACGGTATCGGGACTGTGAACTCGAATTTGAGGAGCAAAGTCTCTCTGTTACGTTAATCCCCATTCAGATGTATGATTTCGACGTTATCTTGGGGATGGACTGGTTGGCCAAGAACCATGCCAACATCGATTGTCGACTGAAGCAAGTGACAATTAAGAACGTTAACATGGAAGAAGTGAAGTTCCAAAGGGATGCAGAGCGAAAGAAAATTCCCAAGAAGTTGTTTATGTCTGTGGCTCAAGCATGCAAAGCCTTAAGGAAGGGTGCTGAAGGATTCCTAGTGTATGCAGTGGATGCTAGCCAAGAAGCATCCCCTATTGAACAAATTCCGGTGGTCAACGATTTTCTTGATGTATTTCCAGAAGATTTGCCAGGAATACCACCACCGAGAGAAGTAGAGTTCGAGATAAATTTAATTCCAGGAGCCGAACCGATTTCTAAGGCTCCTTATAGAATGGCTCCGGCAGAGTTAAGGGAACTGAAGGAACAACTACAAGAGTTATTGGACAAGAAGTTCATCCGTCCTAGTGTGTCCCCTTGGGGAGCACCCGTGTTGTTTGTGAAGAAAAAGGATGGCAGTATGAGACTCTGCATCGATTACAGAGAACTGAACAAGATTACCATTAAGAACAAATACCCACTGCCACGAATAGAGGACTTATTTGACCAACTAAAAGGTGCTAAGATCTTCTCCAAAATTGACCTCCGGTCAGGATACCACCAACTAAGAGTAAAAGCCGAGGACATAGCAAAGACCGCTTTCTGTACCAGATATGGGCACTACGAGTTCCTGGTGATGCCCTTTGGGCTAACAAATGCCCCCGCTGCCTTTATGGATCTTATGAATACTGTCTTCAGGGAACAGCTGGACAAATTCGTGGTAGTATTCATTGATGATATCCTTGTGTACTCCCCTGATGAACAAACTCATGCAGACCATTTGAGAGTTGTTTTGAGCATACTGAGGCATAAACAGTTGTATGCCAAATTCAGTAAATGCGAGTTCTGGTTGAGAAGTGTGACCTTCTTGGGTCATGTAATCTCAGAGGAAGGGATTGCAGTAGATCCGAGGAAAGTAGAAGCCATCACCGAATGGCCTAGACCCACTAACGTCACCGAGGTACGAAGTTTCTTGGGTTTAGCCGGCTACTACAGAAAATTCGTTGAGGGGTTTTCGACAATAGCAGTACCTCTTAGTCGGCTGACTCAAAAGAAGACCAAGTTTGAATGGACAGCTGAGTCTGAGAAGAGCTTCACGGAACTCAAGAAGAAATTAACCACAGCCCCAGTACTGGCTCAACCCTCCGGTACTGACGGATTCGTGATCTATAGTGACGCATCGAAAAATGGTTTAGGTACGTAAAATTATAATATAAGTTACAATCATTCCACTCACATTTTAGTTTAATCTAATACCCCGGTTGTAGGTTGTGTACTGATGCAACACGAGAGGGTCATTGCGTATGCCTCAAGACAACTAAAGACGTATGAACAGAACTACCCGACTCACGACCTCGAATTAGCTGCAGTAGTGTTCGCTTTAAAGATATGGCGGCATTATCTATATGGAGAGAAGTGCTCGGTATTCACAGATCACAAGAGCCTAAAGTATTTGTTCTCTCAGAAAGAGTTGAACATGAGACAGCGGAGATGGCTGGAACTGTTGAAAGATTACGACTTGACCATCCACTATCACCCGGGTAAAGCCAATAGGGTGGCGGATGCGCTAAGCAGGAAATCTAATCACGCACGACAGTCGCCATTAGAAAGAGAAATGGAAGAATTTGGGTTGGAGTTGGTAGAGTCCACCGTGAATGTTTTGGCGACATTAACCATCACCCCAAGCCTCATAGATAGGGTAAAAGAGGCTCAAAGTAAGGATGGAACCTTGAATGAAATCGCAGAAAAGCTCAAGAATAGCCAAGTCGAAGGATTTGAGGTCAAAGATGACGGGAGCTTATGGTTTAGAAGGAGATTATGTGTGCCAGATGTTGATGAGCTACGGAAAGAAATCCTACAGGAGGCTCATAACACCAAATTATCCATACATCCGGGTAGCACCAAGATGTATAGAGACTTGAAACAACATTATTGGTGGTCCGGAATGAAGAGACATATTGCAGAGTTCATTGAGAGATGTCTAGTTTGCCAACAGGTTAAAGCCGAGCACCAACGGCCTGGTGGTTTGTTAATGCCACTAGAGATTCCGGAGTGGAAATGGGAACATATCACCATGGATTTCATAGCCGGATTACCCAAGACGAGAAATGGATGCGATATGGTTTGGGTAGTAGTGGACCGATTAACCAAGTCAGCACATTTTCTGCCTATCTCAAGTGAAACGCCTTTGGAGAAGTTGGTAAACCTGTATATGGATAACATTGTTAGCTTACATGGCGTCCCAGTGAGCATAGTATCGGATCGAGATTCACGGTTTACCTCCAAATTCTGGACAGCATTTCAGGGAGCTTTAGGCACAGAATTAAGAATGAGCACCGCCTATCATCCCCAAACCGATGGACAGTCTGAACAGACTATTCAGACACTTGAAGACATGCTAAGGGCTTGCGTGTTGGACTTTAAAGGAAATTGGGACGGAATGGTGAAGTTGATGGAATTCTCGTACAATAATAGTCATCACAGCGCAATTGATATGGCCCCTTTCGAAGCATTGTATGGGAGGAAATGTAGGTCCCCTGTCTATTGGGATGAAGTCGGCGTAAGAACAATCACAGGGCCCGAACTCCTGGAGAAAACGTTAGAAAAAGTAAGGATCATTCGAGACAAACTCAAGACAGCTCAGGACCGTAATAAGAGTTGGGCGGATTCCAAACGACGACCTTTGGCATTCGATGTGGGCGAAAAAGTATATCTAAGAGTGTCTCCTATCAAAGGCATCATGAGATTTGGGGTAAAAGGAAAATTGAGCCCACGATTTATTGGCCCTTACGAGATATTGGAAAAGATAGGGGATTTGGCATACCGACTGGCACTACCCCCAGTGTTAGCACGGGTCCACAATGTCTTCCACGTGTCACAGTTAAGAAAATATGTGACGGACCCGAGTCACATACTGGAAGCTCAACCCTTGGAACTCAAAGACGATGTTACCTATGAAGAGGGTACCAGTGGGAATCGTGGATCGTAAGGAACAAGTGCTACGGAGACGGGTGATTCCCTATGTCAAAGTCCAGTGGAGCAATCACACAGAACGGGAAGCTACGTGGGAACTTGAAGAGCAGATGCGAGAAAAGTATCCTCAACTCTTCAACTAAGGCACGCAAGTTTCGAGGACGAAACTTTTTGTAAGGGGGGTGGAATGTTATGCCCCGCACCCTCCGTAGAATAATTAAAAGATAAAGGAGGAATTAAATGAGATTAATGACGGTCAACAATAATGAATTACGAATTAAGTATTAGGATTAATTGACATTTAATGAAGGATTAAATATTAGAATTAATTTGTATTCAAATTTAGAATTGAATATTAGAAAATTATCCTTTAGGATAAATAAGATAATAGATATAATTTAGAAACTCCAAATTTTCCCCTTCCCATATCAAAACTGACAAACGTCAGTTTCTCCCCATTATAGAAAAGAAACCGACGCTTTTCTTCCTCTCTACCCTAGGCGACGTTCTATTCCTCTGCAACCGTAAGAAGATTCTTCGAGCTTTGATCCAAAACTTCTTCCTTTCTTCAATCCGTCTTCGAGTAATCACAGGCAAGTAATCTACTTATAAGTTCCTACGATTTGTGAAAGAGAAAAGGCCTATTTTGATATCAAAATGGATCACCATGTAGTAATTTCTTTCTGTGATTCTATATGTGATTTATGTGTTTTGGTTTCGAGGTTTGGCCGTTATTTGATTGAAATCATTGTTGTTGTTGTTGTTTATGTGAGATCATGTAAATCCCAATCCCCTTGAACCCTATTTTGTTGATAATGGCGGTTGAAGGGACGGGGGAAGTGAAAAGGTTAGGTTTTTGGGTTTGATTTGATGAACACTTTGAGTGTTAGGCTTGAATCCGTGAATCGTATGTTAAAAGTGTTGTTTTGGATGAATTAAGGATGGATTGATAGTGGGAAATAGGCTTGGAATGGTTTGGGAGAAAGTTGGGATCGAATTGGGGGGTGATTTCAGCAGTTTCTGCAGAAAAACTGCAGAATAGAATTCTGGAACGGGGACGTCGATCGATCGACGTCAGGGTATGACGTACGTCGATCGATCGACGTATAGTAAGTGAGGGGATGACGTGCCTCAGGAAGACGTAGATCGATCGACGTAGGATGAATGAGAGTTCGACGTGCCTCAGATAGACGTCGATCGATCGACATAGATTGAATGAGAGTTCGACGTCCCTCAGATGGACGTCGATCGATCGACGTCAGGGTATGACGTACGTCGATCGATCGACGTCAGGGTATGACGTCCATCTGTTTTGTGGAAAGTCAAGGAAAGAAAGAGGGAAGTTAGGGAATCTTTTGTGTGTGACCTTAGGGACTTCTTAGGACATGATTGAGGTTAGTCTAAGTCTTGGGAACATGATTTAAGATGGTGAATCGACGGTGGAGACTTCGTAGGGTATTTGAATCGGACATCACCGTGAATGACTCAAAAGGGGTAGGAATGAACGCATGAGGCTCTACAGAGTCCAATAAGAGGAACGTGAGGGCTCCTACATTATCCTTTGGGTTCTAGGAAGGATGGTTAGGTGATGTTGACTTGTCGGAAAGAATAGGCTCGAGTGTGTGAATGATGTGAGTCTCGAGAGACTGAGCGACATGTGAATGTGATTTGAAGTAGGTGAATGAAGAATATGATTGATATGATAAGTGTCTTGCATCACGGCACTTGCATTTGCATAATGTTTTGATAAGAGATGTCTTCGGCACAGAGTATAAAGTTTGCGAAAGTTAAGCTATAGCTGCGTTGATCACAGGGTATAAAAGTCACGCCTGCAGTGGCAGGGTATAAAAGCGTGACCTGTGGATCAATTGCAGGGTATAAAGTATACGTTATGGGGCCGTGGACCTTTCAGCACGGGGTATAAAGTATACGTTATGGGGTCGTGGACCTATCAGCACGGGGTATAAAGTTATGTTGCTGTGGACTGATCACCCACAGGGTATAAAGTATTGCTACGCGAAGAATAAGACAAGAAGTGTTTTCTTTGAATGTTTTGCGAAAAGATATGCATGATATGTGTTATGAAAAGTCTTTTGTTTAGGTTTGGTGGTCAGGGCATGATAAGTGTCTCGCATGGTTTGTAGAAAGTGAATGCACTTCATGGCACGAAGCATGGGTATGATTGATACGGGACTTAAATGATAGTGAACTGATTGAACGTCATGAATTACTGTTCTTATGTTTTTTTTGTTATATATACTGTTAAACCTATGCTCTTGAAATGTATACAAGACATGTGCCCCATTATTCCCTGAATTATATATATACTCATGTCTTGCCATGTGATGATCCCGTATGTCTTATAAGCGGATTACTTGCTAGCGTTTTTCGCTAAGGGTACTACCTTTGTTTTGCAGATGAGCCTAGTTATGACATGATCTTTATAGAAGACGGCGGCGAGTGGGCCGAATGGGACGTTTAGAGCTCGTTCTGGGGATTTGTTTTGGACACTCCTTATGGTCTTAGTTCCTTTTGAATATTGAGGATGTAGACGGCTGCGCCCATAGACAGTTTTAATTTCTTACGTTTTCTTGGAATACAATGTTAATGGATTTAGAATTTACTTTTCACATGTTTCCGCGCTTATTTCTCTGACGTCATTGATGATGTGTAATTGAGGAATGAGACGTCTTGTAGTCTTCTCAGTAAGCTACGACGGGTGCACCGGTTCAGATTCCGCTGTCCGGGCTGGGGCGCTACAGTTTGTGTCTCCCCCTGAACCACTGTCTGGGATGATTGGAGCAGGCAGTGGGTCATTTGGTATAACGAGAGACTCGGGTTCAAGTGATGGCCATTGTGTGCAGTCGGCGGAGTATTGAGGAGATGGAAAGTATGGTTCTTGTTCGCGAAATTGTGTATCCATTGTGACAAATATGCGACAGAGAGTAGGACAATAACATTTATAGCCATGTTGAGTGGAGGAGTAGCCAATAAACACACACTTATAGGACCTAGGTTCTAGCTTAGATATAGTGGGGTTGTGATTGTGAACAAATACCACACAACCAAATACTTTGAGTGGAAGGCTAGAACCACAATGAAAGAGGGGGTAGGTGTGTTGTAGGACCGAGATAGGTGTATGAAACTGTAACGGTTTTGATGGAAGACGATTGATTAGGTGACAAGCTGTAAGAACGGCCTCTCCCCACAGATAGGTTGGGACGTGCATAGTGAACATTAGGGCACAAGCAACTTCTAAGATATGACGATTTTTCCGCTCAGCTACACCATTTTGTTGTGGTGTGTCTGGCTGGAGCTTTGGTGAATAATACCTTCTGAGGCCAAATAAGTGTTCAGATTTTTGTTGAAATATTCGGTACCACTATCTGTGCGTAGGATTTGTATTGTCGTTTGAAACTGAGTTTTGATCATGGAATGGAAATTTCGAAAAACATTGGCTACCTCTGTTTTGTCTTTGAGGAGATAGACCCAACAAACCCTTGTGTGTTCATCGATAAAAGTGATAAACCATTTAGCGCCAGAAATATTTTTAACTCGAGATGGACCCCAAAGATCACTATGCACGAGATGGAATGGTGCAGATTGTGTATGCGGTTTTGGGGAGTGCTCATTTCGGGCATGTTTAGCAAAGACGCAAGCATCACATTTCAAAGTAGACAACTGTTTATTCAACGGAAATAATTGTTTAAGATAACCAAGACTAGGATGTCCTAATCTTTGATGAAGTAACAGTACATCAGAATTTTTAAAGTTGACACAGGAAGGATGCCTATCGGCGACTGTATGGAGTGAGCTTTTGGTGAGTTTTGATGAAGGTCTTCCTCAAAGTGATAAAGGCCACTCCTTTCTCTAGCAATGCCAATCGTCTTCCCCGATTCCTGCTCCTGCAAAACACACAAATGGGCAGAGAACTTAGCCACACAACCAGACTCCTTTGTAAGTTTGCTAACAGAAATTAAGTTGCAAGTTAACTTGGAGACATATAGCACAGTTTCGAGCACAAGTGTGGGAGCCACTTTCGTAGATCATTTTCCGACTACGAGTGCAAATGTTCCATCGGCCACTTTGACTCTTAAAGTTCCAAGAACCGGGGCATATGTAGTGAATAGAGTTAGATTACCTATCATGTGATCAGTGGCTCCTGTGTCTAGTATCCACGGTGAGGACTCCACAAAATTAACCATACCTTGCTGTGAGTCCATGTTGGATGGTGGTGTAGGTTCGGCCTGGGTCTTTAGAAGGGCCAACAGTTGCTCAAGTTGTGTCTGATTCAGCGCCACTTGACTTGCTCCAATAGGGCTCGGCCGTTCCCCCGTAACTGCAGCGAATCCTCGACCAAAGGATTGAGGTGGTTACTTTGGTCGAGTATCCGATGGTTTGCCATGTAGGTTCCAACATTTATCCTGTGTGTGGCCGAGTTTGTTGCAATGAGAGCACCGCGGACGATTGTTGGTCCGCTGACCAACATTTCTTACGGCTAGAGCGGACCCGTCGTTAGGCCGCTCCATTTGTCCCCCCATTGGTACATCCCTTCTTTCTCCAAGCATGACCCGGCGTCGGCTTTCTTCCCTTCTAACCTCCGCAAATGCTTCACCGAGTGAGGGGAGTGGTCTCCTTCCCAAGATACGACCTCTTACTTCGTCCAACTCTTTGTTTAGTCCTACCAGAAAATCATACAAGCGTTCTTTTTCCAAGTGCTCCTTGAACTTGATGTTTCCTTCCAAATCTCCCCAAGCAGCTTCATAATGTAGGTCTAGTTCCTGCCATAGGGTCTGCAGGGTGTTGTAATACTCCGTGATATTTAAATTCTCCTGACGTATCTCTTTGAGTTTATTTTTGATCTCAAAGACTTGAGAGGCATTTTCAAGGTCAGAATAATGTTCATGTACTGCATCCCAAATAGCTTTGGCAGTTCTCAGAAAGAGATAAGTGCGGCTGATATGTGGCTCCATTGAATTGATGAGCCATGACATTACAAGAGAGTTATTGAGTTCCCAAGCCGTGTACCGTGGGTCGGTAGAATCCAGCTTGGACGCTTGACTAGAAATAAAAGCCAGCTTGCCTTTACCACGAAAGACCATCAGAACGGATTGAGACCATAGTAGAAAGTTCTTTCCATTCAGTCTATGGTTTGTGATTTGGAGGGAAGAGCTCTCATTAAGAGATTGTTGAAGACTAATCTCATTTGGACTTGTCGCAGTAGTGCCTGCGCTGGGATTAGAAGCCGGTGCAGTTGATGAGCCTGCATTGGGAGAGATTGTTTGAGAACTCATCTCGGAAATTGGATGAGAGTGACTTTGGAATAGTCTCAGTGTCTTGGGTTTGTCTCTGATACCATGAAAACAAAGGGGCCGAAATGAAACAAGGAGGGCCGAAAGTTTTGATGGTAAGAAAACAAGTATTTTCTCATTCCCTTTCAATACTCTTTTACAAGTAATCTTATATCCCTATCCTATCCATCAATCCCACCAATTATGGGATGCTACATTTAATACAATAAATGAGTTGAATCTCTTAATTCCCATGTGGTCAAAATAAAAATGGCTGGGCAGAAAATATGGAGCCGGCCCTGGAGACCAAGTCAGACCCGTGAAAACCATCAAAACTTGGAAGAATCCAAGAAAGTTTAAGCGGAGCAAATCCTGGAGACCAGATCAGCTCTGTGAAGGCTCAGAATAAAAAAGGCTGAGCAGAAAATATGGGGCCGACCCTGGAGACCAAGTCGGACCCATGAAAACCATCAAAACTTGGAAGAATCCAAGGAAGATTAAGCAAAGCATATCCTGGAGACCAGATCAACTCTGTGGAAATTTAAGTTATTATCCATACATCTCGGCCTTATGAAGAAAGTTTGGGTTAAAAGATTTCATCTCGGCCAACATACTTGACTACGCTTGATTAAAGACTTAGGCTATTACTAAGCATTATTCAGATTGGATCTCGGCTAAGACAGTTCAGCTTATTATCTTGAGCAGTAATTCATTCTTAAATGGATATTACCTCGGCTCGGCAGAATAACAGGTTTATTCTATATTTTAAGTTTGATAACTTAGCTTATCTTCAGTTAAACTGATTGAGACTACCAAGGCCGACATGAGAACTCGGCAAAAATAAGTTTGACAAATAAACTCAACAAAAATGATGAAGTGGAAAAGCATAACAAAAGGAAGAGCTACAAAATGCCAAAAACTTAGAAAATTTTCCATTCATAAAGAATTGAAGAACGAAGTACAATTGAGGTCCGCTCAGTTAATGATTACAAAGAATATCCTAGGACTAGTCTTCGTCTTCCCTCAAGTCGGCTCCTTCCAGTGCTCTGCATCAACAGTAAATGCGCAGAGCAGACCAGTCAAAAGAAGACACGTCATAATTGAAAGGACAACTCATTAAAGGCTTTGAATCGATTAGCCTGCCCTCCCAGGTCAGCTCGGCCAAACTAATCTGGGGGCAAATGGTGAACCAAAAATAATTACCTCTTAGTCAACAATATGTTAGTGTATGTGACCTAGGCCATGATTTGGATATTTATGTTATGCATTTATTATTAATAAAAGAGGTTTGATTATCATTATTGTTGGTTAGTATGTTACACAATTTTGATATATGTCCCTGATTCATTATTGTTATGGAGATAAAATAATTTATAATCAGTATGAGTATTGATTTGATGATCATAAGATGATTATGTGTATGGTGATACGAATCAATCTCATAGATACTTGTTAGAGAACAGTGTATTGGATAGACCCATCATGAGATTGCTATATGGATTAGCGTCATAAGTAAATCTCATGATAGTCATGTTTTAATCCTTTGACTTGAGATTGTCATAGTTTCCAACATAAGGACTATTATATTTTGACATGATCAAACGTTATCCGTAACTGGATAATAATAAAGGTCATGATTGAATGTGATAGAAATTATGTAGAGGATATTGAACAATCAAGATAGAATTTGTCCCTCTCTTTTGAAAGAGATATCTTTGGGCCCCTCGATTAGTGAGACTGTGAAATGCATGGCCGTGCTCAAATGAATTGATAGTGTGATCAATATCATTTGTTTTATCAGTCTACTTAGAGATCGAGTAATCATATGTTTGAACTATATAAGTATGACGCTGACCATGACTTATGTTCAAACTAGATATCGTGTGACAAAGGGATTAATGCATGTACTATTATTAGGCTAGTTGGACTTTACTCGTATTAATTGGGTAGTTGTAATGCCTTGCTAGAGGCCAATTACGACTTGTTGGTTTAATAGAGATTTAATCAACTGCCAATTAATATGGGCCTATCGGGTCACACACAAGAATGCGTATGGCTGAGATTAATAATATTAATAATATTAATATTGGATATTAATTATTATTATTATTATCGTTTTTTTAATATTAATAATATTAATATTGGATATTAATTATTATTATTATTATTATTAATTTCGTTTTTTATGTATATATTTATATCATCGGATAATAACAGAGAATCCATATCTGATATGGATTTTGATTGGTGTTATCTAATCCTAACAGAATCCGTATTTGATGCGGATTATGATAGGTATTAACCAATCCGATCAGGAATCGGATTTTGATATCTATATATACGTACGGAGCATGGTGTATCTCGTACAACATACAACCAGTAGAAAACGAAAGGGCAAGAATCGTTTTTGTGAAAACCGAATTCTTCAGCCGCGCCGTTTGAAGAGCTAGCACTCTGGGCGAAAGCGTTCGTGTGGATACCGACAGAGGGTGATCGTATTTTCGCACCTCTTCCATCTGCAGATTTCGAATCTACGGAGGTAATTTTCGAGTTTCTTTCATCGAATTAAACGAACAACATGGATCTTTGGTAGGAAATCGGAGATCAAGTTTTTGTTTTCCGCTGCGCGTTTTTGCAGTGATCTCGGTTGATTTTCTAACACAATAGTCAACAGCAGATTTTGGGCATGAAGTGTTCAAGTCCTGCAGGTCGGTACAAAAGCACTGCTGCTCGGCCAACCCATCTCGGTCGCATATTTTAGTCAGGTCGGCACTTGCACAATATGACCAAGACAGATCAGGAATGGTTAGAATGAAGCCTCATATGGAAGCACAGTATTTTGCATCTCGGCTCAGCAAACTCATAGTCAACCTCGGCAGAACAATTCATCTCGGCCTCGGCTGCATATTGGCTCTGCCACGTTAAACATTATCGGATAAGATCAAGAGAAGATATTATCTACTGACTTTTGGGACCCACTAAGCGGCTCTGCAGAATACTTTTCAGATGTCAATGGGTGATTGGGTCAAGACAAGGGCATCATTGCAAGCTGACATATGCAACAGCTACGATCTCAGGCTTTAGTCTCATCACACTGAGCTCTGCAACGGATCAGACCGCCATCTCAGCCACATCACCGTCTCATCAACCAGGCTGGGGGTCAGACCTCCACAATTTCAAGTATAAATATCCATCTACCCATTCTGTTGAGAGGGATCCGAATTCTTGGAGAACAACTGGAGCATTTCTTCCAGAACTCCATCTCGGCCATAACACAATCTCACAAAATGAGATTTTTCCCAGGTTTTTGTAGGATCTGCAAGGCACCACTAGAAGGGGGGGTTGAATAGGTGGTGCGGAAAGTGTGGTTTTTAAAATTTGTTTGAACCTAAACAATTCAACTTCTGAAAACAGATTCTGTTTTCAGGACCAGTTTTAAAACGTTTTTAAAACCAGGCTATAGGTCTCCAAAAATTCTGAAATTTTGAGAGAACTTAGCCTCAGATGTTATGAGGGTCCCCTAAAAATTTCAAATTAAAATTCAACCTTTAACCCCTTCAAAAACCGTTAGTAATCAGATTGTGCGAATCTGCCAGAAACGGTAGATGGTTTTGAAAAATTTATTCCTATTTGTGTGTATGTCCCAATGCTCTGAAAATTTGACCACTAACTCCTTATATACTATATTTAAGTGGGTTGAAACAGTTTTGCAAAATTCTTTTAGGAAGTAGGTCAACTACAATCAAAGTCTCAACCTTTGCAAGTCTGAAAATCAGACTGCACTAGTCTCAGAACTTTTGATGTTTGATCGACTTATACTTATCCAAAAGGGTTGAAACTTGTGCCAAATTAACCCTAGAACGTGTGGATATATTTCTGGAAATTTTTGTGATTTTTGAAGATCGTTTACTATTTTTGCAAATACGAACAAGAAGCGTAAACTGTGCAGTAACTGAAAAGTAAATGCAGAAAGTAAATGGCACCAAGATTTTTATACTAGTTCGGTTATAAACAACCTACTACAGTCTTCAAGGAACACCTCCTTGGTTCACACTAATCACACACACAACACACCTTACCACAGGGTTGATAGAGTTACACCTAACTCCAACCTTTTACAATCCTTGTACGATTAATACAATTCGCACGAACACCACCACCTTGCAAGAATGAAGATTGATCACACCTTGATCAATCTTTTACAAAGATATAGAATGAGTGGTGGTCTATATCAAGCCTATTCAAGATTGAAGAATATGAATTCAATAGGCTTACAAGAAGAAAGAAAGAAAGAGAATGTAGAAGAAGAAGAGCTTGGCTTTTTGATCACTTTTATTTGCAATGCTTGTGCTTGTCTTGTTTTTGCTCATCTTCTTTCCTTTTAACTTGGTGCAGCTGTCCCCCTATAGGTGCCTCCCCCTCTTGAAAATTATCTTCTAAGTCCTTGGGAGGATGTAAGACATCATTGTGACAAGGTCTTGCTTACTTGGCATCTTCTTATTTGATGATCATTTAAGCTTCGCTTACTTGTCACTTCATGATTGGTTGAATGTTGTCATCATTGATGACTTGGAGAAATCTGAGAATAACACTTAAACATGTGCCAAAATCATCACAAAATAATTTCCATAAAGTATAAGATTATTACATAAATTGCAAAACAACAATTCCTTCTTGCTAAGCCAAGAAATCGGCCATAATAGGTGTTACCATGCTGAATTTTCAGCATGTGACACATGGAGATAAAGTTCAAATTATTATCATTTTTCTTTGATTTTTCTAATTAAAATGAATCACCAATTGATGGTAAATAACTTTATCTCATGAGAAATGAACTTGGACACTATTAAGCTCTAGAATTCGGCCTACACATGTCTCACACATGCTGAAAAATTTTCAGCATGTGTGATATATAAAACATCACACTTTATTAATTTAAATAATATTCAAATCATTTCCATTTCTTCTTCCAATCAATCACACAATAAAAGATGATAAAATATATCACATTTATATGACAAAATTCGGCCAGCCTTGTTTAGCATGCTGAAATTCTCAGCATGTGTTATAAGAGAGACAAATTTTGAATTCTTACCATTTGTAGCTTCTCTCTTTAATTCACCAACATTGTATGATTGATCCTTGACCAATCAATATGCCAACAAGACTCCAAATGAGCTCCATCTCAGCTGTAGGGGCGTTTCAATGAGTATGTGGATGTGCTGAAATTTATTTTTGCTAACTTTGTAAAATAGTGCACATTTAATAATACACACATGTTATATTCCAATCAGCCCTTAATTTAATTTTCTAGAACACTTTAAAATGTATATCATATGTAAAAAGTGTCTAGATACATGTCACATGATGCACCAAAAACGTTCCATGTGTTGTGTGCGTAGAAAACCGAATTTTCGATATTTATCGATTACCCGATTTTTCTCTAATTTAAATTCCAACTTTTGCACATGTTATATATATTATGTTATACATAATATATATAATATATACTTTAAATCTCAGCACTTGGCTGGTCTAAAGTGGTACCATTAACATGTGACAAAATTAAACTTGGAATCTTCACATTTTGGCCTTAATATGGGGTGATTTGTGTGTGCCAACATGCAAAGTATTTTTGGCTGAATATTTCATGTAACCCACGAAATTTTTATGGGATTTTGAAGTGTAGGGGCTGGCCATTTATTTATGGCAAGTACGTGACACGTTGGCGAAGTTTCGGTATTCGTCCGATACGACAATTTTTGGTTTAGAACCTTTTATCGTGTCGTATTTAATTTGTCATCACCATATCTTATATCATATGATATAAGACCTGAATATACTCATAAATATGAGTTAAGTATAGTGGTGTGACGTTAACGTACGTATGTAAAATATATAACGTGTCGGTAGTACGTTGGAATACATGTATATGTGCCTTTTTCAAAAAATCTGAAAATATATGTAAAATATATGTATATAGTGTGTCACATTAAAGAGGAGAGGAGGAGAAAACTTTCCTTCCTTAGCTTTATTGCCTTATTGTAGGGATTGCTATTATATCTCTACTAGTACTGGTAACTTGTACCCTTGTTTTTATTTCTTTAATATATGATAAGATCATCTCCATTTTACTATCTATTGATTTTAATTGTTCACCTAATATTATTAAATATAAATTACTATAATTTTGTTGTGTTAAAATCATATTTATATGAGCAACTGTAGTTTGAAGAGTATTATCCTCCAAAAGTTTTTGAAAAGCAGTAAAATGTCTAATTTCATTATCTTTTCCTATTTGAAAAGATTGTTGTGGAGGGAAAACTGTATGTAATATTTTCCCATTTATAGTATAATCTCTTTCTATAACAGAGATAAAACTATGTATATAATTGTTTAAAAACCAAGGTACAAAAGGTACTACTTGATTTCTCTCAGAGAGATCTTTATAATATTGTTCTTGAAAATATAATTTATCCTCTGTATTAAAATTACTAAAAAACCAATTCCTAAATGGTTTCCATTTAGATAAATTAAATTCTTCATTTATTTGTTTTCTTGCCAGGGATCCTGGACTAAAATCTATTTTCTGGTTTCTATTCATATTGAAAAATTCATTTCAGATTCGGTTATTTCCGGATCTTGATTTTTATGAATTCCTTTAACTATATTAGTTTCATTAATCCTTATTTCATCTATTGATGCAGGATATTCTTCTCTTATTTGAGAAGTTGAAGCTCTTGAAGGACTTATTACCTTATAATCCAGTGGAGATATGTAATGATGTGAAGATCTACTTCCTGAACTATTAGATTTCGTTCTATAATCTATTTGACTTTTGTTATCAAATTTTATTTGTACTGTTCCTTCTTCAGACTGTATAATATTGATTGGATTATTGTCCACATATGATTTTGAAGGAATCGATGCTTCCATTACCCAATTTTCTGGAAAATCAATTTCTTCCCATTTAATTTTTCTCCTAGTACTTATATTAGATTTACCAAAATTTGTTTCTATTATTATTGTTTCATTTATTGGTTTATCCATAATTCTACATTTAGGATTTAATGTGACCAATAGTTTATAATATATTCTATAACAGACACATATCACTTCCGATCCTGGCTTATAATCATAACCATGAGTTTTTATATTTAAAGTTAATGCATCACAAACATTAACATCTGATAAAGATAATCTTAAATTTGGATAAATATTAAAATATACTGGACCATGAGCCAGTGATGATTGTATTATACCAATCAATGATTTTTTCCAATTATTATTTCTAGCATCTCTTAAAGCTGCTAAAAAGCTTTCTGGCAAACCTTCTAATGTTAAAGGTTTAAAAGCTACTTGAACTAGGCCAATATGAATAAATCTGTAATTAGATTTATATCTACATAATTCTTTATCATTAAGTAATTTTATTATCATATCATCTTTATTAATAGATATAGTTGATTCAGTAGTTTTAACTACCTGTTTCAACCCTAACTTCTCAAAAGTTCCTAATTGATAAACTATTTTATAGTCTACCTTAGGAATTGTCCATTTATTAAGTAAATCTATATTATGAGGAATATTATATTCTTCTTCAATACTGTTTTTAACAGTATCTTCATTCTTGATTATATTCATCAAGAAAATATGTGTTGAACTTTACCATATATCTAATTTTTATCCATGGCTCTGATACCAATTATTCAGCAAAACCCAAGACAAGAATAAAACAAAACACAAGACAAGAATAAAACCAAACAATTATTCAGCAAAACCCAAGACAAGAATAAAACAAAACACAAGACAAGAATAAAACCAAACAATCTTCATCATACTGGAAACTTCATTTAGGGTCCTAGGTAAATTTTACACAAATTAAATCTGGCTATGAGTCTTATTATAATTCTCAGTACGCAGTCTCGCCCTTAACACGCCTTTATCCATTCGGCTAAAACGGGCTCCCGCAATTTCGAGAGATTATAATAAACTCAGCCTGACTTAATAGTAACCTTTCCCAAATAGAATGAATTTCCCTAGTATGATAAAGACTTTTTTTTTTTACCGATCAATCATCCATCACAAAGTTGACAAATCCAGACATCCCGGAAGGGATTAAGGGTATAAACCCCCTGGCACACTTATGATGTTCATGATCGTCATATCTTACCATATCAAATAAATTAGATATACAGTAGAGCTCAACACAGAGATGCTTAGCCTTCCATTAGGCTAAGAAGATTAAGAACAAAATAAAAGTAAGAAGAAAGAGAAATTACCTCAAAACTGAAAATGGAAAACTGGAAGACTGCAAGCTATAAACAGCTATATACGAACAAACTTGGAGATTTTTATTACAAAAGAAAATGTTTACAAGAGAGTGTGTTTTCCAAAAGCTTGTTCCTTCTAGTGAGGAATGGCCTCCTTATATAGACAGCCTTCCGGATTTGAAATTCTAGTCTAAACTAAATTACAAATGAAATTCAAATGAAATTTACATAAATTCACATGAAATTTAAATTTACAAATAATGGCCAGTATAATGCCAAAAACTCAAGGAATCTTCCTTTTGCATAAGCCTTCATGGTGGACCCATATGTCTGCCATGTTGTCTCTTAATTCAGATCTAGCCGATTTCTCTGTTAATTTGTTGATGAATATTATCAATCATCCTCTGAACCTGTTCTTCATCCAGATCGTCTAAATCTTGAGATTCTCCAGCTAATATGTCCTTTCCAGTCATAGATATATCTGAGCTGGAATCATTCATTTCATCTTTTTGAAGATTTCGTATAAGATCTTTCTTAATTTCTTCAAAATATGAAGATATCATGTCTTCTTTTGATAAGACTCCTTTAACCATCTTCATTTTTTGCATTATTTGCTGAAAAGGGCTCATATGATCTCTGTGCTCCTCCATTTGAGCATTATATTTAATCAAAACTTCTTGGATATGATCAAGTGTTTGTTGTCCTTCAACAACTCCTTCTTCATTCTTCTGGGACATTTTCTTCCAGAATTTGGTATAAAAAATTCTTTTTAGTGCTGGAATATTCTGTGAAGTATAACCCACTCTGACTTCCCATTTCCAAATCCATGGAATTCCAAATTCCATAAAGAAATGCAAAGTATTCATGCCTGTTATTAAACTTTTATTGTTCTGAGCTTCTATAAGAGCTGGCGAAACTTCAACCCATTGAGCATATAAACTCTTGTATGGTTCTGGTAAAATATTAATTGATGGACCATATGATGCCCACCATTGATATAACCAATTTGGAATTTCTTGTTTATAAACTTCAGGACATATCCTGAAAAACCAAGAATGTTTCTTCTTTGGGTTTTCATATAAGAAAGCCTTGTGAAATGCATCAACATAATCCCAGTAATTATATTTAACTGGAATTTTTGTTTCAGGATATATAAACTCCTTTTCTTTTAGAGTAGATATTCCCCAAGATTCAGCAGTTATTACTTGCTTGACTATTACTTTACTAAAATTATACACAGTAGCATTTCCTGTTGTAAAATGGGTAATTTCACAAGATTCTGTGACTTTGAGTATAGACTCATAATAATTTCTGTTTTTATAAGAAGGTGCAGTGTATGACACTGTATCCAAATACCTCTGTAATATCATCCAGGGCTGATCTTTCTATTTAAGATCTTTTTGCTCCAAAAGTAATATACTTTCAGTATATGAACTTTGATCATAGACCTCATCAATTTCTTCAGTTACCATTGTAACATAGGAAGGCCTATTATCTTCCTTTTTCTGAGAAGCTTTATAAGCTAAAAATTCTTTGTATAATTTTTCATCATCTTTTTGAGTATTACTCGAAGATGAAGATGCAATATTTGCAGAAACCAATCTTTGTTGACCAATTTGGCCAAGTAATTCACCACCTCTTCCTCCTCTATTAGAGTAGGTTCCTCGTCCCCTCCTATTAGAGGGACTCCCTCTGCCCCATTGGGACATTCCTGCAAAAATATCATTCATTAATATATTCTCTAGTAAGGAAATCAGGAAGACTATTATCTGTTCCTTTTTTGTATTGAATTTCAAAGTCAAATGGCGCCATATGAGCTTGCCATCTTGCAAACATCTGCTTGGATACATCATGCTTAAAATCTTTATTAAACATATATTTTGCAGCTTGACAATCAGTTCTTATAATAAACTTTTGATTATATAAATCATCTTGAAATTTAAGAACACATTTAACAATAGCAAGAATTTCTTTTGCTATAGTAGCATAATTCTTTTGACTATTATTCCATTTTCCCGAATGAAACCTAATCAAATATTCTTGATTATCTATTGGCGAAACTTGCTTTAATATACCTCCATATCCTATATCTGAGGCATCTGTTTCTATAATCTTTTCCCAATTTGGGTTTGCTAACATTAAGCAAGGCAAATGAGTTACCTTTTGTTTAATTACCTGGACTGCTTTAGTATGATCTTCAGTCCATGGTTTAACATTTTTCTTCAACCTGTCATATAAGATTGCGGTATCTTCTGCCAAATTTTTATAATAAGGAGAAATATAATTTAAATTTCCTAAAAATCTCTGTAATTGAGTTTTATCTAGAATAGTATCTGGAAATTTAGAAGCAAATTCAATACTTCTATTAATTGGAATAATTTTTCCTTTTTCTATATTATGACCTAAAAATCTGATTTTTGTTTGGAATAATAACATTTTTGGTCTAGAAATAACTAAACCATTTTGAATAATTATTTTCTTGAAAATATTCAAATGTTTAAAATGTGTTTCAATGGTTTTTGAAAATACAAGAATATCATCTATATATACAATAATAAAATTACTATATGGAATGAAAATATCATTCATAATATTCTGGAATTCAGAAGGTGCATTTTTTAATCCAAAAGGCATTACATTCCATTCATAATGTCCTATTGGTACTGTAAATGCAGTTTTGTATCTATCAGATTCATTTATTTGAATCTGCCAATATCCTGATTTTAAGTCAAATTTAGAAAATATTAATGCCTCATTTAACCTATCCAATAAATCTTTTTTATTAGGTATAGGATACCTAATCCATTTCAATACCTTATTCAAAGGTTTATAATTTATTACCAATCTAGGGACTCCACGTTCCTGTTCATAATGTTTATTAACATAAAATGCAGTACATGACCATGAGGATTTAGATGACTTAATCAATTTCTTTTCTATTAAAGAAGATATTTCTTTTTTACATAATTCTAGATATTCAGAATTCATTTGACAAGGTCTAGCCTTTGTCGGAATTCTTCTTTCATCAAAATCTTCTTCATATGGAAGAGATACTATATGTTTCTTTCTATCCCAGAAAGCATTAGGATGGTCATTACATATTTGTAATGAAAACTCATTCTGTATCATTTTAATCTTATCCTGTAATTTAGGATTTTGTAATTTTTCTTCTATAGTTAATATTGTAATTTCTTGTTTTAAGAAATTAATTTGATTTTCTTTTGCTTTTACAGATTCTGTAAAATTATTTATAAACCTAGTTAAAGGTTCTGTTATAAATTGAAAAGTAATTTCTTTTCCTTTGAAATTTCCTGTAAACCCTTTTTTATCAATATTTTTGATAGGAAATAATTTTTGCAAGAATGGTGTTCCAAGTATCACTTGATTAGTAATATTTTTTATTAATAAAAAACTAACAGGAATACATACATAATCTTTACAAATGTAAGCCTGTGGAAGCTTATAATTTATTTGCATTCTCTGCCCATTCGCAGAACTTAATGAATGAGTAGTTTTTTGAAAATACCTAGTAGGTATTAATCCTTCTTGAATACAATTGAGATCCGCACCACTATCAACTAATGCTACTAATTCTTTGCAAAATTTATCATCAATTAACAAATTAATCTTCACATACCATTTTTGTGAAGTAACAATCTCTAATATAGATAAATATTTCTGATCATTTAATGCTTCCAAAATATTTTCAGAAGGTACTGAGAGAATCTCTTTCCCTTTTTCTAATTTATGAACTCTCTCTTCTAATGTTAAATTATTCTGTTTTATTTCCTTAATTTCTTGTTTAAGATTATTAATCTCAATAATTAATTCTGAAATACTCACAGATTTTTCATTTTTAAATCTTTGAGATCTTTGAGACATTTGTCTTTTTACTTCTGCTAACGTATAAGGTTCTGTATTTTGGGTCATTCTTATAGAAGACTCAGCTTCTCCCTTATTACTAATATAAGATATAATTCTTTGTTTAATTTCAGAATCATCAATTAATTTTAACAAATCTAAAATATCATTTGTTAATACATTTAATTCTAAATCTTGAAATTGTGAAATAATTTGATATATTTGGTCTTCTTCTATATCAGAAGATTTTTCACATGTTTCTCCTCTTTTACAAGGATCACATTCTTCATCTGAAGAATATATACCATCATTTTCAATTCCCATAACTTCTTCTGGATATTCAGAAGATTGATCTGACTCTATTTCAGATTCTGAATTTAACAAAATATTTGATAGAATATCTTTTAATTTATTATCTTCTAAATTATTAATCTTTTTCTTTACCCAGCACGTTTTTGCCTTATGACCTGGGCGTCCACATTTTCTACATATTATATAAGGTTTAAAAGACTTAGTATCTTTGCTATATTTTCTCTTGGCATTATCAACCTTTTCTGTAAATCTTTTTCTTTTTCTATCTTCTCTTTTCATTTTCCTTTTTTGAAACTTATTAGAAGATCTAATTTTCTTATGTTTTTTTATCATTTTTCTCTAAACTATCTTCCATGCCAAATTGAGCACAGAATTGACCTAATTGTCTTTTCTCATTTAAAGAATGTCTTTTAATTTGTTGATTTAACTTTATTTCATTACATAAAGCTAAACCTTCTTGTATACAAGTTCCTATTAACTTGCCATAAGTATATTTTTCATAATTTATACTTACCTCCCCTTTACGAAGATTCTTACGAACTCTTTCCGCAAATAAGGAAGGTAATCCATCAATAAATTTTGATTTCCAGTGAGTACTATTAGACTCTGGAAGTTCTATAACTCTACTTAAAAACGTATCTTTATACCACCTAAATGAGGTCAGTGTTCTACATCTGAGATTCTGTAATAATGTTCTGATATTTTCAGAATTATCAGACCATCTTCCTGTAAAATGTTCTATTATATTGATTATTAAAGTATAAACTATATTTTCAGTTTGTACTCCATCTTCTATTTTTACATTACTTAATATTTCTGCCCTATTTTGGGCTGTAAGATAATTATCCCACCAACCTTTCAATTGTCCTGTAAATCCAGATATAAGCATATTTGCTACACCTTTATCAGTATTACCATTATTCTTACAAATAGTGCTATACATTAACATTCTGTGAACAACATTATATATTTGTCGTTCTGTATATCCATCTATATTCCATTCATAGATAGATTTTCCATGATATGAATTATTAAATATATACTCTTGTTCCTCTATCAATACATCTTGAGGAGTAGGTCTAGGATAATAATACATCCTTTGTGTTGGCTTATCTGCAAATTTGTATTTTAGTTTATTTATTTCATCATCTATTACCTTATGATGGTTTTCTTTATCACTCATTAATTCTTCAAACTCTTCATCAAGAGTACTTAATTTAAGATTTTTAAACTTAGTATCTAACATTTTCTCCAAATCAGTAATATATAACGTGTCGGTAGTACGTTGGAATACATGTATATGTGCCTTTTTCAAAAAATCTGAAAATATATGTAAAATATATGTATATAGTGTGTCACATTAAAGAGGAGAGGAGGAGAAAACTTTCCTTCCTTAGCTTTATTGCCTTTGTGCATTTTCCAAATGTGGCTTCCTTTAATGAACCACTTAGTTTAATAAACTAAGTACTTCACTTAATGAACTAAGTTTAGTTCATTAATGATGGCACCTGAAAATAGTATAAACACAACAAATGTTTGACATATGATATAAGCTTTAACGCTTCATGGCTCGTTAGTCCGGCAACATTATATATGAACTAAATAAGGCAAGTAATAGCAAAGTATCATGCATACATGTACACGTTTGTATATATATCATGCATTTAAGTCACTTATTTTGAAATCACTCAAACCCCCTTTTCTCTACAGTTTTATCTAAACCTATATTCCAGCATAAATTGCATAAGGCAAAACACCCATAACTGACTTAAGCATCGGAGGGTTTTTCCCGGGGCAATGGCCTGGGACCCTTAACATTTTTCTTCTTTCTCAGGCTCCAGGATTCAGACAGAAGATAAACGGCACACTTCTCGGGTCATCTCTGATCCACCCGGTAAACGATTCATGCCTCATCAGTGCCTAAAGTATCCATTTCCCAAACCCCCTCCCCCATCAGACAGCAGCAGGGGAGGCCAAGAAATTGAACGAAGAAATATAGCGGGTATACATATAACATCAAAGTGATTCATTACTGTGTTATCAATATACTGGTCTGACTGGACAAAAACATCTCTAGTGTTTGGTAAGCTCTTCAATTACAATCGTGTAACCGCGGATTTAGCAACAGAACTTACACCCCACCCAATTCTTATAAGCCAAGCAAACGAATAAAGAAAGCATTAAAGTAGAGGGCATAAAAACGGTTAAGATTCTGAAAACACATTCATCAGTAGGCACATAAGGGAAAATGAGGAGAAAAGGAGGTAGAGAGAGACCATCAAATACTCCAAAGAGACCAACAACCTCTCCAGCCACACCATCGATCCTCGTCTCATAGAAGTCCTCCATGGAAGACCTTTGCCCAGGGGAGCTTGCATATCCGTAACTGAACTTTCCATTTTGGCTGCACCATCAAGTCAAATCAAATGAAATGTTAGGCTAAATTCTTACTGTGAAAAAAAGGGTCACCTTTTTTTTGGAACTGACTAATAAACAGCATGGAATCCTCAAAAGATATGTGTACATACACATATATGTACATATATAGATATATAGATCCATAGATACGCACATGGATAGATGGATATATTTTTATAAACATACATACATATATATCAACAACAACAACACATATTCAGTATATCCCAACAACAACAAAATCTTAAACATACATACATATATATAAAGAAAAATGAAATTCTTCACGCAATGTCTGGAAACACAAACCAGCATACACATTATTACAAAATACCAATCATTACTTACATGTCCTGAGTTTGAAGATCCCCCATATCTAGTGTCTGTTTATCAGGCAGTAAGAGTGATAAAGCAGATTTATAGAAAACAATATCATCACAGAATGTTTTAAGTTTGTAGCTTACCATATGTATGTGTGTATGTTTAATATTTATCATCCGGTACTAATAACCAGATTTACAGCAATTAGAAAACAATATCATCTCAGCGCCCCCATTCGCTAAGAAAACAAAAAGGTGAACGGAAGGCAATAAAAAGAATATGGAAAAGACGGAAGGCGGGCCGGGAGATGGGGATGAGGAAGACAGGAGAACAAACCCTTCCCTCGTTAAAGAAATAGTACACAGAGAATGATCAGCCATTAACAAAGATGCTACATCAATGAGAAAATTCAGAAGCCAAAAATTGAATATAAATAGAAAACAATAGCTAACATGCGAAAATTAATCATATGAACGGAAATCATCTCTGAATCCTCAATTAAAAAGAAAAAAAAAACACAGAAAAGAGATTAAAAGTTGGCATGAATATTATACCTGAGGCCGCCGCCACTGACAGGAGCATCGTCAACACGGGTATGGCTATCAGGCGAGGAGAACACAGAACTCAAATACCCCATTTCAACAACACTTGTAATCGAAAGAATTATCAATCTCCTACCAAATAAAAAGATAAAAAGTTGCCAAAGATATTGAATATACATTCACATGTCGTTGGGGAAAAGAAATACACAGCAAAAAAATACGGAAACTTCGATTTTCAACCAATATCACGAAAATACTGTTGATCCCAGTTACGCGAAATCATGCCCAATCTGCTGAAACGGGGAAAAGAGTAAGGAAAGCTAACAAATCTCGTAAATAGAAATGTGAGGAGGAGTGACAGAGATGATTTGAACAAAGATAGAGGCAACGGTCAGGGAGAATAACAACCTGGAGGAAACAGAATTCTGGAGAAGATAATAATTTTATTTCAAGGGACATAAATAAAAAGAAAAAAGTGACAATTGGTAATGAGAGACAGAGGAGTAGGCAGCGGAGAAGTGGTGAAGAGGGAAAAATGGTGTACTAGAAGTGAATCTCCCGAATTTTCGCAAAAGTCTCTCCAAACAACTCTTAAGTTTTGCTCCTCTCCCCGACTTCTCGGCGCCGGCGATTGGCGCCGTGTAACCGATTATCCCCTTCAATCTGATCCTGTAATCATCGATCCCTTCTCAACATCTAGCCCTTTATCTCCCATGGATGATGCCATGGTTAACCCAGATGAAAGGCCTTCTGTGGAGGAATCCGATCAACTCCTCCGAAGTGTCAAAAAGTATAAACGGCATGATCGATTGATGAGAGGGTGAATAATGGCAGCAGTTGGGCAAATTTGCTTCAACCTCAACGGAAGGATTCTCAGTCGATCTACTGTAGGGATGACGAAGAAGACGATACACTTGAAGATTTCTTAGATCAATATGATTCAGTCCTCATGCAGGCAGAGGAACCTGAGAAATCTGAGCAAGGCCGGATCTCGGTGGAGGTTTCCATTGATGAATGCAAAGAGTTCTGGAAACCCTGGCGCAGAGCTTTAATTGTCAAAATGCTTGGTAAATCATTCTCCTTCAGACTCCTGGAAAAACACCTAACTGGGCATATGGTGCAATTTAGATATTGTGGACCTAAATGATGGTTATTTTGTAGTTCGATTTTATTCTGTTGTTCATTATCTGAACGTGCTATATAATGGTCCGTGGATGTTGCAAGGACATTACATAACTGTCCGAAAATGGAGGTCATTCTTCTTGCCTAATAGGGATAAAATTAGTACTATGCTGGCCTGGATTAGGGTGCCTTATTTGCCTCTTGAGTTATTTCATGAGGATTTTCTTTTTCGACTGGGTAGTAAATTGGGCAGAGCGGTTAAGGTGGATACGACAATGATGAATAGTCAGAGGGGGCGCTATGCACGTGTCTGTGTGGAAATCGATATGGAGAAACCTTTAGCCTCCCAGGTAAATGTCAATGGAACCTTTTTTTGATGTGGAATATGAAGGCCTTTCTCTGATATGTTTCTAATGCGGTCTTTATGGGCATTCCAATGAGGAATTTGGTCGAGAAGAAGGTATTCTGGACTAATACACACTTGAGTCCAGCAGCAGGGATACTGGTAAGGGGAGGAGTGAACCCTTTGGCACATGGATGGTTGCATCAACCGGTAGACGAAGGCGGACAACAACAATTCTGATCAAAGTGCCCTGGCACAGAAACACATCCACTCTTTTGTTGATGGTGTATGACAACGAGGGGAAGCCTCGGTGGAGCTAGTTGGCGGGAGTAGAAAGCCTACTGCTAAAGGATCAAGATTTAACGTGTTGACTAATCTTGATGTGGAACAAAAGGATGAAACAATGATGTTGGATGGCATTCAGACCCTTCACGATAATGGACCACCAGCTGTATTCCAGGCTATGTCTAAAGTCTCTTGCACCAAAACGGTAAATAAAAAGAAGAAGGATATCCAGGTGAAAGAGGCTCCGAAGGCACGTGTGAATATCAAAACTAACTCTATCGGATTGTCAGCAGCACAAGACATTGGGTATGGTCCCCTCAATGTAAACGTACGTGGTGGTACGCCCAGTCGTGGGGGATTTCACAGTTCTAAGGGTGGTTTTGGAGGTGGTGTTTCTTCACTTCGGGATGTCACAAATACTCTAAACCCCACTCTTCTAACCAAGTTGAACCCTGTTCAGTTTCAAGAAGAATGGCCTGCTTTAGCTCCTCGACATATTACATCTAAGCATGGTCATGTTGGTCACAATTTGAAGCAGCAACCACCAGATTCGGTGATGGAAAAGGCTATGGGTAAATTGATGAATGGTGGTCCAGGAAGCATTTTTGTATCCCATTCTACTATAGATGATGTTGATGTTGGCACCCTTAGTGAACAGCAGATGATGGTGGAGGATCCTACCATTCAGACCTAGATGATTTTCTCAATGGTAAGAGTCCTTGCGTGGAACTGCAGGGGTGCGGGCTCCCCAGAATTTTGATTAGCTCTTAAGGATTTGTTAAAGTGTCATCACCCAGATATTCTCTTTCTCATGGAGACTAGAGTTCCTAGTGAACGTGGAAAATGGATTCTTAATCGTTACCAGTTTACTAATGTTGCTGTTGTTGAGGCTCGAGGTTATGCAGGGGGACTTTGGTGTTTTTGGAATAATAATAAGGTGGAACTTAGACTGTGGAGGTTCACGACACAGATGATGACGATGGGAGTTCTTGAACAGGGAAAAACAAAATGGCTTCTCTCACTCGTTAACGTCTCTTCCATCGTGGCCACCAAGATGCCTTCTGTGATTACCTTGAACAGTTTAATCGCTTTGTGGATCTTCCTTGGGCTTTAATTGGAGACTTCAATCAAGTCACTTGCCCATATGATAAGTGTGGGGGGAAGCGCGTAACAGGTTATTCAGTTAGGAGAATGCAGCAAGCTAAAAATTCTTGTGGCTTCCGTGATCTTGATTTCAGGGGCCCTCACTTTACTTGGACTAATGGCAGCCTAGGCAGTCGGTGTATCAAGCAACGTATAGACCAATGCTGGGTAATTCACATTGGCACGTCCTCTTCTCACATGCATCTCCAACTCATCTTCCTAGAGTTCAATCGGATCACCACCCTCTTCTTCTTGATGTATACAGTCACACTCACTTTCCCAAGCGTGCAGAATCTGTCCGTTTCAAGTCAACTAGATGCAACACCGTGACTTTAAACCATTTGTGGAAGCTTCATGGGCTTCAAGATCTGAAACTCTTGACAAAGCCATCCCTATATTTTTGAGTAGGTTGAACATGTGGAGCAGAGAGGTTTATGGAAATTTCTTCCACACTAAAAAGAGATGTGAAGCAAGACTCTTGGATGTCCAGCAGGCTTTGGTGGTCCGGCCATCACGGTTTCTATCTGGTCTAGAAGCTGATCTCATCAAGGAATATGGTGACATTCTGAACCAAGAGAATCTTTTTTGGCAATAGAAGCGCATCTTAGCTGGTTAGTTGATGGGGAGCGTAATTCCAATTTCTTCCATAAATCTTTCAAGCCCCTTCGTTATAGATAGAGATGCCAAAGCCTGAGGAAATGTGAAGGAGTTTGGCTTACTGATGAAAAAGAGTTGGGCAACATAGCTCGTACTTTTTACATTAACATTTACTCCAAAGATATGACAACAGAAAGGGGTATGTGGGTTGCCAATTTTCCAGCACTATTCAATACGGATAAGAGTCTTTTGAACCGTGATGTTACAGTGAAAGAAGTGGAAATTGCCCTTTTCCAGATGGGGGCAAATAAGACTCCGGGCTCAGATGGACTTCCACCTGGCTTCTACCAACGGCATTGGTCGATTGTTGGGAAGAAAGTTACTCAATTTGTTCTGCAGGCATTCAAAGATAAACATTTTCCAGTTCATATGAGTGATACTTTTATCTCATTGATCCCAAAGACGAAGAATCCGAGCTGTATCACACAATTCTAGCCTATTGCTCTTGCAAATATAACTGTTAAATTGATATCCAAACTCATTGCTAATAGGGTGAAGATGTTGATACCTTCCTTGGCTGATGACAACCAATGTGCCTTTACAGCTGGCCGCCAATCAGCAAAAAAACATTATCATTGCTCAAGAGGTAATCCATACCATGCATAATAAGAAAGGAAATAAGAGACTACTGGTGGTGAAAGTGGATCTAGAAAAGGCCTATGATCGGGTCTGTTGGTCCTTCCTTAACAAGGTTTTATTGGCAGTGGGCTTTAGCAAAAATCTCACTGAACTGATTATGTTTTGTATTATGTCTCCGAGGCTTTCAATTATGTGGAATAATCAAGCGCTGCCTCCTTTCCAACCGAGCCGTGAGATCCGACAGGGAGACCCTCTCGCTCCTTACCTATTTTTGTTATGCATGGATATTCTGAGCCAAATGATCAAGAAAGCTGTATCTTCCAAGAGATGGAAACCAATCAAGGTTTCACGTTATGGGCCGGAGTTGTCCCATTTACTTTTCGCAGATGACCTTTTGCTTTTTGGGGAAGCATCAGTTGGTCAAGAACGCGAAATGGACAAGGTGTTGGAGGAATTTTGCTGCATCTCGGGGCAAAAGGTAAGATTGATGAAGAGTGTATTTTTCACTTCTAAGAACACACCTAGGGAGGTAAAGTTAGACATAAGTCGGTGTTTTGGCATTAAGTGTACATATGATCTTGGAAAATACTTGGGCGTCCCAATTCTTCATAAGAAGGTAAACACCGCCACCTATGATTATCTACTGGAGAATGTCACAAGTAAGTTGAATTCTTGGAAAGCAACTATCATGTCCCAAGCAGCCAGGGGGTTGTTGATCCAGTCGGTGCTTACTACTCTCCCTTATTACACGTTGCAAACTATGGAAATACCTGCGGCAGTTATTGAAAATGTAGAACAATATATCAGGAAGTTTTTCTGGAATGAGCTCGATGGGACAAAACGGTTACATTCGATATCTTGGGAGGAGATCTGCAAGCCCAAGGTAAGTGGTGGCCTCGACTTTAAAAAATTGAGGAAGATGAATTTGGCTTTTTTAGTAAAGTTGGGGTGGCAAATGCTTGTCGAAAAAGATAAACTGTGGGTCAAAATTCTAAAAGCTAAATATGGCTCTTCGCTGGAGGTTCAACGACGCACTAATGTATCAGAACGTGGCGTGGTATTGCTAAATCCATGACAATATTGTGTGATTGCGTGCAGTCTATACCAGTAGAGTTGATGGACACCAATTTGGATGTAGCGGACCTGCGTGGATATGCTAAGCATATCTCATTGAGTAAGGCCTATATTGCACAATTGAATCAGGACAGTAGCCTGCAATGTGATACCTGGGAAAAGGTATGGAAATTAAAAGGGCCTTTACGGTCGAATTTATTCTTGTGGAAGCTGCGAAGGAATGCCTTGCCGACTATGTCCTTCCTTAAACGATGACATGTTGTGTTGGAGGAGACTTGCAAGTTTTGTGGTGAGCGAAACGTCACGGATCTCCATGAAGTGCGTGATTGTCGACAGTCTCAATCTATTTGGAAACTGCTTGTGGATAGAAGCATGTGGCACCAGTTTATGACCCCGAAGACGCCTGCGGAGTGGGTTGATATGAATCTGCACTTGGCAATGAGTTCATCCGGAAGTTATCTTTATTGGAAATACGTTTTTAGCGAAGTGTCTTATGGTCTATGGCTTTATTGGAATAAAAGGAAGTATGAAGCTGACGCCCGTGATATCCCCCTGCCCAATTGAAGAAGACAATGGTACAATGTCTGGATATTCTTTTACGCGCCCATCAGATTGAAGTATTTGATTCTCCTGTACAGTCATAGGATATTTTGCTTGTAATGTTGTCGATAGTTTGTTGATGTACAAACTTCTTTGCTTTATTACGGAATATAATATTCGATCTTTTCTTCTAAAAAAAATGGTGTACTAGGAAAGGAAGTTTTTTTTAAAGATGATCTAGCTCACTTGTTCCATTGTTATTGTGGTGATACATTGCATCTAAGATTGTCAGTTTGAATTTTGACGGTTGTAGTGTGTGTTTAGGTCTTGACGTTATCTTTTTACTCCAGAACAGGTTTGGATTCAGTCATCTTATAAACATCAAGTTCTAAATCTCTTATCAATGAGGAGGCTATTGAACGACTCTATTAACATCTTGCACGAATCTACTTTAGATTGGAATGGTATAAGCTTTTGTGGTCAGAATATAACATTTTACATCAAGAAAGGGAAAGTTCTGTTGAAGGAGTCAACATAGATTGTGTAATTTTCTTTACACCGTCTTTCATTTTTACAGTCCAGTAATGAACTGTGATGCGCACCACGTATTGGTACCATAAACAAGTTACTTTCAATGTAAGACTATTTTCAGGTAAATAACTTCATAAACAAATCAGCAACCTTATCAGCAACCTTATCAGTTGCTTCAAAACCCGCTATTGTAAGACTATTTTCAGGTAAATAACATCATAAACAAGTTACTTTCAATGTAATCCATCTTTTTCAGTCTTGTTTCCTGTCATTCCAAATATAACAAGGTTCCCTCTTTCTTAACCAAACTAGAATCCCAATGCATTAACCCTCTGAATTCACATCGAAATAACTAAAGCATGTCATTTGTGTCAACAGCCTAAAACCGATGCTTGATAGGACGGGCTAAAACTTTAGGAATAAATTAATTGAAGGATGAAAACTCTGATTACTTTTTTTTCCTGCATAACTCTGTTTAATAGCTCTTAATATTGTCCCTGCGTTGACTTAACCATAAAAAAATTCTTACTCAAAGAAAAACTCAAAAAAAAAAATATAAAAACTTGAGAATATTATTATTCATCAAGGTAGTTCAAAGATACACTGGTTTGCCTCTTACATATACAGATTATAAAAACCACAAATGGTTGTGGGATTCTAACGGCTATAATGTCTGCTATGACAGCGGCTAGTTGTTGTTTAACTGTAACAAAGTTATGGTGTCTTAAGTCACTGAATAAGTTACTTTAAGGAGTATATAGAAGTATATATAACATAAGTATTTGTATGCATATGTGTATATGTCTTGTATGCACATATATATATGTATGTACAGTGTGCTAATATGTGTGTATAACTAGGATCATTTGTGCAGCAGAATGGGGACATAGATAGTGATGTAATGTAGCACATCGAGTTCAAACAGGCTGGAGTAGATGGATGGCGGCCTCAGGGGTGCTGTGTGATAAGAATTTCCCAACTAAATTAAAGGGAAAATTTTATAGGGTGGCAGTGCGACCGACAATGCTATATGGGACAGACTGCTGGGCCATCAAAATGTCACAATTGCAGAAGATGGAAGTGGTAGAGATGAAGATGTTGAGGTGAATGTGTGGGCATACAAGGCTAGACCGGCTCAGAAACGAGGTGTTTCGAGAAAGGTTAGGCGTGACTAGTATAGCAGATAAGATAAGGAAAGGAAGATTGCGATGGTTTGGGCATGTCAAGCGGAGACAGACAACGGCGTCGGTCAGAGCAATTGAAAGCCTTATTCTAGAGGAGAACAGGAGTAAAGGCAGGCCTAAACTGACTTGGCATGAGCAGATTAGGCACGACCTACTAGATTTGCACCTCTCTGAGGACATGGTCCAGGATAGGAGTTCATGGAGACATAAGATTAAGATTAACGAGGTATAGGTCATATATAGGGATATCTTAGAATATATTTAAGGACATAGATAGACGTAGACACTATCTACGGTTTAGGTTGACTGTGCACTTGTTTGCTTATGTTTTACCGTTGTTTTGCATTACATTACATTACATTACATGTACATATACACGTTATGTGTATTTTAATATCGAAAGCCTTTTTTTGTATTGTCTGAATTCTCTCACTAACACACTAGCACCTCATATCTCTATTATTATACCATTTATGCAGGTACATATAGAGCCGGGGGTCTCACTGGAAGCAGACTCTCTATCCCTTGGGACAGAGGTATTGTCTGCCTACCACTTACCCTCCCTAGACCTAACGATAGCTTTTGCTGTCGTTGGGATATACTGGGTACGGATGATGATGATGATGACAGTGTATGCTTACACTTTCTCTCAAGGTTGGTGTATACATTTATACAACCAAGCTTGATTATCAGATTCTTAAATATTCTTGCAGAAACTAGTTTAGTAAAGATATATGCAACTTAATCATTTGATGATACATGTTCAATTATGATAACTTGAGCTTCAATCTTCAACCTTAAAAAGTGTCTATCTCAAAATGTTTGGACTTTACATGTTAGACATGATTCTCTGCCATGTTGATTACAGAAATATTATCACAGCAAATTTTTGATAGGGAAAGATACTGTTTGTCACAGTCCTTCCATAACCCTCTTTATCTCCAAACCTTCACATAATCCTAGTGCAAAACTCCTGAATTCTGGCTCCACACTGATTCTTCACTCAACTGGTTGCTTTCTTGCTCGTCCATGTAATCAAATTTTCCTACAGATAGGTGCCATATCCAATAGTTGTTCTTATGTCAGTCTTTGATCCTACCCAGTCTGCATCTGTGAACAGTTATTCTGTATTCATTTTTCTTAATGTATAGTCCCTATCCAGGTGTTATTTTCAAGTATTTGGGAATTCTCAAAGCATTCTTTAGGTGTTTATTAGTAGATCTTTCATGCACTAACTTATAATACTAATTGCATTGCATATGTCAGGTCTATTATGAGACAAGTAAATCAAATTTCCTACTAACTTCTGAAAACTCAGTCTGTCAATTGGTGCTTTATCTCACTATTTCCTTGGTTTTTGCCCAGGTTCTATTAGAGTAATGGCTGGCTTACAGCCAAGTATGCTTGTTTCCTAAAACAAGTCCAGAATATATATCCTCTTTGGAATACTAATGTCATTTTGTGTTCTTCCTACTTCCGTTCCTAGGAAATATCTTAGTTTTCCTAGATCTTTAATCTCAGACTCAGTAGATAATTGCTCATTTATTTGTTCTATACCCTACAAATCATCTCCAGTGAGTATTATGTCATTAACATAAACATTAAGAACAATCATTCTACATGTTTTTGTACCCTTAGTTAATAGAGTGTGATCACTTTAAGTCTGTTTAAAGTCATTTTTTTATTACAGCTCTTGTAAACTTCTTAAACCATACTCTAGGTGATTGTTTAAGGCCATATAAGGATTTCTTCGGCTTACATGCCATATATGTTGTTGGTATTATTACTCAAGCTAGGTGCAATGTCTATGAAAACTTATTGTAAGTCTCCATATAGAAAGACATTCTTAACATCTAACTGAAATAAGTCTTAGTCTCTTTTAACAGTAAGTGAAAAAAATAATTCTAACAGTGTTCAACTTTGCTATAGGCGCAAATACTCTAGATAGTCAATTTCATAAGTCTGTGTAAAGCCCTTTGCAACTAACTTTGCTTTAAACCTACTTACAATTCTATCAGTGTTGTATTTAGTCGAGAACATCCACTTACAACCTACTGGTTTAATTCCTCTAAAGATAGGTATCAGTTCACACTTTTCATTCCTAAGAAAAGATCCATTTCCTCATAGACAGCTCTATCTTCGAGTGAAGAGTGTTAAATGCTTCCTGTACATCTTAAAAATAACCTAGTTATCTAAAGAACTTATGAACGCCTTAAAAACTGGATTAAATTGTGTACATGATAAGGAATTTCATAAAGGATGTTACACTCTCTTACACTTTTTCTGAGAGCGATTGGCCTATTGCCTATAATAGATTCAGGATTAGGATAGCTTTCTATTTCTCTAGTTGGTTGAGCAGTATTCAACTGTGAAGATCTCCTAGTATAGACTCTTATTATAGGTAGATTCACTCTTAGCTGGTCTTCATTGTTTCCTATATCTCCAGATTCATTTATAATAATAGTCACTCTGGTATCTTTTGCATGTGTATCATCTCCTGGAGCATTTGATTTTTACTATATCAATAATACTCTGGAAGCTATTATGATACTTCACTATTTTTTGATAGAACATTCTTTGAGTATCAAATTCGACATCTAAAGTTACAAACGTGTTTATTGTATTAGGGCAATAACGATTATAACCTTTTGTATACCTGAATATCTTAGGAAAAGACATTTATTAGACCTGTGATCTAATTTACTCCTTAGATGTGATTGTATATGAACATAAGCAATTGGACCAAACAATTTAAAAGATAAAAACAGAGAGCAAATTAGTGTTAGGATAGTATTCTATGAAGACTTGTTTAGGAGTTCTATAAGATATCACTCTAGATGGCATTCTATTGATTGAATAAGTAGCATTAAGAACTTGTTATCTCCAATAAAACTTTGGAACAATCATTAAAAACATAATTGATCTGATTATCGCCAACAAATGTCTACTCTTTCTCTCAGCTATTCTATTTTGTTGGGGAGTATATGTGCATAAGGATTGATGATATATATCATATTTAGTCATGAAATCTCTAATTGTTCTATCTAAATACTCCGCTTCATTGTCGGATCGTAAAGTTTTGATTGTGACCCTAAATTGATTCTTAATTAAACTGACAAAGTTCTCAAGAATTTGTCCTACTCCTGTCTTATACTTCATAAGGTATATCCAAGTTACTCTTGTATGACCATCCACAAAAGTTATAAAGCACCTGGTCCCATTGATATTGGCTACCTTAGAAGGTCGCCAAATATTAGAGTGGACTAAGTTACATGTTAATTAATATATCTTAGAAGGATAGTTAGTTTTGGTATGTTTATCTAACACACACCTCACATTTGACATTCTTAGGATCAAATTTGCTATATTAATATGACATAAGTCTTCCTAGATACAAGAAGTTAGGATATTCTAATCTTTTATTTGAGATTAGAATCTGGCTGCTATTAGAACCTATACCAGCACAAGAGTAAATACTAGGCATGTTCCTTTCTTTTTAGATTTTTTCTTGCTCTTCAACTTGCAAAATAAAGAGCTCATTTAGTATCCTAACATTGACAATCACCTCCCTCATAATTTTCTTCTGAAAACAACACTCATAAGGTGAGAACAAGGCAAAACAATTGTTATCTTGCACTATTTTCTCTATGGATATCAAATTGAAACTTAAACCAGGTACGTATGATACATCATCTATCAATAGTTTATTAGTTAGCTTGAACATTCCTTTTCCAACAACTTGTAGGTTTAATCCATTTGCAAACTCAATAGACCTTGGATTAGTAAAAATTCAGAACAAAGTAAGAGTTTTTGGTTGTGTGTCATGTGATTAGAGGCTCATGAATCAATGATCCAAGATTGAGTTTTGCTCTTTTGTTTGTTGCCTAAAAGGTCCATTGATGCCTGGATTAGTTAGAGTGGGTTACATATTTCTATTGACTAAGCCGTTGAAGAGCTTCAATTTAGCAGAGTGGGTTGCATATTTCTATTGACTAAGTAGTGGAAGAGCTTCAATTTAGCTCTATGCAGGTAGGGTTGATGCTCCACGTGTTTGCTCACTGTTGTTGATTGTGTGTTTGTATTTCTCCAGTAGTTATTGATTGGCCTTGTTGCCTCCCCACCCTGGTTTCCGATGCGATTTCCAGGACCCCTCAATCACATGTTCTGATTTTTTTTTCTATACCTACACATTGGTCTATCATTTGGCCAAAACTCACTCCTTTCTGGTTTCAAGTGTTGAAGTTTGAGGGTTAAAACTAACAGTTTGAGGTCCGGTCTCTCCAGCTTGAAGTTTTCCTGTTATTAAAGCTGATATCTCAGTGGCAAGTGTAGAAAATGACCCATCATAAGTTTAAGTCTTCTTTCCTCATGTCTTATATCTGAGAAAGCAATTTACAGACTTGGTAGGAGTTTAATGCAAAGTATTATGTTCTTACAACATTAAAATCTTTGTTTAGTCTTGTTAGGAGTCTGAAAACTCTTTTTGTTTCATTAATATTGTTAAATAGGTGATCATCAGCTTGACAAGACCATTGGAGAGTCTCAGATATGTCAATATGTTGCCAAATTCTAGTCAATTGAGTGTTATATTTACTGACATGCAAGTCTCCTTACTTAATGTCATGGAGCTACTCTTCAAGTTTATATAATTTGAAGGTTTTAGCTTTTTAGGATACATCTCCTTTGTTGCTGACCATATCTCAACTGCAATGGAGTAAACTATGAAACTATCACTGATATTATGGGTCATTGACTCTATTAACCGGGACATAATCATTGAGTTCTTAGATTTTCAGACTCTAAAATTTGATTCTGCAGAGGCAGGAATAACATCTCTAAAGAGACAGTCTTTCTTGCCTTTGCGAGTTATGAACATCTCAACTGCTCTACTACAGAATAGATAGTTGTTTTCCATTAGCTTATGATTTATAATCATAATAGGAGCTTCATCAAACGATGAGCTACAGGAAACATTTGACCCTGCATTTGAAGGTTGTTTAAGACTGGAAGTAACTTCTGTTTCGCTGATTTTTGTCATCTTTTAAGTACAGAGTTGTTCATAATAGAAGAAAAAGAAGATTACGATAATCATGACTCTAATAACATATAGAAACTTGAAGATATTATTATTCATCAATATATTTCAAGATACAATGGTTTGCCTCCTATATAGACAGATTACAAAGGGCACAAAATGGCTATGAGAAATCTGAGGGCTATAACGCTCAATATCAGAATAGCTAGTTGATGCCTAACGATAACAAGGCTTTGGTGCCTTAAGCCACTGAATAAGTGACTTGACTTTCAGGAGTGTATAACAGTATACATAAGTATTTGTATGCATATATGATGCGGACCAAGGATCCCATCAAGAGGTCTTGGCGTCTCAAGGCCCTATAACAAGAAACAAGGCCAGAAAATTTAGGTTTGAAGTTGGAAACTTCTTGTTTAAGCATTTGCAAGACGAACCTGAAGTTCATTGGGTTTATTTCATAGAACCAGCTCAATAAACGCTTTTCTTACTTTGGGTTTCTTGAATTTTTGTTTATTATCCTTTTTTACTTGTTTGATGCTTGTTATATCTTTGTTTGCTTTTTAGGGTCTGTTGGAGTTGCCAAACCCATGTGAGAATGCTGAAAAGAGCTGAAAATTGCTTAAACTTTGAGGACATGTTACTCAATCATGCAAACTACAAATTGGGTCATTCAAAATCCAAAAGTCAAGTTCAAGACATGAACTAAATTTATCAAGAAGAAATCTTCTTCAAATTCGAATTGCGTCCGTGGGAAAAGGCCAGTCAACCGAGGGCGCCATTTCAGTCTAAAATCTAGATTTTTTGTGTAACACTTGGAATTTGAATTCTTTAACCACCCTTAAAGATTTCAGGCGTTGTAATCAGGTCATGAGACCAGAATTGATTTTTTTTGTTACACCTTTTGACTAAGATAGGTGTTAGAATCAAGTTTTAGTCTTATTTAAGCTTGTAAAACCGTTGGACAAAAATTCAGTTTTGTTTTTGGAATGAAACATTTCTTTCTTTTCCTTTGAGAAGTTGCCTTTGTTTTCTTGGTTTTGCACTAAAAATCAAGGTTTAGATCTCTCAAAGATTGAGCTATTTGAGGGTAATTGACATTGCTAAAAGAATATCATCTAGGAGTGTTGAATCAACTTGCCTAAGAAACGACTATTCCATTGCAAAGGAGAGCTCATCTAGGTCGATTTTGACACAAGGGAAGCAAGGGGGAGTCCAACTCCTTTATGCGTAAACCGTTGCGAAGGAGGAGGCTTGAGGTGGAGAGTGGATCATACACCGCGCATGCATCAATATATGTATATATGATGTGTGTATATGTATGTATAATGTGCTACTATGTGTGTATACGGTGTATTATTGCAGTATATTTCTGTTGGAGAAAATTGGAAGAAATGGGCCAAGTTGCAAACTGTGGTTAGCAACGTACTTTAAGCCGAGTTATGATTAGTTTCATTAATGATAAGTAGAAACTAATGAGTCTTTAATTATCTACGTAACGAGTAGATAATCTTAGACTTTTGAATAACTCACTTCCGATATCAGGTGAATGAGAAATTAATGCTCAAAGTAGAGGGAAGAATCAACTCAGCTCAACCCGTGCCAGGGCATGGGTTCAGGCTGCGGACTATGAACTGCGTGCCATATGGGCTCAGGCTGCAGGCCGGGATGCAGGGTGTAAACTGCAGGCCAGGTCCTGCAGTTAGCGGGTTGGATCTTATTAGCTGGGGTGAGGTTTGTTTGAGGTTAAACTTCTTCAGGTTGTTGGGATTGACTAAGGTTAAGTTTAAAAAGTTGTTGAGCTTTAAACGTGCCAAGATGAACTGACATTGTTATGATCAGAAGGCTCAGATTGAACAGTTATTTGATCCGATGGCTGTGGGCAAACCTGATGCCAATTATCTAATCCAAGGATTCAGGCCGAGTAGGTATCTGATCCAATGGCTGTGGTTGAACAGACTGTAACAGACTGACCTTATATTTTCCTTTAAATAGAGGTCGAGCTGACCTATACAGTCACTCGGAAAAAATCCAGAAGCCTTCCTCTTTATCTGCAATCTCACTCTTTGCATAATCATCCTCCCGCATATACCAAACACGCTGCATTTCCTAGTCATCCGAGAAGTCAGGACAGCTTACAAGTTCGTTAAGTTCATATGCTGAAATGCTACTCGTCTGAACTGACTCTGTTGTATTCTGGGAGACGATTACTTCCTTTGGTTGAGCACAGTATACTGAAGCATTACGGCTTAAGGACAGAGTCCTGCGCTCACCACAGATTCTCTGCTCAGCTGAGCTGTTGAAGTTATTGCCAAGCTGAGCTCTGCTGTGTGCTGAGCTTAGCTGATCAAGTGATAGTGGATCACTGTTATTGTGCAGTGTTGCCCAGCTGAGCTCTGCTGTTTGGATGAGAGCATTCGTTGTTCAACAGCACTACCGTGCTGAGCTCTGCTGGTGTACTGAGCTCGACTGAAGCGGCTGGTAGCATAACTGTTCTGTTGTGTTGATGTGCTCAGGTCGACAGGTAGGCCATCTGTCCAGAATGCAAATTTAATTGCGCAACCTGGGCTGATTTGATATGACTGATCAATCCTACCTGAGCTGAGCTTGCCTTGAAGGCTGATAACACATAACTACTGTTCTGAAGTGCTATTGTGATCAGGTTAGCTGGTCGGCTGACTGTTCAGAATGCAAACTCAATTGCGCTATCTAAGCTGTCTTGACCAAGCAGATCAATCTGACTTACCCTGAGTTCGGCAGATCGGCCACTGCTTTATTTCACAAGCAAAATGTACAGAAGTCATTTTTGTCTAACCTGAATGATTTCCCAACATTCTTAAGGCATATTGCATTGATTCTATACTGATTCTCGTTGTTTGTTTCTGCATCTTACAGAAACTTAACTGGAGAACGCAAGCTCAAGCTCTGTTCAAGGCGCTGATGTTTAGAGTGCAGCTCCTATGGCATCAAATGTTGGGGTACCAATGACTGCTCCTTATGCACAGCGTCCTGCGACGGCCCAAGTGGAGAAACCGGAGAAGTTCATTGGAAGCTTCTTCAAGCGATGGAAGCAGAAGATGTTGTTCTTCCTGACTGTCATGGGGCTGGCCACGCTATTGATCGATGACCCACCTGTGGTGGATCCTGTGTAGGATCTGACCCATAATATGCAGAACAAACTGTTTGTTGAAGCATGGAACTTCAACAATTATGTTTGTTTGAGAAATATTCTAAGGTGTTTGGACAACTCCTTATATAGTTCGTACTGCACGTACAAAACTGCAAAGTCTTTGTGGCAGACTTTGGAGAAGAAATACCGTACGGAAGATGCCAGCACTAAAAAATTTATTGTCGCAAATTCCTGGATTTCAAAATATCGGATTCCCGCATTGTTGTTTCTCAAGTTGAGGAACTTTAGACGTTGGTAGCCGAGATGGAAGAAGAGTGCATGTTGCTAAGTGAATCTTTCGTAGTGGCTGCGGTGATTAAGAAGCTACCTCTTTCGTGGAGAGAATTCAAAAGCTATCTCAAGCACAAGAGAAAGGAGATGACATTGGAAGATTAGATTGTCCGACTCCACATAGAGAAGAATAATTGAAGATCTGAAAGAAAGCCAAATGCAAGTGCTGAGGCCAATGCCCATGTTGCAGAGGCCAAAAAGAAGAAAGGCCATCTTGGGGTGAACAACAAAGGCAAGCAGATAGCCAGGAAGTTCACAGGAAAATGCTACAACTGTGGCATTCAGGGACATGTTAGCAATGAATGCCGCAAGCCCAAGAAGAAGCAAACCAAGGCAAAGGTGAACCTCGTTGATGCCATGGATGATCTGAACCTCTACATGGTGGTCTCAGAGTGCAACACTGTGGGACATGCGCAAATGGTGGTTGGATACCGGCGCCACAAGACATGACTGCTCCAGTAGAGAGATGTTCACGGATTACCATCCCAGGAACAATGAACAACATTACATAGGGAACTCTGCCTCATCGAAGATCGAAGGCGAGGGCAAAGTTGTTCTGAAGCTAACCTCGAGGAAGCATCTGACCTTGCAGAATGTACTGCACGTCTCTGACATTCGGAAGAATTTGGTTTCTAGAGCTCTTCTAGTCATGCATGGATTTAGACTAGTGTTAGAGTCCAATAAAGTTATTATTTCAAAAAATGGCATGTATTTAGGGAAGGGGTACTTGTCGAATAGGATATTCAAATTAAATGTCATCACTATTGAACCAAAGAATTATTTGCTCCCAGAGGCTAATAATAATTCTTACTCTTCTGTACATGCTTGAGTATTCTTGTTTATGTCATTTTCGTTTGGGACATGTTAATTATAAGTCAATACAACAAATTGTTCATCTTGACTTGTTACTAAAATTAAATTTTGACAAAGAAAAATGTCAAATCTGTGTTGAAGCGAAGATGGCAAAGGCTCCATTTCGTTCAATAGAAAAGAACACTGCACCTTTGGATTTAATTCATACATATGTGTGTGATTTAAAGTTTGTGCAAACAAGAGGTGGTAAAAAGTATTTTGTAACTTTTATCGACGATTGCACACGATACTATTATGTCTATTTGCTAAGTGTCAAAGATGAGGCCGTTGATACTTTCAAAGGCTATAAAAATGAAGTTGAGAATCAAATAAGCAAACGAATTAAAGCAATTCATAGTGATAGAGGTGGCGAATATGATATACAGTTTAATGAATTCTGTTAAGAACATGGCATTATTCATCAAACGACTGCACCATATTCACCTCAGTCAATGGTATTGCTGAACGCAAAAACTGTACTCTAAAAGAGATGATGGATGTTATGTTGATAAGTTCGAGCTTATCTCAAAACTTGTGGGGGAAGCCGTTCTCTCAGCTAACGTCATTTTAAATAGAATTCTATCTAAACAGATGGATGAAACCCTATACGAGCTTTGGAAAGGCCACAAGCCTAGTTACAAATACTTGAAAGTGTAGGGGTGTCTGGCAAAGATTGCTGTACCTAAACCAAGACAAGTTAAAATTTGGTCTAAAACGATTGACTGCATATTCATAGGATATTACATAAATAGTAGTGCACATCGATTCATAGTGCACAAATCAGAAATTCTCGACATACATGAAAACGCTGTCAGGAGTCAAGAAATGAAGTGTTCTTCAAAGATGTCTTTATGAGGAAAGAGAAGAACAATGAAGAAACGATACTGATAAGCGAATGCATGAGGCGACTCCTCAAGGAAATGAGGAACTTTGTCAAAGCAAGCAAGCCAAAATACCAAATTCGTTTGGACCAGATTTTCTAACCTATATGGTAGAAAATGAGCCAAGGACCTTTTCTGATGTGATGTCAACTCCAGAAGCTCCTTTTTAGAAAGAGGCAATTAACTGTGAGATAGACTCGACACTTCAGAATCACACTTGGGAGTTGGTTGACCTTCCACCAGAAAGTAAACCACTCGGGGGCAAGTGGATTTTCAAGAAAAAGATGAAAGAGGATGGGTCTATCGAAAAGTATAAGGCTAGATTGGTAGAAAAAGTCTATCGACATAAGGAAGGTTTTGACTTTTTTGGTACCTACTCACCAGTAACTAGAATCACTTCTATAAGGGTGCTAGTTGCTATTGATGCAGTCTATAATTTGGAAATCCATCAAATAGTTGTAAAGACAGCTTTTCTGAATGGTGAGTTGGAAGAAGAAATTTATATGGAACGACCCGAAGGATTTGTGGTTTCAGGACAAGAATCGAAAGTCTGTAGACATATTAAGTCACTGTACAAACTTAAGCAATCGCCTAAACTGTGGCACTTGAAATTTGATCAAACTATACTAGCTAATAGTTGCAAGATCAATGAGTGTGACAAGTGTGTCTACATTAAGAACACACAGAATGCTTATGTGATAGTATGTCTCTATGTAGATGACATGCTAATCATGGGTAGTACTCGTGATATCATCTTAAATACAAAGAAGAAGTTGACGAAAAACTTCATGAAGGATATCGGAGTTGCCAATATTATTCTAGAAATTAAAATTTCTAGGATAGCCGAGGACACGTGTTGTCACAAACTCACTATATTGAATCTGTTCTGAAACGCTTCAATATGATTGATGTGAAACCACTGAAAACTCCACTGGACTAAGTATACACTTAAGGAAGAACCGAGGCGAGCTAGTGGCTCAATTGGAGTACTCGCAAGTAATCGAAAGTCTGATGTATATAACAAACTGTACAAGACTAGACTTAGCATGCTCAGTAAACAAATTGAGCAGGTTTACGAGTAATCAAAGTGATGATCATTGGAGAGTTCTAAATAGAGTGATGAAATACTTGAAGTATATATTGAATCTTGGATTACATTACTCAAGATATCCAGCAGTATTGGAAGGCTATTGTGATGACAACTGGATATTCGATAGTAAAGATTCTAAGTCCACTAGTGGATATTTATTCACAGTTGGTGGAGGTGCTGTGTCGTGGAAATCGACAAAGCAAACGTGCATAGCTTATTCCACTACGGAAGCGGAGTTTATAGCACTAGATAAAGCCAGAGAAGAGGTTGAATGCCTTCAGAATTTCTTGGAAGATGTGCCTTGCTGGCCTAAGCCAATCGTTTCTATCAGCATACACTGTGATAGTCAGTCAGCTACAGGACGAGCTCAAAGGAGCATCTATAATGGTAAGTCTCGACACATGCATTAGAGACACAATACCATTAAGCAGTTGATCTCTAATGACGTAATTTCCATTGATTACATAAAGTCAAATGAGAATCTTGCGGATCCCCTTACAAAAGGCTTGCCTAGAGATCAGATGTCAATTTTGACAAAGGAATGGGATTAAAGTCTACAAAGCATGAATCTTTGTAGCGGAAACCCAACCTTGTTGACTGGAGATCTTAGAATCTTGGTTCAATGGAACAACTAGGTTATGAAGTTCAGTGAGCACTTACTCATTCTGTTAAATAAAAGTGATGTCTGCAGAAAAGTGATGGTAAGCTAAGGCTTTTAATTGTTCCTATATCTTGATATCAAGTGGGGTATGACAGAATACTCTTAATAGGAAACACCTATGTAAGTGTGAAGTGTTGCCGCTTCTATGAGAATTTTGTAAGGTAAAAGTCCTCTAAAACACTTTCTGAAACCAGGTGGTTCATGGCCAAAACAAACACAATCATGAGAACCAAAAAGGTGTTAAAGGAAATATTGTGTGAGTACTATTGTCTAGGTTCACAATCCCATTCATATGGGGGATTGTTGGAGAAAATTAGAAGAAATGGGCCAAGTTGCAAAATGTGGTTAATAACGTACTTTGAGCTGAGTTATGATTAGTTTCATAAACGATAAGTGGAAACTAATGAGTCCTTAATTATCTATGTAATGAGTAGATAATTTTAGACTTTTGAATCACTCAATTCCGATATCGAGTGAATGAGAAACTAATGCTCAAAGTAGGGGGAAGAATTAGCTCAGCTCAGCCCGTGCCTAGGCATGGGTTCAGGATGCGGACTGTGAGCTGCGGGCCTGATGGGCTCAGGATGCAGGCTGTAGACTAGAGGCCGGGTCCTGCAGCTAGCGGATCGGATCTTTTCAGCTGGGGTGAAGTTTGTTTGAGTTTAAACTTCTCCAGGTTGTTGGGATTGGCTAAAGTTAAGTTTGAAAAGTTGTTGAACTTTAGCTGCGCCGAGATGAACTGAAACTGTTATGATCGGAAGGTTCAGATTGAATAGTTATTTGATCCGATGGCTTTGGCAGACCTGATGCGGTTATCTGATCCAAGGGTTCAGACCGAGCAGGTATCTGATCCTATAGGTGTGCTTGAACCGACTGTAACAGTCTGACCTCATATTTTTCCTATAAATAGAGGTCGAGCTGACCTCTGTGGCCACATAAGTCTTTCTCTTTATCTGCAATCTCACTCTCTGGCATAATCATCCTCCCGTATATACCAACCACACTACATTTCCCAATCATCCGAGAAGTCAAGACAGCTTACAGGTTCGTTGAGTTCATACGGTGCAGTGCCGCTCGTCTGAACTGACTCCGTTGTATCATAGGAGACGATTTCTCCTTTGGTTGAGCACAGTGTACTGGAGTAATACGCCTTAAGGACAGAGTCTTGGACTCACCTCGAATTCTCTGCTCCGCTGAGCTGTTGAAGTTATTGCCGAGCTGAGCTCTACTATGTGCTGAGATCAGCTGATCAAGTGATAGTGCATCACTGTTATTGTGTAGTGTTACCGAGCTGAGCTTTGCTGTGTGCTGAGCTCTGCTGTTTGGCTGAGAGCATTCGTTGTTCTGCACCACTGCCGTGCTGAGTTCTGCTAGTGTGTTGAGCTCGGCTGAAGCGGTTGGTAGCACAATTGTTCTGTTGTTTTGAGTGCTTAGGTCGTAGGTCAGCCATCTGTCCAGAACGCAAATTCAATTGCGTAACCTGGGTTGATTTGATATGACTGATCAATCTTACCTGAGCTGAGCTCGGCTGGAAGGCTGATAGCACAGAACAACTGTTCTGAAGTGCTATTGTGCTCAGTACGACAGATTGGCTGACTGTTCAAAACGCAAACTCAATTGCGCTATCTGAACTGTCTTGACTTGGCAGATCGATTAGATCTACCCTGAGCTCGACAGATCGGCCACTGCTTTATTTCATAAGCAAACTTTTTCCAACAATTTCCACAAAGATACGTTCATGCTTTCACTCCATCAAATGTCGAAATTCTTGTCTAAAATCTATCTTTCACAACTAAAGGGAACCAAGAGGCAAGAGTGGCGTTCTTCATACGAAGAATTTATCCAAGAATTCTCTTCCAGCCTATACTTCTCGACCAACTTTTCTAAGTATTTTCATATTCAAAAGGTCTTAGAGAGTCATAAACGGTTTTTTTTTCATCTTTTCGTTATGGATTTATATTCCTTGTGGCCTGAGGCTTTTCATGACATAAATGATGATCGATGTAAGGATGAAAATACTTTTGCAACATCTTTAATAGCTTTGCATACGTCCATGATTATGATATTGACGATTGGCTGAACATGCGCGTTATCCATGACGCGAAACAAAATAAATGTGCCAATATCCTCATTTGAGATTAAAACACAGCCTAACATAATAGATTGGCCAAGATGATTTACCCAACAAATGGAGAAAACGTCAAAGGTAATCACATCGTTGAAGCATTCGGCCAAATACGTTTCCTAGACGGTCATCTTCATCAAGGTCTATGGCATTAAGAAAATTTGAATTTCGAGTATGTGATGTACTAGTATTCTCCAAGAACTTGAGAATCACTTATTCCAAGTATTGCTTTCCTTTCATTTGTAACGTAAGTCCTAACATCATTATATTCATGTGTAAGCTTTTCATCCTCCCCCGGCCCTCTCTCTCCCCTCCTAATTCAACAACTCAACAAACAACAATACATACCTACAATATCTCAACTCTACTAATTCAACAACTCAACAACAACAACAACAACACATACAAGCGTATCCCAACAACAACAAATTTAACCACAACATTGATACTTGTTTTACACTTAATCGTAGAAGGTTAATCTTTGTTCAATAGTGAAAATAGAATTCATTTGAGGCTAGAACATCTTACCAAAGTGAGCTTTGAATGTAGCTTCAAGTATCACAAGATAGCACCAGCTAAGAGAGTTGAAGGCTTTGCACCTATTGAACATGAAGGCCACGGTTTTGGTGGGTATGAGAAGGAATCATGTGAGCTTCATTACTTGACATAGAAAATTTACCTAAGATGCTTGGAAGGAGACTTACCTAGATGCTCCTTTGAGTTTGAAGATGATGGTTGAAGTGAACCCCTAGCTTCAATGTGTTGGCCGAAAGTTTTGTGGTGGAGGGAGATGGAGATTTGTTTAAGTGTTGGCTTATCTTGGTTTGAGAAGGTGTTCAAGATGGAATGGGAAATGATGTGTTCTTGCAATATAAAAAAACGGGGGGCAAGAGGAAGGGGGTAACCGACGGTGCATGGGTGAAAAAGGAAAAAAGAAAACCTAGGCTAGGGTAGCTTCAAGCTTTTCCTTATTTTATTCTTTCTTTGTGGCATGCTTGTATATTTTATATTTTAAGTATTATTTAGTTAGTTATTTTAAGAATTCTTTAGAAAAATGTATAGGATTCTAGAATCCTCAAGGTCTTGGCCGAATTTTAGGAGGGTTTTGGGTGTAGTTTTGTCCTTTCACATTTGTCATATCCCACACTTATATAATTTATAATGTTATTTATTTTATTTAACTATGATTTTAATCTTACTTTGTGAGGATCATTTATGTTTGTATTCTTATAAAAACGAATTTATTCTAAGGTTGCTTAAGGCCTTTGGCCGAATTTACAAGGTATTACGATACTTGGTGACATCCCCTTATATAATTATTTAGTATTCATCTCAAAAGTATTCAAGTAAAGTAGTGCTAAGTTGAATAACATGCACTTGAAGGAGTCATTGTTTTCATTACGTCACTTAGTCATAGTTTCGAGTACATTGTCGCTGGGGTACAACATTGATTTAATCGAATCAATTTAAAAATCTGATGTTATTTACTTTCAGCACTTTTACTTTCAGTTTTTAGTTTTCTGCATGGTTTTCATTCTCACGGTACCAATAGCAAAATTTTTCTAAAAATCACAAAATTTTGCTGAAACATAGCCACATGTCTTAGCTTTCATTCGGGACAAGTTTCATCCAATTTGGTTAAGTATAAGTCCGTCAAACGTTCATAGTTCTGAGACTAGTTCAATCTGATTCTCAGATCTACAAAGGTTGAGAAAATCAACGTGGTTGGCATACTTATCAAGAGAATTTTTAAGAACTGTTTCAGCCCATTAAATTACACATCGTAAGGGTCATACCATAAAATTTTCAGGTCATTTAGAGTGGTCAATTAATAGGAAGAAATTTTTCATTTTGAAGCACAGTTTCTGACAGATTGACACAATCTGTGCAAAAATGGTTTTTTAAGGGGTTGTACTTAGAGTTTTAATCTGAAATGTTTGTGACACATTAAGAACATTTGAGAGAACATTGTCACTAAATTTCAAAATTTTTGGAGGTCTGGTCAACTAGATAACTCAAATCAAGATCTGAAAACAGAAACTGTTTTCAAAAGTGAGTTATTTGGTCTAAAAAGGTTTAAAAAACGAATTTTCCGCACTCACTATTCAACCCCCTTCTAGTGGTACTATACAGGTCCTACAATGTTTATCTTTATATACCAAATTGTAATGTATAAATTCATATGTGGAATGAGAGAACGAGGCAGATTTCGATTTCCAATCATTCCTTTACATAGTTAGCATTGATGATAGGGCATGGTTGAAGGCATGAAGAAGAAGGAAGGGCCATGGAGTTTTGCAAAGAGGGTTTATGGTTTTCTTTTCTTTCTTAGAGCATACCCTGGTACTGAGGGCTCCCACCGTCCCGGTTCCAATGAACATTGTTGATGTTGCAAATCAAGAGTTCAATAGCCTCTTAGGTTGGATGAGGACTTACGCAGTGACCCTCATAAGGTGTTTTTCCGCAAACTAGGCCTTCGGTCTAACAGCAGTGGAACACCCACACTGTACGTGTTTCTGGAATCGAACTCTTGAACTCTATGAACATATTCAAGAGGGATTTTTTTTCGTCGGTGGCAGAAGGTGAGAGGTGAGAGAGTTGGGTTTGATGGGGTTAACTCAAAGGAGTATTTGGTCCATTGGACGGGGTAGATTGGACGACCAGGATTGCTAGTGGCATGTAAAATTATCCTTTTAATTTTTATTTGTTTTAATCTTTTACTATTTCTTTTTTTCTCTTTTATGACCATTTTTCTGGAACTGAATAAATTTTTAAACTTCACTTAATATTATAGGTAAAAGAAACCGAAACAAATGTGAAATTTAGTTTAGGATTTTATTTTAGACAAATAAAAAACTATGCATGTGCAGTATATACATACAAGGTAGATGATATGTTGGATTGTAACACTTGCAATAAAAACCACTAGAGGGGGTGAATATTGCTTAGCGGAAATTGCACTATTTTTAAACCATTTGAAAATTCCATTTTAAAACTCATTCTGAAAGTTTTCAGAATCTGTACCCGATTTTGTAAAATTCAAAAGTCTCAGTCCATAATTCAAGAAATTACAAAATTTTGCAGATATAAACTTCAATGTGTTAATGTTGCTCTATCCAAAATAAGCAACATTGGAAACGTTTGACCCTTCAAAGAAGTAAAAAACTTCAGATGGACAGTTCGAACTGTTTCGAACAGAAAGTTAGCAAAATTTGAAAGATTATAACGTTTATATACCAAGTCAAAAAGTTTGATTCTTGTGGCAAAATACTCCTTAAGATGTCTAGTATATATTTATAAAAGGCCTTACAAGAAACTGTGGTTAATAAAATGGAAATGCACGTTTCTTTAGAATTGGTCAGGTTGTTGCCAGGATAGAGCAATATTTTTTCAAAGACTGAAAGTCTAACTTTTCTTTGGTCAAATCAAATGATTCTTATTGCAAATGAAAGTTAATTGAAGTTGATCTCTACCAAAAATAAATAATTCTGAAAACATTTTGCTATTTTAAACAGTTGTGTAAAATTAGAGTGTAAAAACAGTGAAAACAGAAAGAAAAGTAAAAAAGGATAAAAACACAAGAATTTATCCTGGTTCGGTCAATGTGATCTACTTCAGTCCCTAGAAACATCTTTCCTTGGATTTTAACTATGAATGATCACATTACAAAGAAGATCGTGCTTGATCCTAGGTTTATACACCAATCCTAATCAAGACTTGGTTTAACACCTCTATACAACTTTTATAACAACACCTCAACCACCTATTAACTTAGCCTTATAATAATAGCTAATCAATCTTACAGATTCGACACAGGAGGTGTATAATCTAGCTTAAAAACAACTCACAATAAGACACTTTAGCTACACAAATCAAGAGAGGAGAAAGAAGAAGATAGAAGAAGAGAGCAAGATGTGTATCTTCTTCTTTTCACTTATGCTCCTATTTATAGTGCGAGACGTCCCTTTGAAGATAAGAGTGCTACTTTGTCACCTTCAACATCACTAAAGCTTGTGTGTGTTCTTTTTAATAGATGTCCACCTTAATATTTTGCACGCTTGGTATCTTCAAGCAATATGATTTTCCCACCAAGGCCAACCAATTTGGCCAAAATTTCCAACTCAAAATGTCTTGAACATTCTGATAATTTCGATAAACAAATGAAGATAATATGAATAAGATAGAATGACATAGTCCTCCTAAATTTAGCTCAACTCCTTATGCCAACATAGGTCATGTGAGAGCTAAAAATATTTGAATTCAAATGGCTTCTTCAACACCCTTGTAGCCGTTGCCCTTGCCTTCGTTGCCATGTTTGCAATTTCTTTATTACCAAGTTGTGTTCTGGTTGATCCATGTGGTATAGTCTTGTACACAAGTCAAAATATGATTGGAACATTATTAAAACATATTAAAGACCATTTTTCATGTGTAAATAGGTGTAGACAATCGAATTCAATGAAGAGAAATAAGTAGATAATAGTTGACATAACTTAAGCAACAAATGATTCGAAATTCCTATATTTTTCTCCTAGTAACTTGTGGCAAATTTTGTTCCAAGAATTCCCTCAAAATCTCTATACCATTTTAGATAAGAGGCCCCAATAAGAATATACAATAATATTCAAGATTATGATAAGATATGACAAGAAAACCGTCACATATTTAGAAGATACTGATTTTGTCTTCAACCTTGAACAAGTAGAAATATAGTCGCAAGATAATCTTCAAGAATATCATATAGAAGCTCCATAATGATGATAATAATATAATCGAATGATAAGCTCAAGTAAAACAAACCATATTGTCCTTGGAGGGTGAAATAACGAAAATACCTCTGAATATAGAAATCTGCAAGAATATCTTTGTTGTTCAGATATAATCATAATAATGACTTAGCAATAATAATAATTGTGTCTGAATTTCTCCTGAGATGTACCTATAAAAACTCAAAACACCACTTTTGCCTTTTTTTGATAAGTTATACAAACTTCCATGGCATGTTAGTCATAAAAACATATTCATACTCATCAATTTCAAGAAATAAAATCATAATAAACATGTATGGAATATTAAAAGCATATATACCAATGGCAACTATTATTTTGTGACATATTGAAGATATTTTTCAAAAATACGTTGGCATCGATGGATTGATGTACCTCTAGTTGAGAGATCGATGTCCCACAAACAGATTCTGTTTTTGATTCTGCCTGACATCAATCGATCGATGTGAGAGGCTAATGTACATCGATCGTGTTGTACCCCACCAAAAATCGTACTGTATCTGAGACTAGTATGAAGTGACGCATTGGAACGTTATTTCTGCCGAGAACATTTTATTAAGATTTATCAACGCTTCTTTAATATTGTAGGGAAATAGTATACTACCTCAAGTATGAAATATGAAGCATGTGAATTGACAATTTAACCTCCTAGGATTCTTAGAATTTCGGCCACAAGGGTTTTAGAAACTCTAAGATATTTGAATCCTTAAAAGATAACTAACTTATAATAGCCTCTTAAAAGGTAAGCCTAAAAGCTTACACATGGAATTAAGTATTCCACTAAATGTGTCTCAAGAGTTTAAGGAAAAAGTTTCCCTCCATTTCCTTTAAAGGCCGTCGGGTACTACATAATAAGGCATACATGAGATCACTTTTAATTTAATGCCCCAACTAGTCACTTTATTTTTCTCTCAAATAAATTATAAAAAGGTCTCATACAAATAATAATTTAAGAGGTTGATCCAAGATTGAAGAATTCTTCCCCTTTTTCCTTTAGAAACCGTTGGATGCAAGCAATGGGAGATAGATGGGATAACCTTTACCATTGACACCTCAACTAAAGACTTTGGTGATCTTTTTTACCTTAAATCAACTAAAGAGTAAAAGAGCTACTAAGTAGTAAATTAAAAGTACACCCTAAGACCCCAACCGCCAGTTAAGAGGCATAATTGGGGGACATGAGACTACTTTTGCTAAAAGGTCTCAACTACTCACTTTAAATGCTTACTAAAGCAAGATTATAAAGTAGTTTATGCATGTAGTAGCCATGATATGATATTATTTTAAGGATGCAAGCAATAGGAGATAGATGGGATAACCTTTACCATTGACACCTCAACTAAAGACTTTGGTGATCTTTTTACCTTAAATCAACTAAAGAGTAAAAAAGCTACTAAGTAGTAAATTAAAAGTACACCCTAAGACCCCAACCGCCGGTTAAGAGGCATAATTGGGGGACATGAGACTACTTTTGCTAAAAGGTCTCAACTACTCACTTTAAATGCTTACTAAAGCAAGATTATAAAGTAGTTTATGCATGTAGTAGCCATGATATGATATTATTTTAAGGATGAGTAACTCACACAAACCGTGGGTTACTAGGAAATGGAGGACTTATGTGATCAACTTTACCATTAAACTCTTCTCTAGCTATTTAGTAAATTTTCATTTAAACACCCTCAAAAGCAACTAAAGCATGATGGAGCATGCTTATGGGCTCCAACCGCCGGTTAACCATGGGGGAAGCCAAGAGACACCTTAAACCTTCACTATAGTTACTTTATCTTAACCACACCTAAAAAGTAACTCAAGTTAGTAATGGTAGTACCATGCAAAGGAAAAGTCTTTTCCTCCTTAAGGTTCCAACGGCTACATCTTAGCCATTGAAGGAAAAATTATATCCAAGAGTCCTAGAATCTTCTCTTATTTATTCAACTCTTCAAGAACTCACAAAAAGCAAAAGAACCAAGACTCCCTACACACTTGAGCAATCCCTCCCTCATCCCTCTCACACGACCAGCCTTGAGCCAAGAAGATCCAAAAACAATCTTCAAGTTCAAGTCTTGTCTAGGTAAGTTACATATTAACCTTCTTAAGTGAATTCCATACTTCAAATAGTGAAGCTCACATGGTATCTTCCTTTCTTGTTGAAACGGTGGCCTCCAAATGGTCCTTGGGTGAAGGTTTTTGAAGATACTAAGAGAGGTTAGTTCTTAGTGGGTTGGATTCATCTCAACCCCCATTCAAGCTTCAAATTGATAAGACAATCTAGCCTCAAACTAAGCTTTATTGTATGATTAAATAATGACTAACATTTATCTCCACTATTCTTCCAAAAACCGTGTCTATTAGGAAGAGGTTGGAGGAAACTTCACTTTGTTTCAAACAAGTTCAAGCTAGAAGGAAGCTCTAAGATCCAAAGAGGCAAGTACACTATAGGTAATCTTGACTTATTTGTAAAGTATGTTCATGAATGGCTAGCTATTCTTAAGATATAAACCTTACTTGAAAATATTAAGTTTAAAGCATGAAAATTTAGTGTTCCTTAAGAAAAGTGGCTTGCATGTGTGAAACTCCCCCAAAGATGAGTTCTTTGCCTACATTAAAGGTGAATATGTTGTATGTCTGAGATAAATATGGCAAAATTTCTCTTTCTTACCATGTAAGGGGACAGTTGAAGGAGGAGGTAGGTGTGAACACGGGTTCTTGTGAAAGAATATGTCTTGTGGGGTAAAAGATGTATAGAATTTGTATGTTTGAATGTTTTATTACTTAGGTGTATTATGTTCATTATGAAAACGAAATATAAGCCTTTCATGTGTAAGAAACGGGATGTTTTGGGGGTTATGTGGTACACAAATTAGATGTGCCAAAGGTAGACTTTATTATGTACAAAATGTGTAATATCAATGTGTGCTATGTGTAAGTTTCAAACTGTTTTTGAAGTGATTTGTATGTATCCTATAGAATGTATTAGAACCTGTAATGTCTATGTTAAAAAGTGTATTTGATTGCTAGTAAGTCATTTTAGAGGAATAAGTTTAGTTGGTACACATTTAGCAAGAAAAGTGACAAAAAGGAAAAATTACTGGAACAAGACAGATTTAAGTGACATGTTATAATACCCGAAAATAGACCATAGAAACGTGCAAATGACCTGATTTTTGGTAGTATGCTAGCCTTGCGTGTTTATTAAGTCTGTGAGTTGGAACTTTGGTAAAAGGACTTGTGGTTTATTCGCAATAAAATTTTTAGTGAAAGCTAGTCATTCCAGATTCTGCATGTACCTAGCTTTAGGAAAATAATTAAATGGCCACTTTAAACCTATTGGATTGCTCTGGAATTTTTATGGTAATCACTTAAGACGTATATGAACATATCCATGTAAATAAATGAGCTTGGAATCACCATTTTCAAGGTTAACACTTAAGTTGAAGTTGGCGGGGCAAAACTGGAAAACAGGAGAGAATTAGGACATGAGTTAGGAGGCCTTATTATTTCAAATTTGGACTCGTAAGTGCTATTGGGCTTGTGAATATTATTTCTTGGTATGTCTACTATAATTTTCAGGTATTGGCCCAACTTAACTAAGATTTTATGGCTTGTAAGCAAGGGAAAAGGTGGGTATTGCGCTGCTGGATTCAGCAGTACCATGTTTGGTAATTTAATGATTGAGGGTTTTATATGTCTTGAAACATTACAAAATTTTTATGTCAAGTAGATAAAAATCCATTATGCATATATATGTCATGAGATCATGAAAATAGGCCGAAATTATGAGGTTTGAGGCCGCATGAACAGAACGTTAATTCTGGAAATTTTTCCAGCTTATGGAACAGGACTATATATATATATTGTGATGCATCTATCCATGAGCTTCATGTTGCACGTCATGCATTGCATCACCATCATTCACATGATTTATGAAATTGAGCTTATGTTAAAGAAATTATGAAAAAGCGTTTTTAAAGAAAAGATTTCAGTTTTGAAAAGAACGATTCCTATTGGTACCATTGATTTTGGCCAGCATAACCCGCTCCAGATCTGGGTTAATTGATCTGTTGATGATTATGACCGTACAGGCCAGGAAAGAATAGACCTGGTTATGATTATTATGACCGTTTAGGCCTGGAAAGAATAGACTTGATAATGATGATTTATGACCGTACAGGCCCTGAGAGAATAGACCTGATGACGATGATTGATCGTATGACTGTTTTCAGATCCGGACATAATAGATCTGAAAGGAATGGTATGACCGCCTCAGATCCGGATATAATATATCTGAATACTCACTCCTCTCGTTTTATTTACGATGATGATTTGAAAGAAAGAATGAAAGAACTTATCCTCATTTTTGTCATGATGCATCACATGTGCATACGCATACATACTGCATTTTTCTTTGGCTAGTCGAATAATTGATGTATTATTACTTAGGCTATGATGATATGTTTAATATCTCCTAATTTATGATCTTAATATGATTCCTTGTCTCTTAAGTTATGATCCTATGCCCTTACGAATGAGGAATTGAAAGTCAGGTATGTTGCAAATCCAAACTTTTTAGGGTTTTGGTTCTTGTGTGTACTTTCCACTTAATTTATGATTATTTATGGTATACTTGCTGGTGACGTTGTTACTCACCCTATTATTTTTTCTCCTAGAGCCTGCAGGAAACAGGGTCGAGTAGATTATTTATGGTATACTCGCTGGTAATTGTCAAACTTTTCTAAAATAATAATAAAATGTATAACTTCAATAAATTTGTTGTAAATATTGAAAAAAAATAGATAATAAGTGAAAATAACTGTTTAACCTTGAAAACCAAAATGGATGACAGAGAGCCCCGTTGCTATCGTAAGAGGACGGCTTCTGTATCTCTCTGATATGCTGAAACGTGTAGGGTAGTAGAAGTGGCTTTGATGAGACCAGTATCTAGCCGGCGGCAGCCTATTGTCAATCAGAGGATAAGTTGACATAGGTGGAAGTAGCGGAGGAGTATGATACTAATACGGGAAACAGGGAACAACTGGATTAGGTGGTGTTACAGTTTCTGCCAGTAAAAATGCTAAGACCGGATGGTGATGGACGATAGTTACCAATCCCACAAGGATGGTCCACGATAAATATCTTGCGGCATAGTAGTAGAATGTACCGACATCAGATGGAGGAAGACAGTCAAAATTGGGTTGGGGAGGGGGGGGGGGGGTGGGTTGGTGATGCAGGAGGAGAAGGTCGTTGAGGACAGTATGATATCATTGGTGGTGGTGAAACCGTGAAGGAGACTGACAGGTGGGGAAGGAATGGGAGGAGACAATCATTGTTTTAGGAAAAAGAAAAAAAAAGGAGGAGATGACTTTAAAAAGGAAAAAAATATTTACTTTGATATCATTTTTGTCAAAATTTAGGCATTATTTAGAAAATTACTTCTTGCCATATATTACAAACAAGTAGTTACATGTAAACATTCAGATGATGAGGTATTTTTAAACTATGTTTAAGGATCTTAGGCTTTTTGTTTAAAATTTCTTATTACTCTCATAATAATTATAAGATTATATGATGGCGAAATCAAATATTAATGTATGATCAATGGATTATCCAGACGTTAAAATTAACGGTTGTTGCTGCAAAAAATTCTACAAGATTCAACAACATTAAAGGTCTCGGAATTTACTCTAGAAAAAACCCCGACGATCAGGTCAGTTACAATTATTTTTATATTTGGAAGCGTTTATGCTGACATATTTAGAGAAACATGTCATTTGTGGTTGTTCGAGAAGAATGTTTTCGAATTCCATAGGACATGCCTTCTGTTGTGTTGTTTGTTTTTCTTGTATGCTTTGGAATGTCAATGCATGTTAGGATCTATAAGAGAGTGTCATGTAGTTAAAATAAGAATAAGAATTGATATTATTAGAAACGTCCAATGGTTGGCTGCAAAAGGATTTTTCTCTTACTGAACGTGTCACAACTTACCCCTCTTTTTTTCTTTTTTTTAAAGATGAAGAAACAATTATATTTTCTCTCTTATTTACTACGGCAATGAAGAATCAAATTATCACCGTAGTTATTCATTTTTCTACTTCTTCTTCCAAGTGCAGGATAAACCCAAGAGGTTGTGGTTTTTTTTCTACCAATTGGGGCTTATGAGGCTTACAGACAGATATTGAGGAAGACCGGACTTTTCGTTTTATTATTATTTTTTCTTGAGTTGTTTCTCTCTTTAAAATTCTTGTTCTGTTTGCGCATGGCTACCATGCGACTCCACATGTTGAATTGCATGGCCAAGGTATTCATGTGACAGATGTATGCTTGAGCTGCTTGTGTTGAGCTGACCAGACTAGTAAGCCGTCCCGAGTCCTAGTACTTGAAATGACTCACTCGCCGTATTTTGCTAAGGAAAATACAAAGCGTCGATACAATTCAATTACACGTTAGCAAAGTAACGTAAACTGATGTCAGTGGAAGTCATACAATAAACATCCTCGAAATAATCATCATTATTATAAATGTTTAGGATAAGCTAATTCGATACAAATGTCAAACGTAGATAATAAATACTAAATCTCCAAAATTACATAAACCTCAATTTTCAAAAGTAACTGTCTCTACTAAATCCTCAACAAGTCCCATCAGAATATCCTCGAATCGTTAGTATCTCCACTCCTGATCATCCTCGAGTTATACTAACTCATATTCGTGTCTATCTGCAAAACAATAACGGAGTACAGTATGAGCGACATACATCGTCCAGTATGTAGCCTCACTATACTTACCATGGGATCATACATATAGAAATAAGTGTTATAAAATAAATAACGATGTAAGAAAATAACATGCCTCTCATTCGTAAATAAAATTTATCGATTTATCCTTACACCAATCAAGCAAAAAGGTCAACGATCACCAAGTCAACAAATTGATAATCAATCACGTGTTAGTACACTCAAAATCGATGGTGCAATTTCCAAATCGATGCGAAGCAATTGAAATCAATTTCCAAATTTGATTTTAAAAATATCAAGTTTTGATGCAATGCGATATTCGATAAAAAATGATTCGATATTCAATCAAATGACCAAATCCAATTCGATATATGGTTCCAAACTGGTCCAAATACCAATGTCCAATATCCGAGTCCAACTCGGTACGATATCAAATCCAAAACAGTTTTCTGAGTCCAACTCGATACGATATTAAAACCAAAACAATTTTCGATGTAATGGCTATAGCACTTTCCTTACAAGTGACTTATACCCTAAGACTTACAAATTGATTTCTCGATAGCCAAATATATTATAGACATCCTGTCCCATACCATGTTGTTACATCTATAGTGCCAAATATATATATGCCCTTGCACCCTGTCCTTGACCAGGTAGTTATGCTCAGGCCCAAATATACATACAGAAGCCCTGTCCCAGACGAGGTAGTTATATCTGCAGTACTCAATAACAAATATGCATGCAGAAACCCTGTCCCAAATGAGGTAGTTACATCTACAATGCCCGACACCAAATAGGAATCAACTTGGCTTACTGATATGTTTTTCTTGTAAGGATGAATTTCAAAATATGCGTGATTTGATTATCAAATGTCGATTTTCCAAACGATTTTCAAAACGATTTCAATTGTTCGATATTTCCAAATATTTTCCAAACGATAAAGTCCAATCAATTATGATCACATCCGAATACAAATACATAATGTCTAATACGATCAAATATCAAATCGCGATTTCTAATGACCTAATAACCACTCCTCACGTGGACGTGTATGCATATACATGCTCACACCTATAAATGTGCATAAACACGTATATACATGCACGCACCTCCCTTGGCCCATTTTTTTTTCCAAACCCACTATCCAACTCACCTCACTCCTCACCCAACACCCTCGGCCTCTACTACCCAGCACCACCAGAACTGTCCCCCACCCAGATCCCTCGGCCTAGCCCCTTCTCACTCCCTAAAACCCTAACTCCTCTCAACCCACTTCATACCTCTCATTCTCCCTCCGAACCACACACCACCCATATTTCCTCACATCTTACACCTCAGGCAGCAAGCATAGTTCACGCCTAACACACTATCCTAAAACTTGTTGTTAAATGCGGCCGCACGTGCTGCATGATGCACGCCCATGCGTAGCCACTTGCTGGCTCGTGTAGCCCACACGCCGACGCCAACTGCTGACGCTGGCCACCAGAATATTCTTTTTTAGATTTTCAACCTATTCCTACTGTCAAACCATACAAATTCCCAAATTTTTGACAATTTAAATTTGCCCAAAATTGATCTAACATACCACATAAAATCATACCGATTCTGTATTTTACTATTCGTATACTCGTCGAAATTCGTATCATAAACCTATGATCATCAGCGTCTGGCTGACATTTACATTCCCCATATCCAAGTACATAATTCGGCAATTGATCACACAACAATTACAAGTCATAATAATATGTTCATATATACATATATATACAAGATATAAAACATATATTACTATATACATGTAAAAGTTACAACTTCAATATACATATCAAATTTCGGACAGTTCATATACCATAGAACACTTAAAATTTCATATCATATGCTCTTGTAGAATTGGCCCACATATATGTGTGTGTGTATGCGTGTGTGTGTATATAAACATATTCGGCCACATACAAACATGTATATACAATCATTTATGCACTCATAAATACTTATGTATAGTCCATGATTTTGATAAAAAACGTACTTAAGGATTTGACAAATTCATAATAAATACAGGAAGAATACTTACTTCAATCGTTTATCCTATACCTAAATATCGCATAAGGTTTATCGGGTTAAAAACCCCACTTTCTTCCTCCTCCAAAGGGTTGGCTGGTTGCTTGATTGATCGGGGAGGGTGGCTGCTAAATTCATCAAGGAGGTGTAAGGTGGATTTCATGTATCTATTTATTTATATATAGGACTAGATATCCTTAAGAGTGTAGGAAACGTATATGGTTAGGCTTTTGGTTGGAAGAAAGTACTTCATCCTAATGGAATGGCAGAAAATTGCATGATGTTCCTGGGAATAGGCTGGCCGATTGGTAGGGTATAATGCGTAAGGCTTTATTTATTTATTTTTTTGGTTAGGGGGGTGTGTGTGTATGTATATATATTGGTTGAATGGAATCAACCTCCTCCTTCTCCCCTTGTGTGGCAAGCTGGAATGGGTTGAATGGGGGTGGTGTTGGCCGATTCTTTTGTGTAAGAATGGGGTGTAGGGCTTTAATTTTGGTTTAGGGAGGTGTATATATATATATATATATATGTATGTATGTATGTATATATATATATGTATGTATGTATGTATGTATGTATGTATGTATGTATGTATGTATGTATGTATGTATGTATGTATGTATGTATAGGTTTCCTAATCGGTTTAGGTTAATATTATAAGGTAAATCCTATTTTAAATCACATCCTACTCTTCCTATGCACATCCAAATATTGTGGGGCGGGGGTAATTATTACCTATATTATTATTGATAACTCTTCCATTTTTCCTTTTCCTTTACCCCAAAGGGTCGGGATGTAACATTCTTCCCTTATTATAGAAAGTTTCGTCCTCGAAACTTGCGTATTATGTAATAAACAACTTAGAATAGTTTTACTTAATCCATTCACCTATTATATGTCACGAATATCATCATATCAATCTAACTTTTAGGTTGTTAAGCCTTCAAACTCCATTCGCACCACTTAACATGTATAATTCAACTTATATTCTTGTAATCTACAATTTCTGAATTCTTAAAATTAGTCATATTCGATCTGCTACCTAGGTAAATAACCAAACTAAAAATATCCATTAAGTATTCTCATATGCTAATCATCCCTCTTCATCAACATAGAACTAAGTCCTCAAAATGAATTCTTGGATATTTATAAACTAGCTTTATGATCATGTCCTTACTCCTTTGGCATACTATCAATAGTCTAATATACGAAATATGTGTATGGACATGTTTTGTTTCAAATAAAGTTGTAGCTTATGTAGATACACTTTGGAATGTAGCTTTAATTATTTAAAATAATATCCATTCTAATTTTTGTAAACACAAAAACCAAAGTATTACATATTTGTTTTCGAAAAGCAGTGTCTCACGTGATACTTATAAAAACAATAATATAACTTGTTCGCAAAATTATTACGGTAAAATCGCATTAAAACGTTTGAAACTTAGCAGTGTAAGGTTTTATAAAATGATTTGAATACGATGCCTTTATTTTTCTAAAAGAGATATGTATATTTTGAAAACTATTGTTTGTTTCATAAAATTAAGTAAGTTTATTGTATGCGGATAAATAACTTTAAAACATTTAATGACAAAATTCTTGCAATAAAGAATAGTCTGAAAATAAAATTAATTTCGACAAAATAGTTATAACTTACGAAAATTGAGAAGTCATACAAGAAATATATCAACACTTTGTTCTAGAAACATTTATATCTTAAGGTTTTTCTTTTTAAAGTTCGACAGAAATATTTGAAACTTTATCATGTCGATATGCAAATACGGAGAAGAAGTAGCCTTGTAAAATTAATAGACCATAAAAATGAAACCAACATAAATACTTATCATTTGATACTGATTATGTGATACTCCTAGCTTAGTTTTTCTCAAATCATGCCCAATGGACCGAGAACCTTAGCTTCTTATTTTCTTTTCCTATGAGCCCTCCAAGTTGGGTTTGAGATCCAAACATTTAAAGGCTTCTTCGTATGTAACAATAGGCCTGTCAAAACTTACCAGATATCCGACATCCGAATTCGGCTGTCCGAATCGAATATGGTAAGAGCTGTACATTCGTTTCACCGTATTCGAATTCGTATCCGAATAGTATTAGGAAAAAAATACGAATATGGTATAGTCATTACCGTATCCGAATATCCGTATCCGAATAGATATTTTTAAAATTAAATAAAAATATATAATAAAATATATAATAATATATAAAAAAATATGTAAAAATATTTGTTTTTAAAATTTTAAAAAAATATATATGAAAATATGTATATGGCCGCGATACGCTTAGGCTAAATTTGCTGATTTCGAATTCGGATATCCGGATTCGGATATTCGAACAAATTTGAAATAGATATAATACGGATTCGGATATCCGGCACCGAATTCGAATCCGAACAAATTCGAATTCGGATGACTTTCTAAATATCCGTCTGGATTCGGATACGAATTCGGATATAGTTAGACAAAAACGAATTCGAATACGGATACTGTGTTACCGTATTCGTTTTATCCGTTTGACATCCCTATGTAACAACACTGAAAGTTGGTTCTACTTCAGCAAATAGACTATGAGCAGAGAGTTTCAGTTTGTTGAGAACCTACTGTCCTCCACCAAACACCGAAGGGTAGGTTCTTCAACGTAAAGAAAGCCAGTCTAGCGAGCCTAGCCATCTGGCGGATATCAAAGTTAGCAATATGAAGCCCACCAAACAACATCAAGATGTGGCTTAAGAACTTCATAGCTATGAAGCCATAGTTGATTGGATGAAGGCGGCCAAATCCATCATGGAGAAAGCTGATTTCGATCAACTTGTGGGTGGTCCAAGCTTCAGAACCTTGGACAAGAAGGCCTCGGCTGCAATCAAGGTAGGGTATTCGCGCTCTTTTCACTTGTATTATTTTTTTCTGTTTTCATTAAACACTGGCCAGGCTTATTGCTTCAGGAGCCATGTTGAGGATGACAGCTGGCCTACGCAATAAAGGCAATGAATAAGGTTAAACAGGTCACCGTAGTAGCTGCTCAGGATATTGCGCTTGCCAAGGAGATGCGTAGGCGACCGAGGTGCTGACTACTATAAGGATCGAGGATCCATCCCAAGATCTGGCTGCACTGTGATGGCTGACGAGCTCTAAGACTTGTAGGAGCAAAGGGTGTACCTTACGCCAGGCCTATTCTTAGGTTTCTCCTCTTTTTTCTTTACCTGATTTGACTACTTTTTTTCTTTATTGTCAGACTTGCTAATAGCAGCCAAGGTCATTTCTAAGAGCACAGGTCAGGAGTTGGCAATCCAATTCGACCCAATCAGTGCAACCGCCACTATGTCGGTCGCTTCCTCGGCGAAGAGGGGTTTAGCGATGAAGCTTGCTTGGCATAGCCGGGAGCCTAGAGAAAAGGAGGAGTGGGCCTCAAGGCCCAATGTAGCCGAGGTTTACCACAGAGGAGCAGACTGCATCCTCCTAGTCTTCTACTACCGAGGTGCCTCCACTAGACGATCAGCTAATTGCGGAGGAGCAAGGGGAGTCATTTTTCCAGGAAGAGAGCACCGAGGTCGACCTTGAAACAATGCGGTGGCTCTACATAAATTCAATGTTGTCGGCCGACATATGAAGGTTCTAGGCGGTGACATTTACACAGTTAGCTGAGAAATTCCATCAAGATATGGCGCTGGTTAGCTTGGTTCAAATCTTCGCCATAGAATTCTATTTTGGTATCTATGTTGACTCATTCTTCTGGTCTTTCACAGTTCAGAGCTGACATATGGAGCTGATGAGCAAGGTTGAAGAGATGGGTAGTCTGCTGGAGAAGGAGGTGAGCAAACAGACCTCCTTTGCTAAAACTTCCTAGGCGTGCAAAGAAAATCACTGAATTGGAGGCTGATCTTGAGATGCTATGTAGGGATAAAGAGGAAGCAGACACTGTCTTAGCCACCCCAAAATCTCAGGCATACAGCTTCACAGGTAAGGCTATTGTTAGAAATGTTCATCACAATGCCAAAAGTGGATCATTCAACGTGGTGAGTAATGAAACATGAAAAACGTTGAATTAATGAATCAGAAAAATCAAGAAACAAAGCTCCAATTATGGAGAGAAGAATCAGAGAGAGAATTCTCCACTTTATTGAATATTTGGAATACACTAGAAAATGAAAACTTGTGTTCGACCTATTGCCTACCAACTGAAATAGGATTAGGAAGAAGAAGATCATCCCGCCAATTTACAAACGAATGGTGAATTTACTATATTACCCTTACTAACTGACTTCCTACATAAAGCAACGAAGGGTATAAACGTCATTTGCGTTCCCTGCTCTCCAACTGCCTCAGAGTTAGTTTCAACCGTCTCTCTCTCCGCTGCACTCCTTCTTCTTCAGCTCCACTGGATATGATTCCACTCCTTTCGTCACTCCATCTCAACCATAGATCAACAATCAATCCAACCACCTAGACATCACCTCACACGGATTGTGCTTCTTGATTCCCATAATCATCCTCATTGTAGCTCTTCTTACTTTGCAGCAACTATCCGGCTGGGATCACACTGCAGCAGCTGGTCTTGTTCTTCAACAGCTATCGCGAAGGAGCTACCCGCCACTCAGGCCCAATCTTCTTTTAATGCTATAAAAGGCAAGCTGAGGGAGACGAAGGAGAGGCTGGCTATTGCCGATGCATATAAAGTTAAGGCTGAACATCAATAGGACAAGCTGGCATCAAAAAATCAACAACTAAAGTAGGAGACCAACTCCTTTGATTAGAGGCTGGTTGAAGCCAAGGAGTCCATAGATGTAGACTTCAAGAGGTCAGATTTCTGATGGAAAATCTTACCATCTTCCAAAGCAACATAGACAACATTGGTAGGACAGGGATGACAGATGCTTGTGCTAAAGTGGAGCCTTCGCTAAATAAAGAAGATCCACATATAGCCAACATGTGCAACTCAACTATCAAGACTGACTCTGAGGCAATACAAACTATTTAGATATGGAGTAGGCTTGAGTACTATAGAGTAAATAGACATTTGTCTACTTTCATATATGCTTTTCTTATATTTTTCATTTCTAAAGCTTTGTAATGTTCAAACTCCAAATAAAATGAAAGTTACAAGTCTTTTTGCTCATTTTTTTCTTTTTTTAGATTTTCCTTTTTGTTCAACTCTTTCTTTTTTTAGTTTATTCTCACTTACTAACCAGAGGCTATGAAGGATATAACTTAACTATAATCACTCCACCCTTTAAACTGATCTGAACAATTGAACCTAAGTAATAAGGTGCAAATACTTTCCTTTATCAATAAGATGCAACTGAAACTGAGTAATAAGACGCAGGTGTAACGAACTATCTGGTGGTTGAGCCAAAGTGATAAACAAGATAACAACCAGACTTGAGACCGTGCAAGTGCAATCACCTCGGACCCTCAAGGCTGCCTTTGAATAATAATAAATTGCAAAGATCTTGAATGATTTTCAAAGAGATGATCACCTTGGATCACTTAGTATAGAGCTAAAGTTGAATAATAAGCCACGTTGACTTGATTTTGTACTAAACTTCAAGATCCAAGTATAATCACCTCGAGCCTCCAAGGCCGTATTGGCTAATAAATGCAAACATGCAGTAATTTTTGCATAATGTATATGCCTCATAGCCATAGAGGCTGAGCCGTTTCCTAGTACAACCCTCTGTAACATAGTCAAATAATAAATTAAACTAGGCTTCAAGTTCAAATACTTGTTATATTGTTACGTCATAAATCTGTCTCATTATTAAGTCTTGTCCGAGATCAGAAGACTTGTTCTGTTGTGACGCTGGAAACTTTTGTCGCGCTAATAACTCTTGTCTGAGCTGTGAAGACTTGTTCTATTGAGCCCATTGATTAGAGTTGTGCCCAATGTTGAGGCATAATGATTATTTGGACCTGCCTTGAGTATATTACATCATGTTTAAGCTACTTCTATTTTGAAATATTGTACACGAAAATGAATGAACAAACTGCACTTGATTTCCTTGAAGGAGAATTTACAAGTATTATACACGAAATGTTCAGATTTGATACATGATAACTTTGTGGAAAAGTCCGACAAGCTAGAGTTTGTAACTTGTAAGCTTCATAGAGAAAAGAGCTAATTATGCGATATGTGTCTTCCCATTTTGTGTCAAGCTAGCCTGAAAGGCCAACCTGACTCGCAGATTTCTTTTGAAGGACGAGGTCTCTAATACTGAATGATTTGTGACATACTTTCACATTATAATATTGAGAAATCATGCTCTTGTACTCCGTCATTCGAATATGAGCTTGTACTTTTTTTCCTTCAAGACATGAAAACTAAAGAAACGATTTTGATCGTTGTTCTACTCGGAATAATTCTTCACTCTACCTGATGTGAAGCCAATCTTGACTTGTATCACGGCTTTAGAGCCTTACAACAAGGCAAAAGGAGTTTCCTTGGTGAAGGTGAAAGGAGTTGTGCGACATACACAGGATGATGGGCAACTCATCTACCCAGCCTCCTCTGGCTTTCTCAAGTAGCTTCTTTAAATCTTCCTTCATATTACGGTTGTCAAGCTCTGATTGACTATTAGCTTTAGGATGAGTGACCTATGTGAAGTGTTGCTTTATCTGCAACTCAGCCGCTAGTTTTAACTAGATCCTCAATAAATTATTTTCTGTTGTGGGAGACCAGGACTCTTGGCAATCGAAAATGGAAAATGATGTGATGCAAGAGAAATTTTTTTACATGTTTTTTTGTTATTACCACTAAAGGCTCTTCGTTGATCTACTTTGTAAAATAGTCAACGACAACAAAGAGACATAACAGATTCTAGAGCACGTGGAAGAAGTCTGATGACATCAATTCCCCATTGAAGAAATGCATATAAGCTGATGATGAAAATCATTTATTGCCACAAACATGATATAGAGGAGCATGCACCTAGCATGCTGGACATTGCTTCACCAATTCAAGAGCGTCTTGATATAGTCTAGTAGTAAATGACTAGATAATATTTGTGTGCTAACGACCTTGATCAAGATTGGTTATCATAGATTCCTAGGTGAATCTATCTAAGATATAGTCTCCTTCTTTTGAGACGGGCTTCCATCATGGTTGAGAGAAAGACCTCTTGTACAAGTCTTCGTTAAAGAGAGCATACATAGACACTTCGATGTGCAGCATTTTGGCTGTGTGCTTTCTTGCATACACGCCCTGCTTTAAGAAATTGAAAATCTTGCTATCCAAGTGCTGGTGTAGTCGACTTGGAGCACTTCAGCCTAATCATAGGCTCGATGCTTCATAAGCTCCACCATAATGTTTTTACCGACGGATGTTGGAGCTGAGATGCCAAACAAGAAAGCATGTTAGCCATTTTGCTGGCCAACCTGGTGACATTTTCGATCTTCAAAGTCTCAGAAATTCTCTTGAGCTGCTCAACCTTAGATAAATACCGCTTCATTTTATCATTTTTTTTTTCGTAACCACTGTCGACCTGGGCCACAATAAATTGCGAATCATTGTGCGATTTAATTCTAGAAGCCCTAAGTTTCTGTGCGAGGCTCACGCTAGCAATCAAAACTTTATACACGGCTTCGTTATTTGTTGTGACGAAGTCGCATATCCATACATATTCAAAATTTTTCTCTTTTGGACTTATAATCAGGAGACCTGCTTCACTACCATCTCAAAAAGAAGACCCATCGATGTGGATGGTCCATCAACCCTTCTATGGCTACTCATCCTCTATAGAAATCCCTTCAGTAATAAAGTTGGCCAAGGAATCTAAGGTCGATAATTTGTGTCGTACTCAACCAATTCTATGACCCATTTTTCTACTTGGCCCGACGTCTCAAGTTTGGACAGAATCTGCTTTTAGGGATGACTAATAAAGACCATAATAAGATGAGCCTGAAGATAGTGTATGGGTTTTCTTACAGCTATAACAAACGGTATAACTATTTTCTCAGCATTAATGTACTGCACCTCAGGTCCATGCAACGGTTTACTCACAAAATATATTGGTCGGAACATGTTAACCACTTCCCTAAGAAGAACAACACTGGCAGCTTTGTGGCAGACCACAAGATATATATACAGTACCTCGACTAGTACGGGCGAAGTCAAGGTTGGCACTATAGCCAAGTAGGATTTCAAGTCTTCAAAAGCCTATTGACATTTGTCATCCCATTAAAACATTGATTTTTTTATCTAGAATATGAAATTATGGGAGTGATCTTTCTGTAAACCTAGACAGAAATTGATTGACGTTTGCACTTTTTTTAGTTAGTCTTTGCACCTCTTTCATTTGCAAGTTTGGTGCATAGCCTTCAAGGCGTCAACCTTGATGGGATTAGCATGAACCCCGTAATTGGAAACCATGTATCCTAGGAGTTTTATGTTGCATACCTCAAAAGTTTATTTTTTGTGGTTTATCCTTTTTTTGGATTCTATGAGGATGGTGAACACCTCTCTCTTAAGTTTTGGATATACACTTTAATACTCATGCTCTTGACAAGCATATAAATAATATAGACTTTCAAGATATGGCCCATTTGTCTGTGAATAAAAACTTGACCAACCTGCGACAGGCGACTCAAGCGTTTTTTAACCCAAAGGGCATGCTGACATAGCAATAGGTGTCTTCTTCTGTAATGAAGGAGGTTTTGTCTTGGTCTTCCTAAACCATGGCTATCTGATGATATCCTTTGGATCCGCCAAGAAAGTTGAAGACCTCGTGTCCAATCATTGAATCCACTAACCTGCCAATCTTTGGTAGCGTGTAGCAATTTTTGGGCATGCTCTTTTCCAGTCAGTGTAGTCAATACACATCCTTAAACTTTTGTTACACTTTGGGATCATCAGAGGATTAGATAACCATACTGGATAGAGGACTTCCTTTATAAATTTGACAGCCAGTAGCTTGTCGACCTCTTCAACGATTATCTTACTACTCTTAATAGCAAAGTTTTTTGCATCTATTTAACAGGCTTAAAGCATGGGTCAACATTAAGTTTGTGCTCTGCAAGGGTCGTGGGAATTCCTGGCATTTCCTCATCTATCCAAGAAAAGGTAATCGAGAATTCTTTAAGTAAATTTCAAGAGTTGGCTCAGCAACTCGACTGACATCCAAGTTTCAATCTTGATCATATTTTTTGTCCACTCAAGGCCTATAATGAAATCTTAGTGTGCACCGTCTGACTCCAGTCCTCGGATGGAGAAATAATATCATCAAGACTAACCTGTTGTATGTATAATTTTCCTTTCACTTCTAGAGTATAAGAGCTTTGAGCCACCTGCAAATCACCATCCATCGTCACCACTCTGACTCGAGATGAGAATTTCAAGGTGACGTGCAGTTGGGATACAATTCCCTTTAACTCAATCAGGTTGGCCTATCGAGGAGAATATTGTAGGTTGACCTATCCTTGAAAATGACTAAATCAACTCACTAGTGATAAGGTGGCCGAAAATGCAACCAGGCCTAATGGCTGCACTACCGCACCAGAAAATCCAAATAACAGTTGATACATGATGCAATGAGCTATTCTGTAGCCAAAGCGCTTAAAAGTTGTTGTAGTACATAATGTTGGTCGTTCTACCCGTATCAATATAAACTTGATACACCTTCACAATATTGTTTGATGCAAGATTGACAAGAATGTCAATCACCAAGCCTTCATTGCTATGACATAGGAGAATTGGATGCTCAAGATCATATGTTAACTCACGTGATAAATTGGCCTTCTTTTAAGAGGATTTTTCTGAAGTTTCAGCACCTCTCAGACATTGGCCGGGATCTCGGCAGAGCGAGTCTCCCACAAATCTTGTAGATGATAGAATTTACCTGGTGCTGACCTACTGCTCATCATCGTCATCATCATCATCATCATCTTTGCACGGCATGATTTATCTTTCTGGCATTTTTCTTCAAGAGGGGGTCGAAAAAATTCTATCAAATTGTGCAAACATGATCTTAGGTCATAAAAGTGTTGTAAATGACTTTTTCAATGAGACGCTCGATTGCTTGCATCTGTCGTCTGTAATTTTTAGTATCATGACAATATCATTATGGTACTTGTAGTATAGCTTAGGATCCCTTTTTGACCTCGGCTCCTATAATGGTTCTGGGTCCTTTTTCAATTGTCCTCCTCTATTAAGGGCATGATCCTTTCTTTAGAGGCAAGCAAAGGAAAACCTTCCCTATCTCAGCCTCTAAGACGGTCAAACACACTATGCTTGTCTCTAGAGTCTTTGTTGGCTTCTTTTGTGGAATCACCTCAGCTGGCTTATTGTAGGCTAATTCAGCCTCTCTCTTCAATCTGTCCACCTCTTCACCGTGGGTGAACTGATAGGGTTTCTCCAAATAGACCCTCAAATATTTTGGGTTCTCCTCAGCCAATTGGGAGAAGAGACGACCTAGACTCAGTCCATTGGTAAACGCAACAACTATGACTCTATTATTATGATCTTAGACCTACATGAACTCGTCCGTGAAACATTGCACATATTGTAAAACTGAGTCCTCTGGTTTTTGTCTCAAATTCATCAAATGTAAAGAGTTTATAATGAAAGGTTTGTAAGACACAAATTGTGTCTTGAACTTTTTCGCTAGTTGTCAAAAAAAATTAAATTGTCTGAGATGACAACTTTTGAAATCATCTCCTGGCTTTCCCCTCAAGTGCACAGGAAAAATTTTACACTTTTGTATGCCAGAAACATTCTTCGAATTCATTGTAGTCTCAAACTAGAAGAGATGATCCGCGGGGTCGGAGGTGCTTCATATGTCTCCATTCGATGCACGTTGAATTTGTCTGAGGCCACATACTCTACGATGTCTTCAGAAAAATGACTTTCCTTCACACTCTTTTATAGTCCTCGCAGTCGAAGATGACTCATCCTTGTAACCATCTCGGCCATAATGAGACAGTGATGTCTGATGTGCGTACTTTGAATGATATGACTTAACTTCCAAGGGCTCTTTCGTGGGTGGCAAAGGTTGGACGAGTGTGTGTTTATTTTACGCTTCAGCTGTTGTTGTTTTTTATGTATTTATATATTTGTTGTTATTTTCTTTACGTACTTATGTATTTTGTAAGTATGATTCCTTTCTGAGAGAAGACGGGTAACCTACGGGTGATTTCTCAATCACTCACCCCTACTATTACTCCCTCCACAAGTGAGCCCAAGTTTGATTATATCTTCGTAGAGGACGAGTTAGACTGCACGAGCTAGGACGAGTGAGCTAAGCGAGACATTTCGGGGATTTGATGGATGTTATATTTATCTCTTTTTTTATCAGACTTTTAGAGTGTTGATTGACGTGTTAGGTTTCGCCAGCCCGAAACATTTCATTTATTTTCGTATTGAGATTATTTATAAATTGAGTTTGACTTTTTAATTATTGTTTCCGTGAAAAATTTCTACGTTATTTCTGACGTGTAAGAAGTTTGAATGACGTAGACTATGACGGGTGCACCGTTCCTGATGCTAGAGTTTGGGAGCGGGGCGCTACTGGTGGTATAAGAACCGAGGCTCCAGATTCGCCTCGGAAACGCAGGATTAACCAACAATAATGATAATAAAACCTCTTTTATTAATAATAAATGTATAACATAAATATCCAAATCATGGCCTAGGGCACATACACTAACATAAATCATCGTCCAATTCATTATCACTATTAATATCATCATTATTTGTATGTGACTCAGTTGATATGAAAGTAATAGACTTATCGGATGATTTAGATGATTCGGACTTTCGTTGGTTCAGTTTTACCTCGTAAACTTTAAGTGAACCGATCAATTCATCCATTTTCGTGATTGACTTTGTCTCCTCGATTGCTGTTACCTTCGGATCCCATTCAAAGTCATGATTGAGAAATATGTTTGGATAATTTTCAAAGTCATGATTTTAAGTGATGAATACTTAAAAATGTTACACATAGTGTTATATGTGATTAAAAGTTGAATAAGTTGAACAAGTTGACATCGATCTCTCAGGTTGTTGCACATCGATCGATCCATGTACATAGATTTCTCACATCGATCGATCTATGTAAGGCAGAAAAGTTTAAGACATTTCTGTGAGACATCGATCTCTAAACCTGAGACACATCGATCGATCAATGTACATCGAACTCTCACTTCGATCGATCGATGTAGGTCAGAGACAAAACTTGAACCTTTATGTGAGACATCGATCTATGAAGCTGAGGCACTTCGATCGATCGATGTCTAGAGTTTTTAGAAATAATTTTCTAAAATGTGATAAAATGGTTGTTTTCATTTGTACATGATTTATACATGCTCATTATGTGCTTATTATGTGTTTTTGGTGATTATTATTATCTTGTGACTAACGTGCCTTGGAAGTTTCTACAACTTACCAGAAAGGGCAAAATTAGTATTTTAAGTTTTGTAGGAACATCATATGGTGAAAAATATTTCAAGTGCATATTATTATCTTGGTTATCATGACAAAGGTGGTATTGTGATTATTTCTGACCATCGGGGGCATTTCTGGAGTTTTCTCACACCAGGGGTATTTTGGTCATTTTATCCCCAAGGGTATTTTTGGTATTTTCACTCAAGGAATCTCTTGAGCATATTATTATATTCATTCTGGAGCAGTGTTATTATTATTTTGAAGATTATATGGTGATCTTATATCTTATTCTCTCAACCGATGATATTATTGACTATAGCTGGATATGTGACGATTTGAGATGTCACATTCTATTTTTTCTTGAAGACTCTCTTATATATGTTATAAGAGGATATTAATCATCATCTTTTAGAGATTACAAGGTGTCCTTGGTGCAAGATTCATCACAATATGTAAAGGAGAAGAAAGTAGGAATTTTGGTGTTATATGTTGACATAATCTTGTCAACACTTATTCATTATTTTGTATTCACAAAATTTGAGTTGGTATACATATATACAACATCAAAAACGTCCATAAACAGGTGGAGAAGGTGGTGTACTCATTTTATGACTTTTGGACAAGTGGAAAATTCAAAAACAAGCTAGTTGGCAAAAGTTGCCAACTTGAAATTTCAAATTTGAATGTAATGGAGACAAGGTTGTTGGAGATGATTATGGAGGTGCTTTAATTCAAAATTCTCAGCCATCACATGGTCTAAAAATTGGAGAGAATATGCCATCTATTCACACTATAAATAGGAGGCAAGGTGAAGAAGAGAAGACACACACTTGAAAGCAAAATTGAAGATTGTTATCTTGCTATTCTCTTCACATATTTTCGTTCATACTTTGTGTAGCTAAGGTGTTCCAATTTTCTTTGTTGTCCAGCTACACTATACACACCTTCTTGAGTTGGATTTGTATGATTGATTAGCCAAATTTATAAGGCTACAGCAATAGGTGGTAGAGGTGTTGTAACCAAGAGTTGCATAGAAGTGATTATCCAAGTCTTGAATAGTGTTGGTGTATAACCCAAGGATCAAGCTTGGCTCTTGTTGTAAGGTGTTCATTTGATAGTGAAATCCAAGGAAAGGTGTTCCTTGAGACTGGAGTAGGTCACATTGACCGAACCAGGATAAATTCTTGGTGTTCTTCTCTTGTTTCTTTATTTCTATTTTCTGCCCTTTTGACTGCAGTTTTCACACAACTTCTCACAATTTGAAAAATAGCTAAACATTTTCACAATTCGTGATTTTTGGTGGAGTTATACTTCAGACTGTTAGCTTTTATTTGCAACAAGAATCACTTGATTTGAGCAAGGAAAAGTTAGTCTTTCAGTCTTTGCAAGATAACTGCTCCAATCTTGATGCAATCTGACCAGTTTTGAGAAAACTTAAATTCTGTATTTTTCAAGAGTTGGTTAAGGTCAGGGCCTTTTGGAAACTTCATCTACACATCCTAAGGAGTGTTTTGATATAAAGATCAACCTTTTTGGTTGAGTATTCAAAGAGAAACACGTTTTGCAAAATCAGCAACATTCTGTCCAATTCTGTCCAGATTGACCATCTGAATCTTTTTATTTATTTGAAGGGCCAAATGATCTTATTTTTGTCTGATTTTTGGATAGAGTCTTATTAGCTCATTGAATTTAAATTCTGGAAAGTTTCATAATTTTTGGAGTTGTGTACAATTATTTGTGAAGTTTTGAAAAACGGGTTCTGAATCTGAGGTGGTTTCAGATTCTGTTTTCAAAGGGGATTTTAACAAAGGATTGTAGTGTAATTTCTGCTAACCACTATTCACCCCCCCTCTAGTGGTGTTTATTGCAGGTGCACGGTCCAACATTTGGTATCAGAGCCAGACCAACACCACTAAAAAGAAGCAAGATTCAACACCATACGAACAATACAAGGCCAAGAAACAACGATTCATTATATACTGCTTGTCTCAAATCCAAGGTACATACTATGGCTATTGTTTCTCACAAAGGTGAGTTGGAAGGTATGTCTACACAACGCCCTCTTCTTTTTTATGGCAATAATTTTGTTCATTGGAAACTAAGAATGAAGCTATTCTTGATGGCTATAGACATCGATTTATGGTCTATAGTTGAAGATGGGCCGTACATTCCAACGAAAGTTACACAAGTTAGTGAAGTAACTCAAGAGGTTGAAAAATGTAAAAGTGAATGGTCATCAGATGATAAAAAGAAAATGTTCACGAATGCTAAAGCTATGCAAATACTTTTGAATGGACTTACAACTTCTGAAGCAGGATATGTGTCAAATTGCACAAGCGCACACGACATGTGGAAATCACTTGTATTAAAGCATGAAGGTACTAGTGGTGTTAAAGAGTCAAAAATAAACATGCTTATGACTGAATTAGAGACTTTCAAAATGTTGCCAAACGAATCCATAACATCTATGGATTTGAGGATTACTAATATTTTCAATGCCCTTGAAGCTTTAGGAAAGTCATTTTCGAACAGTGAAAAGGTTCAAAAGGTGTTACGAAGCCTCCCTGCTGAATGGGATCCAAAGGTGACTGTAATCGATGAGATAAAGTCAATCACTAAGATGGATGAATTGATCGGGTCTCTTAAAGTTTACGAGGTTAAATTAAACCAACGAAAGTCTGAATCGTCTAAGTCATCCGGTATGTCAATAGCTTTCAAAACAATCGAAACACATGCTAGTAACGATGATAGTAATAGTGATACTGAATTAGACGATGACTTGATATTGATAGCTAGAAAACTTAGAAAGTTTTTCAAACGTCCAAATAGGAATAGACAACGTGATTCTTCTTCTTCTTCTTCTTCTTCTTCTTCTTCTTCTCAACCTAGGAAGAATAACACAAACAAATGGTATAATAAAGAATTAAAGTGTTATGAATGCGTCAAAAAGGACATATTTCATATGACTGTCCCACGAAGAAAAATAATAATAATAACAACAATAATAAACAAGCCAAGGATAAGGAGGCTCAAACGACAAAGGAAAAAGAGTCTAAGGCAAGAAAAGGGAAACGAGCAATGAAGGTGAGCAAATGGAGCGACTCATCCGACTCAGAATCCGAAACTGAGGAAGCTCAAGTCTGCTTCGTATCCAACGAGGTATGTTCTTCTTTTGATAGTGATTCCGATAGTGACATGACATTTGATGAAATGTATGAAGAATTCTTAAGAATGCATGCTCACTGTAAGAGGCTTTCTAAAGAAAAGAAGAAACTAGTTGAAGAAAATGACAAGTTGAAGACGTCCAACTTGGAATTCTCCGATCAACTAGAATCTCTTAAACAAGAGTCTACTAATACTCTTGATTCTTTAGAGAATAAAATTGAATCATATAGGAAAAATGAACAAAAGTTACAAATGGAAAATAAAATGTTAAAATCCAAGTTAGAAAGTTGTGAAAATGAAATAGTACAACTTAAGTCTTCTAAATTTACCTTAGAAAAAATGATAGAACAATTTAAATCTGGTGCAAATATGTTAGATACACTTATATCATCACAAAAGTATGGACATGATAAAACTGGATTGGGATATAACGAAGAAGATGAAAAATTAGATAAAAAGACTAAGTTTGTATCATCAAATACGAAACAACCTTATAAAGTTATAAAAACAAACTTGTCTGCTAAATCTTCTTCTACTTCTTCTTCTTCTTATTCAAAGATAAAAATGCAGCATGCACCCATAAAAACACACACGCATAACTATACATCTAGGCCAAACTTTGCATCTAGACAATCTAGAAATTATGCCTACATGTATACAAATGCAACTAGACCGAATAAAATGCATACAACTTATTATGAACCTAAATATAGGCAACACTCTTATAAGTCTTATAGAAATGCCTACAAACACACTTATATAGCGCCATATAAGAAACAAAATCGCATGCCTTATGCACATTATAAAATTCGGCCATCCTATAATGATTATCAACCATGGCACAACATGTATAACAATGTATCTTCACTTATGTGGAATAATCATGTATATGCTAATTCTTCTTATTTTCCAAATAATAACAATGCTAAAAATGTGCCTAGAAGGTATATTCAAGTTTGGATACCTAAGGGATATCTAAACAAGAATAGTGCCCCTAACATTCAAGGACCCAAATAAAGGGTACCTAAAACTTTGTCTCCATTGTAGGATAAACGCAAGGAATGTAAGAAGGAGGCAAAGTCAAAGAATCTAAAAACCAAATGGTTTTTAGATAGTGGATGTTCGAGGCATATGACGGGGAACCCCAAACTATTCATCGAATTGGAACATATCAAGAATGGAGGAAAAGTAACATTCGGTGACAACAACAAAGGACAAGTTGTTGGAAAAGGAACAATTGGGGACCCTAACACATTTCAAATACGAAATATGTTATTAGTAAGCAATCTATCTTATAATTTACTTAGCATTTCTCAACTTATAGATTGTGGTTATAATGTCTCCTTTCTTCCCAATTCTTGTGATATAATAAATGAAAAGGAGAAACGGTTTTAAAAAGAAATAGAGATGGAAATATTTATACTCTTACCTTAGATAACATGTTAGATGCTAAGGTTAAGTGTCTAATATCACATGACTTAGATGTATATTTATGGCATAGAAGATTAGGCCATATAGGAATTTCAACTATTAAGAAATTGTCTAAAAAGAATTTAATTAGAGGAATGCCTAAGTTAGACTTAGATAATTTTCAAATGTGTGAAACATGTATTAAGGGAAAACACATTAAAGAAACCTTAAAACCGAAACATGAAGTGAGTACTAGTCATGTACTAGAATTGCTTCACTTAGATTTATTTGGCCCAAGTAGGACAAGAAGTCTAGGTGGACACTACTATGTGTGTGTCATAGTAGATGATTACTCACGCGACACATGGACATTATTCTTAAAACACAAAGACAATGCTCCATTAGCAATCGAAACCCTTATTAAGCAACTTGAAAACATTTATGAAGAAAATGTTAAAAGAATTAGAAACGATAGAGGTGGAGAATTTAAAAACAAAGACATAATCAAATTTTGCGAACTATATGGAATCAAACATGAATTCTCACCACCTAGAACACCACAACTCAATGGAGTTGTTGAACGTAAAAATAGAACGATTCAAGAAGTTGCTAGGACAATGCTGTGTGAAAATAAATTACCTAAATATTTATGGGCTGAAGCTGTTAGTTGTGCATGCTATATTATAAATAGGCTCACTATTAGAAAGAAATTAAATAAAACGCCTTATGAATTGCTAAACAATAGACAACCTAAGATAGATTATCTTAAAGTATTTGGATGTAAATGTTTTGTGCTGAACACTAAGGATAATCTAGATAAATTTGAACAAAAGTCTATTGAATGCAAATTTGTTGGGTATTCAACTAACTCAAGAGCATATAGGTGTTATAATCCTGCATCTAGAAAAATAATTGAATCCATACATGTGAAATTCAATGAAAATGCATGTTTTGAAGTTAGTGATAAACATCAACATAAACAAGAAACAAATGTTGAAAATATGTTTGATGATGATGTATTACTTGAGCCTGTACTTGATCATCTAGAACCAACTCCCCCTGAACAAGACAAACATGAACCCTTAGATGAAATAAATCAAGAGACTCTGCAATTAGAAGATACAACTAATGATCCAATTACATATGATAACGTTCACACTAATGAAATATTTGAACAAGATGAGGGTGAACTTAATTAATCTAGGAATTGGTGGCACCCTAGAGAAGTAATCATTGGGGATCTAAGTGTTGGGGTTAAAACATGTAGAAATATAAGTCAACTTGAAGGACATAGCTTAATCTCACAATTAGAACCTAAGAACGTAAAGGAAGCCTTAGGTGACATATCATGGATAGATGCTATGGATGAGGAATTAAATCAATTCACAAGGAACAACGTGTGGGACTTAGTACCTAAACCTGAAGACAAGTCTATCATAGGAACTAAATGGGTTTTTAGGAATAAAATGGATGAACAAGGAAATATTGTAGAAATAAGAGGGTTTGAGTGATTTCAAAATAAGAAATTTGAATGCATATACATATATATAAACGTTGAATGCATATATATATATATATATATATATATATATATATATATAAACGTGCATAAGTGTACATGTATGCATGATAACTTGCCATTACTTGCCTTATTTAGCTTATATACTATGTTGCCGTACTAACGAGCCATGAAGCATTAAAGCTTACATCATATGGCAAACATTTGTTGTGTTTATGCTACTTTCAGGTGCCACCATTAATGAACTAAATTAGTTCATTAAGTGAAGTACTTAGTTTAATAAACTAAGTAGTTCATTAAAGGAAGATTTATTTGGAAAAGGCACAAAGGCAACAAGGCTAAGGAAGGAAAGTTTTCTCCTCCTCCCCACATTTAATTCACACGCCTATACATATATAAATATATATATTTTCAGATTTTTTGAAAAAGGCACATACACATGTATTCCAACGTACTACCGACACGTTATATATCTTACGTACGTACGTTAACGTCACACCACTATACTTAACTCATAATTATGAGTATATTCAGGTCTTATATCATATGATATAAGATATGGTGATGACAAAGTAAATACGACACGATAAAAGGTTCTAAACCGAAATTTGTCGTATCGGGCGAATACCGAAACTTCGCCAACGTGTCACGTACTTGCCATAAATAAATGGCCAGCCCATATACATCAAAAATTGATGATAATTTCGTGATATACATGATTTATTCAGCCAAAAATACTTTCCATGTTGGCACACACAAATTACTCCACATTTAGGCCAAAATGTGAAGATTCCAATTTTAATTTTATCACATGTTAATGGTACCATTTTAAACCAGCCAAGTGCTGAGATTTAAAGTATATATTATATATATTATGTATAACATAATATATATATCATGTGCAAAAGTTGGAATTTAAATTAGAGAAAAATCGGGTAATCGATAAATATCGAAAATTCGATTTTCTACGCACATAACATGGAACGTTTTTCTTGAACATCATGTGACACGTATCTAGACACTTTTTACATATAATATACATCTTAAAGTGTTCTAGAAAATTAAATTAAGGGCTGATTGGAATATTACATGTGTGTATTATTAAATGTGCACTATTTTACAAAGTTAACAGAAATAAATTTCAGCACATGTATATACATCTTCTAACGTTACATACAGCTGAGATGGAGCACATGTGGAGCCTTGTTGGCATATTGATTGGTCAAGGATCAATCATACAATATTGATGAATCAAAGAGAGAAGCTACGAAAGGTAAGTATTCAACATATATCTCTCTTATGTCACATGCTGAAAATTTCAGCACACTAACATTATCATGGCCGAAATTTTAAGATTAAAATACATATATTGTGTGTATTGAATTGTGAGGATAAATTGAAGATGTTATGCAAATGATTTGAATATTATGTAAGGTAATTAAGTGTGATGTTCTACATATCACACATGCTGAAATTTTTCAGCATGTGTGAAGTGATGGTGGCCGAATGTTAACCTATTTTGTGTCCAAATTCATTTCTCAATTGATAGCAAGACTTACCATGTATTGTTAATTCATTTTTATGGTGAAAAATCAAAGAATAATGGGTATTATCTTGGATAAAAATGGATGACGTAAAAGCTGAAAATTCAGCATGGAAATTATGCCTTATGGCCGAAATTTTGAATGGAAAAGGAAGAGATTTCTTGTCTTGCAATTTATGATGGAATTTGTGATTTATGGTATGAATTTATGGTTGATTTTTTGGCACATTTTAAGTGATTATTTCAGAGTATTTCCATGTCATCTTGATGACAACATTGAGCCAATAAAGAGGTGCCAAGTAAGCGAAGACTAAATGATGATCCAATAGAATGATGCCAAGTAAGCAAAGCATTGTCACCATGATGTCTTACACTCTCTCAAGCACTTAAAAGGAAATTTTCAAGAGGGGAGAAGGCATAGGGGGGGACGGCTGGACTTCTTAAAAGAAGGAAGAGGAGAGCAAAAAAAAAGAAGCACAAGCATTGCATTCTAAAGAGATCAAATAGCCAAGCTCTTCTTCTCCTACATCTTCTTTCTTTCTCTTTTCTTTTAAAGCCTATTGTATTCATATTCTTTCAATCTTGAATAGGCTTGAGATAAACCACCATTCATACATCTTTGTAAAAGATTGATCAAGGTGTGATCAATCTTCAATCTAGCGAGGTGGTGGTGTTCGTGTGAATTGTACTCGACATACAAGGTTTGTAAAGGGTTGGAGTTAGGTGTAACTCTATCAACCCTGCGGTAAGGTGTACTGCGTGTGTGTGATTAGTGTGAACCAAGGAAGGTGTTCCTTGAAGACTGGAGTAGGTTGTTTATAACCGAACCAGTATAAAATTCTCGGTGCAATTTACTTTCAGCATTTACTTTTCAGTTTCTGCAGTATTTATCCGTTTTGTTCACGTTCTTAAAAATAGTAAACGATTTCCAAAAATTATAAAAATTTCCAGAAACATACTCACACGTTCTAGGTTAATTTGGCACAAGTTTCAACCCTTTTGGACAAGTATATGTCAGTCAAACATCAAAAGTTCTGAGACTAGTGCAGTCTGATTTTCAGACTTGCAAAGGTTGAGACTTTGATTGTATTTGACCTACTTCCCAAAAGAATTTTCCAAAACTGTTTCAACCCATTCAAATATAGTATATAAAGAGTTAGTTGTCAAATTTTCAGATCATTTGGACGTTCACACAAATAGGAATTAATTTTTCAAAACCATCTACCGTTTCTGGCAGATTTGCACAATCTGAGTACCAACGGTTTTTGAAGGGGTTAAAGGTTGAATTTTGATTTGAAATTTTTAGGGGATCCTCATAACATCTGAGGCTAAGTTCTCTCAAACTTTCATAATTTTTGGAGACCTCTAACCTAGTTTTAAAAACGTTTTAAAACTGGTCCTGAAAACAGAATCTGTTTTCAGAACTTGAATTGGTTAAGTTTAAAGAAATTTTAAAAACCATATTTTCCGCACCATCTATTCAACCCCCCCTTCTAGTGGTGCCTTGCAGATCCTACAAGTGGTATCAGAGAGCAGGAATACTCACTTCAAGGAATCCAACGATTCAGTGAGATGGCATCCACAAATCTCAAAACCGAGCAAGAAGGTATGTCGAGCCAAAGGCCTCCACTTTTTGACGGTGAGTCGTTTATTCAGTGGAAACTTAGGATGAAGCTTTTTCCTATGGCTATAGATATAGACCTTTGGTCAATCATTGAAGATGGTCCTTATGTCCCATCTAATGTATCCACTGTAGACGGAGTTACTTTAGAAGTTATTAAAACTAGACAAGAATATACGAGTGATGATAAAAAGAAACTTAGTATGAATGCTAGGGCTATGCAATTGCTTTTAAACGGATTAAGTAAAAGTGAGTCTAGTTATGTGTCAAACTGTTCGAGTGCACAAGAAATGTGGAGGATACTAGAAATGAAACACGAAGGCACGAGTCAAGTAAAAGAGTCAAAAATTAATATGCTTATGTCCACTCTCGAGTCCTTTAAATTGTTGCCTAATGAGTCTATTGTAGATATGGATCTTCGTTTGACTAACATCTATAACTCTCTTGAGTCTCTTGGTAAGGCTTTTACTACGCAGGAAAAGGTACAGAAAGTCCTACGAAGCCTTCCCTCTGAATGGGATCCTAAAGTGACTGCGATAGAGGAAAGCAAGGAGACTAAATCAATAAAGATGGAAGAACTAATTGGCTCACTCAAAGTCTATGAAAACAAACTTACTATTCGGAAATCGGAATCATCTAAACAAGGTAAAACCATTGCTTTTAAATCAAATGAATACGTCTCCCCTCCCTCCGATCACGTAGATGATAGTGATTTTGAATCGGATAATGATGACTTAATCCTATTGGCTAAAGGACTAAGAAGATTCATGAGAAAGTCATTTAGAAATAAAAACAAGGGCACTACATCTAAGAGAAATAAAAACAAATCAAATGATAAAGACATTAAATGTTATGAATGCGGCAAACTCGGACACTTATCATATGACTGCCCAAACAAAGAAAAGCAAACTAATAAGTACCCTGACAAGGAGCGGAACAAAAATAGACTCGTCTCAGATCCTAAACAAAGGAAACGTGCACTAAAGGCCTCCACCTGGAGTGACTCATCAGATTCTGAAACTGAGACCGAAGAGGAGACCGCTCAAGTTTGCTTTGCTTCAAAGGCATCTAATGAGGTATCATCTGATTCTCACTCTGACTCTGAACCTTCTTATGATGATCTTTTTAGTCAATATCTTGAATTGCATAAATTTACTAAGACTCTCGCTAAAGAAAAGAAACGTTTAATTGAAGACAAGAAACTGTTAGAATCTTCTAACGAGAATCTTGTCGCTCAATTAAGCGATTCAAAGAAAGAGTCTTCATGTGTCATCACTGCATTAAAAACCGAGATTTCATCATTAACTACTCAAAATAATGAAATGAAATCCGAGATTTCAAATTTGAAATCAAGGAATACAGATTTAGAGAAAATAATGAAACAATTTGATACAGGGTCAAACATGCTGCATCGCATCATATTATCACAAAAGCATGACAGTGACAAAACTGGATTGGGATACGTTGATACTAACGAAGTATCAACCAAACCAACCAAGTTTGTTGTGTCTAAGAAAGTAGACACTCCTAAGCCGCAAGTGGCGTCTAAGATGACGCAAAAAGTGCCCCCTTCCTCACGTCCCACTCCATCATATCATGTGAAATATAACGTTGTACCATATAGATATGAAAAGAGAAGAACAATGCATACACGAAATACATATCATCCACGCACTATGCACACACACACAAGGACATATCAAAAGCGTCCTTCATTCAATGAGTATAGAGGAGTCCTTGGGCAAAGACCCAAAGTACATGCGCCACATGTATATTATATTGCACCTTCATCTACATTCTTGCCATTTGATAGACCGAGAAGGATCACCCAAGTATGGGTACCGAAAGGTACCTTTACCAAAAGGTGATTAACTAACTCGAAAGGACCCAAAATTAAAAGGTTACCTAAATCACTTTTCCACATTGCAGGGAGACCACACATCGAAAGATACATCAATAAAGTGGTTCCTTGACAGTGGTTGCTCGAGGCACATGAAAGGTGACCCGAGCCTGTTCTCCAAATTAAAGAAGGTCACAAAAGGCGGATCCGTGACCTTTGGAGACAACAATGAGGGCAAGATCATTGGAAAAGGTACGATTGGCAATCCGATCACACTCCAAATCTCCAGCGTATTTTTGATAAGCAACTTATCTTACAATCTTCTTAGTATTTCTCAATTTGTTGGCAATGGTTTCAATGTGTGCTTTACTCATCCTTATTGCAACATAATAGATAAAAATGGAGAAACCGTTTTAAACGGAAAACGAGAAGGCAATATTTTTACGCTATCTATGGATGATGTAGTAGACGCTAAAGTTAAGTGTTTTATGTCAAATGAACCCAATGTGAATTTATGGCATAGACGTTTAGGACACATAGGTATTTCCACACTAGAAAAATTGCAACGAAAGAACCTAGTACGGGGATTGCCTACGCTTGATTTAGACAACTTTCAGTTGTGTGAATCTTGCATAAAAGGCAAACAAACACGTGAGTCACTTAAGCCGAAAAATGAAATAAGCACGACTAGAATACTAGAACTATTGCATATCGATTTGTTTGGTCCTAGTCGTACTACAAGCCTTGGTGGGCGTCACTATGCATGCGTAATTGTTGATGACTTTTCTCGTTATACTTGGACTTTATTTCTTGCACATAAGAATGATAGCGCCGTAGAGATTGCTAAATTAATTAAACAACTTGAAAATCAATACGGTGTAAATGTGAAAAGAATAAGAAGCGATAGATGCGGTGAGTTTAAAAATAAAGAGATGATTTCGTTTTGTGAAGAAAAAAGAATTAAACATGAGTTTTCGCCACCTAGAACTCCACAATTAAATGGAGTAGTAGAAAGAAAGAATCGCACATTACAAGAAATCGCTAGAACCATGCTTTGCGAAAATAAATTGCCTAGATTTCTGTGGGCGGAAGCCGTAAATTGTGCATGCTATATTGTAAATCGCCTATCTATAAGAAAGAAAATAAACATGACGCCTTACGAAATTTTGAATGATCGCATGCCTAAGATTGATTATTTTTGTGTGTTTGGATGCAAATGCTTTGTCTTGAATACAAAAGATAATTTAGATAAATTTGAATCCAAATCAATTGAGTGCATTTTTGTTGGGTATTCCATAAATTCAAAAGCATATAGATGTTATGATCCTCTCACTAGACAAATTATAGAATCTATTCATGTTAAATTCAAGGAATTTGGTGAGATTGGTAAAGATAAGGAAAATGATGATGATTTTGAATTGAAACCCGTTTTGAATGAAGATAATGATTCTTTTGATATGCATGAGATGAATGAGACACTAGAAATGCATGATCATATAGAAATGCATGATAACTTAGAAAATAATCAACTAAGATGGCATAGAGATCACCCACATAATCTCGTCATAGGCGACATCACTCACGGTGTGCGACCACGTAGAAGAATCGCTTCGGATGAAATAAATGAATTTCATGCTATGATTTCTGAAATTGAGCCTAAAAATGTGCATGATGCTTTGAGTGATTCATCTTGGATTGATGATATGCATGACGAACTTAATCAATTCGTTAGAAATGATGTATGGGATTTAGTGCCACGACCACAAGATAAGACTATAATAGGCACAAAGTGGGTATTTAGGAATAAAATGAATGAAGAAGTAAAGGTCGTTAGAAATAAAGCAAGACTCGTAGCTCAAGGATATAATCAAGAAGAAGGAATAGACTACGATGAAACATTTGCACCCGTAGCACGTTTAGAAGCTATACGACTCTTACTTGCTATTGCTTGCATGAAAGATTTTAAATTGTATCAAATGGACGTCAAAAGTGCTTTTCTAAACGGATTCATACAAGAAGAAGTATACGTGAAGCAACCACCCGGTTTTGAAGATTTGAAACATCCAGATCACGTGTACAAACTAAAGAAGGCACTATATGGCCTAAAGCAAGCGCCAAGAGCATGGTATGATCGTTTTGCTACTTTCCTTTTAGAAAATAATTTTAAACGCGGTACTATAGATAGTACACTATTTTTGAAACAAGAAAAATCAGATTTACTTATTATTCAAATCTACGTAGATGACATTATTTTCGGTTCTACCTCACATAGACTCGTTAAAGATTTTGAAAATTGTATGAAAGCTGAATTTGAAATGTCTATGGTTGGTGAACTTAATTATTTTCTTGGCTTGCAAATTAAGCAAACGAGTAAAGGAATTCATATAAGCCAAGCTAAGTATGTAAATGACATGATCAAAAAGTTTAATTTTGAAAATTTGAAACCCTCCCCCACGCCTATGAGTGTCACTACTAAATTAGACAAAGACGAACATGGTAAAGACATTGACAATGGATTATATCGATCTATGATAGGTTCTTTACTATATTTAACTGCTAGTAGGCCTGACATCATGTTTAGCGTATGCATGTGTGCTCGTTTTCAAAGTCAACCTAAGGTGTCACACTTAAATGCGGTAAAAAGAATATTTCGTTATATTAAGCACACGCCCACCTTAGGTATTTGGTATGATAAGGATTCTACATTTGACTTACATGCTTACACTGATGCAGATTATGGTGGCTGCAAGATAGATAGAAAAAGCACGAGCGGAACTTGCCAATTTATAGGAAATTCCCTTATTTCATGGTTTTCCAAAAAGCAAGCAAGTGTTGCTTTGTCCACTACTGAGGCTGAGTATATGGCTCTTAGCCTTTGTTGCACACAGTTGTTGTGGATAAAACAACAACTTTTGGACTTTGGAATTACCGTAAATAAAATTCCTATATATTGTGATAGTATGAGTGCAATAAATTTGTCTAAGAACCCCGTGTTACACTCTAAGGCTAAGCATATAGAAGTTCGCTATCACTTTCTTCGTGATCACGTTAACAATGGTAATATTGTCATAGATCACGTACGAACAGAATCACAAGTAGCAGATATATTTACAAAGGCCTTAAATCAAGCCACATATGAATCTCTTCGTTCTAAATTAGGCATGATTCCCGCTGATATGATTTGATTTGATATTATTTGATTTACTTTCCTTTTTGACAGGAATCTTTTGATTAACTTTCCAAAATAAAGGGGGAGAGAGAAGCATGATTTAAGGGAGAGAGAGACACTGATTGATCACTGATTGATCTTAATTGCATGAATCAAGGGGGAGCCGGATTTGAAATTCGAAATTCAAATTTCAAATCTGTGCATAGTTCAAGGGGGAGAGATAGCACTTAAATCATGTACACAAGTTATTTTGAAAATCATCAAAAGGGGGAGATTGTAGAAATAAGAGGGTTTGAGTGATTTCAAAATAAGAAATTTGAATGCATATATATATATATATATATATATATAAACGTTGAATGCATATATATATATATATATATATATATATATATATATATATATAAACGTGCATAAGTTATCATGTATACATGTACACTTATGCACGTTTATATATATATATATATATATATATATATATATATATATAAACGTGCATAAGTGTACATGTATACATGATAACTTGCCATTACTTGCCTTATTTAGCTTATATACTATGTTGCCGTACTAATGAGCCATGAAGCATTAAAGCTTACATCATATGGAAAACATTTGTTGTGTTTATGCTACTTTCAGGTGCCACCATTAATGAACTAAATTAGTTCATTAAGTGAAGTACTTAGTTTAATAAACTAAGTAGTTCATTAAAGGAAGATTTATTTGGAAAAGGCACAAAGGAAACAAGGCTAAGGAAGGAAAGTTTTCTCCTCCTCCCCACATTTAATTCACACGCCTATACATATATAAATATATATATTTTCAGATTTTTTGAAAAAGGCACATACACATGTATTCCAACGTACTACCGACACGTTATATATCTTACGTACATACGTTAACGTCACACCACTATACTTAACTCATAATTATGAGTATATTCAGGTCTTATATCATATGATATAAGATATGGTGATGACAAAGTAAATACGACATGATAAAAGGTTCTAAACCGAAATTTGTCGTATCGGGCGAATACCGAAACTTCGCCAACGTGTCACGTACTTGCCATAAATAAATGGCCAGCCCATATACATCAAAAATTGATGATAATTTCGTGATATACATGATTTATTCAGCCAAAAATACTTTCCATGTTGGCACACACAAATTACTCCACATTTAGGCCAAAATGTGAAGATTCCAATTTTAATTTTGTCACATGTTAATGGTACCACTTTAAACCAGCCAAGTGCTGAGATTTTAAGTATATATTATATATATTATGTATAACATACTATATATATATCATGTGCAAAAGTTGGAATTTAAATTAGAGAAAAATCGGGTAATCGATAAATATCGAAAATTCGGTTTTCTACGCACATAACATGGAACGTTTTTCTTGAACATCATGTGACACGTATCTAGACACTTTTTACATATAATATACATCTTAAAGTGTTCTAGAAAATTAAATTAAGGGCTGATTGGAATATTACATGTGTGTATTATTAAATGTGCACTATTTTACAAAGTTAACAAAAATAAATTTCAGCACATGTATATACATCTTCCAACGTTACATACAGCTGAGATGGAGCACATGTGGAGCCTTGTTGGCATATTGATTGGTCAAGGATCAATCATACAATATTGATGAATCAAAGAGAGAAACTACAAAAGGTAAGTATTCAACATATATCTCTCTTATGTCACATGCTGAAAATTTCAGCACACTAACATTATCATGGCCGAAATTTTAATATTAAAATACATATATTGTGTGTCTTGAATTGTGAGGATAAATTGAAGATGTTATGGAAATAATTTGAATATTATGTAAGGTAATTAAGTGTGATCTTCTACATATCACACATGCTGAAATTTTTCAGCATGTGTGAAGTGATGGTGGCCGAATGTTAACCTATTTTGTGTCCAAATTCATTTGTCAATTGATAGAAAGACTTACCATGTATTGTTGATTCATTTTTATGGTGAAAAATCAAAGAATAATGGGTATTATCTTGGATAAAAATGGATGATGTAAATGCTGAAAATTCAGCATGGAAATTATGCCGTATGGCCGAAATTTTGAATGGAAAAGGAAGAGATTTCTTGTCTTGCAATTTATGATGGAATTTGTGATTTATGGTATGAATTTATGGTTGATTTTTTGGCACATTTTAAGTGATTATTTCAGAGTATTTCCATGTCATCTTGATGACAACATTGAGCCAATAAAGAGGTGCCAAGTAAGCGAAGACTAAATGATGATCCAATAGAATGATGCCAAGTAAGCAAAGCATTGTCACCATGATGTCTTACACTCTCTCAAGCACTTAAAAGGAAATTTTCAAGAGGGGAGAAGGCATAGGGGGGACGGCTGGACTTCTTAAAAGAAGGAAGAGGAGAGCAAACAAAAAGAAGCACAAGCATTGCATTCTAAAGAGATCAAATAGCCAAGCTCTTCTTCTCCTACATCTTCTTTCTTTCTCTTTTCTTTTAAAGCCTATTGTATTCATATTCTTTCAATCTTGAATAGGCTTGAGATAAACCACCATTCATACATCTTTGTAAAAGATTGATCAAGGTGTGATCAATCTTCATTCTAGCGAGGTGGTGGTGTTCGTGTGAATTGTACTCGGCATACAAGGTTTGTAAAGGGTTGGAGTTAGGTGTAACTCTATCAACCCTGCGGTAAGGTGTACTGCGTGTGTGTGATTAGTGTGAACCAAGGAAGGTGTTCCTTGAAGACTGGAGTAGGTTGTTTATAACCGAACCAGTATAAAATTCTCGGTGCAATTTACTTTCAGCATTTACTTTTCAGTTTCTGCACTGTTTATCCATTTGTTCACGTTCTTAAAAATAGTAAAAGATTTCCAAAAATTATAAAAATTTCCAGAAACATACTCATACGTTCTAGGGTTAATTTGGCACAAGTTTCAACCCTTTTGGACAAGTATAAGTCAGTCAAACATCAAACGTTCTGAGACTAGTGCAGTCTGATTTTCAGACTTGCAAAGGTTGAGACTTTGATTGTATTTGACCTATTTTCCAAAAGAATTTTCCAAAACTGTTTCAACCCATTAAAATATAGTATATAAAGAGTTAGTGATCAAATTTTCAGATCATTTGGACGTTCACACAAATAGGAATTAATTTTTCAAAACCATCTACCGTTTCTGGCAGATTTGCACAATCTGAGTACCAACGGTTTTTGAAGGGGTTAAAGGTTGAATTTTGATTTGAAATTTTTAGGGGACCCTCATAACATCTGAGGCTAAGTTCTCTCAAAATTTCATAATTTTTGGAGACCTCTAACCTAGTTTTAAAAACGTTTTAAAACTGGTCCTGAAAACAGAATCTGTTTTCAGAACTTGAATTGGTTAGGTTTAAAGAAATTTTAAAAACCATATTTTCCGCACCATCTATTCAACCCCCCCCCCCTTCTAGTGGTGCCTTGCAGATCCTACAAATATTACAAGGAATAAGGCTAGACTAGTCGCACAAAGTTATAATCAACAAGAAGGAATAGATTATGAAGAAACCTTTGCACTCGTTGCACGACTAGAAGCAATTAGATTGTTACTTGCGATTGCAAGTATAAGCAAAATTAAGCTCTTCCAAATGGATGTCAAGAGTGCGTTCTTGAATGGATACATCCAAGAAGAAGTGTTTGTCAAACAACCTCCTGGATTCGAAGATCCGAAGAATCCGAACCATGTTTATAAGCTTAAGAAAGCTCTATATGGTTTAAAACAAGCTCCAAGAGCTTGGTATGATAGATTTGCAAACTTTCTTATTGCAAATAATTATCAAAGGGGGACCATCGACAACACATTATTCCTAAGAAGAAAAGGTAATGATTTGTTAATAGTTCAAATATACGTAGATGATATAATCTTTGGTTCAACCAACCCTACTTTAGTAAAAGACTTCGAAGAATGTATGAAGTCAGAGTTTGAAATGTCAATGGTAGGAGAGTTGAATTATTTCTTAGGACTTCAAATCAAACAAACCCCTCAAGGAATTCACATTAGCCAACTTAAGTATGTCAATGATATGATTAAGAAGTTTGGCTTTGAAGAGTTGAAACCTAGAACTACCCCTATGAGTGTTAGTACCAAACTTGATAAGGATGAAAATGGTAAACCTTTTGATGACACACTTTATAGGTCTATGATTGGCTCATTGTTATAGTTAACTGCATCAAGACCTAATATTATGTTTAGTGTGTGTATGTGTGCTAGGTTTCAATCTTGTCCTAAGGTATCACATTACAATGCAGTGAAAAAGATCTTTAGATATCTTAAGCATACACCTCACTTAGGACTGTGGTATGATAGAAACGCTAAGTTGGAATTACATGCATATAGTGATGCTGATTATGGTGGTTGCAAGTTAGATAGAAAATCCACTAGCGGTACATGTCAATTCATAGGAACCAATTTGATCTCTTGGTTTTCTAAAAAGCAGGCTAGTGTAGCTCTTTCTACAACTGAAGCCGAGTATATCGCTTTGAGTTTATGTACTACCCAAATACATTGGCTTAAACAGCAACTTAGTGATTTTGGTATTAAAATGAATAAGATTCCAATTTTCTGCGATAGCACAAGTGCAATCAATCTTTTTCGGAATCCGGTGCTTCATTCTAAGGCCAAACACATTGAGGTGCGATACCACTTTCTTCGCGATCATGTTCAAAATGAGGACATAGTGATAAACCATATAAGAACTGATCACCAAATCGCTGACATCTTCACCAAACCCCTTAATCAAGTCACTTTTGAAAACTTACGAGCCAAATTGGGAATGATGACTTACGATACCATTGTATAGTTCTATCTTTTGCATGATTTGCAAAATAAAGGGGGAGATAGAATAAGAACATGATTTTAGTTGGTAAGTCATGTTTTAGTTGGTAAGTCATGATGAATCATATGATTTTAGTTGGTAAGTCATGTTTTAGTTGGTAAGTCATGATGAATCATATGCTAATTTTTTATTGGTATAAATTTTGGAGCATAGGTTAAGGGGGAAAAGTTGAAAACATAGTTGAAAACATTTGGTTAAACTTTTGGTTAAACATTTGGTTAAACTTTTGGTTATAAGTTGTGACATTAAAATCATGTTAGGTTATTTTTGAAAATCATCCAAAAGGGGGAGAATGTTGAGAAATATGTTTGGATAATTTTCAAAGTCATGATTTTAAGTGATAAATACTTAAAAATGTTACACATAGTGTTATATGTGATTAAAAGTTGAATAAGTTGAACAAGTTGACATCGATCTCTCAGGTTGTTGCACATCAATCGATCCATGTACATAGATTTCTCACATCGATCGATCTATGTAAGGCAGAAAAGTTTAAGACCTTTTTGTGAGACATCGATCTCTAAACCTGAGACACATCGATCGATCAATGTACATCGAACTCTCACTTCGATCGATCGATGTAGGTCAGAGACAAAACTTGAACCTTTATGTGAGACATCGATCTATGAAGCTGAGGCACTTCGATCGATCGATGTCTAGAGTTTTTAGAAATAATTTTCTAAAATGTGATAAAATAGTTGTTTTCATTTGTACATGATTTATACATGCTCATTATGTGCTTATTATGTGTTTTTGGTGATTATTATTATCTTGTGACTAACGTGCCTTGGAAGTTTCTACAACTTACCAAAAAGGGCAAAATTGGTATTTTAAGCTTTGTAGGAACATCATATGGTGAAAAATATTTCAAGTGCATATTATTATCTTGGTTATCATGACAAAGGTGGTATTGTGATTATTTCTGACCATCGGGGGCATTTCTGGAGTTTTCTCACACCAGGGGTATTTTGGTCATTTTACCCCCAAGGGTATTTTTGGTATTTCCACTCAAGGAATCTCTTGAGCATATTATTATCTTCATTCTGGAGCTGTGTTATTATTATTTTGAAGATTATATGGTGATCTTATATCTTATTCTCTCAACCGATGATATTATTGACTATAGCTGGATATGTGACGATTTGAGATGTCACATTCTATTTTTTCTTGAAGAATCTCTTATATATGTTATAAGAGGATATTAATCATCATCTTTTAGAGATTACAAGGTGTCCTTGGTGCAAGATTCATCACAATATGTAAAGGAGAAGAAAGTAGGAATTTTGGTGTTATATGTTGACATAATCTTGTCAACACTTATTCATTATTTTTTATTCACAAAATTTGAGTTGGTATACATACATACAACATCAAAAACGTCCATAAACAGGTGGAGAAGGTGGTGTACTCATTTTATGACTTTTGGACAAGTGGAAAATTCAAAAACAAGCTAGTTGGCAAAAGTTGCCAACTTGAAATTTCAAATTTGAATGTAATGGAGACAAGGTTATTGGAGATGATTATGGAGGTTATTTAATTCAAAATTCTCAAACATCACATGGTCTAAAAGTTGGAGAGAATATGCCATCTATTCACACTATAAATAGGAGGCAAGGTGAAGAAGAGAAGACACACACTTGAAAGCAAAATTGAAGATTGTTCTCTTGATATTCTCTTCTCATATTTTCGTTCATACTTTGTGTAGCTAAGGTGTTCCAATTTTCTTTGTTGTCCTGCTACACTATACACACCTTCTTGAGTTGGATTTGTATGATTGATTAGCCAAATTTATAAGGCTACATCAATAGGTGGTAGAGGTGTTGTAACCAAGAGTCGCATAGAAGTGATTATCCAAGTCTTGAATAGGGTTGGTGTATAACCCAAGGATCAAGCTTGGCTCTTGTTGTAAGGTGTTCATTTGATAGTGAAATCCAAGGAAAGGTGTTCCTTGAGACTGGAGTAGGTAACATTGACCGAACCAGGATAAATTCTCGGTGTTCTTCTCTTGTTTCTTTAATTCTATTTTTTGCCCGTTTTTGACTGCAGTTTTCACACAAATTCTCACAATTTGAAAAAATAGCTAAACATTTTCACAATTCGTGATTTTTGGTGGAGTTATACTTCAGACTGTTAGCTTTCATTTGCAACAAGAATCACTTGATTTGAGCAAGGGAAAGTTAGTCTTTCAGTCTTTGCAAGATAACTGCTCCAATCTGGATGCAATCTGACCAGTTTTGAGAAAACTTAAATTCTGTATTTTTCAAGAGTAGGTTAAGGTCAGGGCCTTTTGGAAACTTCATCTACACATCCTAAGGAGTGTTTTGATATAAAGATCAACCTTTTTGATTGAGTATTCAAAGAGAAACACGTTTTGCAAAATCAGCAACATTCTGTCCAATTCTGTCCAGATTGACCATCTGAATCTTTTTATTTATTTGAAGGGCCAAACGATCTTATTTTTGTCTGATTTTTGGATAGAGTCTTGTTAACTCACTGAATTTAAATTCTGGAAAGTTTCATAATTTTGGAGTTGTGTACAATTATTTGTGAATTTTTGAAAAATGGGTTCTGAATCTGAGGTGGTTTCAGATTCTGTTTTCAAAGGGGATTTTAACAAAGGGTTAAAGTATAATTTCCGCTAACCACTATTCACCCCCCTCTAGTGGTTTTTATTGCAGGTGCACGGTCCAAAAATATCTATAGCCATTAAGAATGGCCTCATCCTAAGTTTCCAATGAACAAAAGTATTTCCATCGAAAAGAGGAGGACGTTGTGTAGACGTACCTTCCAACTCACCTTTGTGAGAAACTATGACCATTGTATGTACCTTTAATTTGAGATGTGCAGGCTACAAAGAATTATTGTTTCTTGGCCCTATCTTGTTCGTATGATGTTGAACCTTGTTTCTTTGAGTGATGTTGACCTTGTTATGATATCAATTGTTGGACTATACACCTGCAATAAACATCACTAGAGGGGGGTGAATAGTGATTAGCAGAAATTACACTACTGCCCTTTAACCAAATCCCCTTTGAAAACAGAATCTGAGACCTCCTCAGATTCAGTATCCATTTTTGTAAAATTCAAAAATCAGTGTACACAACTCCAAAAATTATGAAACTTTCCAGAACCTATCAATGTCTTGACAAGACGCTGTCCAAAATTTAGATAAAAATAAGATCGTTTGTCCTTTCAAACAAATAAAAAGATTCAGATGGTCAATCTGGACAGAATTGGATAGAATGTTGGTGAAATTTGAAAACGTGTGTCTCTTTGAATACTCAACCAAAAAGGTTGATCTTTACATCAAAACACTCCTTCGGATGTCTAGTTTATGTTTCCAAGATGCTCTGACCTTAAACAATTCTTGATTAAAACAAAATTCAAGTTTTCTCAAAATTGGTCAAATTGCAGCCAGATTAAAGCAGTTATCTTCCAACAACTGAAAGACTAACTTTCCCTTGCTCAAATCAAGTGATTCTTGTTGTAAATAAAAGCAACAGTCTGAGGTATAACTCCACCAAAAATCAAGAATTTTGAAAGTGTTTTGCTATTTTTTCAAAACGTGAGAAATCTACAGTGAAAACTTGCAGAATAACAGAAAAGAGAAAAGAAGACAAGAACACCAAAAATTTATCCTGGTTCGGTCAATGTGACCTACTCCAGTCCTAAGGAACACCTTCCCTTGGATTTCACTATTGTATTAACAAAATTACAACAAGATTCAAGCTTGATCCTTGTGTTAAACACCGACTTCAATGAACGTCCCTATGCAACCCTTGGTTGTAAAACCTCTATCACCGATTGGTGTAGCCTTATAAACTTGGCTAACCAATCTTACAAAGATAACCCAAGAAGGCGTGTATATGTAGCTCAACAACAACAAGAAATGAAACACATTAGCTACAGAAAGAAAGAATCAAGAAGAAGAGAATAGCAAGAATGATCTTCAACTTTGCTTGAAAGTTGTGTGTGCTTCTTCTTCACCTTTGCCTATTATTTATAGGGTGAAATGAGCCTTAAAGATAAGATCTCAAATGTATCACCATCTTCATCATCTATGTTTAAGTGTCTTCACACCATTGGTTGGACACATAATCACCTTGTACGCTTGGCAAAATAAAACGACACAATTGGTCCACCTTGGAATATCATTTTGGCCGAAATTTGTCTTCGAAATAATAAAGAAATAGTGAAGATAATAAGCAAGGATAAGATGACACAACTACTCTAAGATTGCCTCAACTCCTTTGCACTAGAATAGGTCATGTGAGTAGCTTCAAAAGATTGAAAAAATCAGCTCCAACTTCTTCAACATAACTGTTGCCCCCTTTTTAATTTTCCTAGTTGGCAATTTTTGCCAACTAGGTTCTTTTTGGTTAGTCCACTTGGAACCAAGTTATAAAATTATTAAACCACCTTTGCCGCATATATAACCACGTTTTGGAGCTGTATGCACATGTACAACTTCAGATTTAGTGAAGGAAAAATAATAGATAAAAGTTGATAAGACTTTGTCAACCAACAATTCAAAATTCCCACATTTTTCTCCTTGTATGTTGTGGTGAATTTTGCACCAATAAAATCCTCATATTCTCTGCAAAAATATAGATGATAACCTTCAATAATATAATCATAAGAGTCTTCGCCAAGAAAATAGAATGTGACATCAATATCTGTCACATATCCTGCTACCGTTGATAATATCATCACTTGAGAGAAATAATAGAAAACCACCAAATAATCTTAAAGATAATCATAAATGAGGTCAGAATGAAGATAATAATATGCTCAAGAGATTCCTTAAGTAAAAATACCAAAAATACCCTCAGGGGTAAAATGACCAAAATACCCCTAGTGAGAGAAAACTCCAGAAATGACCCCGATGATCACAAATATATACTAACGTCTTTGTCATGATAAATAAGATGAGAATAATTCCTTGAAATATTTTCACCATGTCATGTTCCTACAAAACTCAAAATACCAATTTTGCCCTTTTTGATAAGTTGTATAAACTTTCATGGCACATTAGTCACAAGACATTTATACTCATCGAACACATAATATCAACATATATAAATCATGTACAAATGAATACAACCATTTTATCACATTTTAGAAAAATATTTCTAAAAACCTTAGACATCGATCGACCAAAGTGTCTCTGCTTCATAGATCGATGTCTCACAGTGAGTTTTGTTTTTTGATTCTGTGAGACGTGGATCGATCCATGTGAGAGGCTGATGTACGTCGATCGATCCACGTGAGAGATCGACGTCTCATATTAAGTTTTTGGTTCTATTCTTTCCAACATCGATCGATCGATGTTAGAGAATGATGTACATCGATTGATCCATGTGTGTCTGCTTAAGAGATCAACGTCATTTTTCTTCACTTTTTCAACTTTTAATCATTTATAACACCATATGTGACATTTTTAAGTATTCAACACTTAAAATCATAACCTTGAAAATTATCCAAACATATTTCTCAACATACTATGCCCATCCGGATGGAGCAATCGTCTCCCAGGATACAACGGAAGTCAGTTCAAACAATCAGCACTGCAGCGTATGAACTCTACAAACCTGTAAGGTGTCCTGTACTTCTTGGTATACTGATGTAGAAGTGTATATGAGGGAGTGAAAGATGCAAAAGGAGAATGTAGAGAAAAGGGAGACTTCGGAAATTTGAGTGTGTTTTTCAAACACCACAGAGGTCTCCTCGGCCACTATTTATAGGGAAATTCTGAGGCCAGTTTGTTATAGTCAGTTCAATCTCAACCGTAGGATCAGATACCAACTTGGTCTGAACCATTAGATCAGATAACTGCACCATGTCTGTCCTCAGCCATCAGATCAAATAACTGTTCAACCTGAGCTGTCAGATCATAACAAATTCAGGCCAGCTCGGGCGGTAAAAGTTCCAACAAATTTCCAAAATTTAACCTTAGCTTATCTGAACAACCTTGAAAGTTTGAAATGAAACAAACTTCACACCAACTAAAAAGATCCGATCTGGTGCCACAGGACTCGGCATGCAGTCTGCAGCCCGCAGCCTGGTGTGTAGCGCAGTCCGCAACCTGAGCCCATTAGCTCACTCTGTCACCTGAGCCCATCAGGTACGCAGCTCATTTTGCTACCTTAGCCCATGCCCAGGTAAAGGTCGAGTTGAGCTAACTTTCTCCTTTTACTTTGAGCATTATTTTTCCATTCAGCCGGTATCGGAACCGAGTGATTTAAAAGCCTACAATTGTCTACTCGTCGCGTAGATAATTAAAGGCTCATTAGTTTTCATTTATCATTAGTGAAACTAATCATAATCTTAGCTCAAAGTACGTTTCTAACCACAGTTTGCAACTTGGCCCAAAACAATCCCCCACATGAATGGGAATTAATGCAAGTGTTATGCAGACTCTACCGAGAAGTCAGACAAGAAAATGTTTCATCAGACGAGGTAGCTTTTGGCCTTGAACATTTATTAGTGAAATATTATCGGATCCACTTGGCTAATTAGTGAACTTAATGTCTTGAACTTACCGGCCTTTGTTGTGAACCTAGACAACAATACTCACACAACATTTCCTTCAACATCTTTTTGGTTTTCATGATTGTATTTGTTATGGCCATGAACCGCCTGGTTTCAGAAAGTGTGTTAGAAAACTTTAGTCTTACGAAATTCTCATAGAAGCGGTCACACTTCACGCTTACATAGGTGTTTCCTATCAAGAGTATTCTGCCATACCCCACTTGATATATCAAGATATAAGAACCATTAAAAGCCTCGGTTTACCCTCATTCCTCTGCAGACATCACTTTTATTTAACAGATTGGGTAATTGCTTACTGCACTCCATAACTTAGTTGTCCTATTGAACCAAGATTCTGGTATCTTCAGTCAACAAGGTTGAGTTACCGTTACAAAGACTCATGCATTATAGGTTTTAGTCACATTCGGTTTGTCAAAGTTAACATCTGATCTCTAGGCAAGCCATTTGTAAATAGACCCGCAAGATTCTCCTTTAATTTTATATAATCAATGGAAATCACGCCGTTAGAGATCAATTGCTTAATAGTATTGTGTCTCCGACGCATGTGTCAAGACTTACCATTATAGATGATGCTTTGTGCTCATCCTATAGCTGAATGACTATCATAGTGTATGTTTATAGGAGCGATTGTCTTAGGCTAGCAGGGCACATCTTCCAAAAAATTCCGAAGCCATTCAGCTTCTTCTCCGGCCTTATCAAGTGCTATAAACTCCGCTTCCATAGTGGAACAAGCTATGCACGTTTTTTTTGTGGATTTCCACGACACAACAGCTCCACCAATAGTGAATAAATATCCACTCGTGGACTTAGAACCTTTACTGTCAGATATCCAGTTGGCATCACAATAGCTTTTCAACACTGCTGGATATCTCGAGTAATGTAATCCAAGATTCATTATATACTTTAAGTATCTCATCACTCTATTCAGAGCATTCCAATGTCACATGGGTTACTCGTAAACCTACTCAATTTATTCATTGAGCATGCCAAGTCTGATCTTGTACAGTTCGTTATGTACATCAGACTTCCAATTACTTGCGAATACTCCAATTGAGCTACTGCCTTGCCTTGATTCTTCCTTAAGTGTGTACTTAAGTCAAGTGGAGTCCTCACTAGTTTCACATCAAACATATTGAAACGCTTTAGAACAGATTCAATATAGTGAGTTTGTGGCAACACGAGTCCATCGGTTATCCTAGAAATTCTAATTCCTAGAATAACGTTAGCAACTCCCATATCCTTCATGTCCAAGTTCCTCGCCAACATATTCTTTGTATTTAAGATGATATTCCGAGTACTTCCCATGATTAGCATGTCATCTACATAGAGACATACTATCATATATGCATTCTGTGTGTTCTTGATGTAGACACACTTGTCACACTCATTGATCTTGAAACCATTAGCTAGCATAGTTTGATCAAATTTCAAGTGCTATTGTTTAGGCGCTTGTTTAAGTCCGTACAAAGACTTAACAAGTCTACAGACTTTTGACTCTTGTCCTTGAACCACAAACCCTTCAGGTTGTTCCATATAGATTTCTTCATCCAACTCACCATTCAGAAGAGCAGTCTTTACATCCATCTGATGGATTTCCATATTATAGATTGCAGCAATAGCAACAAGCATCCTTATAGAAGTGATTCTAGTTACTGGTGAGTATGTGTCAAAAAAGTCAAAGCCTTCCTTCTGTCGATAGCCTTTAACTACCAACCTGCCTTGTACTTTTCGATAGACCCATCCTCTTTTATCTTCTTCTTGAAAATCCACTTGCACCCACGTAGTTTACTTTTTGGTGGAAAATCAACCAATTCCCAAGTGTAATTCTGAAGAATTAAGTTTATCTCGCTATTAATTGGCTCTTTCCAGAAAGGAGCTTCTGGAGTTGACATTGTCTCGGAAAAAGTCCTTGGCTCGTTTTCTACCATATAGGTTAGAAAATCCGGTCAAAACAAAGTTGGCACTCTGGCACGCTTGCTTTGACGAAGCTCCTCATCTCCTTTAGGAGTCGTCTCATGCATTCACTTACGAGTTCTTGTTTCTTCTTTATGTTTCATGTCTTTCCTCGCAAAGACATCTTCGAAGAACTCTGCATTCCTTATCTCCATGACAACATTTTCATGTATGTCAGGAATATCCGATTTGTGTACCAAGAACCTATTGAGAAATATGTTTGGATATTTTTCAAAGTCATGTTTTTAAGTGTTACATGACATAAAAATGTCACGCATGATGTTACAAATGTTTAAGAGTTGAAATATATCAATTAAATAAATAAAAATGACATTAATCTCTCAGGTTATTATATTTCGATCGATCGATGTACGTCGATCCTTCACATCGATCGATCTATGTAAGGCAGAGAAAAACCAAGAACTTACTATGAGATATTGATCTCTAAACCTGAGACACATCGATCGATCAATGTATACATCGAACCCTCACTTTGATCGATCGATGTAGGCCAGAGACAAACTCTGAAACTAATTATGAGACATCGATCTCTCAAGCAGAGGCACTTCGATCGATCGATGTCTAGAGTTTTTAGAAATATTTTTCTAAAATATGATAAAATGGTTTCTTTAATTTTTAAATGATTTTTGTATGTTTATCATGTTGTTATTATTTGTTTTTGATGAATATAAATGTCTTGGGACTAATGTGCCTTGCAAGTTTCTACAACTTACCAAAAAGAACAAAATTGGTATTTTGAGTTTTGTAGGTACTTGATATGATGAAAATATTTCAAGGAAGCATTTATCTCTTATTTATCATCACAAAAGTATTATCATATCTATTTCTTACCATTGGAGTCATTTCTTGAGCTTTCTCTCACGAGGGGTATTTTGGTCATTTTACATCCGAAGACAGTTTTGGTATTTTTACTCAAAGAATCTCTTGAGTATCTTATTATCTTCATTCTAGAGTTTATTTATCATATTCTTGAAGATTTTTTGGCGGTTTTCTATTATATTCTTTGATTTGATGATCTTATTGACGGTAGCGGCATATGTGACGACATTCGATGTCACATTCTATTTTCTTGTTGAAGACTCTTATTGATATATTATTGGAGGTTTCTAATCATCGTTTTATCGATATTATAAGGTGTTCTCGGTGAAAAATTTATTGCGACATACAAAGGAGAAAAAGTGGGAATGTTGGATTGTATGTTGACATAATCTTGTCAACTATTATTTATTGATTTCTCTTCCAAAAATCTGAGTTGATATACATATATACAGCCTAAAAAATGTGTACATACAGGTGAAAGTGATGATTTATTCATTTTATGACTTTATGCCAAATGGACCAATCAAAAACAAGCTATGAGAACTTGGAAAATTTTGAACTGTAGCCAACGGCTACAAGGTTGTTTTTGGCAAATTTTTTGAGTCAAATGGCAGCCCTCACATGCCTATTCTCATGGCAAAGAGTTGAGAAATTCTTGTGGCATATTCCTTCCTTTTATCTTCATTTTGCAAAGGATAAATCAAGACATTTCCATGGTGGAAAAATCGGCCAAGCTGAAAAATCTAGGTGGACCAATTATGTTTTTTGATATTGCCAAGTGTACAAGGTGATTATATGGTCAACCAATGATGTAAAGACAACTAGGACTTGATGATAAGGATGATGACACATTGGTGGTCTTATCTTCAAGGCCTATATCACACTATAAATTGGAGGAAAAGGTGAAGAAGAAAAACACACAACTTTCAAGCAAACTTGAAGATCATTCTTGCTATTCTCTTCTTCTTGATTCTTTCTTTGTGTAGCTAAGGTGTTTCATTTCTTCTTATTATTGAGCTACATTATACACGCCTTCTTGGGTTGATTTTGTAAGATTGGTTAGCCAAGTTTATAAGGCTACACCAATAGGTGATAGAGGTGTTGCGACCAAGAGTTGGATAGAGGTATTCATCCAAGTCTTGAATAGGGTAAGTGTTTAACCCAAGGATCAATCTTGGTTCTTTTTGTATTTGTGTTTATATTATAGTGAAATCCAAGTAAAGGTGTTGCTTGGGACTGGAGTAGGTCACATTGACCAAAACAGGATAAATCTTTGGTGTTCTTGTCTTCTTTCTACTTTTCTGTTTTTCTGCCCGTTTTCAGTGCAGATTTCACACAACTTTACATGTTTTGAAAAAAATAGTAAAACACTTTCAAAGTTCAAGATTTTTGGTGGAGTTATACTTCCAACTGCTAGCTTTCATTTGCAACAAGAATCACTTGATATGAGCAAAGGAAAGTTAGTCTTTCAGTCATTGCAAGATAACTGCTCCATTCTGGCTGCAATCTGACCAATTTCAAGAAAACCTACATTCTGAAGTTTTCAAAAATAGTTTCAGGTAGAGCCTTTTGGAAACATAAACTAGACATCCTAAGAAGTGGTTTGACATAAAGATCAACCTTTTTGGTTGAGTAATCAAAGAGAAACACGTTTTCAAAGTTTAGCACTATTTTGTCTAATTCTGTCCAGATTCACCATCTGATCTTTTTATTTGGTTGAAGGAACAAACGATCGTATTTTTGTCTCATTTTGTGACAGAGTCTAGTCTAGACATGAAGTTAATTTCTAAAAAATTTCATAATTGTTGAAGTTGTGTACACTGAGTTTCGGATCTTTCAAAAACGGGTACTGAATCTAAGGAGGTCTCAGATTCTATTTTCAAAGGGGATTTAACCAAGGGTAGTAGTGTAATTTCCGCTAACCACTATTCACCCCCTCTAATGATATTTACTTCATGTGTACGGTCCAACAGATTGGATATGCACTACTGTTCGGTGCATATCCGATGAATATGCAATCAACCATTTTAGGCCCAATTTTCACTTTTCTTGGTTTAGGTACAACAACCTTTGCCAGACACCCCCACAATTTCAAGTATTTGTAACTAGGCTTGGGGCCTTTCCAAAGTTTATAGGGGATTTCATCCATCTGTTTGGATGGAATTCTATTCAAAATGACGTTAGCTGAGAGAAGGGCTTCCCCCCCACAAGTTTTGAGGTAAGTCCAAACTTATCAACATAGCATTCATCATCTCTTTTAGAGTTCGGTTTTTGAATTCAGCAACATCATTCGATTGAGGTGAATATGGTGCAGTCGTTTGATTAATAACGCCATGTTTTGAACAGAATTCATTAAACGGTGCATCATATTCGCCACATCTATCAGTACGAATTGCTTTAATTTGTTTGCTAAGTGCTCAACTTCATTTTTAATGTCTTTGAAAGCATCAACGGCTTCATCTTTGCTACTTAGCAAATAGACATAACAGTATCGTGTGCAATCGTCGATAAAAGGTGCGAAATACTTTTCACCACCTCTCGTTTTCACAAACTTTAAATCACACACATCAGTATGAATTAAATTCAAAGGTTCAGTGTTCCTTTCTATTGAAGGAAATTGCGCCTTTGCCATCTTCGCTTCAACACATATTTGGCATTTCTCATTATCAAAATTTAATTTGGGTAACAAGTCAAGATTAACCATTCGTTGTATTGACTTATAATTAACATGTCTCGGGCAAATCTTTCTTTGGTACAATAGCGATGACATTTAACTTGAACATCTTGTTTGTCAAGTACCCTTCCCCAAATATATGCATTTTTCGAATGAATAAGTTTATTGGACTCTAACACTAGTCTAAAATCATGCATGACTAGAAGAGCTTCAGATACTAAATTTTTTCGGATGTCGGGGACGTGCATCACATTCTGCAGAGTCAGATGCTTTCCTGAGGTCAGCTTCAGAACAAATTTGCCCTCGCCTTCGATCTTCGATGAGGGCGAGTTCTCCATGTAAACCTGTTCATTGTTCCTGGGCTAGTAATCCGTGAACATTTCTCTGCTGGAGCAAACATGTCTCGTGGCGTCTGTATCGAGCCACCATTCGCGTATGTTCCCCACAACATTGGACTATGAGACCACCGATAGAGGTTCAGATCGTCCATGGCATCAATGATGTTTGCCTTTGCCTTGGTCTGCCTCTTCTTGGGATTTCTGCATTCATTGTTGACATGCCCCTAAATGCCACAGTTGTAGCATTTTCGGGTGAACTTCTTGGCAATCTACTTGCCTTTCTTGTTCATCCCAAGTTGGCCCTTCTTTTTCTTGGCCTCTGCAACATGGACCTTGGCCTAACCAGCACTAGAATGTGGCTTCCTTTCAGATATGCGATTGTCTTCCTCTATGCGGAGTCGGACAATCAGATCTTCCAATGTCAACTTCTTTCTCTTGTGTTTGAGATAACTTTTAAATTTCCTCCACGAAAGAGGTAGCTTCTCAATCACCGTAGCCACCGCGAAAGATTCACTGAGCAACATGCCCTCCTCTTTCATTTCGGCTGCCAATGTCTAAAGTTCCTCAACTTAAGAAACAACAGTGTGAGAATCCGACATTTTGAAATCCAAGAATTTGACGATAATAAATTTCTTAATGCCGGCATCTTCCGTATTCTATTTCTTTTCCAAAGCCTGCCATAATGACTTTGGGGTTTTGTACGTGCAGTACAAACCATACAAGGATTTGTCCAAAGACCCCAGAATATGACTCAAACAAACATAATTGTTGAAGTTCCATGCTTCAACAAAAAGTTTGTGTTCCATATTTTGGGTCTGGTCCTCCTCATGGGGGGTCCTCGGTTAGAAACGAGACCAATCCCATTGTAGTCAAGAAGAATAGCATCTTCTGCAGCCAGCGTTTGAAGAAGCTCCCACTGAACTACTCTTGCTTCTCTACTTGGGCCACTGCGAACCCTGTGTAGGAGGAGCATGCCTCGGCACCCCAGCATTTGGTGCCATTGGAGCAACACTGTGTACGTCTATACCTTGAACTGAGCTAGAACTTCGGTTCTCCATTAAGTTTCTTGAAGATGTCAGAAACAAACTGGAATCAGTACAGAATCAAAGTAAGTACATCTTAAGAATTGTTGGAAATAATTCAAGTCAGACAAATATGACTTCTGTACAGCAGTGGCCGACCTGCAGAGCTCAGGGTAGGCTGGACCGATCTGTTAATTCAATACAGTACAGATAGCGCAATTGAGTTTGCGTTATGCACAGTCAGCCGGTCTGCCGACCTTAGCACAATAGCAATTCAAAACAGTAGTTCTGTGCTATCAGGCTTCTGGCCGAGCTGAACTCAAGTTAGTTTGATCAGACAGATCAGATCAGTCCAGTCTGTGTAATTGTATTTACGTTCTGGGCTGATGGCTGACCTGCCGACATCGGTACCTCAACACAACCATAAGAGTTAAGCATTTCAGCCACTTCAGCTGACCAGAGTTCAACTCAAACTGACTTGAGTTCAGCTTAACGTTCTGAACTGTTGTTCTTAGCCAAACAGAAGAGCTCAGCACAGCACCACTGTACACAGTGCTACGCTATCCCACGATCAGCTGGGTTTAGCACAAAGCAAAACTCAGCACGACAATAACCTTCAAAGATCTACTGAGTAGAGATCCGAGGTGAGTCCAAAACTCTGTCCTTAAGACGTATTGCTCTGGTATACTATGCCTAACTGGATGAAGCAATCATCTCTCAAGATACAACAGATGTTAGTTCAAACGAGCGACACTGCAGCATATGAACTCTACGATCCTGTAAGATGTCTTGGACTTCTCGGTATACTGATGCAGAAGTGTATATGAGGGAGTGAAAGAAGCAGAAGGAGATTGTAGAGAAAAGAGAGACTTCAGAAATCTGAGTGTGTTTTTCGATGACCACAGAGGTCTCCTTGGCCACTATTTATAGGGAAATTCCAAGGTCAGTTTGTTACAGTCAGTTCAATCTCAGCCGCAGGATCAGATACCAGCTCGGCCTGAACCATTGGATCAGATAACCGCACCAGGTCTGCCCCCAGCCATCATATCAAATAAATGTTCAGCCTGAGCCGTCAAATCATAACAAATTCAGGTTAGCTCGGCCGGTTAAAGTTTCAACAACTTTTCAAAATTTAACCTTAGCATATCTTAACAACTTGGAGAGTTTGAACTGAAACAAACTTCAACCCAGCTGAAAAGATCCGACCCGATGCTACAGGACCTGGCCTACAGTCTGCAGCCTGACCTGTAGCCCAGTCTGTAACCTGAGTCCATCAGCTCAGTCAGTCACCTGAGTCCATCAGGTACGCAGCTCAGTCCGCTACATGAGCCCATACCCAGGTATAGGCCGAGCTGAGCTTACTTTCCCTTTTTACTTTGAGCATTAATTTCTCATTTAGCAGGTATCGGAATCGAGTGATTCAAAAGCCTACAATTATCTACTCGTTGCGTATATAATCAAGGACTCATTAGTTTCTACTTATCATTAGTGAAACTAATCATGATCTTAACCCAAAGTATGTTGTTAGCCATAGTTTGTAACTTGACCCAATTTCAATTTCTTGCTATTTTCTCCAACATCTGGAGTCAAATATCATGACTCCAAGGTTCTGTTTTGTTAGGGGAGTATTTGGTGGCGTGGGGCTATTCATTTTCTCCTCGGGTATAGTTGCATCAGAAAATGGCTCGTCCTGAGTTTGATAGTATGACTCTTTCATACTAAGGGTTTTAGCCATCCGGCGCTTCTTGTGTGCCAAGCTGCCTGAATGAAGCACGCAAGCCACGTCTTCCAATGATGTGAGTAATGGAGGAATGTATGTTGTAGCTCCTTGGTATGCAGCCGCCTTAATTGGTTCACTACAAACTTGTGATATTTGGCTTGCAATGCAAACACTTCCACTTCTGTAAGGTCTCTCACTGTTTTTAATATAATTATATATATATATATTTATGTTATTTACGTATTTAAATATATGTGTAATTATATAAACTGTTTTTAATAGAATTATATATATTTATGTTATTTTCGCATTTAAATATTTGTATAATTATACAAAAACTGTTTTTGGTAGAATTATATATATATATATATATATATATGTGTGTGTGTGTGTGTGTGTGTGTGTGTGTGTGTGTGTGTTATTTTTCGTATTAGAATGTATGCATACAAATCTTATTCATGTATAATCCATAAATTTATACAAAAATATATATATAAAGTTTGCAAAAACATAACGAGTACGGATAGGATATTTACCTATTCCTCCTTTTTCTTCTTCTCTTTTTCTGTTTTTTTCTCTCTCTCTTTCCTTCTTCGCACTCTCCTCCCTTGCTCTCAGCAAAAGATTTTTTTCCCCCTCAAGTCTTGGCTGGCCGATTGTGTGAAATGAGATGGGGAGGGAAATGGTAAAGCCTACTTAATATATGGGGTTATGGAGAGGGAAATTATGGGGTATAAAGTGGATTGGGGGTTATGGAAAGGTTAAGGTGTGGTGGGGTTATGAGTATTAAAAAGGTATTTAGTATTATTTTTTTGTTGTTGGATGTAACATACATACATACATACATATATATATATATATACACACACACACATATATATATATATTTGTTTTTTTCCTTTTCCTCCTTTTTCCTCTGGCTGTAACACTCACAATTCTGGTTGAAGAGGGCAAGTTGAGTGCAGATCTAGGAAGCAGTGCCCAGGCCAGCAGCTCTTCCCCCAAAGAAGTCACCAGGTCTCAGGTGATTGAGTTAAAAATAAAACTGTAAGACCTCCGTGTGCAGTTGAGCTCTCTAGTGTTCCCCTAATTTTAATGAGCATCTCGTTCATAGGATCACCTTCGCGTACAATGAAATTGCCCTGAGTGCTCAATGATGACACTAGGCGCTCGCATGGCATCAAGCAGTAGATCATCCATTTGCCAGAAATATGGAACCTGAAAACATTAACCTTTCAGTGACTCATATATTTTTGCTTCATGATATAAACTAAGCAGACTTTCAATGGTAGAAAACACTGAAGATAAAGCCCAACTTACGCATTTCTCAAACATTATATCAGCAGGCACTCATCTTCTCAAATAAGAGTAAAATGCACCTAGCACCCAAACGTTTGTCACAGAATCCACTTAGCATTTAAACGTTTCGAAACCTCACTTGGCATCCAAACGTGGGCAAAATTGATTCAATTAACACCAGAAACCGGCTGCTGACCTGCTGCAGCCGGTTTCATCAAATTTTAGCGCCAAATAAAGTTTTCCCTCAAAATCAACGTCATCCACCTCCCTCCCTTTTACTGCTACAGTTCCATGGTCGTTTTCTTCCATAAATTAGCCCTCAATTCACATAATCTCCTCCATAAATTAGTCCTCAATTCACATAATCCCCTCCATAATTCAACGTCATACCCCCGATAGCCACTACGGCTGTAATGCTTAGATGTCTAATGCTAAACTGCTTCAACTGACCTCGTTCATCATGATACCACTATACTGAAACTAAAACAATGTTGGAGGATGGTTCGATTTATAAAATTTCAGACATGGTTGCTCCGGAGTAATTGCCACTCGATCACTAATCAGCACTTCTGATAGGACAGTTTGATCATCAACAAATAGGCAACTTCATCTTTCTTTTTCTTTTTCCAAGAGAGAAGGTAACAATTTTACCGTTGATGCTCAATAAAGAAGAAGAGAAGATATAGTTTTTTCTTCAATCCGGAACTATAATTAACGAAAAACCACACAGTAAATAACTTAGTCTCATCTAAAAGGACAAAAATCAGGTAAAGGACAAGGCTAATAATTCTGTTAGCTAATCAAATTATTTCCTTAAAATCCTTTCACGCCATGTAGTTGCTCAACTTACCGGACACAGCTTTAGTTCCCCATCCCGAACAATTGCAGAAAGATTGCATTAAACAAAAGCTGCTGTTGAGATTCCAATCTCCTTCCTCATAGTGCATCCCTGTCATCAACCTCCACTCTAATGCCTCTGTCCAAAGATTTCTTTTACAACAAAAACAAAAAGCATCAGCTCCAATAAAACCGACTAACTACAAAAAAGAGAGCTTATCATACTGACGCGAAGGTGGAGGTGGTTATTGTGGTGGTAGACGCGAAGGTGGATACGATAGTTCTTGTGGTTATGGAGGTGGTCGTCGTGAAGGTGGAGAGGGTGGTTATGGAGGTGGTGACCGTGGCTATGGCCGCAACGACCAGTATTGCAACGGTTCTTGTGGTGGTTATTAGAAGAGGGGAAATGAGAGGGGAGAAAGCGGGAATAATTGCAGAGAAGAGGAGAAAATTCGCAGGGGAGAGGGGGGGCTGGAAATGAGAGGAGAGAGAGAAGGACGTATTGCAGGGGTAAAATCAATTAAAATCAGGGGTAAAATTGGTATTTCAATGTCAAATAAGTGAGTCAACGGTTAAATTTAAAAAGTCAAAGGTCGCAGCCGGTAATTTGGTGTTAATTGAATCAATTTTGCCCACGTTTGGATGCCAAGTGAGGTTTCGGAACGTTTAAATGCTAAGTGGATTCTGTGACAAACGTTTGGGTGCTAGGTGCATTTTACTCTCTCAAATAATAATAACAATAAAAAAAACAGGCGCTCTCATTTATCTCATCCAGACTGCAGCGAAAAAAGCAGGCCGTCTATGAAGAAGCTCTTTATGCAGCTTCCAAATACACCGAGTTAGAGATGTTTTACTCATCTGACGAGGTCTATGTTGGGGCATTAGTCCAGTCCATTTGTTATTGGATATTTTGTAAGTGATAGACCAATCACTTATTTTGTGAGACCCAAATGGTTTGGGTATTTGGGATCTTCACTTAGTAGCCCTATAAGGCTGTTTTGCTGGCTAAAATAAAAGATGTACTGTACAACATCTGAGAGTTCGAAAAGTGAGAGAGGGGGAGAGAATTTTCGGAGTGCAGAATTTTTCTGGGCAGCCTCTGCTTCTTTGACGATCGCCGGAGATCCAACCGTTGGATTTTGATGAAATTTGGACAGCTTCTTCGGAACACACAGGGCTATACTCTAACCGTTCAGAATTTCAATACGAGCTCTGGATCGTTTTTAATCGCTGCTGGTGTCAGCTGCGGTTTTGGTAAAATTTCTGCATTTTTTGTTCTCCTTCAATTGTTGTCTCTTATGTATGTTGTTGTTGATGGGCTGTAACATCCTTGTAGCCTGATTTGGGTGTTTTTACCCTCAATTTGCATAATAAGAGAAGAAGAAGGGTGGACTCCTTACAAGTCCCGTGGTTTTTTATCCTTCACATTGAAGGGGTTTTTTTCACGTATAAATCTCTTGTGTTGTTTGAAGCTTTATCTTTCATAATTCGCTTATGGTATTGATGTGAGATTGATCTTTGCTTGGTGAATCAATTGTGGTGAATTGGTTAAGCATCTTGGTTGGTTGTCTTGGAGTTGATCCTTGTAGGTGTTGTATCCTACTTGTTGCTTCTCCCCTACAACTGGTATCAGAGCATTTGGTTAAACTGTAGGTATGGAATCTGGAAATCATTCTATGGTTAAATTGACATCAACCAATTATTCCATTTGGCGTCCGATGATGGAAGATTTGCTATACTGTAAAGATTTGTTTGACCCAATTGATGTGGATAAAACCAAGAAAGATGACACGCCCACTAAACTAGAGAAGATGTCGGATAAAGAATGGGAAAAGCTAAAGAGAAAGACCTTGGGAACAATTAGACAGTGGATTGACATTAGCATATTCAATCATGTGTCCCAAGAGAATGAGCCACTTGAGTTGTGGAGAAAATTGGAGGGTCTTAATGAAAGAAAGACTGCTCACAACAAGGCCTCATTGATTAAGAGACTTGTTAATCTCAAGTTGAAGCCAGGGAAGTCAGTTTCTGAGCATCTAAGTGACTTTCAAGATATCATTAACAAGTTGACTGTGATGAAGATTGTTCTTGATGATGAGTTGCAGGCTTTATTCCTATTGAGTTCTCTGCCGGACAGTAGGGAAACCTTGGTTGTGTCCATCAGTAACTCAGCTCCAGATGGTTCGCTTTCATTGAATGTCATTAAAGAGAGCATGTTCAATGAAGAGCTTAGAAGAAAGGAGATGTGTGTTGATATTTCACAGGCACTTGTGGTAAAGAATAGAGGAAGAAGCAAGAGTAGATGTCCCAAGGGGCGTGGCAAGTCAAAGTACAGGTCCAAGTCCAAGAATGGGAGAGAATCCACGATATGTCACTATTGTAGCAAGCCTGGCCATATTCAAAAATTTTGCTATAAGTTGAAAAGAGATCAGCGACAGAAGAAAAATGATCATCACGTAGAGGGTGAGGACAAAAATACAGCTGCGACAGCTTCTATTTCAGATGATTCTGTTTCTTTGATTTGTACAACTGGGGATTGTTGTCATGTTGACAATTCTGATTCTGAATGGCTTGTTGATACTGGGGCTTCTTATCATTGTGTTCCTGTTAAGGAGTACTTTATTGACTACCGAGCTGGAGATTTTGGTAGTGTGAAGATGGAAAACCAGAGTTCAGCTAGTATTGTTGGAATTGGAGATATTCGAGTACAAACCAGTGTTGGGTGCTATTTGACATTGAGAGATGTTCGCCACATTCCAGATTTACGCCTCAATTTATTGTCTGCTAATGTACTTGATCAAGAAGGTTACAGGCACACTTTTGGTGAGGGTAAATGGAAATTGACTAAGGGTTCATTGACCGTTGCTCGTGGCAAGCTCTGCTGCACCTTGTATAAGACACACTTGAAAGTGTGTACTAGTGAGTTGAATGCTGTTGAGGATAAAACTTCACCTAACTTATGGCACCGAAGATTGGGGCATGTCAGTGAGAAGGGTATAAAGTTGTTGGCTGGTAAGTCTCTTATTCCTGCTGATGTTACCATTTCTCTTGAGCCTTGTGATCATTGTTTAGCAGGAAAGCAACATAGAGTTTCTTTTCCGAAGAAATCCACAAGAAAGAAAGTGAAGCTAGAGTTGGTCTACTCTGATGTGTGTGGTCCCATAGAGGTGGAATCACTTGGTGGTAACAAATACTTTGTTACTTTTATTGATGATACTACTCGGAGAACTTGGGTTTATATGATGAAGAACAAAAGCGAGGTGTTTGGTATCTTTCAGAAGTTTCATGCCATGGTGGAAAGGGAGTCAGATTGTAAATTGAAGCGTCTCCAAACTGATAATGGAGGTGAATACACTTCAAATGAGTTTAAAGCATATTGCTCAAGATATGGCATTCGGCATGAAAGAACAGAACCTGGTACCCCACAACACAATGGTGTTGCCGAGAGGATGAACATAACTATTGTTGAAAAAGTGATATGTATGCTTAGGATGTCCAATCTTCCTAAGTCATTTTGGGGAGAAGCAGTTGGAACCGCTGTGTACTTGATAAATAGAGCACCATCAGTTTCTTTGGAGTTTGAGATTCCTGAGAGGGTTTGGTTCGAGAAAGATCCCTCTTATTCTCATTTGAGGGTATTTGGATGCAAGGCTTTCATGCATGTACCGAAGGAACAGAGATTGAAGCTTGATTTCAAGACTTCTCCTTGTGTGTTTGTTGGATATGGTGATGAAGAGTTTGGTTACAGACTTTATGATCCAGCAAAGCAAAAAGTTGTGAGGAGTAGAGATGTTGTCTTTTATGAGCACGAGATGGGTTTTCATCTCTTAGGTGCTGGTAAGCCTCATTCTACTGATTTCTCTCATGATGTCACTGATATGTCTCCTATTTCTGTTCCAGATGATCAACAAACAGGTGATGCTCCCGAGGATGGTCATGACACCATTCATGAACATGACCATATTGAAGAGGTACAACCAGAAGTTGTTGTACCACAACCTGAAAATGAAGATGTAGATATTGAACATGGAGAGTCTTCTAATCAGAGGGAGCAATTCAGCCCACAGGTGGAAGAGCAAACACTTAGAAAGTCAACCCGAATTCGACAACCTTCAAGACTTTATCCCAGTTCTGAGTATATCCTAATCACAGATGAGGGAGAGCCTGAGAGCCTTCAAGAGGTGTTGTCACATCCAGACAAAGACCATTGGCTCAAGGCTATGCAAGAGGAGATGGATTCTTTAAAGAAGAATGAAACCTATGACTTGGTGAAGCGTCCAACAGGGAAGAAAGTCTTGAAGAACAGGTGGTTGTTTAAGAACAAGAAAGATGGCCACAAGCTAGTGAGACGGAAGGCAAGACTAGTGGTGAAGGGATGCCAGCAGAAGAAAGGCATTGACTTTGATGAGATTTTTGCACCAGTGGTGAAGATGACTTCCATTCGTATAATTTTGGGACTAGCTGCCAGTTTGGATCTTGAACTTGAACAACTTGATGTAAAAACTGCTTTTTTACATGGTGATTTGAATGAAGAGATTTACATGGAGCAGCCGGAAGGATATGAAGTCAAAGGAAAGGAGAATTTTGTTTGTAAGTTGAAAAAGAGTCTATATGGACTCAAGCAGGCACCAAGGCAATGGTACCGCAAGTTTGATTCTTTTATGAGCACTAATGGGTATAAGCGTACTTATGCGGATCCTTGTGTTTATTTTAGAAAGTTCTCTGAAGGTAACTTCATTATCCTTTACTTGTATGTTGACGATATGCTGATAGTGGGACAAGATGTTGAGATGATTCGCAGGTTGAAAGAGGACTTGTCAAAGTCCTTTGATATGAAAGATCTGGGTCCTGCAAAGCAAATTCTTGGCATTGAAATTGTTCGTGATAGAAAAGCTGGTAAGCTTTGGCTGTCACAAGAGAAGTATATTGAACGGGTGCTTGAGAGGTTCAATATGAAGAATGCCAAGCCAGTTAATACACCACTTGCAGGTCATTTCAAGTTGAGCAAGCAGTGTTGTCCTACTACCGAGAAAGAGAAGGAAAGTATGTCACATATTCCTTACTCTTCTGCTGTTGGTTCATTGATGTATGCTATGGTGTGTACAAGACCGGATATAGCACATGTTGTTGGATTAGTTAGCCGATTCTTGGCTAATCCAGGCAAGGTTCACTGGGAAGCTGTAAAGTGGATCTTGAGATATTTGCATGGCACCTCAAAATTGAGTTTGTGTTTTGGAGGTGGTGAGCCTATTCTTGAAGGATTTACAGATGCTGACATGGCTGGTGATCTTGATAACAGAAGGTCTACCTCAGGTTACTTGTTCAAATTTGCAGGGGGAGCCATTTCATGGCAATCCAAGCTACAGAAGTGTGTAGCATTGTCTACAACTGAAGCAGAGTATATAGCAGCTGTGGAAGCATGTAAAGAAATGCTTTGGTTGAAACGTTTCTTTCAAGAGTTGGGTTTGAATCAAACAGAGTATGTTGTGTTTTGTGATAGTCAAAGTGCTAGAACTTGAGCAAAAACAGCATGTATCATGCCCGCACGAAGCATATTGATGTAAGATATCATTGGTTGCGTGATGTCATTGAAGAGCAACTAATGAAGTTGAAGAAGATCCACACCAACAAGAATGATGCTGATATGTTGACAAAGGTAGTTCCAGGAAGCAAGCTTGAATTTTGTTCCAAGCTTGCAGGTATGTCCTTTTGATGAGTTTTGAGTATGATCTTCCGCAAATTGGACTGAAGGGGGAGATTGTTGGGGCATTAGTCTAGTCCATTTGTTATTGGACATTTTGTAAGTGATAGACCAATCACTTATTTTGTGAGACCCAAATGGTTTGGGTATTTGGGATCTTTACTTAGTAGCCCTACAAGGCTGTTTTGCTGGCTAAAATAAAAGATGTACTGTACAACATCTGAGAGTTGGAAAAGTGAGAGAGGGGGAGAGAATTTTCGGAGTGCAGAATTTTTCTGGGCAGCCTCTGCTTCTTTGACGATCGCCGGAGATCCAACCGTTGGATTTTGCTGAAATTTCGACAGCTTCTTCAGAATACACAGGGCTATATTCTGACTATTCAGAATTTCAATCCTAGCTCTGGATCGTTTTTAATCGCTGCTGGTGTCAGCTGCGGTTTTTGGTGAAATTTCTGCATTTTTTGTTCTCCCTCAATTGTTGTCTCTTATGTATGTTATTGTTGGTAGGCTGTAACATCCTTGTAGACTGATTTGAGTGTTTTTACCCTCAATTTGCATAATAAGAGAAGAAGAATGGTGGACTCCTTACAAGTCCCGTGGTTTTTTATCCTTCACATTGAAGGGGTTTTTCCACGTATAAATCTCTTGTGTTGTTTGAAGCTTTATCTTTCATAATTCGCTTATGGTGTTGATGTGAGATTGATCTTTGCTTGATGAATCAATTGTGCTGAATTGGTTAAGCATCTTGGTTGGTTGTCTTGGAGTTGATCCTTATAGGTGTTGTATCCTACTTGTTGCTTCTCCCCTACAGTCTAAGCATGGATGACATTGAATATCACAACGCAGATCTGTAGAAAAGGATTTCATAACAGAGTCTTCATCGATACCTCTTGTAGTGAACCACTTAATTATAATGTGTAAATCGTCTAACACGTTTTTGTAAATCATAAGGAAGCTATCGATGCCTCATCCACTCCTCAATGTCCCGTCATCGACCCCTCTTGCTGTGAGCCACTTATAGTGTGTAAATCATCTGACACTTTCTTGTAAATCTTGAGGAAGCTACCGATGCCTCACCCACTCAGTGTCCCGTCTCCTAAGTGTTGGGTTTGATGGAACTGAAGTTAGCCGAGCTGAAGTGGAGCCGAGCTCAAAGGACTTGGAATTGTGAGTTACTACCGAGCAGAGCTGCTGAGGTGTTCATCATTGTCAATTGCATGACGTTCCCTTTTTGGGATCTCAATTTACTTGGGTGCATGGGAATGGGCAAGGCCAAATCATGCATCACCTAGATCGTCTTTTGTGTAGCGTTTTCTTTGCAGACATGTTTGTGGATATTGTTGTTCATCATCTGTCCCGAGCTACCTCAGATCATGCTCCGTTATTGTTAAAATGTACTCTCTTGCAGGCCAAACCACCAATACCATTTCGGTATCTAAATGCTTTGGCATTGCATGCAGACTTCTATTCATTTGTCGTAGCTCAATGGAAGCATTATCCGATGATAGGAGGAATGCGTGGTTTATATAGTAAGTTTCGGTTGCTTAAGCATGATCTCAGATGCTGGAATCGTGATATTTATGGTAACATTTTCAGTAACGCAGCCGAGGCAGCGAAAAATTATTTGCGGCAGGAAACTGTTTATGACAATGATCCTACACCTGAGAATAGAACAGCCTTTTCTTTAGCTCAGGCACAGCTTTTACAGGCTAACAAGGCACAAGCCTTCTTTTGGTCTCAGAAATCACGCGTCAAATGGATGGCTGAGGGTGAAACAAACATAGCCTATTTTCATGCCTTGGTCAAAGACAAATATCATCGACAACACATTCGTTGCATTCGTGACTCCACAGGATCCTTGCTTGAGGGCAATGACGGGCTAGGACATGCTGCGGTAGAATTCGTCCAAACGCTCTTCACTAATGAGCCAGTGGTTGATGTAGACTCTTTTCTTGATCATAACCCCTCCTTGGTTACAATAATTGACAATGATATGCTTATGGCCATTCCTGATCTGGATGAGATTAAACGAGCAGTCTGGAATCTAAGTCCAAATAGCACAGCTAGACCCGATGGGTTTAATGGCCATTTCTTTTGGACCTGCTGGGATATATTGCGGGTTGATATCACATGTGTTGTCCAAGAATCTTTTTGGGTGTACCTCCCCCTCAGGTTATGATTTCATCTTTAATTACGTTGATACCAAAAAAAAGATCATCATTCTACTTATGCAGATTTTAGGCCCATTTGTCTTTCTAACTTCATAAATAAAGTCACCACTAGATTACTTGCTTCTCGTTTGTCGACTTTGCTTCTGCAGTTGATATCTACGGAACAGATTGGCTTTCTCAAAGGACATGATATTGGTGAGCATGTTTTGATGGCAAACGAGATGGTGCAGTTGATTGACAGGAAATCTTGTGGAGCCAATGTGATGATTACGTTGGATATGACAAAAGCTTTTGATCAAGTCAACTGGCACTATCTTGGGGCTATACTTTAAAATTTTGGCTTTCATGCACGCTTCATTCGAATTATAATGGACAACATGCAGTACTCGAAACTCTCGGTAGCCATTAACGGCTCAACTTATGGTTTTTTCTCGCCTACACGTGGAGTGAAGCAAGGCGACCCCCTTTCTCCGTAGTTGTTTATCCTTAGCTCAGAAGGATTTAGCCGCGGTCTAAATCGACTATTTAACACTGGCTCCTTACGTGACTTTGCATCCGGAAGAGTGTCGATTATTTCTCATTTAGCTTATGCCGATGATCTGCTCTTATTCCTAAATAGTTCAGCTAATAATCTGACTGTCTTTCAATCATTTCTTAAAATCTTATCGGGAAGCATCGGGTCACTTAGTGAACTACAACAAAAGTTAGTTTGTTACAAGTACGTATGTCATCACTCAGCATCTTCGAAATATTAGGCAGGGTCTGCTTATGCAACCATCAACTTTGCCCATCAAATATTTGGGATCTTATTTATACCATGGGATTAATCGTGCTAGTTATTGCACTTCGTTGCTACAACATTTTGATGCCAAGCTAACTGGTTGGCCCGTCACCTACTTACTCCAGGTAGTAGACTGGTCTTGCTTAAATCAATCCTCATGGCCATGCCTTTTCATATGTTGGCAGTTGCCCGTTTACCCAAAAGTTTAGAGCATTCTATTAATCGGAAAATATCTTAGTTCATTTAGGGCAAACGATATCATTGGACTTCTTTATCCACCTTATGCTTTCCTGAAAGGGAAAGAGGGTTCGGAATCCGTAGTTTGACGCATATTCAGCATGCATACGACTATAAGCTTCGGTGGAATTATCATACAAAAACATCTCTTTGGTTTTCCTATATGCGCCAGTGATACGGGGTAAGATTAGATTATGCTCCTCGCATATATGTCTCCCCTGGTTGGAAGAGACTTTGTTCCAGCCACTCACTATGCATGCATCTTTCCATCGATATACCAGCGCCTTTATGGCATTCAAATGCTTCGGGTATGTTCTCCATTCGGCATGCATATGATGACATTCGTTCTGCTCGCTAACAACTATATTCTCGTAAGTTTATTTGGTGGCATGGTCTATCAAAGTCGGCAATTTTATTCATCTGACGTCTTTTTCATCGAGCATTGCCTATGGAGGAAAACTGGATTCGTTTCCTTGCAATTAGTCCCACTGTATGCGTGTTTTGCAAATTGCATTCGGCTAATATCAAACATGTTTTCCTTCGGTATGCTTATATAAAGGATGCTTGGTTGCGCTTTTCTTTGATATCGGATGATCCTTTACATCAGGATGATCCTTTACATCAGGATACGCAACTCCAAACTTATTTGCTTCAATGGTGGTTACATTAGGCAGCTAGAATCTATGGGAGACTCTCCCAAAAGAAAAGCATAACGAAATAAAATATCCAATGTCCAATATAAATCGTAATTTAAAGTAATAAATACAATTTGAATGTGGAAAAACTAAATCATAAATGACGAGCACACTTCTATGTCTTTTGTCTCGAACCTCATGTAGCCCGTGTGATCGTCGCCAATATAACCAAAATAGGAAAGTGAGTATCGAATAATCTGCAGAGAAACAACATGAACAAATAGAAAGAAAATCATACCGAGTCTGCCTGCATTTTAAGAGAATACATGCATAGATAATAGGATCTTCGTGCTGTCGGTGGCCATTACCAATTTGAAATCCACATGACTTCATGAATGGACAATGCAAGGGAAATGAGTAAGAAAGAATAATAAAACACAAGTAGATAACGGTAAGAGCAGAAAAAGTGGCAACATCATACTGCCGTTGCCTGTACCACCGTGATACAGGCAACATCGCAATTATAAGAAGATGTAGTCTTCCGTCTGAATTCATGGCAATTAATCTTAAAAACATAAAGCTATAGTTGTATGATCTGTTATCAAGTGACCTCGTGCTGGTGGTGGAAGTGAAGATGGCGAGTTGTATAGCATTGTGTTAGGGAACATCTGACCATGCTGAGCCAAATGATGGGCTACCATGTAAGCTTCCCGTGGAATGTGATGCAACGTACTATCTGACAGGCTCAAGAAGAGATGTAAACGACTAAAAAGATCCCAGTGCGCGTTGAGTATGTCCTGCGGAGGTTGAAGGATTGTTAAGCAGTCAGTCTTGTAGGATCTGCAAGGCACCACTAGAAGGGGGGAGTTTGAATAGTGGGTGCGGAAAATGTGGTTTTTAAAATTGTTTTAAACCAAAAACCCAACTTCTGAAAACAGTTTCTGTTTTTAGGACCTGTTTTGAATTGTTTTGAAAACTAGGTTGCAGGTCTTCAAAAATTCGAAAATTTGGAGAGGTCTTAGTCTCAGATATTCTGAGTATCTCCTAAAAATTTCAGATTAAAATTTAACCTCTAACCCTTTTAAAAATCGTTGGTGGTCAGATTGCGCAAATCTGTCAGAAATGGTAGTCTGACTTGAAAAATTTATTTCAATTAAACCGTAACTCCAAATTCTCTGAAACTTTAATGACTAACCCCTTATTAGGTTTATTTAATTGGGTTGAAGCAGTTTTGAAAAATTCTTTTGGGAAGTTAGTCAAATACGTTTAAAGTCTCAACTTTTGCAAGCCTGAAAATCAGACTGCACTAGTCTCAGAACTTTTGACGTTTGAATGACTTATACTTGTCCAAAAGGGTTCAAACTTAGGCCAAAAGAACCTTAAGACGTGTGGCTATGTTTTCTGAAAGTTTCGTGATTTTTGAAATTCATTTACTATTTTTACAAACGTGATAAAAAAATGATGTATTGTGCTGGAAACTGAAAGTAAGTGCTGAAAGTAAAGAACACAAGGAATTTTATACTGGTTCGGTTAAAACAACCTACTCCAGTCTTCGAGGACACCTTCCTCGGTTATCACTAATCACAAAACACAAATAACACCTTACCACACAGGGTTGATGGAGTTACACACCAACTCCAACCCTTTACAAACCTTGTAAATGAGTACAACGATCACGAACACCACCACCTTGCAAGTGCAAGATTGATTATACCTTGATCAATCTTTTACAACAATAAAGAGTATAGGGTGGTATGTAAGAAGCCTATTAAAGACGTATGAACATGAATACAACAGGCTTTACGAGAGAAGAAAGAAAGAAGTGTAGAAGAAGAGAGTATGAAACGTTTTTGATCTTGAATTTGCAAGACTTGTTCTTGTCTTTTGTTTGCTCTCTTCTTTCCTTTTTATCATTGGTAGCCACCCCTCTCTTGCCTTGATCCTCCCTTGGAAATTAGCTTTTATGTCCTTGGAAGAGTATATTGCATCATTGGGACATTCCTTGCTTACTTGGCAACTCCATATTGGATGATCATTAAGCTCTTGCTTACTTGGCACTCATTGATTGGATGGAAGTTGTCATCATTTGATGACTAGATAAATATGAAAATAAACCTTAAAAATCATGTGCCAATTAGCCATAAAAGTGTTGCCATAAATCACATAATCATTTCACATAATTAGCAAGACAATCTCCATTTTGCACCTAAAAATCAGCCACACTATTACTCCACATGCTGAAATTTTCAGCATGTGTGATATTCACACAATATTCAAAACATTTCCATGTATGTACAGATTGATTCCTCAAAGATTGGAGAATCAAATATGTTGAATCTTGAAGCATAAATTCAGCCACATTCATTCCCACACATGCTGAAATTTTCAGCATGTGTGATATTCAAAGATATCACCATATTATTTTCATAACATCTTTAGAACATTGCCATTTTAACTTTCATTTAATCCACATAATTCAAGATAGTAAATATGACTCATTACTTTGAAAATTTCAGCCAGCCTAAGACAACACATGCTGAATTTTCAGCATGTGTCACAAATGTGACAAAGTTTGAAATGTTACCTTTTGTAGTTCCTTTCTTTATGTCACCAACATTGAATGCTTCATTCTTGGCCAATCAAGATGCCAACAAAGCTCCACATAAGCTCCAACATGGCTGTCTAGGCGTGTGATGATGAATATACATGTGCTGAATTTTATTTTTGCAAACTTTGTAAAATAGTACACATATAATTATACACATACGGTATATTCCAATCAACCCTTAATTGATTTTTCTAGAACACTTTAGAATGTATGAAGTATGTAAAAAATGTCTAGATACATGTTATATGTCATGCAAACTTTGTAAAATAGTGCACATATAATTATACACATACGGTATATTCTAATTAACCCTTAATTGATTTTTCTAGAACACTTTAGAATGTATGAAGTATGTAAAAAATGTCTAGATACATGTTATATGTCATGCCAAAAATGTTCCATGTGTCGTGTTCGTAGAAAACCGAATTTTCGACGTTTGTCGATTACCCGATTTTTCTCCGATTAAATTCCAACTTTTTGCATATGTTATATATATTATGTTACACATAATATACATAAATTAGACTTTAATATTCAGAACTTAGGGCTGATTAAAGTGGCGCCCAACATGTGACAAAAATTGAATTTGGAATCTCCACAATTTGGCCTTAATTTGGGGTGATTTGTATATCCCAACATGGAATGATTTTATGGCTATATATACCATGTAAGCCACGAAATTTGTGGCCATTTTTGAATTGTAGGGGCTGGCCATCTATATATGGCAAGTACGTGACACGTCGGCGAAATTTCGGTATTCACCCGATACGATAATTTTTTATTTAGAACCTTTTAACGTGTCGTAATAAATTTGTCATCACCATGACTTATATCATATGATATAAGACATGAATATACTCATAAATATGAGTTAAATATAGCGGTGTGACGTTAACGTACGTTCACAAAATATATAACGTGTCGGTAGTACGTTGGAATATATGTGTATGTGCCTTTTTTAAAAAAATTTGAATATATATATATAAATATATTGAAAATGTCGTGTAGGAGGGTGGAGAAAACTTTCCATTCTTCAATTTATTGCCTTTGTGTCTTTTCCAAATGTAGCTTCCTTTAATGAACTACTTAGTTTATTTAATTAAGTACTTCACTTAATGAACTAGTTTAGTTCATTAATGATGGCACCTGAAAATAGTTCAAACACAAAAATGCGTGCCATTTGATGTAAGCTTTAAAGCTTCATGGCTCGTTAGTACGACAACATTATATATGAACTATATAAGGCAAGCTTTATGCAACAACGTATCATGTCATAAAATATGTCATGTATTTCTTTAATACACGTTATTTAAATCATGCATTTTATAATCACTCAAACCCCTTTTTCTTTACAAGTCTCAACCAGCATGTTTTGGTGTGAAAAACTAAAATGTATGAGACTATATATAGTGGCATGGAGCTCAGCCAGGAATAGAGATAAACATGGTAGTGTATACGATATCGCCCCAAGAAAGCACCCAGTTGGGTCTCTCAAAATGGCCCTAGCCGAAGCCTTGGTCCTGCCCGCCGATGCGTCCACATTTAACTTTACTTTACCAGACGGAGGGAGCAACCATTTCACAATTCTTACCCTTGGTATTTTTAAATATGGAGAGAAACCCATATCAATAATAGTAGATATGTTTTCAGCATGTGTTTTCCCTGAAAATTTTGCCGCCCAAGTATAACACAATTGTCTTGTCATCATGTATATGTTTTGAGTAGAAAGGTCATCAACACCAAACACCATATTTGTGTAGACTTTCCAAATAGACCAACATAAAAAGGAGGGCACGACAATACGTATTGTCCCTCACTAACATACTAGCACATCATATCTCTATTATTATGTCATTTATGCAGGTACATATAGAGCCGGGGGTCTCACTGGAAGCAGACTCTCTATCTCTTAGGATAAAGGTATTTTTTGCCTACCACTTACCCTCCCCAGACCCTAACGATAGCTTTTGCTATCATTGGGATATACTGGGTACGGATGATGATGATGATAGTGTAAGACGCAGGAAATAGTCCATTGAAAATCAACGCAAACCTGCTCCACATTTGCATATCATGAATGCACTGAAAGAAAATATGATCCATCGAAGCTGAAGAGTGCCTACAAAAAGGACATATACTCGGACAAGCTTGTAGGAATCGAACTAGATTGTCTTCAATTGGTAATGCTCCCTGAAATAACCGCCACATAAAAATGCTTGCAGATTTGGGCATAGAACGCCACCAAATAAACTTATGCGTGAACAGCGTTGGGTAATGATCTCTACAGTCTTCATAGGCTTGCCGTAATGTGAAGGAGCCGGTTGCAGATGATTTCCAAAGCGGCTGGGGTGAAAGGCTAGCATATGTCAAGCAAATTGAGTGAATGGAGCATACTTGCTTCCAGCTTGGCGAGTCATAAAGACGAGGTGTAAAGTCCACTTTAGATCCATATCGCTGGCGCATATAATTCGCTCAAATTAAGGAGCTGGTATGATAATGCCACCAAAGTTTACAATCGAAAGATTGCTGAAGTAGTAGCATATTTTGTATGCCCAAACCACCCTCATGCATGAGGCGACATACTCGTGGCCAGGAGACCCAATGGTGTCGATCTCCCCAGAAAAAGAAAGACATCCGTAGTTCTATGGCGTGGATTACACTTTTGGGAAGTTTAGCTGCAGCCATAATATGTAGAGGTAGAGACGTCAGAACTGACTGCAAAAGCACCAATCTACCACCAGGAAAAAGCAACTGACTAGCCCAACCTTGTAGTTTAGTATAAAAATGATTCAATAATGTCTGACAATATTGCGCACGTTTGATCCCCTGTATATGTATGATCCGAGATATCTTAGAGGAAGAAACGTATAACGCATTTCCAAGATATTTGCTATTGTTGCCCGACAATGCAAAGAAACACAAGAGCTAACTACAAACTGACTCTTATGATAATTAACCAGCTGCCCTGAGCCTCGTTGATAAGAGCGTAGGAAAGATTGGAAAACACGCAGATTACGAGAAGCTCCATTAAGAAAAATAAGCAAGTCATCCGCCTAAGCCAAGTGCGATACACCGTATATACGATGCATATTGAATCCGCATAATTCATGTGTATGAAAAAAATGATTAAGTCTCCTGCTAAAACCTTCTGAGCATAGAATGGAAAGCAACGGTGATAAAGGATCACCTTGTTTGACTCCTGAGGATGGAGAGAAAAAGCCATATAGTTTGCCATTCAGAGAGATTGATAGTTTGGAATATGTCATTGTATTCATGATTAGCCGTGTAAAACGCTCAGAAAAACCAAACTGTTGTAACATACGCACCATATCGTTCTAATTCACCCTATCGAAAGCCTTTGCCATATCAAGTTTAACTATGACATGGCCACCATGCGTATCGTTATGCAAATGATGGACCATCTCGTTTGCCATAAGCACTTGCTCACTTATTTCATGCCCCTTTAAAAATCCAATCTGTTCTGCTGAGATAAGGGAGGGTAAGAAGTCCGATAAGCGTGTAGCAAGAATAGGTGTAATCACCTTACTCATAAAATTTGAAAGACAAATTGGCCTAAAGTCTGCAAAAGTCTGGGGTTGAGATATCTTAGGTATCAACGTTATGATGGATGACAACATTGATTGTGGAGCTGGAACTCCTATGAAAAGTTCCTGCACCGCTCGAAAGACATCCACGTGCAAAATATCCCAACACTTTCTGAAGAAAAAACCCTTGTAGCCATTAGGTCCTGCTGCGCTGTTGGGATTTAAGCTCCAAATAGCCTGCTTCGTCTCTTCTAATGTCGGTAGTCGCAATAGTATATCGTTGTCAGCCTGAGTAAGTATTGTGGGTACATTCTGCAATAAATCATCAATATTATGGGTTTCTTCATTTGAAAATAATTGTTTATGATATTCAACTGCAAGTGTGCCGATTGCCTGCTGATCCATATACAAAACACCAGCTATGTCCGATATTTGACGAACCCTTTGGCTACGATGACGATCTTTAACCAGAGCATGAAAATATGCCGCATTTGATTCACCCTCCATGGCCAAACGTAATCTAGATTTTTGCATCCAAAAAGCTGCTTGCTCCGAGTTTGAACGTAATAAATTGGCTTGTGCCAAAGAAAAAGAAATCCTATTTTCCACAGTTGGGTACGCATCATAAACAGATTCCTTCCGTATAAAATCCTGCTCTACCTCAGCAACGCGGCTAAATATGTTGCCATACACCCGCAAATTCCAATGGCGTAAATCCTTTTTTAGCAAATGAAGCTTATTATATAAGCCACGCATTCCTCCTGTGATTGGATAATTTTTCCATGTTGCAGCAACAAAATCAAAGAAATCTGGATGATCAACCCAAGCATTCAGAAATCGAAAAGATACATGCGGCCTCTCGCAGATTACTTCTGATACTATGTCTCAATAAATCTCTAACATCGCTATCAACATTTGAAGGAGCTGTAATTGAGGCAAGAATGCTGTCATCATCAACAACTGGGGGACGCGATTGCAGGTGCCTACCAATGGCGTCTGAATCAGATTTCATTCGTGAAATAAAATATGCATAATTCTCCTTATCCACCAACTGTATATTGTTTTGGCCCATGTCTGAATCTGAAACCTGACAGTAGTCAGGATCATCTTGCTGCCTTTGTTGCGCTAATATGGCATCTTCTTTGTCATCATGCAATTTCTAAAGATCCTGGAAATTAGAGATTGAAGGATTTGGATGATCATCTGAAGGCGATATAGCAGATGACAGCTGGCCCTCCTGTATACGGCCAAGCAAAACATCTCTTGTCAACAACGATATTGGAGCATCAGGTAGTTGCCCTACATCAACTTTTTTATCCATTGCACTACACGTATTAGTTTTCTTTGGTGTCCATCTTGTAGTAGGTTTAGACTTAACTACAACTTGTTGTGGCGGGTGATCATCACAGTGTCCTGTTGCATGGCCTAGTTCTATGACATGTGACGCAAAGCTTAGGGAAATCTTCATATATTATCTGCTGCAGTATCATCTTCTTTGCCTGCAAATATATTTTTTGAGGCAGATCCTGAGATACATTCACTTCCACACATACCCTAGCAACAGAGGGACGCAACCCATCCGCAGTAGCAACATCAAGTTTAATTGGATGACCTAAAGGCCGAACAATTTCGTGTAATGCAGATTTCTGCTGTAAATGAATCGGTAGACCTGGAAGCGCTACCCACAGTGGGACGATTGGAACACCTGAGGAGGGGTCAAAATCAACGCTCCACTTTGTAACACGCATATGACAACCAGATATATTCTATGATCTTCGATAAAAACAACGAACATAATCAGGTTCATGTTTAAAATTCAAAAGGATGTTCTTTTGATCAATACATGTCATATGAATATCATTATGAAAGCCAATCCGCTCAAAAACATTATGTATCACCTTTAACGGGGACCTGCCATACCAAAACGTACCAACCAAAGAAAAACGAAATGGAACTGCCAGTGCATCAATTTCCTCATCAGTAAAAGCAATCAAAGGTGCACCTTTGTGGCGACTGACTGTTTTGGGTGAAATTGTAACGGTTAAAGATGACCCAGAAACAATCTCTGCAAAAGAAAGTGGTTGCGGCGGCATACTCATTGCGATCGCAACCTAAACCAGCAAAGTAAATACAAAAATTGATAATGATGATGAGAAAGGTAGAATCGCTATAGAAGAGGAGTGAGAAGAACGATGGCAGCGGCATTACGCCTGCCGCCATAGATCGCCAGAAGAAGACGAAGTCATCTTTTTTCCTAACATATATATATAAAGACGGACGGTACCGTCTGGTATTTTATTAATAATTTAGCCCTCAATTGCGGTGGAGGAATACCGTGGTTACATTTGTTGTGGAATACTCACTTTAATTGCAAAATTAATGAAAGGAAAATAAAACCAGAGTTTTCGTGGCAAAATTAAAAGTCTAAGCGAAACGTAGCCTACAATGTACAGGTAATGACAGAATTCTATGTATCTACAGCGTGCGATGATCCTTATGTCCATGAGGCCATCCAGTTTGATTTCGCTCGTCATCCAATATGCCAGACATCAAAATTGATTAGTATATCTAAAATATTGGAATAAGAATGTAGAAATGAAAATGTACATACCAACGTTGCCTGTGTTTGCAAGGAATACATGCAACAACAGTAGAATGCATGTGATGATCCTCGTGCGATCTCAGTCCCAGCATAGTTGAAAACCCATCAAAGCAAGCTCAGATGCACAAAGATAGTTATATATGTAAGGAGAGAAGAAACTCAGTTGAAACGCATAAGCATGAAGGAAGGAAGTCATACCGATGTTGCCTATGTCAGTGGACGACATAGGCAACCAGTTTATGAATGCACCAGCCCATTGGGAGATATCAAGTTTGCAAACGTCGATTGTTGGGTCCATGCTCGGGTTGTAGGACCTGTAAGGCACCACTAGAAAGGGAGAATTGAATAGTGGGTGCGGAAAATTATGTTTTTAAAATGTTTTGATCCAAAACCCCAACTTCTAAAACAGTTTCTGTTTAAATGATCTTTTTTCCAACGTTTGAAAAACAAGGTTACAGGCCTTCAAAAATTCTAAACTTTGGAGAGATTGTAGTCTCAGATGCTTTGAGTATCTTCTTAAAATTTCAGATCAAAATTCAACCTTGAACCCTTTGAAAAATTGTTTGTGGTCTGATTGCGCAAATCTGCCAGAAACAGTAGTTTGATTTGAAAATTTTATTCCGATTAAACCATAGCTCCAAATGGTCTGAAAATTTCATGACAAACCCCTTACTATATGTATTTAATTGGGTTGAAACAGTTTTGAAAAATTCCTTTGGAAAGTATGTCAAATATGTTCAAATTCTCAAGCTTTGCAAGTCTGAAAGTTAGACTGCACTAGTCTCAGAACTAATTGAATGACTTATACTTGTCCAAAAGGGTTAAAACTCGGGCCAAATGAAATTCATAAGATGTGGCTATGTTTGCAAAGTTTTACAATTTTTGAAATTCGTTTACTATTTTTAAGATAGCGATGAAATACATGCAAAGTGTAGGAAACTGAAAGTATTGTATAGAAAAGTAGAGAACGCAAGGTATTTTATACTGGTTCGGTTAAATCAACCTACTCCAATCTTCGAGGACACCTTCCTTGATTATCACTAAATAAAATAACACCTTACCACAAAGGGTTGATGGAGTTACACACCAACTCCAACCCTTTACAATCAAAACTAGCAATCACAATGATCACGAACACCACCACCAAGCGGATGAAGGTTTGATCACACCTTGATCAACCTTTTACAATAATAGGGCGTGTATGGTGGTATGAATGAAGCCTATTCAATATGTTTGAATATAGATACAATAGGCTTGAGAGAGAAAGAAGAATAAAGAAATGTAGAAGAAGAGAGTAGAGAGACTTTTTGCACTTTTGAACTTGTAAGACTTGTCTTGTATTAGAATGGCTCTTCTTCTCCTTTTTATCTTAGGTTGGCCGCCCACTCTAGGGCTCTTCTTCTCCTTGGAAATTCTCTTTTAAGTCCTTGGAAGTATGCCTTGTATAATTGTGACATCAACTTGCTTACTTGGCAACACTTGATTGGATGATTGTCTTGGCCTTGCTTACTTGACACTCCTTGGTTGGACGAGATTTGTCAACACTTGATGACTGTGCAAATCTAATAATTACACTTAAAATATGTGTCCAATTAGTAGTAAAAACATTTTCAATTATCACACAATTAATTCAAAATAATTTGGAAGGAAAATATGTCACCAATAACTCCAAGAATTCGGCCAGCTCTTTGATTCACATGCTGAAATTTTCAGCATGTGCAATATTCTCAACATGTTCAAATTATTGCCATATTAGTATTACATCAATCCCTTGAAAATAGAGAAGCAAACATATTAAAATCAAGACACAATTTTCGGCCATACTAATTCACACATGCTGAATTTTCAGCATGTGTTATATTTGTGACATAGTTTGAAACATTACCTTGTGTAGCTCCCTCCATTATGTCACTAACATTGTGTAGTCCATTCTTCACCAATTAAGATGCCAACTAATCTCCTCATAGGCTCCATCAAGGCTGAGTAGGTGTGTGTAATGGCCATATCATGTGTTGAATTTTATTTTTGTAAACTTTGTAAATTAGTACAAAAATAATTATACACATATGGTATATTCCAATCAGCCCTAATTTGAATATTCTAGAACACTTTAGTATGTTTTAAATATGTAAAAAGTATCTAGATACATGTTACATGTCATGCCAAAAACATTCCATGTGTTGTGTTTGTAGAAAACTGAATTTTTGACTTTTGTCGATTGCACGATTTTTCTCCGATTAAATTCAAACTTTTTGCACATGTTATATATATTATGTCACACATAATATACATAGAATAACTTGAATTTTCAGCTCTAAAGTGGTGCCCCATGTGACAAAAATATTGAATTCGAAATCTCCACAATTTGGCCTCAATTGGGGTGATTTGTGTGTACCAACATGGAATGATTTTATGGCTGAATATACCATGTAAGCCACAAACTTTGTGGCCATTTTTGAAGTGTAGGGTCTGTCCATCTATACATGGCAAATACAAGACACGTTAGCGAAGTTTCGGTTGTCACCTGATACGGCAATTTTTTGGTTTAGAACCTTGTAACGTGTCGTAATAATTTTGTCATCACTATGAATTATATCATATGATATAAGACCTGAATATATTCATAAATATGAGGTAAGTATAGTGGTGTGATGTTGACGTACGTTCGTAAAATATATAACGTGTCGGTAGTACGTTGGAATATATGTGTATAGTGCCTTTTAAAAAATCTGAGTATATATATATATATATATATATATATATATATATATATATATATTAAAAACGTGTGATTAATGGAGGAAAGAGACTTTCCATTTCCATGCTTGTTGCCTTTATGCATTCTCCAAATATTTCTCTATTTAATGAACTACTTAGTTCATTTAACTAAGTACTTCACTTAATGAACTAGTTTAGTTCATTAATGGTGGCACCTGAAAATAGTTCAAACACAACAAATGTTTGCCATTTGATGTAAGCTTTAAAGCTTCATACGGCGACATTATATATAAAGTATATAAGGCAGGTTTCTTGCAAAAACGTGTCAAGTCATAAAATATATCATGCATTTCTTTAGCACACGTTATTTAAATCATACATTTTTGTGAATCACTCAAACCATTTTTCTCCACAATCTCCCTCTTTTGATGATTTACAAAATAATCTTAGTACATGATTTAAATTTGATCACTCCCCCTCCAATCGTGCACAAATTCAAATTTTAAATTTTTTCCCCCTTGATTTGTGCAATCAATCTCTCTCTTCCCCTGAAATCATGCACTTGATTTGTGCAATCAATCTCGCTCTCCCCCTAAAATCATGTACTCTCTCCCCCTTTATTTTGGAAAGAAAATCAAAAGTGCATGTAAATATGGAAAGAAATATCAAATCAAATCAGCAGAAATCATGCCTCATTTAGAACGGGGATTTTCATATGTGGCTTGATTTAGTGTCTTAGTGAAGATGTCGACTACTTATGCCTCAGTGCGTACATGATTTATGACAATATCACCATTATTCACGTGATCACGAAGGAAGTGATATCATACTTCTATATGCTTTGCCTTAGAGTGTAGCACGGGGTTTTGAGACAAGTTTATATCACTCATACTATCAACATAGATTGGAATGCGATTTACCGTGATACCAAAATCAGAAAGTTATTGTTTTAGCCATAGTAATTGTATGCAACAAAGACTAAGTGCCATGTATTCAGCTTCGGCAGTAGATAAGGCCACACTTGCTTGCTTTTTCAAAAACCATGAAATTAGTGAATTTCCTATAAATTGACAAGTGCCACTTTGTACTTTTTCTATCTATTTTACATCCACCATAATCCGCATCGGTATAAGCATGCAAGTCAAATTCACAATCTTTATCATACCAAATTCCTAAAGTGGGGGTGTGCTTAATATATCGGAATATTCTTTTCATAGCATTATAATGAGACATTTTAGGTTGGCTTTGAAAACGTGCACACATACACGCACTAAACATGATATCAAGTCTACTTGCAGTAAGATAGAGCAAAGAACCAATCATAGACCTATATAAAGCATTATCAAAATCTTTTCCATGTTCATCTTTATCTAGTTTAGTGGTGACACTCATAGGGGTAGGGGATGGTTTTATGTTCTCAAAATTGAAATTTTTAATCATGTCATTCACATATTTAACTTGGCTTATATGTATACCTTTATTCGTTTGTTTAATTTGTAAGCCAAGAAAGTAATTCAAATTCACCAACCATAGACATTTCAAATTCTGATTTCATGCAAGTTTCAAATTCTTCAACAAGTTTATGAGATGTAGATCCAAAAATGATGTCATCAACATAAATTTGAGTGATTAGTAAATCCGATTTATCTTGTTTCAAGAATAGGGTGCTATCTATGGTGCCTCTTTTAAATCCATTTTCTAAAAGAAAAGTAGCAAAACGATCATACCAAGCCCTAGGTGCTTTCTTTAAACCGTATAGTGCCTTCTTTAGTTTGTATACGTGATTGGGGTATTTCAAACCTTCAAAACCAGGTGGTTGCTTCACGTATATTTTTTCTTGTATAAAACCATTTAAAAATGCACTTTTACGTCCATTTGATAGAGTTTAAAACCTTTCATGCAAGCAATAGAAAGTAAAAGTCGTATGGCTTCTAAACGTGCTATGGGTGCGAATGTTTTGTCATAGTCTATTCCTTCTTCTTGATTATATATCCTTGTGCTACAAGTCTCGCCTTGTTTCTAACACCCACTTTGTGCCTTTTATAGTCTTAACTTGTGGTCATGGCACTAAATCCCATACATCGTTTCTTACGAATTGATTTAGTTCATCATGCATAACATCAATCCAAGAAGAATCACTCAGAGCATCAAAAACGTTTTTTGGTTCAATTTTGGATATCATGGCATGAAATTGGTTTATTTCATCCGGATTTATTCTTCTATGGGTCGAACACCATGAGTAATGTCGCCTATAATGAGATCGTGTGGGTGATCCCTATGCCATATTGGTTGATTATTCTCTAAGTTCTCATGTATTTCTAAGTGATCATGCATTTCTAGTGTGTTCAATTCATCATGCACGCCATCATCATCTAACACGGGTTTTAATTCAAAATCATCGTCATATTCTTTATCTTTTTCAACTGCACCAAATTCATTAAACTTCACATGAATGGATTCTAAAATTTTTCTAATGATGGGATCATAAGATCGATATGCTTTTGAATTCATAGAATATCCAACAAAAATGCATTCAATTGATTTTGATTCAAATTTATCTAAATTATCTTCCGGTTTAATCGGAAGGAAGTCATACCGATGTGCCTATGTCAGTGGACGACATAGGCAACCAGTTTATGAATGCACCAGCCCATTGGGAGATATCAAGTTTGCAAACGTCGATTGTTGGGTCCATGCTCGGGTTGCAGGACCTGTAAGGCACCATTAGAAGGGGAGAATTGAATAGTGGGTGCGGAAAATTATGTTTTTAAAATCTTTTGATCCAAAAACTCAACTTCTGAAAACAGTTTCTGTTTACAGTACCTGTTTTCCAACATTTGAAAAACAAGGTTACAGGACTTCAAAAATTCTGAACTTTGGAGAGATTGTAGTCTCAGATGTTTTGAGTATCTGCTTAAAATTTCAGATCAAAATTCAACCTTGAACCCTTTGAAAATTCGTTTGTGGTCTGATTGCGCAAATCTGCCAGAAACAGTAGTCTGATTTGAAATTTTTATTCCGATTAAACCGTAGCTCCAAATGGTCTGAAAATTTAAATACAAACCCCTTACTATATGTATTTAATTTGGTTGAAACAGTTTTAAAAAATTCCTTTGGGAAGTATGTCAAATACGTTCAAATTCTCAAGCTTTGCAAGTCTGAAAATCAGACTGCACTAGTCTTAGAACTATTAACGTTTAAATGACTTATACTTGTCCAAAAAGGTTGAAACTTTGGTCAAATGAAGCTCATAATATGTGGCTATGTTTCTGCAAAATTTTACAATTTTTGAAATTCGTTTACTATTTTTAAGATTGCGATGAAATAGATGCAAATTTTTGAAATTCGTTTACTAAATTATCTTGCGTATTCTAACACCCACTTTGTGCTTATTATAGTCTTATCTTGTGGTCATTGCACTAAATCCCATACATCATTTCTTACGAATTGATTTAGTTCATCATGCATAGCATTAATCCAAGAAGAATCACTCAGAGCATCAAAAACGTTTTTTGGTTCAATTTTGGATATCATGGCATGAAATTGGTTTATTTCATCCGGATTTATTCTTCTACGGGTCGAACACCATGAGTAATGTCGCCTATAATGAGATTGTGTGGGTGATCCCTATGCCATATTGGTTGATTATTCTCTAAGTTCTCATGCATTTCTAAGTGATCATGCATTTCTAGTGTGTTCAATTCATCATGCACGCCATCATCATCTAACACGGGTTTTAATTTAAAATCATCGTCATATTCTTTATCTTTTTCAACCTCACCAAATTCATTAAACTTCACATGAATGGATTCTAAAATTTTTCTAATGATGGGATCATAACATCGATATGCTTTTGAATTCATAGAATATCCAACAAAAATTCATTCAATTGATTTTGATTCAAATTTATCTAAATTATCTTGCGTATTCAAGGAATTTTATACTGGTTCGGTTAAATCCACCTACTCCAGTCTTCGAGGACACCTTCCTCAGTTATCACTAAACAAAATAACACCTTACCACACAGGGTTGATAGAGTTACACACCAACTCCAACCCTTTATAATCGAAACAAGCAATCACAATGATCACGAACACCAACACCGAGAGGATGAAGGTTTGATCACACCTTGATCAACCTTTTACAATAATCAGGCATGTATGGTGGTATGAATGAAGCCTATTCAATATGTTTGAATATAGATACAATAGGCTTGAGAGAGAAAGAAGAAGAAAGAAATGTAGAAGAAGAGAGTAGAGAGACTTTTTGCACTTTTGAACTTGTAAGACTTGTCTTGTATTAGAATGGCTCTTCTTCACCTTTTTATATTAGGTTGGCCACCCACTCTAAGGCTCTTCTTCTCCTTGGAAATTCTCTTTTAAGTCCTTGAAAGAATGCATTGTATACTTGTGACATCAACTTGCTTACTTGGCCACACTTGATTAGATGATTGTCTTGGCCTTGCTTACTTGGCACTCCTTGATTCGATGAGATTTGTCATTACTTGATGACTGTGCAAATATGAGAATTACACTTAAAACATATGCCAAATTAGTTGTAAAAACATTTCCAATTATCACACAATTAATCCAAAATAATTTGGAAGGAAAATATGTCATCAATAACTCCAAGAATTCGGCCAGCTCTTTGATTCACATGATGAAAATTTCAGCATGTGCAATATTCTCAACATGTTCAAATTATTGTCATATTAGTATTGCATCAATCTCTTGAAAATGGAGAAGCAAATATATATAATCAAGACACAATTTTCAGCCATACTAATTCACACATGCTGAATTTTCAGCATGTGTTATATTTGTGACATGGTTTGAAACATTACCTTGTGTACCTCCCTCCATTATGTCACTAACCTTGTGTAGTCCATTCTTCACCAATCAAGATGCCAACTAAGCTCCACATAGGCTTCATCAAAGCTGAGTAGGCGTGTGTAATGGCCATAGCATGTGCTGAATTTCTTTTTTTGTAAACTTTGTAAAATAGTGCACAATAATTATACATTTGAATATTCTAGAACACTTTAGTATGTTTTGAATATGTAAAAAGTGTCTAGATACATGTTACATGTCATGCCAAAAACGTTCCATGTGTTGTGTTCGTAGAAAACCGAATTTTCGACTTTTGCCGATTACGCGATTTTTCTCCGATTAAATTCGAACTTTTTGCACATGTTATATGTATTATGTCACACATAATATACATAGAACAACTTGAATATTCAGGTCTAAAGGCTGATTTAAAGTGGCGCCCCATGTGACAAAAATATTGAATTTGAAATCTCCACATTTTGGCCTTAATTGGGGGTGATTTGTGTGTGCCAACATGGAATGATTTTATGGCTGAATATACCATTTAAGCCACTAAATTTGTGGTCATTTTTGAAGTCTAGGGGCTGGCCATCTATATATGACAAGTACGTGACACGTTAGCGAAGTTTCGGTTGTCACCCGATACGACAATTTTTGGTTTAGATCCTTGTAATGTGTCGTGATAATTTTGTCATCACCATGACTTATATCATATGATATAAGACCTGAATATACTCATAATATAAGGTAAGTATAGTGGTGTGACGTTGACGTACATTCGTAAAATATATAATGCGTCGGTAGTACGTTAGAATATATGTGTATAGTGCCTTTTAAAAAAAATCTGAATATATATATATTAAAAACGTGGGATTAATGGAGGAAGGAGACTTTCCATTTCCATGTTTGTTGCCTTTATGCCTTCTCCAAATATTTCTCCATTTAATGAACTACTTAGTTCATTTAACTAAGTACGTCACTTAATGAACTAGTTTAGTTCATTAATGGTGGCACCTGAAAATAGTTCAAACACAACAAATGTTTGCCATTTGATGTAAGCTTTAAAGCTTCATACGACAACATTATATATAAAGTATATAAGGCAGGTTTCTTGCAAAAACGTGTCAAGTCATAAAATATATCATGCTAAAATATATCATGCATTTCTTTAGCACACGTTATTTAAATCATACATTTTTGTGATTCACTCAAACCCTTTTTCTCAACACGGGTACCCCAAGAGTGAAGTAATTGCCATTGACAATAAGCAGAAGAGATATTTATGTGAAGAAAATTAATAAAGCAGACAAACAAGATGGTGTCAAAACACATAACGACGCTGCCCGTGCCAATACCCAACACATGCAACCATTATTCAAGTGCGCCAACCCTGTGGGAGACTGTTTATCATAGACGCAAATTTGGCACCCATAAATCCAGTGATATTCTGGCACGGACGTCGCATGGCAATGAAGAAAATGAGGAGCATGATGTAACTCCCACCGAGAGTAATCCATATCTCGCTAATGTGCGCGCTACTGTATTTGTCTCATGAAAGCACAAGTGTACCATGGAAGCGTTGAGACATAGAAATTCTTTGGTGTGTCGTATATCCCTTGCTAGATATCCCGAGCACCAAGAGTGATTAGCGAGGTAATGTGGTATCTTTCGACTGTCAGTTTCCACTATAAGACAATCATATGTTCCTGAATGAAAGATGAACGCATACAGTAATGCCATTAGTTCTGAATGCAACGGCGGTGTTGTGGGCAAAGGAAAGCAAATAGCAGAAACAAATGCGCCACGATCATTTCTTAAGACTGCCCCAGCCCCTGAGTAGGGATGTCCCACTGCCGCATCTACATTTAATTTGAGCATGCATGGAGGAGGCAATTCCCAGTGTAGCACCCGCAGACAACGCGTGCGAATGGATGGAGAGAAAACCCTATCTATCAAATGAGGTAGTGACTATGAATACTTTCTTTCTATCATCGAGGCACACCATGTATATATATATATATATATTTTCGTATTTGATCAAATAATCTACCGTAGGACAACAAATTGACATCAAAACGAATTGAAGCATACTCCTTCCATATCACCCAAGCCACCAATGATGGAGCAACCACTCTCAACTGTTCGAGCATTGTTTTAGACGATGAAGCTCTCCACCATCTCAATCAATGAGTGCGTATTGTCGATTGTCTAGGCATAGGACCCAAGAACAATATGGCCAACTCTTGCCAGAGTGGTCTAATCTGTGGACAATGCAAAAATAAATGGTCTTGTGTATCCGAGTGACTTTGACAAAAGGCACATTGTGAAGGGAAGATGGTCTGCCAAACTCGGATATTGTCAACCAAAGGCAAATAGTGCATCCAAAGTTTCCAAAGGAATATATTCCCACCCGGTGGCAAGCCAGGCCACCAAATGAACTTCAAATAATCTAACATTGGGAATTCTGAAGATAGTAGGCTATATGCAGACTTGATTGAAAACTGACCTGAACTGTGTGCCGGTCAAATGATTTCTTCCGAGGTATATAAGTCCCGCGAATACATATACTCATGTGTTCTACAAAGGCGCTTCCAAACAACTGAGTCATAGATGTTAGCTGAAATATGTTCTCTGTGTCAGTATTTTGCTGTACAAAATTCAGCCCAAAGGGAATTTGAATGATGATACTTCCACCATAAACGACAATCATATACTCGTGCCAATTGAATATTACGTATACCCAAGCCTCCCACATCAGTTGGCCGACAAACATGTCCACATAAGCGCTAGTGGTGGGACCGTTCCACAAAAACCACGACATATTACCGTTTAATACTTGCAAGACACTCTTCGGAAGCTTTGAAGAGGCTATAGTGTGAAATGGCTTCGATGAAAGAACATGATAAATTAGAACCACTCTTCCTGTCGTCGAAAAAAGCTTGAAGGACCACGAGTTAAGTTTAGCCTCAAAGTGCGCAATTAAGGAAACACAATATTCTGCTCTATTAACTCCCTTGTACAAAAAAGGACCGAGATATTTAATCGGAAAAGTGGATGGTCTCATTCCTAGCGTTTTGTTGAATCCGAGCTGCAGTAATGCCGGCACTTGCTACCACCTGACTCTTATGATAATTGATCAACTGTCCCGACGCCTGCTGGTAAGAATCCAGGAATTTTTGGAAATGCTGAATAAATACACACACACACACACACACACACACACACACACATATATATATATATATATATATATATATATATATATATATATATACATACATACACAGAGGTCTTCAGAAAATATGGCATTTAGGACAATCTCTGAAGAACAGAAAATCAAGCTTGTTTCTAGATCACAAGTTGATTTATATTAAGGTACTATAACCTTCTTTTAAGATTTCAACCTTGCGGTCAAGGCTCTTATAGCCTCTTCAAGAGCAGAAGATTTCAGTATGACACCAAGGCTCTTCACGGCCCAGAGAAGAAGATTTATGTCTACGGCAATGACTCTTCACAGCCAAGAGATGAAGAAATTTAAAAAATAGTATGAAGATGAAGAGTGAAGAAATTTGAAGAAAGTGTTTTAGCAATAGATAAAGCTCGGCCATGTGAGTTTTTTCTAATAACAATGTTCAAACAGAGGAGAAAATATTTGGTCAAGCGCATTCTCTTCATAGGTTCTTCTTCTTCTTCTTCTTCTGCACTCATGGCTCTGATACCATGTTGGAATTTCAGAGTTGCAGAGTATGAAGCGGAAGCAAATGTTTAAAGCATTTTGGAAGAACACATATTGTAGAATTTGTAAGAACAATTTTAAAATAGAAGAGATGAGTTGGAGGCTGAATATTGTAAAAAAAATTATTCAGACTTAAGTTCTTCAATCGCATAAATTCATTTTGGAAATGTACAAGTGTTTGTCTTTTATAAGGCTTAGAGGTAAGACACCTCAAGCCACCAACGGCTGATTCTAATGGCTATATTCTTATTTACAATTATTTATTGGTTCACTGAGGTAGTGGATGTATGTACAGTATATTCTTATAAATACTCTTACTGCATTGTGCCTCTATTTATTTCTTCAGTGCTGCCTCTGAGGTTTTTTATGTCTAAGTATTTCTGCTCGGCAGTGCTCTCCCTGTTGCTGCTGTTAATCTTTGTTCTATTTGCTCAGCGCAGCTTAGTCCATTTGTTTATGCCTTCACCTCGTCTCCTCAGCTTGGCATCCTTGTGCCTTTACTTCGTCACCTCGGCTTCAACATTCTTTCCTTTAGCTCAGATAATTACCTCGACCTTTCCTTATTTCAGCTCACCTCGACACTTCTTCTTTTGGCTTGGACTCCGTCTAGATTCCAACACTTTTCATCTTGGCGCTTTATCTCAGCATTGCATTGTTTCACTTCGGCACTGCTTTCTGTTACCTCGGCACTGCATGTTTTAGCTCTGCACTTCTTCTCAGCTCAAGTACTTCTGACATCACCTCGGCTAGGCATCTCAGTTTGGTACTTCTCCTCCTGCCTTACTTCGGCTTAGCACCTCAGCTCGGCATCCTTTTGATCTTTCCAGTCTTTGATCTTCACCTCGGTATGGAACCTTGACTCGATCCTCTGATCTTTGCACTTTGATCCTTGTCTCGGTATGACACATCGGCTCGGTACTCCTTCTTTTACTTCAGCTAGGCACCTCAACTTGCCTAGTTACTTTCTGTTCACTTCAACTAGGCGCCTACCTGAGTTCGGCAGGTCACTTTATTTCTGCAGACTCTTCAACTGGATGAACAAATTCAAGCAGTTAGTTCCTTACATGGATTGCCAACATATAAAGGAGAAGATTGTATGCAGCTCCCGCCCAAGCCGTTTTTGTAACCAGTCCCGTAGCTTTGATGATCTGAGAGCTCAGTGAGAAAATGAGATACAATCTGGGAATATATTGAAACAGAACTACAAACAACACGGCATTGTTTGTGTGATCAGAGTGGGCCCTATGAATGGATGGCAGGATGGACCATATGACTATCTGCCATTCAAGAAGAATAAACAATTAATGCATTAATTGTAGGTTAAAGCTCTAGAAATAGCAAGAAGCACCCTGAACAAAAATTTCAACTCAGATAAATTTTAATAAGTAGCGGCGGCATGTATGAGCCATAAAGAAAATAACCATCTCCAAGTTCTAACTTAACATAACACATGGAGAGTCATAAAGAAAACAACCACCTCCAAGTTCTAACATAGTATAACACTTGGTGACAAATGCCTCGACATTGTGAAAGGCAGCAGCAGAAACATCTGTCAGCATGCAAACCATTTTAATAAATTGAAAACGTAAGAACTGTTCATTCTAAGAATAACAAGCTTATGCACCTAATGACTAATAGATCAGTTTCTTGGTAAGACTTCTTCCAAGTCATCAAACTCCATCTCATCCACAGACAGTCAAACCAGATAATCATCTATATTTATGAAAATGTAAAGAGTTAAATCAAGAAAATGTTACAGCGAAGGTAGGCTAAGACACTGGGTAATTGAAGCAATTGCAATCCCTGAGGAAGTGGCACAGCTGCAATAACATCAATGACGAAACCTGACCTCGAGTACCTTGTTGCTATTGTACAAATAAGTTCAGCTGAGGTGTGGCGAGCTGAACTGAAGAAGGCAAACCTGGACAAAGGTGTGCCGAGCTGAAACTGAAGAAGAAAGATATGGACAAAGGTGTGCCGAACTGAACTAGGCCGACCTGGACGAAGCCTGAATGAAGTTGGGAAGTGACCAAGTCAGTCAGCCGAGTTGACCTAAACAAGAGAAGAACTGAACTGAAGGTAAAGACGGAAGGACTAACTGTGCTAAAGAAGAACCGAAGTGCTGAAGGAGAGAAGACAAAGACAAAGTGAAGAAGTGCTGAGCCGAGATGACGAGGGAAAGCACAATCAAGGCAACAACTCAACAGGTCGAGCTGCAACACTTAGGCATGTAAATATTATAACTTAGAAAAATTTCACCGCACATAACAGAGCTGCATTAGTAACTAGCCGCTGCCATTAAAGTTAGAATTCATAGTAGATCACTTTAGATGAACAGTAACCACAGTTCAAGTGGTGAAAAACAGCCGTTAGAACTAGAATTCATTCCATATATAAGGGAAACAACCTTCAAAATTATTCTTAACTTGAATGAATACAAATTCTTTCAATTCTCAACATGGTATCAGAGCGTATTTGATTCAAAAATACCTGCGATTTATACTATGTTTCTAGAAACTTTTTAGAACTTCTTTGAAATGACTACTCCCTTCAGCCGTGCTGAATACACAGAGGCCACTTCTACTTCTGATCAATCATCAAGAGCAGTGTGTGGTCCTCTACTTACTGATAATTCCTCCATAGTCATTACCAACCACAAACATAACGGAGATAACTACCTCTTATGGTCTCGAGGAGTAGAAATGTATATCACTGGTAAAGACAAGAAATATTACTTATATGGGATAGTCCCTGTTCCATTTGAAATAGATGCAAACTTTCAACTACAGAAGTCAGAGAAAAGCATGATATTGTCCTGGTTGATACACTCTATGCAGCCAGACATTTTCGACGATTTCATGATGTATAATACTACAGCAAAGATCTAGTTGCAGTCAAGAAGATGTATTTCAAGCAGGACAACGTCTCAGAGTTATATGAAATCGAAGCTCATCTTCATGAGCTGAAACAAAGGAGTCTTGCTGTCCGCAAATACTACACACTTTTGACAAAAGCGTGGTAGCAGATTGACACTTTTGAAGCACATCAGTGTTCTTACGTCACTGATGCTGCACTCTACAAAGAAATAACAGAAAAGAAGTGAGTTTTTCACTTCCTGACTGGATTGAAGCCAGAGTTCAACATTGTACGAAGTTGGATTCCGAGGACAAAACCACTACCGATGTTGAAGGCTGCCTTCACTGAAATAAAACACGAAGAAAACAAGAAGAAGGTCATGATAGGAGGACCCACAACTGTGAAGTCCTCAGTACTGCATTCTGAACAGCTAGCGGAATCCACTAGGTTGGCTGTTAAAAGACACTTTGCCTACACCGGAGGTGAAGTGTGCAAGTACTATAAAAAGAGGGTCATGCAGTCGATGACTGTTGGAGATTACAAGCAAAGATGATCCGAGAAGGAAAGCCACCTCCGAAGACCAGCAATGCACCCTGGAGACCACAAGAAAAACCATTAACTGGTGGACACAGTGTTGCACATTAGGTAAGTAGCACAACTCAACCTAGAGCAGCTCGGCTATTATAACCCATCTCAGCTCGGTCCAAGTAACTGATGTTGAGGTGATTACAAAGGATTAGATTGTCACTCTTATCAGTCTACCGAACAGAGAAGGGAAAATTTCAAATGGAGTTACCTTAAAAGTTTTCGGATTAGGCACTGCTATAATTCACAATAAAATTACAATAAGAGGTGTCCTGCATGTCCCCAGCCTAAGTTTCAATTTGTTGTATATTGGCAACGTCACTAGGGATAGTAACTGCTTAGCCTGTTTCTCATCCATGGAATGTTTCTTTCTGGAAAACAAAGTGAACGGGATGATTGGCAGTGCTAGAAATATAGCAGGCCTATACATACTAGAGGCAGAAAATATAACATTAATAAGCTTAGCCGAGCCGCCAAGTGATCAAGACTCTAGTATTTTGCACCCTAGACATCCATGTATAGGGGAGATTTTGCTATGGCATGACAGACTAGGTCAACCTAATTTTTTGTATCTTAAATGATTAATGCCAAAATTATTCAGCTTAGTTGACGTTGAAAAACTTACCAGCCAAACATACTAAACATAATTATCCTGCAAAGGCATATGTCATTAACACATTTTAATCTAGTCCATTCTGACACATGGGGACCAGCTAGAATAGCTAACATTAATGGTGCTAAATGGTTCATAACATTTGTAGATGATCACACTAGAGTAACATGAGTCTACTTATTAAAAAATAAGACCAGTAGGATGTAGATGGGTATTCACTATTAAATATAATAATGACAGGACAGTAAACAAATAAAAGGCTAGATTAGCAGCTAAGGAATTTACATAGACCTATGGAACAGACTACTTTGAAACATTTGCAGCAATTGCTAAATTAAATACCATAAGAGTAATCTTTTCTATTGTAGTTAATCTTGACAAGGAGCTACACCAAATGGATGTAAAAAATACTTTTTTAAACAGAGACCTAACTGAAGTGGTTTACATAATTATACCACAATGATTTAATAATGAAAATAATAGAGGTCAGGTCTGCAAGTTGAAAAAATCATTATATGGACTAAAACAATCACCTCTGGCCAAGTAGGACAAGAAGTCTAGGTGGACACTACTATGTGTGTGTCATAGTAGATGATTACTCACGATACACATTGACATTGTTCTTAACACACAAAGACGATGCTCTATTGGCAATTGAAACTCTTATCAAGAAACTCGAGAATCTTTACGAAGAAAATGTTAAATGAATTAGAAGTGATAGCGGTGGAGAATTTAAAAACAAAGATGTAATCAAGTTTTGTGAATTACATGGAATAAAACATGAATTTTTACCACCTAGAACACCAAATTCAATGGAGTTGTTGAACGTAAAAATAGAACAATTCAAGAAATTGCTAGAACAATGTTATATGAAAATAAAGTACCAAAATATTTATGGGCTGAAGATATAAGTTGTGCATGTTATATTATAAATAGGCTTTCTATTAGAAAGAAATTGAAATAAAACACCTTACGAATTGTTAAACAATAGACAACCAAAGGTAGATTATCTTAGAGTTTTTGGTTGTAAAAGTTTTGCACTTAATACTAAAGATAATCTAGACAAATTTGAACAAAAGTCTATTGAATATATATTTGTTGGATATTCAACTAATTCAAGAGCATATAGGAGTTACAATCCTGCATCTTGAAAAATAATTGAATCTACACATGTGAAATTCAATTAAAATGCATGTTTCAAAGTTAGTGGTAAAACTCAACATAAAAAAGAAAATAATGGTGAAAATATGTTTGATGATGATGATATATTACTTGAGCCTGTTCATGATCATCTAGAACCAACTGCCCCTGAACAAGACATGCATGAACCCTTAGATTAAATAAATGAAGAAATTTTGCAATTGGAAGATAACACAACTAACTTGCAAGATGATCCAATTGTATACAATAATGTTCACACTAATGAAACATTTGAACAAGATGAGGGTGAACCTAGTCAACCTAGGAATTGGTGGCTTATAAAAGATAAACATAAACACTCTAAAGAGTTTATTATTCGGGATCCAATGTTGGGGTTAGAACACGTAGAAACATAAGTCAAGCTGAAGGACATAGCTTAATCTCCACTTAGAACCTAAGAATTTTAAAGAAGCCTTAGGCGATATATCATGGATAGATGCCATGCATGAGGTATTGAACCAATTCACCAGGAACAACGTGTGGGACTTAGTACCTAGAACTGAAAATAAGTCTATAATAGGAACAAAATGGGTATTTATGGATAAAATGGATGAACAAGGTAACATTACAAGAAATAAGGCTAGGCTAGTCGCACAAGGTTATAATCAACAAGAAGGAATATATTATGAAGAAACCTTTGCACCCGTTGCACGACTAGAAGCAATTAGATTGTTACTTGCGATTACAAGTCTTAAACTCTTCCAAATGGATGTAAAGAGTGCATTCTTAAATGAATACATTCAAAAAGAGGTGTTTGTCAAACAACCCCCTGGATTTGAAGATCCAAAAAATCCCAACCATATATACAAGCTTAAGAAAGCTTTATATGGTTTGAAACAAGCTCCAAGAGCTTGGTATGATAGATTTGCAAACTTTCTTATTGCAAATAATTATCAAAGGAGGACCATAGACAAAACATTATTCCTAAGAAGAAAAGATACGACTTGTTAGTAGTTATATGTAGATGACATAATCCTTGGATCAATCAACCCTACCTTAGTAAAAGACTTCGAAGAGTGAATGAAGTCAGAATTTGAAATTTCAATGGTAGGAGAATTGAACTACTTCTTAGGGTTTTAAATCAAACAAACCCCTCAAGGAATCCACATTAGCCAACTTAAGTATGTCAATAATATGATTAAGAAGTTTGGATTTGAAGAGTTGAAACCAACACCTGCCCCTATGAGTGTTAGCACCAAACTAGACAAGGATGAAAATGGTAAACCTTTTGATGACACACTAAATAGGTCTATGATTGGATCATTGTTGTATTTCACTACATCAAGACCTGATATAATGTTTAGTGTTTGTATGTGTGCTAGGTTTCAATCCTGTCCTGGGGTATCTCATTACAATGAAGTGAAAAAATCTTTAAATATCTTAAACACATGCCTCATTAGGACTTTGGTATGATAGAAATGCTAAGTTGGAACCGTATGCTAATAGTGATGCTGATTATGGTGGTTGCAAATTAGATAGAGAATCTACTAGCGGTACATGTCAATTCATAGGAACCAACTTGACCTTTTGGTTTTCTAAAAAGCAAGCTAGTGTAGCTCTTTCTACCACTGAAGCCGAGTATATAGCCTTAAGCTTATGCACTATCTAAATACTTTAGCTTAAACAACAAATTAGTGATTCTGGCATTAAAATGAATAAGATTCTAATTTTCTGCGATAGCAAAAGTGCGATCAATCGGAATCCGGTCCTTCATTCTAACGCCAAACATATTGAGGTAAGATACCATTTCCTTCGAGATCATGTTTAAACGGGAGACATAACCATAGATCATGTAGGAACTGATCATCAAATAGCTAACATCTTCACCAAACCCCTTAATTAAGCCACTTTTGAAACTTTACAAGGCAAGTTAGGTATGATGACTTACGATACAATTGCATAGTTCTATCTTTTGCATGATTTGCAAAATAAATGGGGAGATAGAATAAAAACATGATTTTAGTTGGTAAGTCATTATTTTGATTTGAGTTGAATAATATGTATTTGAGTTGAATAATATGTTAAGTTTCAAATTGGTAAGTTTTGAGCATAGGTTAAAAGGGAGAGTATAAGTTGAGGGGAAGCACATGAGCACTGATGTTAATAACATGAGATTTGAAAGTTTGAAGACAATTGATATAGAATTGGTGAAACAATTGGTAATTGGTGAGGCTTTCAAAAAAAATTCAATTGGTATAAAATTGGTAGGTATGTGATAAATAATTGTTAAAGAGTTGTGACATTAAACTCATGCTAAGTTATTTTGAAAATCATCCAAAAGGGGGAGAATGTTGAGAATAATTTTCAAGGTCATGATTTTAAGTGGTGAATGTTGGACCGTGCACCTGCAATAAACACCACTAGAGGGGGGGGTGAATAGTGGTTAGCGGAAATTACACTACAACCCTTTGTTAAAATCCCCTTTGAAAACAGAATCTGAAACCACCTCAGATTCAGAACTCGTTTTTCAAAAATTCACAAATAATTGTACACAACTCCAAAAATTATGAAACTTTCCAGAATGTAACTTCAATGAGTTAACAAGACTCTATCCAAAAATCAGACAAAAATAAGATCGTTTGACCCTTCAAATAAATAAAAAGATTCAGATGGTCAATCTGGACGGAATTGGACAGAATGTTGCTGATTTTGCAAAACGTGTTTCTCTTTGAATACTCAACCAAAAAGGTTGATCTTTATATCAAAACACTCCTTAGGATGTGTAGATGAAGTTTCAAAAAGGCCCTGACCTTAACCAACTCTTGAAAAATACAGAATTTAAGTTTTCTCAAAACTGGTCAGATTGCAGCCAGATTGGAGCAGTTATCTTGCAAAGACTGAAAGACTAACTTTCCATTGCTCAAATCAAGTGATTCTTGTTGCAAATGAAAGCTAACAGTCTGAAGTATAACTCCACCAAAAATCACGAATTTTGAAAATGTTTAGCTATTTTTTCAAATTGTGAAAAGTGGTGTGAAAACTGCAGTCAAAAACGGGCAGAAAATAGAAATGAAGAAACAAGAGAAGAACAGCGAGAATTTATCCTGGTTCGGTCAATGTGACCTACTCCAGTCCCAAGGAACACCTTTCCTTGGATTTCACTATGGTATGAACCAAATTACAACAAGAACCAAGCTTGATCCTTGGGTTAAACACCAACCCTATTCAAGACTTGGATGAACACCTTTATGCAACTCTTGGTTGCAACACCTCTATCACCTATTGATGTAGCCTTATAGATTTGGCTAATCAATCTTACAAATAAGACAAAAGAAGGTGTGTATAGTGTAGCTGGACAACAACTAGAAATGGAACACCTTAGCTACACAAAGTATGAACGAAAATATGAGAAGAGAATAGCAAGACAACAATCTTCAATTTTTGCTTTCAAGTGTGTGTCTTCTCTTCTTCACCTTGCCTCCTATTTATAGTGTGAATGGATGGCATATTCTCTCCAACTTTTAGACCATGTGATGGCTGAGAATTTTGAAATAAAGCACCTCCATAATCATCTCCAACAACCTTGTCTCCATTAACTTCAAATTTGAAATTTCAAGTTGACAACTTTTGCCAATTAGCTTGCTTTTGGTTTGTCTTCTTGTCTCCAACTCATAAAATGAGAAAAACATCATCTCCACCTGTATAATCACGTTTTGGAGGCTGTGTATATGTATACCAACTCAGATTTTTGAGGAGAAATCAACAAATAATAGTTGACAAGGTTATGTCAACATAAAATATCAAAATTCCCATTTCTCCTTGACATATTGTGATGAATCTTGCACCAAGGACACCTTGTAATCTCTGAAAGATGATGATTAAGAACCTCCAATAACATATATATAAGAGTCTTCAAGAGAAAATAGAACGTGACATCGAATACCGTCACATATCCCGCCACCGTCGATAAAATCATCAAATGAGAGAATAAAATAGAAAACCACCAAATAATCTTCAAGAATATATTAAATGAACTCCACAATGAATATAATAAGATACTCAAGAGATTCCTTGAGTAAAATTACCGAAACTGTCTTCGGGGGTAAAATGACCAAAATGCCCCTAGTGAGATAAAACTCCAGAAATGACCCCGATGGTCAGAATTAAACATAATAACACCTTCTTGATAATAAATAAGATGATAATATCTTCTTGAATCATATTCACCATGTCGAGTACCTACAGAACTCAAAATACCACTTTTGCCCTTTTTGGTAAGTTGTAGAAACTTCGAGGGCATATTAGTCACAAGATATTATCATCATAAAAATCACATAATCACAACATGATAAACATATATAAATCATGTAAAAATAAAAACAACTATTTTATCACATTTTAGAAAAATATTTCTAACCACCCTAGACATCGTGTCATTTTTCTTCACTTATTCAACTCTTTCATTTATAACACTATATGTGACATTTTTAAGTATTCATCACTTAAAATCATGACTTTGAAAATTATCCAAACATATTTCTCAACATTCTCCCCCTTTTGGATGATTTTCAAAATAACCTAACATGATTTTAATGTCACAACTTATAACCAAAAGTCTAACCAAAAGTTTAACCAAATGTTTTCAACTATGTTTTCAACGTTTAAATAGTATGCTGCTCCCCCTCAACTCATACTCTCTCCCTTAACCTATGCTCCAAAATTTATACCAATAAAAACTTAGCATATGATTCATCATAACTTACCAACTAAAACATGACTTACCAACTAAAATCATGTTCTTATTCTATCTCCCCCTTTATTTTGCAAATCATGCAAAAGATAGAACTATATAATGGTATCGTAAGTCATCATTCCTAATTTGGCTCGTAAGTTTTCAAAAGTGGCTTGATTAAGGGGTTTGGTGAAGATGTCAGCGATTTGATGATCAGTTCTTATGTGATTTATCACTATATCCTCATTTTGAACATGATCACGAAGAAAGTGGTATCGCACCTCAATGTGTTTGGCCTTAGAATGAAGTACCGGATTCCGGGAAAGATTGATTGCACTTGTGCTATCGCAGAAAATTGGAATCTTATTCATTTTAATGCCAAAATCACTAAGTTGCTGTTTAAGCCAAAGTATTTGGGTAGTACATAAACTCAAAGCAATATACTCGGCTTCAGTGGTAGAAAGAGCTACACTAGCTTGCTTTTTAGAAAACCAAGAGATCAAATTGGTTCCTATAAATTGACATGTACCGCTAGTGGATTTTCTATCTAACCTGCAACCCCCATAATCAGCATCACTATATGCGTGTAATTCTAACTTAGCGTTTCTATCATACCACAATCCTAAGTGAGGTGTATGCTTAAGATATCTAAAAATCTTTTTCACTGCATTGTAATGTGATACCTTAGGACAAGATTGAAACCTATCACACATACACACACTAAACATAATATCAGGTCTTGATGCAGTTAAGTATAACAATGAGCCAATCATAGACCTATAAAGTGTGTCATCAAAAGGTTTACCATTTTCATCCTTATCAAGTTTGGTACTAACACTCATAGGCGTAGTTGTAGGTTTCAACTCTTCAAAGCCAAACTTCTTAATCATATCATTGACATACTTAAGTTGGCTAATGTGAATTCCTTGAGGAGTTTGTTTGATTTGAAGTCCTAAGAAATAATTCAACTCTCCTACCATTGACATTTCAAACTCTGACTTCATACATTCTTCGAAGTCTTTTACTAAAGTATGGTTGGTTGAACCAAAGATTATATCATCTACGTATATTTGAACTATTAACAAATCATTACCTTTTCTTCTTAGGAATAATGTGTTGTCGATGGTCCCCCTTTGATAATTATTTGCAATAAGAAAGTTTGCAAATCTATCATACCAAGCTCTTGGAGCTTGTTTTAAACCATATAGAGCTTTCTTAAGCTTATAAACATGGTTCGGATTCTTCGGATCTTCGAATCCAGGAGGTTGTTTGACAAACACTTCTTCTTGGATGTATCCATTCAAGAACGCACTCTTGACATCCATTTGGAAGAGCTTAATTTTGCTTATACTTGCAATCGCAAGTAACAATCTAATTGCTTCTAGTCGTGCAACGGGTGCAAAGGTTTCTTCATAATCTATTCCTTCTTGTTGATTATAACCTTGTGCGACTAGTCTAGCCTTATTCCTTGTAATATTTCCTTGTTCATCCATTTTATTCCTGAAAACCCATTTAGTTCCTATGATAGACTTGTCTTCAGGTTTAGGTACTAAGTCCCACACGTTGTTCCTTGTGAATTGATTTAATTCCTCATGCATAGCATCTATCCATGATATGTCACCTAAGGCTTCCTTTACGTTCTTAGGTTCTAATTCTGAGATTAAGCTATGTCCTTCAAGTTGACTTATGTTTCTACGTGTTCTAACCCCAACACTTGGATCACCAATGATTAGCTCTTTAGGGTGTTTATGTTTATCTTCTATAAGCCACCAATTCCTAAGTTGACTAGGTTCACCTTCTTCTAGTTCAAATGTTTCATTCGTGTGAACATTTTCATATACAATTGGAACATCCTGTAAGTTAGATAGATTATCTTCCAATTGTAAAATTTCTTGATTTATTTCACCTAAAGGTTCATGCACATCTTGTTCAGGGGAAGTTGGTTCTAGATGATCATGAACATGCTCAAGTAATATATCATCATCATCAAACATATTTTCAACATTATTTTCTTGTTTATGTTGATGTTTATCACTAACTTCAAAGCATGCATTTTCATTGAATTTCACATGTATGGATTCAATTATTTTTCTAGATGCAGGATTATAACATCTATATGCTCTTGAGTTAGTTGAATACCCAACAAATATGCATTCAATAGACTTTTGTTCAAATTTATCTAGATTATCCTTAGTGTTCAGCACAAAACATTTACATCCAAATACTTTAAGATAATCTATCTTAGGTTGTCTATTGTTTAGCAATTCATAAGGCGTTTTATTTAATTTCTTTCTAATAGTGAGCCTATTTATAATATAGCATGCACAACTAACAGCTTCAGCCCATAAATATTTAGGTAATTTATTTTCACACAGCATTGTCCTAGCAACTTCTTGAATTGTTCTATTTTTACGTTTAACAACTCCATTGAGTTGTGGTGTTCTAGGTGGTGAGAATTCATGTTTTATTCCATATAGTTCGCAAAATTTTATTACGTCTTTGTTTTTAAATTCTCCACCTCTATCGCTTCTAATTCTTTTAACATTTTCTTCATAAATGTTTTCAAGTTGCTTAATAAGAGTTTTGATTGCTAATGGAGCATCGTCTTTGTGTGTTAAGAACAACGTCCATGTGTAGCGTGAGTAATCATCTACTATGACACACACATAGTAGTGTCCACCTAGACTTCTTGTCCTACTTGGACCAAATAAGTCTAAATGAAGCAATTCTAGTACATGACTAGTACTCACTTCATGTTTCGGTCTTAAGGTTTCTTTAATGTGTTTTCCCTTTATACATGTTTCACACATTTGAAAATTATCTAAGTCTAACTTAGGCATTCCTCTAATTAAATTCTTCTTAGACAATTTCTTAATAGTTGAAATTCCTATATGGCCTAATCTTCTATGCCATAAATTTACATCTAAGTCATGTGATATTAGACACTTAACCTTAGCATCTAACATGTTATCTAAGGTAAGAGTATAAATATTTCCATCTCTATTTCCTTTTAAAACCGTTTCTCCTTTTTCATTTATTATATCACAAGAATTGGGAAGAAAGGAGACATTATAACCACAATCTATAAGTTGAGAAATACTAAGTAAATTATAAGATAGATTGCTTACTAATAACACATTTCGTATTTGAAATGTGCTAGGGTCCCCAATTGTTCCTTTTCCAATAACTTGTCCTTTGTTGTTGTCACCGAATGTTACTTTTCCTCCATCCTTGATATATTCCAATTCGATGAATAGTTTGGGGTTCCCCGTCATATGCCTCGAACATCCACTATCTAAAAACCATTTGGTTTTTAGATTCTTTGACTTTGCCTCCTTCTTGCATTCCTTGCGTTTATCCTACAATGGAGACAAAGTTTTAGGTACCCTTTATTTGGGTCCTTGAATGTTAGGGGCACTATTCTTATTTAGATATCCCTTAGGTATCCAAACTTGAATATACCTTCTAGGCACATTTTTAGCATTGTTATAATTTGGAAAATAAGAAGAATTAGCATATACATGATTATTCCACATAAGTGAAGATTCATTGTTATACATGTTGTGCCATGGTTGATAATCATTATAGGATGGCCGAGATTTATGATGGGTATAAGGCATGTGAATTTGTTTCTTATATGGCGCTATATAAGTGTGCTTGTAGGCATTTCTATAAGACTTATAAGAGTGTTGCCTATACTTAGGTTCATAATAAGTTGTATGCATTTTATTCGGTCTAGTTGCATTTGTATACATGTATGCATAATTTATATGTTGTCTAGATGCAAAGTTTGGCCTGGATGTATGTTTATGCGTGTGTGCTTTTATGGGTGTATGTTGCATTTTTGCCTTGATATAAGTAGACGAAGGTGTAGAAGCAGGCAAAGTTGATTTTGTTGTATTATATGGTAACTTTGTACTAGATGAAACAAACTTAGTCTTTTTATTTACTTTTTCATTATCTTCTTTATAGCCTAAGCCGGTTTTATCATTACCATACTTTTGTGATGAGATAAGTGTATCTAACATATTTGCACCAGATTTAAATTGTTCTATCATTTTTTCTAAGGTAAATTTAGAAGACTTCAGTTGTACTATTTCATTTTCACAACTTTCTAACTTGGATTTTAACATTTTATTTTCCATTTGTAACTTTTGTTCATCTTTCCTATATGATTCAATTTTATTCTCTAAAGAATCAAGAGTATTAGTAGACTCTTGTTTAAGAGATTCTAGTTGATCGAAGAATTCCAAGTTGGACGTCTTCAACTTGTCATTTTCTTCAACTAGTTTCTTCTTTTCTTTAGAGAGCCTCTTACAGTGAGCATGCATTCTTAAGAATTCTTCATACATTTCATCAAATGTCATGTCACTATCAGAATCACTATCAGAAGAAGAACATACCTCGTTGGATACAAAGCAGACTTGAGCTTCCTCAGTTTCGGATTCTGAGTCGGATGAGTCGCTCCATGTGCTCACCTTCATTGCTCGTTTCCCTTTTCTTGCCTTAGACTCTTTTGCCTTTGTCGTTTGAGCCTCCTTATCCTTGGCTTGTTTATTATTGTTGTTATTGTTATTATTTTTCTTCGTGGGACAGTCATATGAAATATGTCCTTTTTGACCGCATTCATAACACTTTAATTCTTTATTATACCATTTGTTTGTGTTATTCTTCCTAGGTTGAGAAGAAGAAGAAAAGGAAGAATTACGTTGTCTATTCCTATTTGGACGTTTGAAAAACTTTCTAAGTTTTCTAGCTATCAATATCAAGTCATCGTCTAATTCAGTATCACTATTACTATCATCGTTACTAGCATGTGTTTCGATTGTTTTGAAAGCTATTGATTTACCGGATGACTTAGACGATTCAGACTTTCGTTGGTTTAATTTAACCTCGTAAACTTTAAGAGACCCGATCAATTCATCCATCTTAGTGATTGACTTTGTCTCCTCGATTGCAGTCACCTTTGGATCCCATTCAGCAGGGAGGCTTCGTAACACCTTTTGAACCTTTTCACTGTTCGAAAATGACTTTCCTAAAGCTTCAAGGGCATTGAAAATATTAGTAATCCTCAAATCCATAGATGTTATGGATTCGTTTGGCAACATTTTGAAAGTCTCTAATTCAGTCATAAGCATGTTTATTTTTGACTCTTTAACACCACTAGTACCTTCATGCTTTAATACAAGTGATTTCCACATGTCGTGTGCGCTTGTGCAATTTGACACATATCCTGCTTCAGAAGTTGTAAGTCCATTCAAAAGTAATTGCATAGCTTTAGCATTCATGGACATTTTCTTTTTATCATCTGATGACCATTCACTTTTACATTTCTCTACTTCTTGTGTAACTTCATTAACTTTTTCAATTTTCGTTGGAATGTACGGCCCATCTTCAACTATAGACCATAAATCAATGTCTATAGCCATTAAGAATAGCCTCATCCTCAGTTTCCAATGAACAAAATTATTACCGTCAAAAAGAGGAGGGCGTTGGGTCGACATACCTTCCATTTCACCTTTGTGAGAAACAATAGCCATAGTATGTACCTTGGATTTGAGACAAGTAGTATATAATGAATCGTTGTTTCTTGGCCTTGTATGGTGTTGAATCTTGCTTCTATTTAGTGGTGTTGGTCTGGCTCTGATACCAAATGTTGGACCGTGCACCTGCAATAAACACCACTAGAGGGGGGGGTGAATAGTGGTTAGCGGAAATTACACTACAACCCTTTGTTAAAATCCCCTTTGAAAACAGAATCTGAAACCACCTCAGATTCAGAACTCGTTTTTCAAAAATTCACAAATAATTGTACACAACTCCAAAAATTATGAAACTTTCCAGAATGTAACTTCAATGAGTTAACAAGACTCTATCCAAAAATCAGACAAAAATAAGATCGTTTGACCCTTCAAATAAATAAAAAGATTCAGATGGTCAATCTGGACGGAATTGGACAGAATGTTGCTGATTTTGCAAAACGTGTTTCTCTTTGAATACTCAACCAAAAAGGTTGATCTTTATATCAAAACACTCCTTAGGATGTGTAGATGAAGTTTCAAAAAGGCCCTGACCTTAACCAACTCTTGAAAAATACAGAATTTAAGTTTTCTCAAAACTGGTCAGATTGCAGCCAGATTGGAGCAGTTATCTTGCAAAGACTGAAAGACTAACTTTCCATTGCTCAAATCAAGTGATTCTTGTTGCAAATGAAAGCTAACAGTCTGAAGTATAACTCCACCAAAAATCACGAATTTTGAAAATGTTTAGCTATTTTTTCAAATTGTGAAAAGTGGTGTGAAAACTGCAGTCAAAAACGGGCAGAAAATAGAAATGAAGAAACAAGAGAAGAACAGCGAGAATTTATCCTGGTTCGGTCAATGTGACCTACTCCAGTCCCAAGGAACACCTTTCCTTGGATTTCACTATGGTATGAACCAAATTACAACAAGAACCAAGCTTGATCCTTGGGTTAAACACCAACCCTATTCAAGACTTGGATGAACACCTTTATGCAACTCTTGGTTGCAACACCTCTATCACCTATTGATGTAGCCTTATAGATTTGGCTAATCAATCTTACAAATAAGACAAAAGAAGGTGTGTATAGTGTAGCTGGACAACAACTAGAAATGGAACACCTTAGCTACACAAAGTATGAACGAAAATATGAGAAGAGAATAGCAAGACAACAATCTTCAATTTTTGCTTTCAAGTGTGTGTCTTCTCTTCTTCACCTTGCCTCCTATTTATAGTGTGAATGGATGGCATATTCTCTCCAACTTTTAGACCATGTGATGGCTGAGAATTTTGAAATAAAGCACCTCCATAATCATCTCCAACAACCTTGTCTCCATTAACTTCAAATTTGAAATTTCAAGTTGACAACTTTTGCCAATTAGCTTGCTTTTGGTTTGTCTTCTTGTCTCCAACTCATAAAATGAGAAAAACATCATCTCCACCTGTATAATCACGTTTTGGAGGCTGTGTATATGTATACCAACTCAGATTTTTGAGGAGAAATCAACAAATAATAGTTGACAAGGTTATGTCAACATAAATATCAAAATTCCCATTTCTCCTTGACATATTGTGATGAATCTTGCACCAAGGACACCTTGTAATCTCTGAAAGATGATGATTAAGAACCTCCAATAACATATATATAAGAGTCTTCAAGAGAAAATAGAACGTGATATCGAATACCGTCACATATCCCGCCACCGTCGATAAAATCATCAAATGAGAGAATAAAATAGAAAACCACCAAATAATCTTCAAGAATATATTAAATGAACTCCACAATGAATATAATAAGATACTCAAGAGATTCCTTGAGTAAAATTACCGAAACTGTCTTCGGGGGTAAAATGACCAAAATGCCCCTAGTGAGATAAAACTCCAGAAATGACCCCGATGGTCAGAATTAAACATAATAACACCTTCTTGATAATAAATAAGATGATAATATCTTCTTGAATCATATTCACCATGTCGAGTACCTACAGAACTCAAAATACCACTTTTGCCCTTTTTGGTAAGTTGTAGAAACTTCGAGGGCATATTAGTCACAAGATATTATCATCATAAAAATCACATAATCACAACATGATAAACATATATAAATCATGTAAAAATAAAAACAACTATTTTATCACATTTTAGAAAAATATTTCTAACCACCCTAGACATCGTGTCATTTTTCTTCACTTATTCAACTCTTTCATTTATAACACTATATGTGACATTTTTAAGTATTCATCACTTAAAATCATGACTTTGAAAATTATCCAAACATATTTCTCAACAGTGAATACTTAAAAATGTCACGTATGGTGTTATAAATGATTAAAAGTTGAAAAAGTAAAAAAAAATAACGTCGATCTCTTAGGCAGAGACACATGGATCGATCGATGTACATCATTCTCTAACATCGATCGATCGATGTTGGGCAGAATAGAACCAAAAACTTATTGTGAGACGTCAATCTCTCACGTGGATCGATCGACGTACATCAGCCTCTCACATGGATCAATCCACGTCTCACATAATCAAAAAACAAAACTCACTATGAGACATCGATCTCTGAAGCAGAGGCACTTCGATCGATCGATGTCTAGGGTTTTTAGAATTATTTTTCTAAAATATGATAAAATGGTTGTTTTCATTTGTGCATGATTTATATGTGTTGATATGTGTTAGATGATTATAAATGTCTTGTGACTAATGTGCCTTGGAAGTTTATACAACTTACCAAAAAGGACAAAATTGGTATTTTGAGTTGTGTAGGAACATGAAATGGTGAAAATATTTCAAGTACCGTATTCTCATCTTATTTATCATGAAAAAGATGTTATTATATCTATTTCTGACCATCCGGGTCATTTCTAGAGTTTTCTCTCACCAGGGGCATTTTGGTCATTTTACCCCTGAGGGCAGTTTTGGTATTTTTACTCAAGGAATCTCTTGAGTATATTATTATCTTCATTCTGAAGCTCATTTATGATTATCTTTAAGATTATTTGTTGGTTTTCTATTATTTCTCTCAATTGATGATATTATTGACGGTAGCAGGATATGTGAATTCTATTTACTTGGTGAAGACTCTTATGATTATATTATTGGAGGTTATCATCTATATTTTTGCAGAGAATATGAGGATTTTATTGGTACAGAATTCACCACAACTTACAAGGAGAAAAATGTAAGAATTTTGAATTGTTTGTTGACAAAGTCTTGTCAACTTTTATCTATTATTTTCTCTTCATTAAATCTGAAGTTGTACATGAACATACAGCTCCAAAACGTGGTTATATATGTGACAAAGGTGTTTTAGTGATTTTATGACTTGGTGCCAAGTGGACCAACCAAAAAGAAGCTAGTTGGCAAAAATTGCCAACTAGGAAAATTCAAAAGGGGGCAACGGCTATGTTGAAGAAGTTGAAGCCGATTTTTTCAAACTTTTGAAGCTACTCACATGACCTATTCTAGTGCAAAGGAGTTGAGGCAATCTTGGAGTAGTTGTGACATCTTATCCTTGCTTATCATATTCACTATTTCTTTATTATTTTGATGACAAATTTTGGCCAAAATGATATTCTAAGGTGGACCAATGGTGTTGTTTTATTTTTCCAAGTGTACAAGTTGATTCTGTAGCAAACCAATGGTGGGAAGACATTTAGGCATTGATGATGAAGATGGTGATACATTGGAGATCTTATCTTCAAGTCCCATTTCACCCTATAAATAGAAGACAAAGGTGAAGAAGAAGAACACACAACTTTCAAGCAAACTTGAAGATCATTCTTGCTATTCTCTTCTTCTCGGTTCTTTCTTTGTGTAGCTAAAGTATTTCATTTCTTGTTGTTATTGAGCTACATATACACGCCTTCTTGGGTTATCTTTGTAAGATTGGTTAGCCAAGTTTATAAGGCTACACCAGTAGGTGATAGAAGTGTTGCAACCAAGAGTTGCATAGAGGTGTTCATCCAAGTCGATGTTTGACCCAAAGATCAAGCTTGGATCTTGTTGTAATTTTGTTCATACCATAGTGAAATCTAAGAAAAGGTGTTCCTTGGGACTGTAGTAGGTCACATTGACCGAACGAGGATACATTTTTGGTGTTCTTGTCTTCTTTTCTCTTTTCTGTTTTTCTGCCCGTTTTCGCAGCAAAGTTCACAATTTCTCACGTTTTGAAAAAATAGCAAAACACTTTCAAAATTCGTGATTTTTGGTGGCGTTACGCTTCAGACTGATATATTTTATTTGAAACAAGAATCACTTGATTTGAGCAAGAACAAGTTAGTCTTTCAGTAATTGCAAGATAACTGCTCAAATTTAGCTGCAATCTGACCAGTTTTGAGAAAACTTAAATTCTATTTTAATCAAGAATTATTTAAGGTAAGAGCCTTTTGGAAACATAAACTAGACATCCTAAGGAGTGTTTTGATATAAAGATCAACCTTTTTGGTTGAGTATTCAAAGAGAAACACGTTTTCAAATTTCAGCAACATTTTGTCCAATTATGTCCAGATTGACCATCTGAATCGTTTTATTTGTTCGAAGGGACAAACGATCTTATTTTTATCTAATTTTTAAACAGAGTCTTTTCAAGACATTGAAGTTAAGTTCTGAAAATTTTCATAATTTTTGGAGTTGTATACACTGATTTTTGAATTTTACAAAAATGGGTACTGAATCTGAGGAGGTCGCAGATTTTGTTTTCAAAGGAAATTTTGTTAAAACGCAGTAGTGTAATTTATGCTAACCACTATTCACCCCCTCTAGTGGTGTTCACTGCACGTGCACGGTCCAACATAGTATACATGAGCAATACGTCTTAAGGACAGAGTCATGGACTCCCCTCGGATCTCTACGCAGTAGAGTTGTGAAGGTTATTTTCGTGCTGAGCTCTGCTTTGTGCTGGGCCCAGCTGATCGTGGGATAGCGTAGCACTGTTGTACAGTGTTGCTGTGCTGAGCTTTGCGTTTGGCTGAGAACATTCGTTGTTCTGCAGCACTGCCGTGCTGAGCTCTGGTCGGCTGAAGCGGCTGAAAACCTCAACTCTTGTGGTTGTGCTGAGGTGCAAAGGTCAACAGGTCGGTCATTTGCCGAGAACGTAAATACAATTGCGCTGACTAGACTGATCTGATCTGTCTAATCAAATTGACTTGAGTTCAGCTCGGCTGGAAGGCTGATAGCACAAAACTACTATTCTGAAGTGCTATTGTGCTAAGTTCGGCAGGTCGGCTGACTGTTTAGAATGCAAACTCAATTGCACTATCTGAACTGTCTTGACTTAGCAGATCGGTCCAGCCTACCCTGAGCTCAGCAGGTCGGCCACTGCTGTACGAAAGTCATATTTGTCTGACTTGAATTATTTCCATCACAAGATTCGCCGTGAATACAAGGAGAGGAGCTCAAAAAGTGAAGGATGTTACGACTACAAAAGGCTTAAGATCCAGATTTCTCAGCATAATACCAGATGAAGACCAGTACGTGTTGTGTGGTAAGGAAAGTGCCATTGCATCCCTTGATGGCGATAAATGTTTCAGAAATTCAGAAAATAATCTAAAAATGAAGTGGATTATGTACAGAACACTATGCTACCAGAATTTCATTACTGCAATAATCAAAAGAACTCTTCTATAGATCTGCAACAATTTGCTTTTGTTGCCGAATTATGCAGAGTAGGGGTGAGAAAAAAATGGGAAGCGTAAAATTGGGCTGAAAACGAACCAAAAATATAGGTTTTAAACCGAACTGGAACGGTATAACTTTAACGGTTCGGTTTCTGAACCGGATTTCTGGTTTACGGTTCCAGTTCGGTTCCTAATTTCCATAAACCGCTAGAACCGGAACCGAACCATATAAATAATAATATTTTACTTTTTATATAAATAATAATTAATAGTTTTTTTAAAAAAAAACTAATTAAAGTTTAAAACCCTAGTGGAGTAAATAATAATTAATAGTTTTTTATATAAATAATAAATAATAGTTTAAAACCCTACTAGAGTAAATAATAATTAAAACTTTTTATATAAATAATAATTAATAGTTGAAATAATAATCTATTTTTTTGCTTTGGAGGTTTTGCGGTTCTGAACCAGAACCAAACGGTATTAAATGGTTCCACGGTTTTACGGTTCCGCAAGTTCACAGTTTCAATTCGGTTCCAAAAATATTATGCTAAACAATTTCCGGTTCAAACAGTTCTTTAGCCGTCAGAACTGAAACTGGACCGTTGTTCACCGCTAATGTAGAGGGCTTGCTTGAACTAGCAACAGCATCAAAATGTTAGGTATCCAAGTGAAACTTTTGAGCTTTATCCCATGCTATTATAAGCTTGTTGTAATAGAATGATGTTATGGAAAAAAAGAACTATCCATTTAGGTTGGGGGTGGGGTGGGGGGAACAGAAAAGGCAATTGCTATGGCTACAAATAGGATACAGGATAATGATCCCCTCTCTCGAGTTGTATAATCTGAAAACCCCCCTCTTTTTCCTTAGTTTGTTTTTATTTTTTTGTTTTTTTAGTATTTGTTTAGGCCAAGAGTCCTTACATGTAAAAGCGCTTTTACTTCTCTTTCTATCTCATTTGCCACATGTTACTTATGCGACGTGTATTAATTTGAAATATTTCAATATACATGAGACGGTCCATGTGTGATATGAGCTCCATTTTTTTAATATTATTATTAGATTTTTTGAATGACCAAACTACTCAACTTGTCGCAGGTTATTGAAGAGCATCATAAATAAGCTCAAGATTGTATACCAAGGTTCAGGAACTTAGACAGCATGATAAGTTGCGGTCTAGTTATTGATTTGGTCATATAGACGTTATAAGATCATTCAGAAGTATGCCTGAATCATTTTAATAAGTTAGGAATACTGAAAAAGATATCAAATTCCAAAATAATGTAGTTATCTTTGGAATGTAGAGAGAAAAAGGCCTTGGAGAAGCATATGTCCCAAAGGCTGGAGTGCAAAGAAGACAAACAAGACGACACATGCTAACAGCCATGTGCGGATGAATCTTTAATGGGTTTCTGATTTTCTTTTATGTTATAGAAAATGTTTTGAAAAGAATTGAACAAATTGCGCTCTCCATTCAAAAAGTATGGTGGTCCTTTTTATTTTAGTTTTTCCAAAAAATATTGTTCGTTTGTTAAAATAGTAAATATGAGTAACTTTAATTCTGTTTTACTTAAAATAACTAACTAATGATAGAATGCTAATAGTAATCCTTGACATATAAAAATCAAATCCAACAATGACCTATTTTATTTATTTTTGGACGGAATGAGTATTTGAAATGGTCAAATATCAAATTTGGTGGCATTCTCCAGAGGGCATCGCAGATCCATTTGCCATTAATGGTTATCCATACTTTTCGCTCATGTAACTAACAAGCCAAAAATGAATATCATATGGGAATCAAACACAGCTTTTCTTGCTTCCTCCATGTACCTTACGTCCCAATTATCGTTTTTGTTCATCATATTCTTCTTCAATGCGTACCCTTGATTTGCAGCAAGGTGCGTGTCCCGTTCTTAAAGTGTAGTACGAATATGTTCTTTCACATCATGTCACAGAGAAATAGTGAAAAATTGGGAAGTTGAAGATATATGACGTGTTCATGTCACACCTCTTTTTCGATGTGAAAGATTTACTCTTGTTGTTTGTTTCAACTTATTGTTTATGTTTAAGATTATGGTTTTCCTAAAATGCAATTTCATCAATTCTTCAATGCAAAAGATTATGTAGCTGTTGCTACACCTCTGCCTCTTTAATGCAAGAACATTGATTGTTTGTCTTTGGTTTGCATCAATCACAGGTTACAGCTTTTTGTGCTAAATGGCGACGAAGGTAAAAGATGCCCCACCAACAAAGGAGAAGAGAGGAACTTCTCCATCTTATGCATCTCATAAGGACACCATCCAAAAGGAGAAGACCCCATGCACTTCCAAAAGAAGCAACTCAACATCCCCATCAGGGAGACACATTCCAAACTATCTTAAGCCCACCATTAGCTCAGGGCTTGACTCTTCCATAAATCATGCGAGAAAACATCCTCCTGGTGAGACACCGAAGCCCACCATTTCCAGAAGAAAATCCCTTGACAAACCTTTGGCACCTTCACATGTTCCAAAAAGTCGCCCCTCCACTATCACTAGGGATACAAAAAGTCAATCTTCTTCGCGTTCCATTGTACATGCAAATGCATCAGCAAAGGCCCTTCGGGATAGACTTCAAAAGGCAAGATCCGCGAGCACAGGAAAGGACACAGGAAAGGACAGGCAGAACCATTTGAAGAAACAAGAGAATGAGCCTAACGTGGTGGCAGCAAAAGCAACAACAATGAAAATTCTGGACATCGACCATGATAACGACACACCAACAAATATACACCATGATCCTGACATATCATCAAATAAAGACCATGCTCACGATATTGCACCAGATAAAGACATTGTTAGTGACACTCCTCAAATTGAACAAACAGAGACGAAGGAAGAGGAATTCGATTCGTCGGTTACTCAAATTCAAGAAGAACCAAAAGAAAACAACTACAAGGGCAAAGAAGTGATAGTTGTAGAAGATGATTATGAGCACATCGACATCCAGCCAGAAAGTGAGGAGGAAGAATTTAAGATGTATGAGCCCTCTGTTGTGTCCGAGGGCATAAATGAATCTCTTGATCAACCAATAGAAAAACAAGATGAAATGCTGAAGGAGCATAAAGAAACCAGCACGGAAAAGGGAGAACTCAAGCAAACAACAAGTTACTTGGAAGAAACTTTAACAAATCAAGTATTAGAAAAGGAGATCGAGGAGAAGGACAAAGAAGGGCAAAAAGAAGATTTCATAACGGATCAAGATGTGCGAGAAAAGGAAAAGCAAGCCGCTGGAAGCCAAGATGTAGAAAACAAGCAACCAGAGACAGTAAAAGATGAAGGCAAAGAAGAGAAGCATGGTGCAGAAAATGCAGCAGCAAAGCATCAAGTGGTTCAAGGAAAAAGGGAATCAGTTTTATCGAATGATGTTATAGAAGAGACAGCAACGAAGCTTCGAGAGCAAAGGAAAAACAAGGTCAAAGCTTTGGCTGGTGCATTTGAATCTGTTATATCAATCCAGGACACCAAGTGATATCACTTGAGCTTCCAAGTCAAACACAGGAGAACAGAGACATCAATATAATTGGAAACGAATAAATAGTATGTCGGCTGATCTTTGGTAATTTCTTTTGCTTTTTTTTTTCCTCCTCTTTTCCGGCCTGATATTTAGCACTCATTCCTTCAACTGCAATTACTGTAACTATGTGTTATTGACAAAGATGTAACTGGATACTGTTGTAACTGTATATTGTTTAGCAAACAATTTAAAGTTATTAGAGCTGAGCAATATTTTCATTACGGGTCATCGAGAAATAACCTCTGTGTGTTTATAACACATAGTTATGGTTGCGTACATCCGACCCTTCCATATTCCGCCATAGTCTGGAGCCTCTAAGACAATAAGGTAATGTTGGTGTTGTAGAGCCGAACAATATTCACCAATAGCCGATCAACAAAATCTCGATCCATCCCAACCTAGAAATGTAAGTCTAAGGCTAGACAACAATATTTGGTTGAGCACTACATAGCATGTGTGACGCTTAGAAACGTAGTCCAAGACTATTAAAACAAGGAGCCTACGTTGATTAGTTGCTAGGCTGATTCCATACATCAATCCACATTTTGTACTTTTTTTTTTATTTAGTTAGCTGAATGATTCAATAATCTTTTGAACTGTAAAATCATAGAAATTTAATTGATATAACTGATTCAAAAGATTGAACAATTTGGTCACTAAAGTTCCATTTAGTTGTCACTTTATGCATTTCAACTCTATTCTGTATATAGTAGCATGTTCTATAAAATATATGTTTACGAATTCTCATATTTAATATGCAAACAAATCCTTATTTGGAATGAGTAGCACTATGTTTGAATTATTGAATTTTATTGGACGACGGTGCCAGTAACTTTTGACAAAAATTGTGGAGAAAGATTGAAGCAGTAATTGGAACATGACTCATTTCTTGCCTATACATTGGCAACATCTCTTCAGAAGAAATCACTATTAGGCCAAAATAAATAAGAGAAACATAAAAGTTACCTCCGGCTATTATCGTTTAGTCGTTGCATTCGAATCAGAAACCTGCTACAGAGAAGAATTCTTGCGGAAATGGAGCATTCCAACCTATGCCTATCTGAATGCTGTATAGCTATGATTGATGGAATATACAGGCCCTCTATTCATAGGCTAGGCCAGGGACCCCCTTCCATATTCAACCGGCAATTAATTTCTTCCATCAAGGAAACATGATAATTGTCAATCAATCAGAATCAAATTAGATAATTAATGCAGTCAATAATTGCAACGTATCTAGCCAATATAACGTATGGATACATTATACATGTGATCCACATTAGTGATTTATAAATAAATCACGATATTTTTGCAATCAATTATTTTTATTATAATTGATTTTAACATTCTCCCACTTAGATCACATGTCGAATGCTAGATAACAAGGCATAAGTGACAAAACAATATGGCCGTAATTTTACTGTCACTTGGATCTATTGACTACCAAACTTAGATTGAAAATACAACACATGAATCAAAGTGGTCATGCTTTTGATGTCAAGCACTCCCTTTCAAGAATTACAATGCATCATACACTCAATCGAACAAAATGAATGATTTACTATAAATCATCTCAAAATGGGTCCACGTCCATGGATCAAATAGATCCTACAACTTTAAATGTGCATATTCAAAGTCAACAAATGCCTAGACAAAATAAGATGAAAGTACAACAAATCAAGGAGAACTAAGAAGTCCCGTATCAGTAGCATGATCCCTGAAAACTTTAACAGGTAATCCTTTAGTTATAGGATCAGCAACCATTGACTCCGTACTAATGTGTTCAATCTTTACTTATCCTTGTTTAACATGATTCTGACCTTCAAATACTTTATGTCAATATGTTTACTGCGACTCCCACTTTTATTATTTTTCGCAAAGAACACAGCAGTTGAATTGTCGCAGAAAATCTTTATAGGTCTATCAACATTATCGACAACCTTAAGACCACTGATGAAATTTCTCATCCATAAGGCCTGTAAAGTAGCTTCATAGCATGCAATAAATTCAACCTCCATTGTGGATGAAGCAATAATGGATTGCTTCTTACTCCTCCAAGATACAGCTCCTCCAGCAAGAAGAAAGATGTATCCAGAAGTAGACTTACTCGTATCCACACAACCAGAGTAATCAGAATCAGAATATCCAATGACTCCCAAATTCTCTGATCATCTGTATGTGAGCTTATAATCTTTGGTTCCTTGTAAATATCTCAACACCCTCTTAGCTAATTTCCAATGAGCCATACCAGGATTGCTTTGATATCTACCAAGCACTCCAACCACAAATGCAATATCAGGTTTGGTACAGACCAATGCATACATAAGGCTTTCAATGAGCGAGGCATATGGAATGATTTTCATTTGATCCTGCTCCAATGCATTTTTAGGACATTGGTCCAAATTGAACTTTTCTCATTTGACAATAGGTGACGCAATGGACCCACAATTCTGTATAGAAAATTTCTCAAGTACTTTGATGATGTAGGCCTTCTGAGAAAGACCAAGTATTTTACTTGTTCTATCTCTATGAATCTCTATGCCAAGGACATAAGAGGCTTCACCTATATCCTTCATATCAAAGTTCAAAGCAAGAAATCGTTTAGTCTCATGCAATAATCCAAGATCACTGCTTGCTGATAGAATATCATCCACATATAGGACTAATAAAATGTATTTGCTCCCGCTCATCTTGAGGTATATACATTGGCCAACAATGTTCTCTGAGAAACCGAATGAAGAGATTACCTCATGAAACCTGATGTTCCATTGACGTGAAGCCTGTTTAAGCCCATATATGGATTTATTCAATTTGCAAACCAATTGATCATTATCAGAATCGACAAAGCCTTCAGGTTGACGCATGTATATCTCTTCATCAAGAACCCCATTCAAAAACGTAGTTTTCACATCCATTTGATGTAGCTCGAGATCAAAATGAGCTACTAATGCCATGATTATCCGAAATGAATCCTTCTTTGAGATTGGAGAGAAGGTTTTATGGTAATCAATCCCTTCTTTTTGAGTGAAACATTTGTCTACAAGTCTGGATTTATATCGTTCAATGTTACCAAACGAGTCTCTTTTGGTCTTAAAGACCCATTTGCATCCCACCACAGAGGCTCTATTTGGTAACGGAACAAGTTTCCATACATTGTTTTTAGCCATTGATTCCATATCCTCTTTCATGGCATCGTACCATAGTGACGGTTTGTCACAATTCATGGCTTGTGAAAACGAGATAGTGTCATGATTTAGTCCAATGTCATAGTCAGACTCTTGAAGATTTACAACATAATCGCTAGAAATTGCTGACCTTTTAGTTCTTGAGGATCTTCATACTCCCACTGGTTCAGTAGATGTGGGATTAGTGGGTTCAATTTGTTCTTGATGTAATACAATGCCTTGTACCAATTTATGTTAAAAGAATATGCTCATAAATGGGATCTAACTCAAGTTGAAACAGAAAACCATTCAATTTTGCAAAACCAATAACTTTATTCTCTTTCAAAAGATTCATAACAAAAAGATGTGAATATAAATCATATCCAACAATTGAAATTCTTGAAAGAGAAACTAAATTTTTGGAAAAAGATGGTACATAAAAAGTGTTTTGTAAATCAAGTTGAAAACCAGTTTTCAAAATGAGTCTATAATATCCCACTCCTTTAACAGTAGAGCGCATCGGCTTTCCAAAATATATGCGTTGCTCATTTTCATTTGGCTTCCTCAGGTTTAGAAAGCCCTGTATGGTTTTCGCAATGTGAATTGTCGAACCACAATCAATCCACCATGTATTATCAGAAACCTCAGTAAAAAAAAGATTCATGACACACAAAGGACAAATTACCGTTCTTCTCCAACCATCCCTTATACTTCAGGCAATCTTTCTTCCAGTGTCCTTTTTTCTTGCAAAACTGACATTTGTCTTTATCGCTGGTTTTCTTCATTAGAACACCTTTGCCCTTTTAACATTTCTCTTAAAATGAGTCGCAAGATGCACAACCTCAATGGACTCATTCTTCAACTTTTGCTCCTCTTGAACACACATGGTCAGAAGTTCATTAATTGACCAGTTTTCTTTATGTGTGTTGTATGATATCTTAAATGGAGTAAACTCCGAAGGGAGAGAGTTGAGTATGAAATGCACTAGGAATGACTACGAGATTTCAACATTAAGGGAGCTCAATTTAGCAATAATGTCCCTCATCACCATGATATGCTCGCGCACACCACGGCTTCTGTCATGGATCACGTTTGAAAGCCTCTTCATAAAGGTGCTGGCTACAGTCTTGTCAGAGCTTACAAATTGATCATTAATGGCTTTCATGTAAGCTTTGACATTATCAAGATTAGAGATAGAACCCCTAATGCTTGGACTTATACGAGACTTGATGAGCATCATGTTGAGGCCATTAGATCGCTCCCAACGTTAATAACTAGACCTCTCAGATGGCATACTTGATTCAGTGGGATTTGGTGGTTTTTTCTTACGGAGTGACAGGTCTAAGTCCATACACCCTAACGTCAAAAGGATGATATCCTTCCATTTAGTAAAATTGTCACCAGTCAGCATTGGAGTTTTAGCAGAATCAAATAAAGTAGTAGTGGGAATAGCTACATAACCAAGAAACACATATCATGCCATGAACACATATAACCAGAATGAATTAATCAAGTTAATTCAAATAGTATATTCTAAACCTTCCTGTGGGTAGAGGTTGCACTCATGCATAGGATATACTTAAAACAGTATGAAAATTAAACAAGCCAAAATATTTCTGTACCTGTGGGTCTAGGAAATGTTTATGTTTAATTTTCTTGATTAATAAAACAACCACTTCTCTGTGGGGCAAAGTGATTACCTTATTAATCAAAACCATAGTTATGATGACATTTTATTTTCTATACCATACATTTTAAGATGCTGTGGCTAATATTAAAATTAAGAAAATAATCCTTAATATGTCATCAACATATAGTTATTCTTTAAAAACCCTTTATATGACATCAACAAAAGATGAAATCATAATGGAAATGTGAAGTGAACCGATTCATCAATACCCAGGAAGATCATGAATCAATTTTCTAGACAATATTACCATTCTACGTAAAATTCCAGGCCGTACGGTGGGGTCACAACGGTCCTGCTTAAGTACCGACTTTCTCGACAGAAATTACGTGCACGGTGTATTTATCACACTTTCAAAAATTCACTTTTTGCATTTGCCACAAATTTTCTCAAATGGATACATAATCAGATTTACCAATAAGCATGGTCAAATGGTCATATAAAAGGATTTAAACAGGTAAAATCACAACAACCAAAAATACAAAACAAGAATTTTGTTTTTTTAATACATCGCGATCAAATTAATCCTTTTCAATTTTCACCCAGCTTTATGTGTTGATAACGTACCGAACCCATGGATGGTGAAAAAAGTTTTGAAGATTCACTAAACAGCCATGACGCCTCAGTTTATAGTTGAACCAAAGACTTTTGACTCAAATCAAGATCCATATGCAGTGAGGATAACAAAAGATCGCAGGAAAGATATACAAGGAAAGCTCAATCAAAATAGGAAAACAATAAGGCCGAAGGATCAGGAATAAACATAAAATCCGAAAACTTCCAGTAATTCAAACCTGTACTTGTTTCTGGGGGCAAAGTTTTTTGGTATCTCAATTGTTTAAAATAAGCACCGAATTTTCAAATTCGACAGCTAACCATATTTAGGGAACACTTTTGAAATTCATCAATCAAGTAAACTTTAGTAACTTGAATGCCCTTCATTTGAGCAACCAGCGGATACTTGTTATATGTAAATTAAAATCTCTCAAGAGAACTACCTAATTAAATCTCTCAAAACTAAAATGTTTCAGAACAATCGGATAGATGTTAGGCCAAAATAAATAGCGGAAGCATAAAAGTTACCTCCGGCTATTATCGCTTAGTCGTCGCCTTCGAATCGGAAGCCTGCTGCAGAGAGAATCCTTGTGGAAATGGAGCCTTCCAGTCTATGCTTATCTGAATGCTGTATAGCTATGATTGATGGAGTATCACAGGCCCTCTATTTATAGGCTAGGCCGGGGACCCCCTTCCATATTTGACTGACAATCAATTCCTTCCATCAAGGAAAATTAATAATTGCCAATCAATCAAAATCAAATCTGACAATTAATGCAGTCAATAATTGCAACGTATCTAGCCAATATAACGTACAGGTACGTTATACATGTGATCCACATTAGTGATTTACAAATAAATCACGAGATTCTTGCAATCAATTATATTAATTATAATTGATTCTTACATTCTTCCACTTGGATCACATGTCGAATGCTAGATAACACGGCATAAGTGACAAAACAATATGGCCATAATTTTATTGTCACTTGGATCTATTGACTACCAAACTTAGACTGAAAATACAACACACGAATCAAGGCGGTCATGCTTTGATGTCAAGCACTCCCTTCCAAGAATTACAATGCATCATACACTCAATCGAACAAAATGAATGATTTACTATAAATCATCTCAAAATGGGTCCTCATCCATGGATCAAATAGATCCTACAACTTTAAATGCGCATATTCAAAGTCAACAAATGTCTAGACAAAATAAGATCAAAGTACAACAAATCAAGGAGAACTAAGAAGTCCCATATCAGTAGCATGATCCCTGAAAACTTTAACCGGTAATTCTTTAGTCATATGATCAGCTACCATTGACTCCGTACTAATGTGTTCAATCTTTACTTCTCCTTGTTTAACATGATCTCTGACCTTCAAATACTTTATGTCGATATGTTTACTGCGAATCCCACTTTTATTATTTTTCGCAAAGAACACATTAGCTGAATTGTCGCAGAAAATCTTTATGGGTCTATCAACAGTATCGACCACTTTAAGACCACTGAGGAAATTCCTCATCCATAAGGCCTGTGATGTAGTTTCATAGCATGCAATGAACTCAACCTTCATCATGGATGAAGCAATAATGTTCAATCTTTATTTCTCCTTTGACAATAGGTGACGCAATAGACGCACAATTCTGCATAGCAAATTTCTCAAGTACTTTGATGATGTAGGCTTTCTGAGAAAGACCAAGTAATTTACTTGTTCTATCTCTGTGAATCTCTATGCCAAGTACATAAGAGGCTTCATCCATATCCTTCATATCAAAGTTCAAAGCGAGAAATCGCTTGGTCTCATACAATAACCCAAGATCACTGCTTGCTAGTAGAATATCATCCACATATAGGACTAAGAATGTATTTGCTCCCACTCGTCTTGAGGTATATACATTGATCAACAATGTTCTCTACGAAACCGAATGAAGAGATTACCTCATGAAACCTGATGTTCCATTGACGTGAATCCTGTTTAAGCCCATATATGGATTTATTCAATTTGCAAACTAGTTGATCATTATCAGAATTGACAAAGCCTTTAGGTTGACGCATGTATATCTCTTCATCAAGAACCCCATTCAAAAACGCAGTTTTTCACATCCATTTGATGTAGCTCGAGATCAAAATGAGCTGCTAATTCCATGATTATCCGAAATGAATCCTTCTTTGAGACTGAAGACAAGGTTCATGGTAATCAATGCCTTCTTTCTGAGTGAAACCTTTGGCTACAAGTCTGGCTTCATATCGTTCAATGTTACCAAACGAGTCTCTTTTGGTCTTAAAGACCCATTTGCATCCCACCACAGGGGCTCTGTTTGGTAACGGAACAAGTTCCCAGACATTGTTTTTAGCCATTGATTCCATATCCTCTTTCATGGTATCGTACCATAGTGACGATTTGTCACAATTCATGGCTTGTGAAAATGAGATAGGGTCATGATTTAGTCCAATGTCATAATCGGACTCTTGAAGATATACAACATAATCGCTAGAAATTGCTGGTCTTTTAGTTCTTGAGGATCTTCGTACTCCCACTGGTTCAGTAGATGTGGGATTAGTGGGTTCAGTTTGTTCTTGATGTGATTCTTCAATTTGAGGTTGTACAATTGGCGGCTCTTCATTTTGTTGAATAGCAACCGAATTGTCCACATATAAAGGTACAACATGTGTATCCCTTATTTCCTCAAAATTGAATTCTCGATTCGAATCACTCCCACTGACTTCATGATCCTCTAGAAACTTAGCATTTCTAGCTTCAACCACTTTAGGAGTATGTGAGGGACAGTAAAATCTATATCCTTTGGAGTTAACTGCATATCCAATAAAATAACCGCTTTTCGTTCGTTCATCCAGTTTCTTTATGCTTGGGTTGTATACCCTAACTTCAACTGGACAACCCCATATGTGTAAATGTTTTAAACTTGGTTTCCAACCATTCCACAACTCGAAAGGTGTTTTAGGAACGGACTTTGATGGAACTCGATTTAAAACATACACAGCGGTTTTTAGAGCTTCACTCCAAACGGATATAGGCAATTCGTTGTGCTAATCATGCTCCTAACCATGTCCATAAGAGTCCGATTCCTTCTTTCAGCAACACCATTTTGTTGTGGTGTGCCAGGCATGGTGTATTGAGCAACAATACCCTCCTTTTGAAGGAATTCGGCAAATGGACCAATCATTTGTCCTTTTTCTGTGTAACGTCCATAATATTCACCACCTCTATCGGATCAGACAATTTTAATTGTCTTCTCCTTTTGTTTCTCTACTTCTAATTTGAAGATTTTGAACGCATCAAGTGCTTCAGATTTTTCAAATAGAAGATAGAGATACATGAACCTTGAATAGTCGTCGATAAATGAAATAAAGTATTTCTGACCATTCAAGCAAGGTGTATGAAAAGGTCCACAGATATCCATATGTATGATTTCAAGAGGTTGAAAACTTCTTTTGGCACCCTTAATGGTCTTGTTGGTTTGCTTGCCCTTTATGCATCCCACACAAGTACCTAAATCAGTGAAATCTAAAGTTTGCAAAACTCCTTCATTCACCAATCTTTTTATTCTTTCGATTGAGATATGCCCCAATCTTTTGTGCCAAAGACTTGATGAGTTCTCATTGATAATACAACGCTTTGTACCAGTTTATGTTAAAAGAGCATGCTCGTAAATGGGATCTAACTCAAGTTGAAACAGTTTTCAAAATGATCCTATAAGATCCCACTCCTTTAACAGTGGAGCGCATCCGGTTTCCAGAATAGATGCATTGCTCACTTTCATTTGGCTTCCTCAGGTTTAGAAAGCCCTGTATGGTTTTCGCAATGTGAATTGTAGAACCACAATCAATCCTCCATGTATTATCAGAAACCTCAGTAAAATTAGATTCATGACACACAAATGACAAATTACCTTTCTTCTCCAGCCATCCTTTATACTTCAGGCAATCATTCTTCCAGTGTCCATTTTTCTTGCAAAACCGACATGTGTCTTTATCGCCGGTTTTCTTCATTGGAACACCTTTGCCCTTCTTTGCATTTCTCTTAAAATGAGTCACAAGATGCACAAACTCAATAGACTCATTCTTCAACCTCTGCTCCTCTTGAACACACATGGTCAGAAATTCATTAATTGACCAGTTTTCTTTATGCGTGTTGTATGAGATCTTAAATGGAGTGAACTCCGAAGGGAGAGAGTTGAGTATGAAATGCACGAAGAATGACTCCGAGATTTCAACCTTTAGGGAGCTTAATTTAGCAACAATGTCCCTCATCTCCATGATGTGCTCGCGCACACCACGGCTTCTGTCATGAGTCATATTTGAAAGCCTCTTCATAAGGGTGCTGGCTACCGCCTTGTCAGAGCTTACAAATTGATCATCAATGGCTTTCATGTAAGCTTTGACATTATCAAGATTAGGGATGGAACCCCTAAAACTTGGACTTATACGAGACTTGATGAGCATCATGCTGAGGCGATTAGATCGCTCCCAACACTCGTAACTAGACCTCTCAGATGGCGTACTTGATTCCGTGGGATTTAGTGGTTTTTCCTCACGGAGTGCCAGGTCTAAGTCCATACACCCTAACGTCAAAAGGATGATATCCTTTCATTCAGTAAAATTGTCACCAGTCAGTATTGGAGTACTAGCAGATTCAAATAAAGCTGTAGTGAGAACAACTGCATAACCAAAGAAACACATATCATGCTATGAACATATATAACCAGAATGAATTAATCAAGTTAATTCAAGTAGTATATTCTAAACCTTCCTGTGGGTAGAGGTCGCACTCATGCATAGAATATACTTAAAACGGTATGAAAATTAAACAACCAAAATATTTCCATACCTGTGGGCATAGGAAATGTTTATGTTTAATTTTCTTGATCAATAAAATAACCAATTCCCTGTGGGGCAAATTGATTACCTTATTAATCAAAACCATAGGTATGATGACATTTTATTTTCTTTATACCATATAATTTTAAGATGTTGTGGCTAATCTTAAAATTAAGAAAATAATCCTATATATGTCATCAACATATTTCTATAGTTATTCTTTAAAACGATATGAAAATTAAACAAACAAAATATTTCCGTACCTGTGGGCATAGGAAATGTTTATGTTTAATTTTCTTGATCAATGAAATAATCACTTCCCTGTGGGGCAGAGTGACTACTTTATTAATCAAAACTATAGGTTTGATGACATTTTATTTTCTTTATACCGTATAATTTTAAGATGTTGTGGCTAATCTTAAAATTAAGAAAATAATTCATTATATGTCATCAACTTTAAAACGCTTTATATGACATCAACAAAAGATGAAATCATAATGAAAATGTGAAGTGAACCGATTCGGCAATACCCCAGGAAAGATCATGAATCAATTTCCTAGACAGGTATTACCATTCCACGTAAAGTCCCAGGCCGTGCGGTGGGGTCACAACGGTCCCACTTAAGTACCGACTTTCTAGATATAAATTACGTGTACGGTGTATTTATCACACTTTCAATAGTTCACCTTTTGTATTTGCCACAAATTTTATCAATACACAATCACAGTTTATAATAAACAAAGTTAATTGATAAACGTACAAATACCTATCAGCAAGAATTAGGCAAATTCATACCAGTGAGCCCAAACTAAATCCACAATATAAAATTCATTCTTTTCCATAAGAACATATTAAGCCCAAAGTCCAACAACAAAACAAAAAAAATAAACTCATGCCTGTTTCTTAATTCCATTATAAAGGACCAGAAGTAAAACGATTTCCCGTCAATTTATGTTTATAAGACGATTTATCTGGGAAAAGAAACATAAAAAGAAAACCTATATAGAATCTCTTAATAACACCAAAAGAAACCCAAATTTCTCATTACTAAGACTTCTGAAGACAATTGATTTCAGTAAACTACTCCCTTTGATTCTTGGTTTCTGAAAGTTTATTTGGTGCGCTTTGCGAGGTATGACTAAGGAAGTATTTCATTATCTGGGATGGTTCAGCCACTCAGGGACAAATAAGCACAACAACGGGTCACCAGAATCAAATCAGTTTGATCTTGCATTATTTGTAATATTACAGCGCCGAAAAATTTTGATTTTCAGCAACGAAAACAATGAAGCACCCAGAAAAATTCTCCGTTGAAAACATAATGCAATTCAGAGTCTCTTTATTTTATATTCTTTTATGGTGGAAAAAGTTTCGAAGATTCAGAAGCCAAGGAAAATCTTGTACTAAACCTTATTGCTTTTGTCACCGGATTATACTGCTTCAATGACACTTATTCATAAAGGATGCAGAATGCAATCGTATGAAGCATATTGGTACACACATTACTGAAGGCCCCGAAAACTATAATTCCGTAACCTTTGAATGATTGAATTGCATTAAAAGGTACGGAAGAAAGTTTTCTAAATACAAACGATATGGTCAGAGGTTACTCTGATACCAAATGTTAGGCCAAAATAAATAGCGGAAGCATAAAAGTTACCTCCGGCCATTATCGCTTAGTCGTCGCCTTCGAATCGGAAGCCTGCTGCAGAGAGAATCCTTGTGGAAATGGAGCCTTCCAGCCTATGCCTATCTGAATGCTGTATAGCTATGATTGATGGAATATCACAGGCCCTCTATTTATAGGCTAGGCCAGGGACCCCCTTTCCTTATTTGACTGACAATCAATTCCTTCCATCAAGGAAACTTAATAATTGCCAATCAATCAAAATCAAATCTGACAATTAATGCAGTCAATAATTGCAACGTATCTAGCCAATATAACGTACAGGTACGTTATACATGTGATCCACATTAGTGATTTACAAATAAATCACGAGATTCTTGCAATCAATTATATTAATTATAATTGATTCTTACAATAGAAACATAATACAAAATGTTAATTTTGACAAAACAATTTCGGCCAACAAAACTAAAATGTTAATTTTGCAATTGGATCACATGTTTGTGTCATAATTCTGCTACTTCCGTTGACTAAAATACATACCAAATGTAAGCAGAAACAACATGCAATTGTATGCATTTAAATAAATGTTCGCATAATAACAATACACAATTGAATATTGAAGCCTCAAAAAATATAATCCCATAACCTTTAAACGATTCAATTGCATTAAAGGGTACAGAAGAAAGATTTCTAAATACAAACGATATGGTCATAGGTGGCTCTGATACCAAATGTTAAGCCAAAATAAATAACGGAAGCATAAAATTTACCTCCGGCCATTATCGCTTAGTCGTTGCCTTCAAATCGGAAACCTGCTACAGAGAAGAATTCTTGCAGAAATGGAGTCTTCCAGCCTATGCCTATCTGAATGTTGTATAGCTATGATTGATGGAATATCACATGCCCTCTATTTATAGGCTAGGCCAGAGACCCCCTTCCATATTCAACCGGCAATTAATTCCTTTCATCAAAGAAACATAATAATTGCCAATCAATCAGAATCAAATCAGATAATTAATGTAGTCAATAATTGCAATATATCTAGCTAATATAACATACGGATACATTATACATGTGATCCACATTAGTGATTTATAAATAAATCACGAGATTTTTGCAATCAATTATATTTATTATAATTGATTCTAACAATCACACAAAAAATTAGAAGCAATACAAGAGCTTGAGAGAGAAGTGAGTGAAAGAAACTAGAGACAAGAAAAGAAAGTTGTGAGGATATACTAATTTAGTATACGAAAATATTGTGCATCTTAATTCTTTTGTATTTCTCAAGTTTAAGTTTAAACTTGAGATGTCTATTATATCCTCATTATTTCAAATAGTGAAAGTTGTAGAGAAAAAGGGGTTTGAGTGATTTCAAAATGTATGATTTAAATGTGCTTAAAAACGTGCATGACATAAATGTGCATGACATATTGCATATAACTTGCCTTATATAGTTCATATATAATGTTGCCATACTAACGAGCCACGAAGCTTTAAAGCTTACATCAAATGGCAAACATTTGTTGTGTTTGTACTATTTTCAGGTGCCACCATTAATGAACTAAACTAGTTCATTAAGTGAAGTACTTAGTTAATTAAACTAAGTAGTTCATTAAAGGAAGCAACATTTGGACAAGGCACAAAGGCAACAAGACTAAGAAAGGAAAGTCGCCTCCTCCTCCTTCACCACATATATACACGTATATATATACTTAAATATATATATTTTCAGATTTTTCGAAAAAGGCACATACACATTTATTCCAACGTACTACCGACACGTTATAGATTTTACGTAAGTACGTTAACGTCACACCACCATACTTAACTCATATTTATGAGTATATTCAGGTCTTATATCATATCATATAATTCATGGTGATGAAAAATTAAATACGACACGTTAAAAGGTTCTAAACCGAAAATTGTCGTATCGGGCGAATACCGAAACTTCGCCAACGTATCACGTACTTGCCATAAATAGATGGCCAGCCCCTACACCTCAAAAATCTCTATAATTTTCGTGGGGGTGATGTTATTTCCAGCCATAAAATCATTCCATGTTGGCACACACAAATCACCCCACATTAAGGCCAAATTGTGGAGATTCCAATTTCAATTTTGTCACATGTAAATGGCGCCACTTTAAGACCAGCCAAGTGCTGAATATTAAAGTTTAATTTATGTATATTATGTGTAACAAAATATATACAACATGTGCAAAAAGTTGGAATTTAATTAGAGAAAAATCGGGTAATCGATAAACATCGAAAATTCGGTTTTTTACGTACACAATGTTAGTGTATGTGCCCTAGGCCATGATTTGGATATTTATGTATGCATTTATTATTATTAAAAGAGGTTTTATTATCATTATTGTTGGTTAGTATGTTACACAATTTTGATATATGTCCCTGATTCATTATTGTTATGGAGATAAAATAATTTATAATCAGTATGAGTATTGATTTGATAATCATGAGATGATTATGTGTATGGTGATAAAAATCAATCTCATAGATACTTGTTAGAGAACAGTGTATCGGATAGACCCATCATGAGATTGTTACATGGATTAGCGTCATAAGTAAATCTCATGATAGTCATGTTTTAATCCTTTGACTTGAGATTGTCATAGTTTCCAACATAAGGACTATTATATTTTGACATGATCAAACGTTATCCGTAACTGGATAATAATAAAGGTCATGATTGAATGTGATAGAAATTAGGTAGAGGATATTGAACAATCAAGATAGAATTTGTCCCTCTCTTTTGAGAGAGATATCTTTGGGCCCCTCGATTAGTGAGACTGTGAAATGCATGGCCGTGCTCAAATGAATTGATAGTGTGATCAATATCATTTGTTTGATCAGTCTACTTAGAGATCGAGTAATCATATGTTTGAACTATATAAGTATGACGCTGATCATGAATTATGTTCAAACTAGATATCGTGTGACAAAGGGATTAATGCATGTACTATTATTAGGCTAGTTGGACTTTACTCGTATTAATTGGGTAGTTGTAATGCCTTGCTAGAGGCCAATTACGACTTGTTGGTTTAATAGAGATTTAATCAACTGCCAATCAATATGGGCCTATCGGGTCACACACAAGAATGCGTAAGGCTGGATTAATAATATTAATAATATTAATATTGGATATTAATTATTATTATTATTATCATTTTTAATATTAATAATATTAATATTGGATATTAATTATTATTATTATTTTCGTTTTTTGGTGATTATATATATATATATATATGTATTCTCGGATAATAACGAGAGAATCTATATCTGATATGGATTTTGAATATCCTGATAGAATCCGTATATGATATGGATTTTGATTGGCATCAACTAATCCGATTAGGACTTGGATTTTGATGTCTACGTATGTGTATATATATTTGTGTATCTCGTATACACTACACACGAAAAAAATATACAGAATCATCAAAGAAACCCTAGAGCCGTTTTTGTGAAAAACCGAGTTCTTCAGCCGCGCCGTTTGAAGAGCTAGCACTCCGGACGGAAGCGTTCGTGTGGATACCGACAGAGGGTGATCGTATTTTCGCACCTGCTTCATCTGCGTAATTCGGATCTACAAAGGTAATTTTCTAGTTTCTTTCATCGAATTAAACGAACAACATGGATCATTGGTAGGAAATCGGAGATCAAGTTTTTGTTTTTCCGCTGCGCGTTTTGCAGTGATCTCGGTTGATTTCCTCACAGTGGTATCAGAGCGAGGTTGTTGTCTCGTTTAAATCAACTATATCATGCTTATGTGTTTGCTGTTTTTCGTATGGCATGATATGTATAAAACGCTAATTCGGATTTCATATGATGAGAGACGAATGGTGTTTTTCAATTCGTTTTCATGAGATGATTTGTATACGGTGGTAATCGTTTATCATGTGATGATCAAAGCCGATTTTGTTTATATTAGATATAATCATACGATATGTGTAAAACCTTATTCGAATCTCATCTGGTGATAGCGGATTGATGTTTTCAATTAATTTTCATCAGATGTTATAATTCGAGATTGTTATATGTGATATAAAGTTTTCGTTTTTCATGAGATGATCAAAAACGATTATGTTTATATCGATATGAACAACCAATTGATGGTTCTATCTTCGTGTTTCGAAAGACAGATTATCAATTCGATGATGATTCTGATATCTGGTTTCGGATGAAGATTATCGATTTGATTGATATTCTGTTTTAAGGTTTGCGAACGATAGCCATCGATTCGATCGATGCTTCTATAAGGGTTTACACGTAATCAAAACAGTAAGATAGTTAATATGATTGACGCATCTGTGTTAGGGTTTCGAAAAGAAAATTATCAATGCGATTGATACTTTCTGTTTGGATTCGAGGTGCGCTGCCCCTCGACCCCGCCCAGGGGCTCTGCCCCTCGGGACCCCGCCGTATGCGTACGCCCTATAGTTCGTTACCGTGACATTAAGAATGTCAATATATATTTATTTGTTATAATATGTTTGTGTAAAATATATTATAATTGTTGATTTCTTTGCATGGTGCATAGCATGGCCTCAGGACCTATGTGATTGACTTAGTCATATTTCTGTTTTGGGTTATTATGGCCTGCGTGCCGCTGTAGTTTTTGTTGTATTTTATTATACAATTAGTTAGGTTTTTCTTTATTATTGTAATAAATGAAGAATCATGCTACAAAAGTGGTGATGGCGACACATACCAAGGACGAGTGGATTCCATGGAGATGGAGGCACGAGCTCAAGACAAGAAGATATGTATCATTGCAAATGTTGTAATAGGAAGTCTTTCACATAGGGTTTCCTTTATGATCTTCATCTGGTCTCATGAAGATCATATTTAGTTTGGCCATGCTATGTCACGTTTACATATTTATCATTTTGTATGAGATGCGTGGATGATAGATTATATATGCATATAGGATGCTACGATATAATGATATGCAATGCAAGACATAAACTAAGTTGAACCCTCATCAATAATTTAAGTCTTTATGCCATCCATATCTTAAACACCTAGTAAAACTAGGATTTTATTAAAGTAGGTATTGCCAAAGCAATGTGCTTTAAACATTCCTAGCTACGTAGGATGAGTAATAGTGCTACTCATATGTTTAAAATTGGTTAGACTTAATTGGGCTATCAAAACGGTTTTGGGCCCAAGGCATTAGATGGAATCTAACATACAATGATATATGATGTCATTATTCCATAAATTCTAAGAGTTGCATGAGATGTAATTGGTAAAGAAGTTACCTACCTAAATAACTTACTTTTAAGTGTCATGCCAAAGCTAAGTTTAGAATTAAGTCAAATATGGATCTTAGCTCACTAAAATATTTCTTTTGAGGGTTGTGTTTTAGTGAGAGTTTTATAAATTTTAACCTCATTATTAATAAAGTGTTACTTTGCATGTTTTGTATATCATAAATGGCTGCTAATAACAATTCCACCTTATCGCTGTGATCAATCCTTGAGAAGGAAAAATTAAAAGAATGTGGGACTAATTTTGTTGATTGGTTTCGAAACTTGAGAATTGTTCTCAAGCAAGAAAAGAAGTCCTACGTGCTCGATGACCCTGTCCCTGAACCACCTCCTGCTGATGCTTCTGTTGCTGTTAAGAACAAGTATAAGAAGCATGTGGAAGATTCAAACGACATAGGATGTCTTATGTTGGCAACTATGTGTTCAGGACTTCAGAAAGACCTGGAACACTTAGAAGCTTATGAGATGAGTGTGCATCTCAAACAAGCTTTCCAACAACAGGCTAGGTAGGATAGGTTCGACACCACTGTTGCACTTTTTGACTATAAGATGTCTGAAGGTGAATCTATTAGCGCTCATGTTTTAAAGATGAAAGGCTATATAGATCACCTTGCAAGACTTGGATATCCCCTGAGTTTGGAACTCGCCACGGATTTGATCCTACACTCTTTGCCTAGCAGTTTTTCTCAGTTCGTTATGAACTACAATATGAATAATATGGAAAAGTCCATTCCTGAGCTACACGGTATGCTCAAAACTGCTGAGGGGAATATCAAAAAGCCTACCCATGTATTGAGTGTCAATATCAAGCCTATGAAAAAGAAAGGTAAAGGCAAGGGTAAGCCCAAAGGTGCGAAGGGTGCAAAAGGGTCCAAGGGTCAGGCTAAACCGAAAGCTGGTCCCAAGACAAAGGTTCCTAAGGAAGGAACTTATTTCCATTGCAACAAGCTTGGGCATTGGAAAAGAAATTGTGATGTTTATTTGGAGGAGTTGAAGAAGCTAAAGGGTAGTGCGACTACATCTTCAGGTATTTATGTTATAGAAATTAATTTATCTACTTCTTCTTCCTGGGTATTAGATACTGGATGTGGATCCCATATTTGTACAAATATGCAGGGGCTCAAAAGGAGTAGGATGCTGAAGAAGTGCGAGGTGGACCTATGTGTTGGCAATAGAGCAAGAGTTGCCGCTATAGCTGTAGGGACCTATAAGCTTGTCTTTCCCAATGGGCTTTTGTTAGTTTTAAACAATTGCTTTTATGTTCCTACTATGAGTAGGAATCTTATTTCAGTATCTATTTTGGATGATGAAGGTTATTCATTTTTAATTAAAAATAAGAAGTGTTCTATTTTTGATAAAAATGACTTGCTTTATTGTATTGCAAGTAGTTATAATGGCATTTATGTACTTAACCTTGATGATTCCAATGACGGTAATATTTATAACATATCTTCAAAGAGAACTAAGCCAAATGAATTAAACCCTGCATATTTATGGCATTGTCGCCTTAGCCATATAAATGAGAAGCGCGTATTTAAACTCCATCAAGATGGATTATTAGATTCATTTGATTTTGAATCATTTGAAAATTGCGAGTCTTGTTTGCTTGGAAAGATGACAAAGACCCCTTTTACTGGACATAGTGAAAGGGCTAATGACTTATTGGGCTTGGTACATACAGATGTATGCGGCCCAACAGCATTAGTGCCAGAGGAGGATTTCAGTATTTCATTACTTTTACTGATGATTTCAGTAGGCATGGCTATGTCTACCTAATGAAACATAAGCATGAGTCTTTTGAAATGTTTAGAATTTTTCAAAATGAAGTACAAAATCAACTTGGTAAGACAATTAAAACGCTTCGATCAGATCGAGGTGGTAAATATTTGAGCCAAGAATTTGACCAACATCTAAGAAATTGTGGAATCGTTTCACAGTTGACTTCTCTAGGAATTCCACAATGGAATGGTGTTTCTGAAAGGAGAAATAGAACTTTATTAGATATGGTTCGATCTATGATGGGTCAAGTAGATCTTCCTTTATCTTTTTGGGGTTATGCCTTGGAGACAGCTGCATTCATTTTGAATCATGTACCATCTAAAGCGGTTGAAAAGACACCATATGAGATGTGGACTGGTAAGAGACCCAGTTTGTCTTTTCTTAAGATTTGGGGTTGTGAAGCTTATGTGAAAAGATTAGTGTCAGATAAGCTAGCTCCAAAATCTATCAAATGTATTTTTGTAGGGTATCCTAAAGAAACTAAAGGGTACTATTTCTATATTCCCTCAGAGAACAAAGTGTTTGTTGCTCGAAATGGAGTCTTTTTGGAAAAGGAGTTTCTCTCCAAGAGAACTAGTGAGAGTATACTACAACTTGAGGAAACTCAAGTTCCACAAGATATCGTTGAACCGTCTTTAGAGACAATTTCAGAACCACAAACAGTTGTGGAGCCTGAAAATGTAACACAAGTTCAACGCAGATCTGATAGGATACATCGTCAGCTAGAGAGATATGGATTTCTTGTGACTGATGATAGTGAAGTTATGCTCAAAGATCAAGATGAGCCTACTACCTATCAGGAAGCTGTGTCTGGTCCAGATTCAGATAAATGGCTTGGAGCCATGAATTCTGAGATGCAATCCATGTTTGATAACCAAGTTTGGTCTTTAATTGATCCTCCAGAGGGTATTAAGACTATTGGTTGCAAATGGGTTTTCAAGAAGAAAACTGACATGGATGGAAATGTGCAAACCTACAAAGCAAGGCTTGTGGCTAAAGGTTTCAAGCAAACTCATGGTATAGACTATGATGAGACCTTTTCACCAGTAGCTATGCTTAAGTCTATTCGAATTCTCCTTGCCACGCATACTATGATTATGAGATATGGCAAATAGATGTCAAAACTGCTTTCCTTAATGGAAATTTGCTCGAGGATGTGTACATGACACAACCTGAGGTTTTGTAAATCCTGAGAATTCAAAGAAGGTTTGCAAGCTTCAAAGGTGCATCTATGGATTGAAGCAAGCATCTCGAAGCTGGAATCTTCGTTTTGATGAAACAGTTAAGAACTTTGGTTTCATCAAGAATGAAGATGAACCTTGTGTTGACAAGATGGTTAGTGGGAGTGCAGTAGTGTTTCTGGTCTTATATGTGGATGACATATTGCTTATTGGGAATGATATCCCTACCTTGCAAAACGTTAAGGCTTGGTTAGGGAATTCATTTTCAATGAAGGACTTGGGTGATGCTACCTATATCCTTGGTATCAAGATCTATAGAGATAGATCTAAAAGGATAATAGGCTTGAGTCAGAGTACATACATAGATAAAATGTTGAAAAGGTTCAACATGCAAGAGTCCAAGAAAGGATTCCTGCCTATGTCTCATGGCATTCATCTTAGCAAGAATCAATGTCTTCAGACATCTGATGAGCGAGATCGAATGAATAAAATTCCTTATGCTTCTGCTATAGGATCGATCATGTATGCCATGTTGTGTACTAGACAAGATGTCTCATATCCATTGAGCACAACCAGTAGATATCAAGCTGACCCTGGTGAAGGTCACTGGACAGCTGTCAAGAATATTCTTAAGTACTTCAGAAGGACTAAAGATGTATTCTTGGTTTATGGAGGTTTTGATGACGAGTTAGTTGTAAATGGTTACATAGATGCTAGCTTCCAAACCGACATAGATGATTTCAGATCGCAGTCCGGTTTTGTATTCACATTAAATGGTGGAGCTGTTAGTTGGAAGAGTTCAAAACAAAGCACTGTGGCTGATTCTATAACAGAGGCTGAGTATATAGCAGCATCAGATGCAGCAAAAGAAGTAGTTTGGTTGAAGAAGTTCATTACTGAGCTAGGAGTGGTACCTAGCATTGCAAATCCTATGGACATTTATTGTGACAACAATGGTGCCATAGCACAAGCAAAAGAGCCTAGGTCTCATCAGAGATCTAAACATATACTCAGACGCTACCATCTCATTCGAGACATCATCAATAGAGGAGATGTCAAGATATGCAAAGTTGACACAAACGATAACATAGCAGATCCATTGACTAAGCCTCTCTCACGGGTCAAGCATGATCAGCACACTAGATCTATGGGTCTCAGATATTTGTAGGCCTAGTGCAAGTAGGAGATTGTTAGTGTATGTGCCCTAGGCCATGATTTGGATATTTATGTTATGCATTTATTATTAATAAAAGAGGTTTTATTATCATTATTGTTGGTTAGTATGTTACACAATTTTGATATATGTCCCTGATTCATTATTGTTATGGAGATAAAATATTTTATAATCAGTATGAGTATTGATTTGATAATCATGAGAGGATTATGTTTATAGTGATACGAATCAATCTCATAGATACATGTTAGAGAACAGTGTATTGGATAGACCCATCATGAGATTGCTACATGGATTAGCGTCATAAGTAAATCTCATGATAGTCATGTTTTAATCATTTGACTTGAGATTGTCATAGTTTCCAACATGGACTATTATATTTTGACATGATCAAACGTTATCCGTAACTAGATAATAATAAAGGTCATGATTGAATGTGATAGAAATTATGTAGAGGATATTGAACAATCAAGATAGAATTTGTCCCTCTCTTTTGAGAGAGATATCTTTGGGCCCCTCGATTAGTGAGACTGTGAAATGCATGGCCATGCTCAAATGAATTGATAGTGTGATCAATATCATTTGTTTTATCAGTCTACTTAGAGATCGAGTAATCATATGTTTGAACTATATAAGTATGACGCTGACCATGACTTATGTTCAAACTAGATATCGTGTGACAAAGGGATTAATGCATGTACTATTATTAGGCTAGTTGGACTTTACTCGTATTAATTGGGTAGTTGTAATGCCTTGCTAGAGGCCAATTACGACTTGTTGGTTTAATTGAGATTTAATCAACTGCCAATTAATATGGGCCTATCGGGTCACACACAAGAATGCGTAAGGCTGAGATTAATAATATTAATAATACTAATATTGGATATTAATTATTATTATTATTATCGTTTTTAATATTAATAATAATAATATTGGATATTAATTATTATTATTATTATTATTATTATTTTTTGGTGATTATATATATATATATATATATGGATTATCGGATAATAACGAGAGAATCCATATCTGATATGGATTTTGAATATACTGATAGAATCCGTATATGATATGGATTTTGATTGGCATCAACTAATCCGATTAGGACTCGGATTTTGATGTCTACGTATGTGTATATATATTTGTGTATCTCGTATACACTACACACGAAAAAATATACAGAATCGTCAAAGAAACCCTAGAGCCGTTTTTGTGAAAAACAGAGTTTTTCAGCCGCGCCGTTTGAAGAGCTAGCACTCCGGACGGAAGCGTTTGTGTGGATACCGACAGAGGGTGATCATATTTTCGCACCTGCTTCATCTGCGTAATTCGGATCTACAAAGGTTATTTTCGAGTTTCTTTCATCGAATTAAACGAACAACGTGGATCCTTGGTAGGAAATCGGAGATCAAGTTTTTGTTTTTCCGCTGCGCGTTTTGCAGTGATCTCAGTTGATTTCCTCACACGCAACACATGGAACGTTTTTGGCACATCATACGACATGTATCTAGACACTTTTTACATATGTCATACATTTTAAAGTGTTTTAGAAAATTAAATTAAGGGCTGATTGGAATATACCATGTGTGTATTATTAAATGTGCACTATTTTACAAAGTTTGCAAAAATAAAATTCAGCACATGTATATACATATTATGTTACAGCCCGGAAAATTCATTATGTTGTAACGAATTCAAATACCGTAAACATAATCTCGTAGGTGTGCGATTCATAAAACTAGTCTTGTATACCAATACATTAGCAAACATATCATAAACGTTTGAATCTATATAATAAAAACCCAAATTAAATTAATTAGTAACAACTTAAACTATTAGTATAAATTAAATAAAAAAGAAATACATGACACTATAATTTTGTACTACATTAAATAAAAGAAAAACAAATATATATACACATGAAATAAAAGAAAAGAAAAAGGAAAAAGAAGTGTAAGACAACTTGTCTTACTATTTAGTAAAGTTTATATATAATAATGCATGCTTAAGAATCTTATCCTACCAACCCAACCCTCCAACCCATACTTGACAAAAGTTTGTCTCCCACCCTATTTCTTCCCATGCTTGGCCGGCCACCCCCTTAGAAAAGTAGGAAATTATTTCTTTTTTAACCCCTCACATGATTACATCTTGAACCAACCAATTTCATACTATCTCTAAGGAAAAACTCAAGAACACTTCAACACCCCCTTCTTCCCTATAGTGGCCGAAAGTTTCCCTTCAACAAGGAGAAGATTTTCTTCTCCTTTCTTCACACCAACATCACTCAAATCAAGCCCCATAAACACTCCATCAACTAAGAAAGATTCAAGAAGGTTGTAACATCTAGAATCAAAAGCAATCAAGGTAAAAACTTTATGAAGTTTAAGTTTAATTCTTCTATACAATTAGTTTCATAAGTTTCTCACAAACCCTCCTTTTGGACCCCCAAAACCGTGTACACAAGGAACGAAGAAGAACTCTCTTCCAAACCAAGTGAAGGAATCATCATCTAAGTGTAAGAAAAGTGAACCAAGGCAAGTACTCTTCCTAGATCCTTCATGGCTTAAATTTACTTATGTTCATATCAAAAATGGGATCATCATGTAGTATGTTCAAGTTTTGTCCTAAGAATAAGAAAGATCTATGATGGTAAGTGTTATAAATATATAAATATATGTAATTATAACTATAAAAGGCTATATATATATATATATAAATGCAACATGTATATATATGGTGAGTTATATATATATATATACATATATAAATGCATAAATACGGTAATATACATATATATACATATAGATATAAACGAGAAAGCTTGCACCTCTGATCTCCATTCACCGTCACCGCTGTTTGTCCCATTGCTCAACTACTGCACTGCATTTTATACTCTCTTGGTTCGCTATTTTTTGACATATTCAATCTGGTTGCATTGATACGAAAATGGCGGACACGCCATTGATCAAGAAAACATTCGCAGAGGCATTGGCCCCTACACATATGGAGACCGCCGCAACAATCAGACCCATATCGCGCTATAAAGGTATGCCTTCTATCACATTCACAAATGAGGAAGTAGATCGCTACTCAATTCCGTTCAAATATACTCTCGTGGGATCTTTTTGGCATGGCCGACCCAATATGAAACAGTTAGCATCCTGCATGGAAAGAATTAGATTTAAACAGACTCCTAAATTAGGATTGATAGATGATCAACATATTATCCTAACCTTCCATCATCCAGAAGATTATCAACGGTGTTTCTTACGTCGTTCATGGACTGTTAATGGCTATACTATGAGGGTGACGAAATGGACGACGGATTTTGATCCCAAGATCGATAAGCCGATAGTCCCCATATGGGTATCCATTCGAGGTATACCATTATATTTGCAAAATAAATCAGCTTTATGGGATATAGCTCACATGATTGGATTGCCGTTAAAAATGGACTCTGCTACATCTAATGGATTACGCCCATCGGTGGTACGATTATGCATAGAAGTCGATATTTCCAAATCATTACCAGCCCGGTTGCATATTCAAGGAGGAGATCATGTGATATACCCAACAGTTGAATATGAAAACATACCCCTTTTCTGCTTTACCTGCCGCACTCTAGGACATGAAGCCAAGGATTGCAAGCCAGCAAAAGATAACCTGCTGGAACCAGAAAAGCATGCAGCCCCCAACCAAATTAAAGTGCTAAAAAATCTAAAAGATGGACCCCAAAGAAGACAAAGTCAGACCACACCCAGCTGATTGACGGGGACAATGACGATGTTTTGAATGATGAGGAACATGAGGATTTACCACCGCAGCCATAGGACAATCCTATAATACAAGATGACTCTGAAGCAATTGCAGATGAGCCACATCCTCCACATGCTGCATCAACAGATAATACTCTCTTAACGCTAATATCCGACAAACAAGACCTGGCCAAGATAGATGCATCATTTGGTCATGCTACAGATGAAGGTGATGATATACTAGAAGCCACAAACTCAGATTCAGAAATTTACGTGCATCATCCGGATCAGCTCACTGAAAGCACTCGGCAACCTCTTACAACGCAAGCAGATATACCCACACATGAAGGCCCATGCAGACAGAAGAGCCACAGTAATCTTGCAGATGACTCTGTTGATGTTTTGGCTGCCCAGAGTAGTTCTTTTAATCATACCACGGCTCAACTGCTAGATACAATTGCGGATCCTATACCCATCTCCCGACGTCGCCGCACAAAACAAGAGATGTTAGGCACATACAACCAGCCTACAGAATGACATACCAGATCTTCAAACTTACCCACCTCCTCCTCTCAATGAATTGCCTCATATGGAATGTCAGAGGAATTGCAAACTCTTTAGTTCGCATTCGCAAACTTATTAGAACACATAAACTGCAGTTGTTGGTTCTAATTGAGCCCAAAAAAGACCCAGTACACTTGGCTCAAATTCAACGTAGACTCAACTTTTCACATGCTGATGTAATTTGTAGAGACAAAATTTGGATTTTTTGGACACAGGATTCACTCCGGCATTTATGTACGGTATATGATGAACAATGCTCTCATTTCAAATTTCAAATTGTGGGTACGGAGGTTATTCTGTGGTTCACGTCAGTCTATGGAATGCACACTATAACGGATCGTCGTAGGCTATGGCATTCATTACAACATCACCATGCTACTAACAATGAGCCATGGTTAATAGGTGGAGATTTCAACACTTTTCTATCAGTCGCGGAGCATGATGGTTTCTCTACCCCATCTAACATCTTCACTGGATGATTTCAATGACTGTGTGATGTCTTGTCAGTTAATTGATCTGCCATATACCGGCTCTGCTTATACGTGGACTAGTGGTCGAGGGCTTGGAATAGTTCGCAGAAGGTTAGATCGTATGCTATGTTCGGAGTCCTATAACAATCTGTTCCCTAGTCTGCGGGTTAAACATCTTCCGTGCTTAACATCTGATCATGCTCCGCTGCTCCTGCAATCATCACTAACATCATCCAATGGACCAAAATCTTTTTGTTTTCAGAATATGTGGGTAGAGCATAATGAATTTCATACATTTTCTAAGGCATCATGGGATTCGTATCCCACCACATGCGGAATGCGAGGACTATATAATAAGCTACAAGCTTTGAAAAAAGACTTGCAAAACTGGAATGTCACAGTGTTTGGAAATATTTTTGATCATCTATCACATCTGGAGCGGGAACTTAAATTCAGTGAGGCAGCCTTTGATGCTCAACCTTCACCAGAAACACGCACAAAGTACCACGCTGTGTAGGCGGCATACAAATTAGCAGAACATAAAGCAGTCTTATTTTGGTCTCAGAAAGCACGCCAGAAATGGATTGCAGAAGGAGATGCAAACACCTCTTATTTTCACAATATTGTAAGAGATCGACATATCTGCCAAACCATCACAAAAATACATGATACTCAGGGTAACGTTATTGACACAAAGCAAGGAATTCAACAGGCTGCAGAATTATATTACACGCAGTTATTTGCAGCGGACACAATTGATGATGATGACACTATTCAGCAGTACATTCCCCAACTTGTGACAGAGTCAGATAATCAGCATTTGACAGCCTTGCCAGCTCAGGCAGAGGTAAAGGAGGCGGTTTGGTCGTTAGATCCCAAAAGTGCGCCTAGTCCAGATGGTTATAATGGTTATTTTTTCCGTACATGCTGGGATGTAGTTCGACAGGATGTTCACAAAGCCATACATGAATTCTTTCTTGGCCTGCCAATGCCAAAAGCAATGGGAAGTACGTTAATTGTATTGCTGCCAAAGACGAGCACACCACGCACGTTTTCTAATTATAGACCCATTAGTCTGGCAAATTTTATATCTAAACTGGCTACGCGTATTATTGCAACACGCATCCAACCCCTTCTGCAAAAGCTCATAACGAATGAACAAGCTGGGTTTGTAAAAGGAAGAGACATAGCTGACCAGATTGTTATGGCTCGCGAAATGATTCATGTGCAGGACACCAAAGTCAGAGGCTCAAATGCCATGATCAAGCTGGACATGATGAAGGCATTTGATAGAGTCAGTTGGACATTCCTTGAAAAACTGTTAGCAAAATTTGGTTTATCCGGTGGTTTCATCAAACTGATATTCAATCATCTCAAAAGGACATATATTTCGATATTGATCAATGGCATCCCAGCTAGTTTTTTAAGCCATCAAGAGGGGTAAAACAAGGTGACCCTTTGTCACCAATACTATTCATCCTAGCTTCAGAGGCATTTTCAAGGGGTCTTAATAGCTTAGTCTCAAGGGGAAGCATAGAGCCTTTTGCCACGGGTAGGCCTAAAACGATCACCCATTTGGATTTTGCGGATGATCTCTTAATATTCATCAATGGTGGCTTACGCAATTTGAAAAAGTTCAGAGAATTCTTGGAGCAATATCAGGTAGCATCGGGTCAAGCGGTTAATTTCCAAAAGAGCCACTTTGTTCCAGCAGCTTACTTATCACATGCTCAGATTCACAGAATGGAGCAAAGGCTACATATGACTGCAGTCTCATTGCCAATCAAATATTTAGGTGTTCAGTTGCACAAAGGCAAAGAACGACTCTCACATTTTGCTAGCCTACCCTCGTCAATACAAGCTAAATTATATATGTTGCAAAATAAATTCCTCAATCGCGCTGGCCGCTTGATCTTGATGAAGCATGTTTTGGCTTCCATTCCGTTACATGTTCTATCTGTTTGTAAGTTGCCTCAAAGTCTACTTCGCATCATTACACGCTGGATGGTCAAGTTCTTCTGGGGAAGCACATCTGAACATACTCGGTATTCTTGGGTCTCAAGTGAGTTGCTATTTGGGCCAACAAGTGAGGGAGGTCTTGGACTAAGAAAATTGGAAGATATGCAGTCTGCTTACTCTTGCAGGTTATGGTAGAAATATCAACAAAATAACTCTCTATGGAGCAAGTTCTTTCATTCTCGTTACGCCAACCGAAGCTCCTATACTTTTCGGATCACAGACTCCCCAGTTTGGAAACGAATTTGTAGAATACATCCAATTTGCGATCATGGTTTGGACGCAGAACACTACACCATTCGAGCAGCGTATGAACGTGTACGTCTTGTGCGGAATACTCGCCTCTCATACAAATATATCTGGAATAAGCATGTACCTCCAAATATTCGATTATTTCTATGGCGTTTATATCAAAATCTAATACCTCTTCCTGAGAATCTTCAAAAGTTTGTTTGCATTCATCCAACTCATTGTCCATTTTGCTTACGAGCACAAATCACATCGGATCATGTGCTCTTGGATTGTCCGGAAGTTTGTGATGTCTGGAACATATATGCTACCTATTTGGATGGTCCACACACTACGGTAAAAACAATACAGCAGCAGCTCCTTCAATGGTGGATATCAACTAAAGGTAATACACTTAAAGGCATATTGCGAATAGTTGCACCTTCTTACATTGTTTGGGAAATATGGAAATGCTATACCTCGATCATGTATGGGGATGGATAGTGGAGGAAATTGGCTGTAATGGAAACCATACGCCGGGGAATATATGATTGGGTGTCCGTCCAAAAAGGCAAAAAATTTGCACACTCAGACAGAGGACTGATTGAGCTTGGATTAAGTCCATCCTTCTGCATTCCTAGAGTCAAGATTATCAAGTGGCATCAGCCTCCATCGGGTCGATTGAAGCTAAACACGGATGCTGCACATGGTAGGCACTCGGCAGCCGCAGGAGCAATTTTACGTTACAACAATGGCGCATTCTTAGGAGCAATAGCGTTTCATCTAACGTTATCATCACCAGCAATTGCAGAATTTCAAGCAGCATATTTCAGTTATCTATTCTTTGCAGTGCATTGGGGGGTCAATGGATATTGAGGTTGATGCACAAGGAGCACTAACAATGGTCCATAACTCCAGTCAGCAGCATGCTTTCCTATTCAAATCTCTATTGCTTTCAAGGACATCGGAGATATTATATATTCCTAGGGAGGCAAATCAGCCAGCACATTTCCTAGCACAATATGGTGAACTTCATCAGTAACTTACCATATTCACAACCGTATCTGCCCTACCGCCATTAGTACGAGCAAGTTATCAAACTGAAAGCACCCCACATATTCGACATGGATACAACTCTTGATCAATATTGTTGCCCATATCATAAGATATGGGCAACGCGGGTACGCATGAAATTCCCTATTACGCTTCTACATTGCGTTATACTACTTGCACATCTCGCATGCTATACAACATCGTTACCCATATCAACCGATATGGGTAACATGGGTAACTTCTCCACTGCTGAAATTTGCTTCAATTCGCATGGTATTGCTGATGTTTCATATAGCTTTTGTCACTCTCCTAATTCACTATTATGTTTGTGCATGGAATCTGGGATGCAATGGCAACATTGGAGGAACATACATTGGCGAATCCAGCAACGGCTGCAGCATGTTGCACTCTCTCAACTTACAGACACACTACATCTATCTTTTTTATATTCATGCAATTACACCAATCATATAAATATGTACCTTTTTCCTTCGCCAAGGTTTTATCCACAAGGGTGGTTTTACTTGGCAAGGTTTTAATGCGGCATATCGTATATGATTGGCGGCATCAAATTATATGTTCGCTATACTATTATTTTGCCTTCATTGACAATCATTGTAATATGGTTTTCCTCCACCATAAGTGAGGCATAATAAAATTCTTATTTTCCGCAAAAAAAAATATAGATATAAACTTTGAACAAATGATATAAAATAAAGAACCTTAAAGAAGGGTGTACAAAGAATACAACTTTTGTTGTTTTGATTATGTTTTCTTTTATGATGATCATCATGTTTGTATTTTTATGTATTTTAGTGTTCATATGTTTCAAGATTATGTCTTTAACATGTTTATGTATGCATCATAAGCATGACTTATATACATGGTCTAAATGGTTGTTTGATGATCATCATCTTCATATCTACACCACATATACATGGCCAAGTGGCCTATTTGAGTATTTCATTTGATTTTCATCATTCCATCCACAAGATGTGCAATAGATGATGAATATGGCTCAACAAGTACATTTGTATGTTTCCACCATGTTTATGTTTATATATATTTTCTAGTTGTTATAATCTTAAGATTAAAAAAAAGGATAGAAAGCAATGTATACATACAACTTACAACATGTACATAAAAGGAAGAAAAATGAAATATAAATAGGTATAATATTAGGCCAAACTTTCGGCCTATAGTATAAATATGAAAGAAATGAAATGTGACATGTTAAAGAAGTATACATGGATATAGTTATACATATATATACACGGTTTAAGTCATTAAGAATATAAATCAACTTATATATGTATATAATAATTCGTATATATATATATACACATAAGGATATATATTCGGCCTCAAGGCCATATTAGAACCAAAAATATTCCTTAAGTTAAATACTATGGAGCCTTATATGTAAAATGTGTGGTAATGAATAAAGTATGGTATAAGTTGAGGTATGTGTAAGTGAGAAGTTAAAGCAATTAGAAAGTTAAGGTTAATCCCCTTAAGTGTTGGAATATGAGTTGTATTTAGAAATACAAATTAAGAAAGTGGTGATGGATGAAAAATAAGGTAAAGTGGGTTGTTTTGGTTGCATGGCCGAATGGCCACATTGGATGGTCAAAGTGGGAATTTCTTTAAGTTATGATATGTAGGACGAAAATAAGTAAGTGATGTTATAAGATGTAGTTTACCATAACACCTCATATGAACAAGTTTCATGTTGCACGAAAATAAAGTTTGAAAGTTGTTTTGCGCATATCATGTTTTAAAATGTTCATATGCATGTGAATAATAAACACGAGATGATCGATTTCATTGACACACGATATGTTACGTTATGTTATGTTCATGATTATGACTATGTTATGTTCGCCGGCGTGACATCGGTACCGGGGTGGTAGATGTCAGGGGCATATGATTACGTATATGGCCGAGTGTAACACCGGGTCTGGGACACAGGATCTCTGTCATAGCGCATCACCGTTAGCACATGTATATATGTTTATGAAGTTTTATGTCGTACATGTGCTATATGGGAAATCGATCGGTATGTCGTGTGTTATTATTCTTATGAAAAGTGCTATAGCCAATAATGAAAATGTTATGTCTTCATGTTATGAAAATGTCATGTTATACAAGTTATGAGTATATCATTTTACACAAGTTATGAAATTCACGTCAAGTTATGAAATGTCATGCTTATGAAAAGTCATGTTTACGAAAAGTCATTTTATGAAAAGTCATGTTTTATGCATCATGTCATGATCATGTCCCTTAGGTGATGATTAGGATATTTGTACGATCATTATGTCTTAAGATGATTAAGGAAGATTATGCATGTAGAATTAGTAATGACCTTAGCATGAAATGGATTAGTGTTCAAGTATGGAAGGTAGGCTAAGGATATGCTGAGGAAGAGTGATATGATCTCTAAGGTATGATGCAAAATCTTATGTTCTGTTTTATTCTTATATATCATGATATCATTTGTAAATGGAGATGCAATTATGTATGTTGTTACTTTATCACTAGTTGTCACCCTGTCTCCCCATGTATGATCCACATGAAGTATCTATAAAGAATACTTGCTGAGCGATTAAAAGTTGGTGGCTATCGCTCATACTTGCCTCTTAACATTTCAGAGAACAGAGACCCTGACGCCTTGTTCATTGAGGAGAAACCCCAGATAGAGTATCCTTGAGCGGAGATGTAGGCTGAAGCTATGTACCTGTTGTGTGAGCATTATTTTATTGTGATGTAATAAGACTATCGTGAGAAGTTGTATTTGTGGTTTGTATGGATTTGAACGGTTTGTATTATTATTATGCATGTCGTGAGCTTATTTTAAGTTGCTTCCGTTATATCGATTACGATTCATGTTGACATGGACATGTATAGTATCGACACCTTGTACTCTATGGAGTAGAGTATGGCGGGTGCACCATGCCGAAACCCTGGTTTCGGGCGGGGCGCTACAGTTGGTATCAGAGCAAAGGCTCTAGATCCATGGCGGGAACAGTAAAGTAAGCACTTAGAAGATTAAGTGATGATCTTAGAACCTAAGTTATGATATTAGACCAAGAGTGATATTCTTAGATTAGGATCCTTAGAATGGTTAGGGATATTCAGATAAAAAAAATATTTACAATTTTACTTGGATTAGTAAGTCCTCAATTAAAACCTTAATTTTACAAATTTTGAACTAAGCATGTAGACAATTTGATTTCACATATAAAATTATTACTAATAATACTGCTTTCAATAGGATGTCCTCACGACCTAGAGGTAGACCGTACGCTGACAGACCTGCCCAGTTACCCCCTCCTCCACCGCCACAGATGCCCCCACAGATAGGATCGGTTCCACTTTACACCGAGCATGTGCCTCCACCTCCACAGCAGCAGGGCCAGGGAGATTTTCAGCAGGCTGTCCTGCAAGCTTTGGTACAGATAGGACAGGCGGTAGGTAACAATGGCCACCAGAATCATGCGACACCGCCACCGCCACCACCTTCACCACCGCATGGTACTCGTTTCTTTTACAGAGAAATGAAGAAAACCCACATCCCTAACTTTGAAGGTGGATCTGACCCTGATATAGCCGAGAAGTGGCTAAAATAAGTACAGAATAATTTTGAGCCGATTCAAGTACCAGAGGAGATAAAAGCTCATGTTATCAAGTCTTTTCTGACTGGTGAGGCCGATCAATGGTGGACCACTAATTTGCAGCATTTGCCAGCTCCAGTTACTTGGGAGCGATTTCTGAGACAGTTCCGCAAATTCTATATTCCACCATCGGTTACCTTACAGAAGATAGGGATGTTTGAGTCTCTGATCCAGACATCTGGTATGGCAGTGGCAGGCTATGCCAACAGATTTACTGCATTGGGAAGATATGTTCCAGCAATTATGGGGGATGAACAATTGAAAATGATCAAGTTTGAGAGAGGACTAAATTCACGCATTTGCACCTGGATTGTGAATGCCAACCCGAGGGAATTTGGTGAATTACTGGATGCCTGCTATCGGGTAGAGAGGGATATCATTAGACGTGATGCTGATACCCCAACCAAGAGGCCTCATGAGTTTGGAGATGGTCAGTTTGGTAAAGGGACTAAGACTGCTAGAGGAGGCGATGGACGTGCATGTCAGCAGAATTATCAGCAACAATGTCCACCACAGGCGAATTCGATTCCGAGATGCCCTAATTGTCAGAAACAGCATACAGGAGCATGTTTGCTGAAGATTGGAGCTTGCTTTAACTGTGGCAAGGTCGGCCACATGATCAAAGACTGTCCTGAGCCCAGGAAGGGACCCAGAGGGCCGCACCTCAGCAGAGAGATGGCTTAAGGGCCAATGCCAGAGTACATGTGATGACAGATGAGGAGGTTCTGGATGCTCCAGACGTTGTGACAGGTATATTTCATCTTGAAAAGTTAATGATAATATCTATTTAATTGGGAATTGCATATTTGAATTATGAATTGCTTCAGGTGTTATATTAACAAACAACATACCTTCCAACGTATTATTTGATAATGGTGCAAGCCACTCCTTTGTATTGAAAAGGTTTGCTAAGAACCTTGATAGTTGTCCAACTTGGCTGGATACACCTTATCGCGTTCAAGCAGCTGGTGATCAGCTGATTATTTCACATCATATATATAAGAATTGCGAGATAGAAATGGGAGGATAGAAGTTCGAAGCTACCCTAATTCCTATAGAGATTGGGGACTTTGACATTATTCTAGGCATGGATTAGTTGTTCAAACACCATGCCTACATTGATTGTTGTGGTAAGTGTAGAAATAAGAGGGTTTGAGCGATTTTAAAATAAGAAATTTGAATGCATATATATGCATATATATAAACGTGCATAAATGTGTACATGTATGCATGATAACTTGCCATCACTTGCCTTATTTAGCTTATATATTATGTTGCCATACTAACGAGCCATGAAGCATTAAAGCTTACATCATATGGCAAACATTTGTTGTACTATTTTCAGGTGCCACCATTAATGAACTAAATTAGTTCATTAAGTGAAGTACTTAGTTTAATAAACTAAGTAGTTCATTAAAGGAAGATTCATTTGGAAAAGGCACAAAGGCAACAAGGCTAAGGAAGGAAAGTTTTCTCCTCCTCTCCTCTTTAATGATACACACGCCATATATATATATACACCATATATTTTCAGATTTTTTAAATAAAGGGACATACACATGTATTCCAACGTACTACCGACACGTTATATATTTTTCGTACGTACGTTAACGTCACACCACTATACTTGACTCATACTTATGAGTATATTCAGGTCTTATATCATAAGATATAAGATATGGTGATGACAAATTAAATACGACACGATAAAAGGTTCTAAACCGAAATTTGTCGTATCGGGCGAATACCGAAACTTCGCCAACGTGTCACGTACTTGCCATAAATAAATGGCCAGCCCATATACATCAAAATATGATGTATATTTCGTGCTACACATGACATATTCAGCCAAAAATACTTTCCATGATGGCACACACAAATTACTCCACATTAAGGCCAAAATGTGAAGATTCCAAGTTTAATTTTGTCACATGTTAATGGTACCACTTTAAACCAGCCAAGTGCTGAGATTTAAAGTATATATTATATATATTATGTATAACATAATATATACAACATGTGCAAAAGTTGGAATTTAAATTAGAGAAAAATCAGGTAATCGATAAATATCGAAAATTCGGTTTTCTCGCATATAACATGGAACATTTTTCTTGTACATCATGTGACACGTATCTAGACACTTTTTACATATGATATACATCTTAAAGTGTTCTAAAAAATTAAATTAAGGGCTGATTGGAATATTACATGTGTGTATTATTATATGTGCACTATTTTACAAAGTTAACAAAAATAAATTTCAGCACATGTATATACATCTTCCAACGCACATACAGCTGATTTGGAGCACATGTGGAGCCTTGTTGGCATATTGATTGGTCAAGGATCAATCATACATTGTTGGTGAATCAAAGAGAGAAGCTACAAAAGGTAAGAATTCAACATATATCTCTCTTATGTCACATGCTGAAAATTTCAGCATATTAACATTAAAGTGGCCGAATTTTATATGTTTAATGTGACATATTTTGTCATCTTTTATTAGGTAATAAATTGGAAGAAGATATGGTAATGTTTTGAATGTAATTTAAATAAATAAAAGGGGATATTATACATATCACATGCTGAAAATTTTTCAGCATGTGTACAAGGGAGATGGACGAATTCTAGCACTATTTTGTGTCCAAATTCATTTCTCAATAGATAGCAAGACTTACCATGTATTGTTGATTCATTTTTATGGTGAAAAATCAAAGAATAATGGGTATTATTTTGAAGGAAATGGAAGGTTGCACATGCTGAAAAATTCAGCATGGCAAGAACATCATGGCCGATTTTTTGGAGTAAAAAGGAAGGATTTGATGGTCTTGCAATTTATGGTGTATCTCTTGACTTATGGTATGATTTTATGATTGATATTGGCACATGTTTAATATGTTAATCTCAGATTTTTTCCATGTCATCATGTTGACAACATTGAGCCAATAAGGAGGTGCCAAGTAAGCAAAGACTAAATGATGATCCAATAGAATGATGCCAAGTAAGCAAGGCATTGTCACCATGATGTCTTACACTCTCTCAAGCACTTAAAAGGAAATTTTCAAGAGGGAGAGATGGCCTATAGGGGACGGCTGCAACCTTAAAAGAAAGAAGAGGAGAGCAAACAAATACAATAACAAGCATTGCATTCTAAAGAGATAAAATAGCCAAGCTCTTCTTCTCCTACATCTTCTTTCTTTCTCTTTTCTTGTAAAGCCTATTGTATTCATATTCTTTCAATCTTGAATAGGCTTGAGATAAACCACCATTCATACATCTTTGTAAAAGATTGATCAAGGTGTGATCAATCTTCATTCTAGCGAGGTGGTGGTGTTCGTGTGAATTGTACTCGACATACAAGGTTTGTAACGGGTTGGAGTTAGGTGTAACTCTATCAACCCTGCGGTAAGGTGTACTGCGTGTGTGTGATTAGTGTGAACCAAGGAAGGTGTTCCTTGAAGACTGGAGTAGGTTGTTTATAACCGAACCAGTATAAAATTCTTGGTGTCATTTACTTTCTGCATTTACGTTTCAGTTATTGCACTGTTTATCCTTCTTGTTCGCATCCGTAAAAATAGTAAACGATTTTCAAAAATTACGAAAATTTCCAGAAACATACTTACGTTGTCAGTTAACTCGAAGAATGGTTAACTGGTTTGAAGATGATAGCTGAAATAGCTTCCTGAAAGTCCTGCACAAGAAAGCAAAAATCAGAGGTCCCGGGAGATGACCCAGGGTAAAACCCACCGGCGCTCAAGTCAATTCTGTCATTTCTCATTGAGAATATAGTTTAGTGTATGGAGTTAGAAAGTTCTCACAGTTATTGGCTGAGGAGAAGATTCAGTGTATTAGCTCCAACTCGTTTTAAAGAATGAATTTCGGATCCCTTTTTTGGTCTGTATTGGTTTGCTTTTATCAGCTGTTTCCCGCCCCTGGCCTCTGATAGCAGATAAGATGTTTGCTTGGGACAGAAAGCCTAGGACGCTGTAGGTATACTGATGTGACTGGTAGACCGGCTGATGTGACTAATAGGTATGCTGGAGTGACCTTGGCGTGTATAGGCTGAATAGCCAACTGTAGTCACTATATTTGAATTGCACTTCTGCCTGATGGTTCCACGTTGTAACGCTGTGCTTGATTCCTTCGCTGAAGTGCCCAACCAAGCTTCGCCGAAGCGCAAGATCAAGTCTTGCTGAAGTGCAACGTTGAATCTAGATGAAGTGGTCTGAAGTGCGGCACTTGGGTAGAAGCTGAAGTTGAAGTTGATGCCGATGTGCAAACCTTGGCATATTCTTCGATAATATAATGAATGTCATGCAGCCCCACTGAAGTGCGGTCAAGGCTGAACGGCAATGCTTGGGTGCTGAACTGCAGGAATTGTACTGTTGACTGTCGTTGACTAACAGATGATTAATTATGGTTTATCATTTGCCCCCAGATTTTGTGTGGCTGAGCTGAACTGTGAAGGCAGACTAAATCTTGTTCTAATGAGCCTGTGACGTGTCTTCATTAACTGAACAATTATCCCCGTAGCTGCGCCGTAGTTCCTGCTGTAAGCATTAATTCCAACACCTCATCATTATCTTTTCGGCGGTTTCAGTACCCGAGGGGGAAAATACTTGAACCGTCACCTCCTTTTGGATTTTAAACATAAGGTTGTAACCTTTCACTTTTTCCACTTATAAATAGGGACAATTGCCTTAACCCTTTCTTTTCTTCTTCTTCTATTCTGCACGTTTGCCTATTCTACTGCTTTGCTCTTCGTCTCCGAAGCTTTTCTCCATTTTTACTCCGGTGCTTTTCCTTTCAGCTCAACCCTTCAATCTTCTATAAGCATTTCTTCATCTTACTCATGGCTTTTGTTATTTCTTCTTCTTCATTGATTACCCCAGAGTCCATGGTGCCTTCTTCAATGGTGCAGAACTCAATGTGCACATTGAAAGCCACTGACCTCCCTGAATTATGTCAACATTATAACGTTGATAGGAACACCTTTGCCCCCATTCTTCCCCTGCCACATCAAACTGCTTATGACCCTCCAGTAGGATACGAGGCAGTTTATGAGGAATACTTTAAGTCTGGTTTCAATCTTCCTATTCCATCTCCTTTATTCCAACTTGCATTCTTACGAACTTAGGCTTCCTCAAGTAACACCTAATGGCCTTAAAGTCATCCTTAGTTACCTGCTTTATCTAAGAGCTGCTCATAAAGACTTTTCACTTGCTGTTTTTGGGAGAATATTTGTGTGTGAACAGAGAGATAGTTGGTATTGTTTTGGTAGAAGGGATCCATGTATTGGAAACCTTCACGTTGTAAACCTTCCCTCTTCTACTGAAAATTGGACTAGACGTTTCTTTTTCGTCAGAGCTATAGGATTACCCGAAAGAACCTTCTGGAAATCTGGTAGTGCAAATAATAGGAAGCCAAGCAAAAAGTCTTGCAGAAAGTCGATAGGCCGGTTGTAAGGGTTGCTGACCTGGAACACTTGTGGCCAGAACATAACTTTCGACCCCTCATCCCAATTGCTTTTAGAATAGTTTAGGGTATATAACAACATTTTGAACATCTTTGATTTGTTCTAATATTGCGTCTGTGTTTTGATTGTTTCGTTCCTTGAATTCTGCAGGAATCATGGTGTCTGAAACCCTTACAAGGCTGAAGAACTTGGTCCCCAAGAAAAGAAAGAGGACAGAAGAACAACCTTCTTCCTCGGGGCAGGCTTCTGTCATATCCCCTTCCGAGGCGCAGATGACTCCTGCTAATTTGGCCTCTATCAAAATCGAAGTTCCAGGTAGAATCCTTACCTTTTGTTGGTTTCGAATATACTTTGTTTCTATTTATTCACTTGACCTTTTTTCTCTTCAGCTGGAACTTTTGATAATTCCGTCCGGGCTGAAGCTCAAGTCCTTTCCCCAGCTTCAGCTCAGCCAAATGATGGGAGTGGGGGAATTGATGCCTCTATTTTGATTCCTTCCTCTCCTGTTGCCGAAGAGGAAATTATGCCTCCATCAAGGTGGATTTCTGATGAGGCTGTTCCTTCTTTTGAGCTCTTAGGAGAGTCTTCTGAAGGAAATGTGCCAGAAGGAGAGCCTTCCTCACGAAACCGCCAGGGTACGAGAACGCTGCAGTTCTCCTTCGCTAACACTGCTGTAAATCCTAGTGTAGCTAGGAAGGTAACTGAGATGTCAGTGCTACCCAGTGATTGGCAAACTTATGGTAGTCTAGACTGGGACACTGCCATGGATTCATTTGCAATGAATATGGCAATGGTAAGATTTCCCAATAGTCTCCATTTTTTTAACTTGGTCATTTATGTTCTCTCTAACCATCCTGATTTCTGCAGTATCGGGTTCAAGAGTATAACATACTCAAAAGGGCTGAAGAGTTGCGCGTCAAATTTTCCCAACTCTCTGAGATCAATGCCAATCTCAGAAATGCCTATGACGGGTTGGCAGAGGTGCCAAGATCCAACAATTTGAGATTGAATCAGCTAGAAGCCCAAGTAAACGGTCTGCAGTCTGAGGTGGCCGTTCTTACTGAAGAGAACTCTAGGCTTCAGGCGGGAAAAGGAGATTCTGATGCCAAGTTGGCCGCTGCTAATTCTCAAGTGTATGAGCTGAAGGAAGCATTGGCTAACGCTGAGTTAGTGTCTTCTAAGGCCCAAGCTGAGCTGGAGTTTTACCAGAGAGAACTCAGTACTTTCGAACAAGAGCTATCCAATAGCAAAGCTGAGCTGAACCAGCAATTGGAAGCTGAAAAGAAAAGCAAACTGATTTCCTCCACCAATTTGAACTTCAAGCTGAGGAGATTAAGAAGACCACCATTGTTGAGTTCAGGCAGTCTGAGTTTTTCACTGGTAACTTCTTGAAGATGCAAGGCTCAGCGATAGCTGTTGGGCAAAATTGGGCAATCGACACCTGCTCTGAAGTCTACCAAGATTTGGACAAAAATCATTCTCAAATTGCTGAACTCTACAACCCCGAGGCAGGAAACCTTCTTGAGAACCAAATAGCTAAGTTTCAAAGTGGGGCTGATCTCAGAGAGGATAAGGATGATGAAGAGTAGAATAGGATCTTTTTTACTTTTCCCATTTTCTTGTAGTTGTAATAAACACTTTCTTCAATGAAAATTGTACTTTCTTCAACTTGTGCTCTTCGGCTTGTTTCAATTTTCTTGACTTTGTCTTCTGCATGTGAAGCTTTACTTGTTCTATTTCCATAATTGATGCATTTGTCTTTGGCTTGAGAGACTTTACTTGCTCTATTTTCATAGTTTACAAGTATTTGTCTTCGGCTTGATAGACTTTACTTGCTCTATTTTCATAGTTTGCAAGTATTTGTCTTCGGCTCTGCCAAAAGAGTTCTTTAATCACTTCTACGTTGGATCTTCCCACAAGTGTTGGGCTTCAGCCTCTATCCTTGGCTCTGCCAAAAATGTTATGTTACTTGACTAAACTGCAGCTTTGCTGTGCTTTAATAAATTTAAGATATAGGGAAGCCTGTACCCCAGTGTTGAGTCTTGCCCAACCTTCTCAGACTTGCTGAGTTAGAATATAGGGAAACATGTCCCAATGTTGAGTCCTGCTCAACCTTCTCAGACCTGCTGAATTAGAATATAGGGAAACCTGTCCCAATATTGAGTCCTGCCCAACCTTCTCAGACCTGCTGAGTTAGAATATAGGGAAACTTGTCCCAAATGTTAAGTCCTGCTGAGTTAAAATATAGGAAAACCTGTCCCAAATGTTGAGTCCTGCTCAACCCTCTCAGTCCTGCTGAGTTAGAATATAGGGAAACATGTCCCAAATGTTGAGTCCCGCTCAACCCTCTCAGTCCTTCTGAGTTAGAATATAGGGAAACCAGTCCCAAATGTTGAGTCATGCTCAACCCTCTCAGTCCTGCTGAATTAGAATATAGGAAAACCTGTCCCAAATGTTGAGTCATGCTCAACCCTCTCAGTCCTGCTGAGTTAGAATATAGGGAAACATATCCCAAATGTTGAGTCCTGTTGAGTTAGAATATAGGGAAACCTGTCCCAATGTTCAGTCCTGCTCAACCTTCTCAGACCTGCTGAGTTACAATATAGGAAAGCCTGTACCCCAGTGTTGAGTCTTGCCCAACCTTCTCAGACTTGCTGAGTTAGAATATAGGGAAACCTGTCCCAATGTTAAGTCCTGCTCAACCTTCTCAGACCTGCTGAATTAGAATATAGGGAAACCTGTCCCAATATTGAGTCCTGCTCAACCTCCTCAGACCTGCTGAGGTAGAATATAGGGAAACCTGTCCCAAATGTTGAGTCCTGCTCAACTCTCTCAGTCTTGCTGAGCTAGAATATAGAAAAACCTGTCCCAAATGCTGAGTCCTGCTCAACCCTCTCAGTCCTACTGAGTTAGAATATAGGAAAACCTGTCCCATATGTTGAGTCCTGCTAACCCTCTCAGTCCTACTGAGTTAGAATATAGGGAAACCTGTCCCAAATGTTGAGTCCTGCTCAACCCTCTCAGTCCTGCTGAGTTAGAATATAGGGCAACCTGTCCCAAATGTTGAGTCCTGCTCAACCCTCTCAGTCCTGCTGAGTTAGAATATAGGAAAACCTGTCCCAAATGTTGAGTCCTACTCAACCCTCTCAGTCCTGCTGAGTTAGAATCGGGAAACCTGTCCCAATGTTGAGTCCTGCTCAACCCTCTCAGACCTGCTGAGTTAAAATATAGGGAAACCTATCCCAAATGTTGAGTCCTGCTCAACCCTCTCAGTCCTGCTGAGTTAAAATACAGGGAAACCTGTCCCAAATGTTGAGTCCTGCTCAACCCTCTCAGTCCTGCTGATTTAGAATACAGGGAAACCTGTCCCAAATGTTGAGTCCTGCTCAACCCTCTCAGTTCTGCTGAGTTAGAATATTAGAATATAGGGAAACCTGTCCCAAATGTTGAGTCCTGATCAACCCTCTCAGTCCTGCTGGGTTAGAATATAGGGAAACCTGTCCCAAATGTTGAGTTCTGCTCAACTCTCTCAGTCCTGCTGAGTTAAGATATAGGGAAACCTGTCCCAAATGTTGAGTCCTGCTCAACCCTCTCAGTCCTGCTTAGTTCGAATATAGAGAGACCTGTCCCAAATGTTGAGTCTTGCTCAACCCTCTCAGTCCTGCTGAGTTAGAATATAGGGAAACCTGTCCCAAAGGTTGAGTCCTGCTCAACCCTCTCAGTCCTGCTGAGTTAGAATATAGGGAAACCTGTCCCAAAGGTTGAGTCCTGCTCAGCCCTCTCAGTCCTGCTGAGTTAGAATATAGGGAAACCTGTCCCAAATGTTGAGCCCTGTTCAACCCTCTCAGTCATGCTGAGTTAGAATATAGGGAAACTTGTCCCAAATGTTGAGTCCTGCTTAACCCTCTCAGTCCTGCTGAGTTAGAATATAGGGAAAGCTGTCCCAAATGTTGAGTCCTGCTCAACCCTCTCAGTCCTGCTGTGTTAGAATATAGGGAAACCTATCCCAAATGTTGAGTCCTGCTCAACCCTCTTAGTCCTGCTGAGTTAGAATATAGGGAAACCTGTCCCAAATGTTGAATCCTGCTCAATTCTCTCAGTCCTGCTGAGTTAGAATATAGGGAAACTTGTCCCAAATGTTGAGTCCTGCTCAACTTCCTCAGACCTGCCGAGGTGAAATATAGAGGGCCATGCAGGAGTCTAACAAAGGGTTGACTCTTTAATAATGCAAGGCCGAGTTGAAAAATTATGAATATACGCAAGGGGCAATAAATCCTTGATTCATTTGAATCACAGACTCTTGTTGTCAACTCAGCCTTGTTCGCCCAGGAACCCGTAGCCCCATTTCATCGAAACCTGAGTCCTCATCACTTGGCGACCCAGGATGAGGCCCAGGTTTGCAATTCTCATCGGGAGGAGGCCTGCCAAAATCCAGCCTGTTGTGTAGCCTTGACCTCGGATTGTAAAACCGTTGTAGATGACCAAGCTCGATAAGATGCCCAATTTCCTGTCCAAGCTGCCTACAGTCTTCTGTATCATGTCCAATATCATGATGATAAAGGCAGTACAGTCGGCGGTCTCTTTTGTGGATTGGTCCAGCCAAAGGGCTGAGGTTCCCTTGCCAGAGACTTCTTCCTCATGTAGGAAAGGATATGGGCTTTTGAAGCAAACAGAGAGTTCCTTTCTTTACCTCGACCTCCTAACCAAATCTTGACAGAGCATATTTTCTGCAGTGGGGCCTTGCCTTTATTGTCAACTTCTCTGCCATGTTTGAATGGCAAAGATGTTTTTTGAGTGCGTTTTAAGCTCTGGTGGCCAGACTTTTGTCCTGAACGCCTCGCCTCAGCCATAAATTCGGCATGACGCCTGGGGTGATAGTCAGGCCGAGTTAGAGAGTACTCCACGTGGCCTTGTGGGTGAGAGTTACCAGAATGGGACCCACTGGACCTTGCTGCAGAGGCTTTCCCCTTCATTTCCCTCACTACAGCTTGGAACGCACCCGGGTTTTGAGCCACATAGTGCATGGCTCGCATATGCTCTTCATATGTGACGGCAATGGTGGGAGTTGAGGATTCTTCCGGCTCTGTAGAACAATGTTCTGTTTGTTGTTGAGAAGATTTCTGACTTCTCTTAGATGTCATAGGTCGCTTGGGCCATTGTCCATCTTTTTTATCCATCTTTCTCTCAATAGCTTGGTAAGATCGAAATTAAGAAAGCTTTGAGTAACTGTTTTACTTGGTCAAGGGACTAAGGGCCCTCCTTCTAGCGCCAAATGATGAAGTCGGATCTTTACCAAGGGTCTCAGACGACCTCAAATATACGTCGTCAGTTAACTCGAAGAATGGTTAACTGGTTTGAAGATGATAGCTGGAATAGCTTCCTGAAAGTCCTGCACAAGGAAGCAAAAATCAGAGGTCCCGGGGGATGACCCCGTGTAAAACCCACCGACACTCAAGTCAGTTTGTGCCATTTCTCACTGAGAATAGAGTTTAGTGTATGGAGTTAGAGAGTTCTCACAGTTATTGGCTGAGGAGAAGATTCGGTGTATTAGCTCCAAGTCGTTTTAAAGAATGGATTTCGGATCCCTTTTTTGGTCTGTATTGGTTTGCTTTTATTAGCTGTTTCCCGCCCCTGGCCTCTGATAGCAGATGGGATGTTTGCTTGGGGCAAAAAACCTAGGACGTCGTAGGTCTGCTAATGTGACTGGTAGACCGACTGATGTGACTAATAGGTCTGCCGGAGTGACCTTGGCGTGTACAGGCTGAATAGCCAACTGTAGTCACTATATTTGAATTGCACTTCTACCTGATGGTTCCACGATGTAATGCTGTGCTTGATTCCTTCGCTGAAGTGCCCAACCAAGCTTCGCCGATTTAGATGAAGTGGTCTGAAGTGCGGCACTTGGGCAGAAGCTGAAGTTGAAGGTGGTGCCGAGGTGCAAACCTTGGCATATTCTTCGATAATATAATGAATGTCATGCAGCCCCACTGAAGTGAGGTCAAGGCTGAACGACAATGCTTGGGTGCTGAACTGCAGGAATTGTACCGTTGACTGTTGTTGACTAACAGATGATTATTTATGGTTTATCACTCCCCTTTCATCTTGCAGTTATGTCTTCTGATTCTAATTCTGATTATGAATATCTCTAAGGGAGCTTTCTCCATCGGCGATGTTGATGAGGAGTCAGGAACCTTTAGTCCTCGTAGGAAACTGTCTCTAATTCCAGAGACAATAACTCCTCCCTCGCAAAGAAGCAAAAAAGGGCAATGGATATTCTTGGTGAGTCAAGCTTGGTTGCTCCATCCACTGAGTCAATGATTGTGCCCTCGGAGCCTTCTTTCAGGCACCAATCAATCATTTCTTTTGTTCCTCGCCTTGATTATTCTACCCTTTCCTTTGGAAACGTGGACAGGGGCTTGCCATTTTGGCTTGTCAAACATATTTGTCATAGTTTAGGTGAAGCCGACATGGAGATTATATGCGAAACCTATCAGATACATCGGGGTATGTTTGATCCTATTTTGCCTGGTCCAGGTTGGAGAGCCTATGACTCTCTAAATGTTCACGAAAAGATGTCTACAAGAAATATTTTAAGATATGCTTACGTCTCCCATCTGTATGTCTTGAAGCTGATCTTAAGGTATTATCAACTCACATTGCCTCGATTGGTCCTCAATGGCCTTAAGATAATTTTCTGTTGTCTCATTTTCCTTAGGTCTATTCAAAATGCCTTTTACCTGTAAGTCCTTTGAGAGGTGGTACTGTTTCAGCAACAGGCTCTAAAACAAGGAGTTCTATTTTATAACCAACATCCTAACCTTTATTAGAAGTGGAAGGGTAGGTTCTTCTACGTGAAGAAGGTCAGCATGATGACTAAAAATGTGTGGAAGACCTCTAAGACAAACAATGCTAAAACCAATAAAACATTGTAGGGAGGTCCCCAAGAGACTTCAAGACCTAGATGCAACTGTAGACCAGCTTCGGGCAAATAGGTCTGTGTTAAAGAAGGCCGACTTAGACCACACAGTGAATGGTCCAAGCTGTTGGAAACAATCAATCATGTACTAAGATGCAGTATGTGTGCGTATGGAAATAGTAAAACAAACCAAACCCGGGGCGAGTCGAGGACTCTATCCTTAAGACGTATTGCTCCGCTATACTGTGCCTAACCGGCGTTAGCAACCGTTTCCTAGGATACAACGGGTACCTGTTCAGTTGAGCGGCACTACTGAACTTGAACTACAGTGAACCTTCGAGTGTCCTGACTTCTCTTGGACATGATGCAGAAAGTATGAGGTAGAACGCGAAAATCAAAAGATGAGTGTGTGATTTGATTACACACCCATCCTCTGTTTATATAGAGGGATCGGTTGAAAATCAGTTTTCGCAGAAGGAATCGTGACCGTCGGATCATAACCGTAGATCAACAAGAGCCGTCAGATTAAAACCTCTCGGTGGTTTTGGAAGGTTTAAATTACAACCGTTAGATGGAAAACCGAAATGCAGGATTAAACCTGGAGCGTCAGATGAAAACCACATTCGGTTGGGCGGTTAGGTTAGTTTGAATCTCAGCCGTTGGATCAAAGCTGCCTTTTCCGCCACCATTATATCAAAACCGTTTGATCTTATCGCGCATCGAAGGAGACCGTTCGAATAAGATTTAAACAACCGTTCGATTTAAACCATAACCGAACACTTTATCAAACTCAACCGCGTATTGTTTAAACTCAATCGTGCATTGTTTAAACTCAACCGCGTATTGTTTAAACTCAACCGGTAACAGTTTCGTATTGTTTAAACTCAATCGCGTAATTAATCTAAAAGCCCAAATAAATTTTCTCCAAAAAGATAAGAACCGGCCTACGAACCCATGAACCCACGAGCCACGAGCCTGAGCAAAGCCGAGTCGGCCGAACGAGCAGGCGGCGAAGGCGCGTGTGCGCGCGTGTTGCACTTTCTAGGTGTTCCCGCCGGTCAAAAACTTCTCATGCCCCAAGGGCACATCTAAAGTGTCCATTCTAGCCATTTATAAGGTGGCTAAATGTGTCCAAATGTTCAATGTGGTATTCCTCCATAAGGGTGATGTGGTCTCTTAAGAATAGGACACATCACCCATTAAACCATGTTTTCCATCTACTTTGTGTATTAATTTTTCAGTCACCCGGTATCATAATTGAGTGATTCTAAAGCCTAAAATTAACTACTCGTTACATAGATAATTAAGGATCCATTAGTTTTTGATTTTCATTATCGAAAACTAATCATAATTAAGCTCAAGGTATGTTGCTAAACCAAGTTTTGCAACCTTCCTTGATGGGCCAAAGCCCAAACTTTAATTCCTCCAACAATCCCCCACATGAATGAGAATTAATGCAAATGCAGACGCAGACTCTAAGGAGAAGTCAGACAAGAAAATGTTTCATCAGAAGAGGTAGCTTCTGGCTTTGAAACTTTCATAGTGATGTACTATCGGACTCACTCGGCTAATTAGTGACTTGATGTCTTGAACCAGTCAGCCTTTGTTGTGAACCTAGACAACGATACTCACACAACATTTCCTTTAACACTCTTTTGGTTGTTTTGGCCATGAACAACCTGGTTTCAGAAAGTGTTTTAGAGAAATCTTGCCTCCCAGACTTCTCATAGAAGCAGCCTCATTTCACACTTACATAGGTGATTCCTATCAAGAGTATTCTGTCATACTCTACTTGATGTATCAAGATATAGGACATCACTGAAAGCTTTATCTTACCCTAAATATTCTCTACAGACAGCACTTTTATGTGACGGAATGAGTAAGTGCTAAACTGAAGCTTCATAACTTAGTTGTCCCATTGAACCAAGATTCTGGAATCTCCAGTCAACAAAGTTGGGTTACCATTACAAAGATTCTTGCATTATAGGCTTTAGTCCCATTTCGTTTGTCAAAATTGACATCCGATCTCTAGGCAAGCCTTTTGTAAGCGGATCCGCAAGATTCTCCATTGATTTTATGTAATTAATGGAAATCACGCCATTAGAGATCAACTGTTTAATGGTGTTATGTCTCCGATGTATATGTCGTGACTTACCATTGTAGATGCTGCTTTGTGCACGTCTTGTAGCTGACTGACTATCACAATGTATGCTAATAGGAGCGATTGGCTTAGGCCAGCATGAAACATCTTCTAGGAAATTTCGAAGCCATTCAGCCTCTTCCACAGCTTTGTATAATGCTATAAACTCAGCTTCCATGGTTGACCAAGCTATGCATGTTTGTTTCATGGATTTCCATGACACAACAGCACCACGAACAGTGAATAAGTATCCATTTGTGGACTTCGAGTCCTTACTGTCTGATATCCAATTTGCATCGCAGTATCCTTCTAATACTGCTGGATATCATATATAATGTAACACAAGGTTCATTGTATATTTCAGGTACCTCATCACTCTATTTAGAGCTTTCCAATGATCATCACTTGGATTACTGGTAAACCTGCTCAATTTGTTTACTGAACAAGCTAATTCTGGTCTTGTACAATTTGTTATGTACATCAGACTCCCGATTACCTGTGAGTATTTTAATTGAGCTACAGGTTCGCCTCAGTTTTTCCTTAAGTGTATACTTAAGTCAAGTGGGGTCTTTATTGGTTTTGTTTCAAACATATTGAATCGTTTGAGAACAGATTCAATATAATGAGCTTGCGACATAACAAGACCATTAGTCATCCAAGAAATTTTAATTCTTAGAATAACATTGGCAACCCCCATGTCCTTCATATCAAAATTCTGTGTTAACATCTTCTTTGTATTCAAAATGATGTCACGAGTACTGGCCATGATTAGCATGTCTTCTACATAGAGACATACTATCACATAGGTATTTGGTGTGCTTTTGATGTATACACACTTGTCACACTCGTTGATCCTGAAGCCGTTTGACATCATTACCTGATCAAACTTTAAATGCCATTGCTAGTGTGCTTGTTTAAGTCCGTACAGAGACTTAACAAGTCTATACACTTTCCTTTCTTGTCCTGGGACGATGAGCCCTTCGGGTTGTTCCATATAAATTTCTTCCTCTAACTCACCATTCAAGATGGCAGTCTTCACATCCATTTGATGAATTTATAAGTTGTAGACTGCAGCAATAGCCACTAGCATCCTGATGGAAGTGATCCTAGTCACTGGTGAGTAGGTGTTAAAGAAGTCAAATCCTTCTTTCTGTCTGTAGCCATTTGCTACCAACCTGGCCTTGTACTTGTCAATAGATCCATATTCTTTCAGTTTTTTTCTAAAAATCCACTTGCATCTGAGTGGTTTACTTCCTGGAGGAAGATCCACCAACTCCAAGTGTGATTTTGAAGAATAGATCTATCTCACTATTTACTGCCTCTTTCCAGAAAGGAGCTTCTGGAGTTATCATTGCCTCAGAGAAAGATCTTGGCTCGTTTTCCACCATGTAGGTTAGAAAATCTGGTCTAAAAGATGTTGGTATTTTGGCTCATTTGCTTTGACGACGTTCTTCAGTCTCTTGAGGGGTCGTCTCACGCACTCGCTTACTAGTGATAGCTTCTTCACTGTTTTTGTCTTTCTTCGGAAAGACATTTTCAAAGAATACTGCATTCCTCGACTCCATGGCAACATTTTCATGTATCTCGGGAATGTCCGATTTGTGCACTACGAAACGATATGCACTACTATTCGTTGAATAACCTATGAATATGCAATCAATTGTTTTAGGCCTGATTCTCACTTGTATTGGTTTAGGTACAACAACCTTCGCAAGACACCCCCACACTTTCAAGTATTTGTAACTAGGCTTATAGCCTTTCCAGAGTTCATATGGGGTTTTATCTGTCCTTTTAGACAGAATCCTATTTAAAATGATGTTGGCGGAGAGAATTGCTTCCCCCTACAAGTTCTGAGGTAAACCCGAACTTATCAACATAGCATTCATCATTTCCTTTATATTATAGTTCTTGCGTTCTGCAATACCATTCGATTGAGGTGAATATGGTGCAGTCATTTGATGAATAATGCCATGTTCTGAATAGAATTCATTAAACGATGCGTCATATTCCCCGCATCTATCACATCGAATTGTTTTAATTCGTTTGCTAAGTTGATTCTCAACTTCATTCTTATAATCATTAAAAGCATGAATGGCCTCATCTTTGCTACTTAGCTAATAAACATAACAGTATCTAGTGCAATCATCGATAAAAGTTATAAAATACTTTTTACCTCCTCTTGTTTGCACAAACTTTAAATCACACAAGTCTGTATGAATTAAATCCAATGGTTCAGTGTTTCATTCCGTTGAAGGAAACGGTGCTTTTGCCATTTTTGCTTCAACACATATTTGGCATTTTTCATTATTAGTAAAGTCCAGTTTGGGTAATAAGTCAAGATTAATCATTCGTTGTATTGATTTATAATTAACATGTCCCAAATGAAAATGTCATAAACAAGAAGACTCAAGCATATAAGCAGAAGAGGAAACAATTTTATTAGCCGCATTGGGCGCAACTTTCTTGGGTACAATCGTCATAACATTCAATTTAAACATGTTATCAATAAGGTACCCCTTCCCCAAATATAAGCCATTCTTAGAAAGTGTAAATTTGTTTGCCTCAAAAACTAGTCTAAAACTATGACTGACTAGTAAAGAACCAGATACCAAGTTCTTCCGGATGTAAGGAATATGCAACATATTCTGCAGGGTCATCTCCTTTCCTGAGGTCAGTTTCAGAACCACCTTGCCCGATCCTTCAATCTTCGAGCTGTCGGATTTTCCCATGAAGAGTTGTTCATTGTTTGTTGTGGGTACATAGTCACTGAACATTGCGTTGTTGGCACATACATGTCGAGTGGCCCCTGTGTCTATCCACTATTCACGCGGATTCCCTACTGTGTTGCGTTCAGTCACTACTGCACAGAGATTCAGATCTTCCATTGCGCCGACTAGATGCACCTTTGCTTTGGTTTGACCTTGATCCTTTTTGGGTTTACGACATTCACTGCTATGGTGCCCTGGTTTTTCACAGTTGTAACACTTACCTGTGAACTTCTTTGCAATTTCCATGCCCTTGACGTTCACACCCAAAGTGTTATTCCTCTTTTTGTTCTTTGCCTCAGCAACATGAGCCTTGTCTTGACCAGACTGTGTGGTTGGCTTCCTATCAGCACGACGATTGTCCTCTATTCGAAGCCAGACAATCAAATCCTCCATCTTCATTTTCTTTCGTTTGTGCTTGAGATAGCTCTCAAATTCCCTCCATGAAGGAGGTAGCTTCTCAATCACAGCCGCAATATGGAAAGATTCACTGAGCATCATGCCCTTCTCTTCCATTTCAGATACCAACATCTGTATTTCCTCAACCTGCGAAATGACAGTTTTGGAATCTAGCATTTTATAGTCGAGAAATCTACCAACTATCAGCTTTTTCGTGCCAGCATCTTATGTATGATACCTTTTATCTAAAGACGACCACAATGCATTTTCAGTTTTATAAGTACAAAACACGCCATAGATAGTGTTATCCAGGCAACTCAAAATGATATTTAAACAACAGAAATTTGTGTACGCCCATGCTTCAGCACCCAAGGCATTCTGCATGTTCTGATTTTGATCCTCCACTGGTTCTAACACTGGTGGATCCTCGCTCAGCATCTTGGCCAATCCCAGCGCTGTGAGATAGAACATCATCTTTTGCTGCCACCTTTTGAAGAAATTGGCCAGCAAACTTTTCCGGCTTCTCCACGTGTGCAGCTGTGGCAGCCGGATTCATCTGAGGCCCTCCACTTGGGGCCAGAGGAACTGTGTTGTACGGCACACCAGCAGCAACGTTGTTGGTCCCGTCAGGTGCAGACATGGAGTGTGCACCGTTAAAGCCTTGTACAGAATTCGATCTTTCGTTTTCCATTCCTATTCAGTTCGATCAAAACGTATAGATCAGAACAGTGTCGGATACAAGAAACGGGTAGAAACAGACTGCAAATCAGTATGAACACTACTTTGCGTACAGAATTTGAAATAGTACAGAAACTAATTGAAACAAATACGTCTTAAGATTGTTGGAAACAATCAATCCTGTACTAAGACGCAGTCGTTCGGTGTGTGCATATGGAAACAGTAAAACAAACTAAACCCGGGGCGAGTCGAGGACTCTGTCCTTAAGACGTATTACTCCGGTATACTATGCCTAACTGGCGTTAGCAACCGTCTCCCAGGATACAACGGGTACCTGTTTAGTTGAGCGGCACTGCTGAACTTGAACTATAGCGAACCTTCGAGTGTCCTGACTTCTCTTGGACGTGATGCAGAAAGTATGAGGTAGAATGCGAAAATCAAAAGTTGAGTGTGTGATTTGATTGCACACCCATCCTCTATTTATATAGAGGGATCGGTTGGAAATTGGTTTTCGCACAAAGAATAGTGACCGTCGGATCATAACCGTAGATCAACAAGAGCCGTCAGATTAAAATCTCCCGGCGGTTCTGGAAGGTTTAAATTACAATCTTTAGACGGAAAACCGAAATGCAGGATTAAACCTGGAGCGTTAGATGAAAACCATATTCAGTTGGGCAGTTAGGTTATTTTGACTCTCAGCCGTTGGATCAAAGCTCCCTTTTCCGCCACCATTTATTCAAAACCGTTTGATCTTATCGCACATCGGAGGAGACCGTTCGAATCAGATTTAAACAACCGTTCGATTTAAACCATAATCGAACACCTTATCAAACTCAACCGCGTAATGTTTAAACTCAACCGCGTATTGTTTAAACTCAACCAGTATCAGTTTCGCAGATGGACTGGACCCCTGGAGAGCATTTGGGCCGCTGCGCAGCTAGGCCTGAAGCCTTTAATTATTTACAAAAAATAATTAATCTAAAAGCCCAAATGATTTTCTCCAAAAAGATAAGAACGAACCCACGAACCCGAGCCAAGCCAGACGGGCAGGCGGGCGGGCGGCGGCGGCGCACGCACGTGTGGCATTTTCTAATTCTATCCTCCGGTCAAAAACTTCTCATGCCCTAAGGGCACATCTAAAGTGTCCATTTTAGCCATTTATAAGGTGGCTAAATGTGTCCAAATGTCCAATGTGGTATTCCTCCATAAAGGTGATGTGGTCTCCTAAGAATAGGACACATCACCCATTAAATCATGTTTTCCATCTACTTTGAGTATTAATTTCTCATTCACCTGGTATCGTAATTGAGTGATTCCAAAGACTAAAATTAACTATTTGTTATGTAGATAATTAAGGCCCATTAGTTTTCGATTTTCATTATCGGAAACTAATCATAATTAAGCTCAAATTATGTTGCTAAACCATGTTTTGCAACCTTCCTTAATGGGCCAAAGCCCAAACTTTAATTCCTCCAACACAACCTTCAGAGAGCTGAGCACGAAAAGACTTAGAGACTGTTTATGGTGTTAATGTAAACTTGCTACACTTATGAAATTTTGGTCCTTTGGTTATTCTGACTAATGAACGCTGTTTCTTTTTGCAGGTGCCATGTGATCCAGTTTGATTGCCGACTTGAAGGCGAAAAGGAAAGCCAAGCAAAAGGTGACCATGGCTGCCCTGAAAGGTCAGCTGTCGCGATGGCAGCGATGGCGGTAGAAAGGCTGTTAGGAATATCAATAAGGGAGCCAAGTTAGTCCCATTTTACACCTGGATCATAGCTGCTACACAAAGAGTTGCACGAGCACTTAGTCCATCCACTTTAGGTTAGACCACTTTTCGTCTCTCTTTTGCTCCTCTCTCTCTCTTTCGCTAACTTGACCTAATTTATATTTCTTTCTTGCCAAACCTGCTGATGGAAGCTCAGGCATCCCATTAAGCGTTGGCCAAGAAATTACCATATGAGCTGATCTTGTCAGCTTGTAGCCAGGAAATTGAATCTAGTGAAGAGAAGGTCGAAGAAAATGTGCCTTTAGCTCAAAGGAGGGCCAAAAGGAGAAAGAGTGGGAGCCTCCGGGCCCTCTTCAGGCCTGACTTCACTATTCAAGAGCGGCTTTTGCTTGTTGAACCCCCAGTGGACGAGGTACCTCCTATTTTAGATCATCTGCCTACTGGATATCCGGTTGAGTCATTTACTAACGAGGACGGCACTGAGGACCCAGAATTACCACATCGACTAAACAAGAACTCTGTCCTTCTAGCCGATGTTCGAGCACCCCAGTCACTATTATTTAAGGAGTTGGTCAAATCCATTCACAGAGACATGGCATTGATAAGTATAACTTTGTTGCTTCTGGACGTTCCTTAGCTTGCTGCATGAATCTCCTGAGTCACTTGTTTATCTTTTTCAGTTCAGGCCAAACAGGTTGACCTCCTTAACAGAGCTGAGGAGACGGATGACATAGCTAAGCCTGAGAGGAAGTAGAAGGCTCACTCCACCAAGTTGTGCAAGCAGAGGGGCATGGGAAATTATGAGCTCAAGGAGGAGCTTGAAAAGGTACAAAAGGAGAAGAAGGAACATGACATAGCCCTGGCCACCTACGATTGCAAGTAGATGAGTTGGAGAAGAACGACTCTATCTGGGAGTAGACTCCACTGAGTCACATCGAGTCCCTAAAGGGGAAACTTGATAAGGTTGAGAAGGGCAAGGCTGAGGCTGAGAAGAACAAGACAAGACTAGAAGCACAACTATCGGAGCTGACTTCTAAGAATCATTCACTGAAACAGGAGTCGAAGTCTCTCACGCAATAGCTGGCTGAGTCTAAGGAAGCAACAATCGCAGAATTCAAGAAGTCTGACTTCCTCATAAAGAACTTGGAGATCCTTCAAGGCTACATGCTTGAAATGGGAAGCCAAATACGGTGGACGTCTGCACTGAGGTGGAGCCCCTTCTAAACAAGGAAAACCCCTTGGATATACCCATAGGAAACTAGGAAGTTCATCTACATATCATGGTCCTGTTGTTCTAACTGTTTTCCTAATCCTTCCTTTGAGTCTCAGTTGGCTCTGAAGTGTTTCATAACACGTAGGCCGGTGCACCATATTTTGACTGGGTCCTTAGTAAACTATTTCTCGTTGTTAGATACCTAAACTCTTGGAAATCCGTAACGGTGTATAATGCGTCTCCCAGTGGATTTCCTCACATTTTTCCTAATTATCTCTGCTAGGGCTCTGCCTTAGTCCATTTAGTGAAGTAGTCAATAGCAACAATGAGATATTGAACTGAGCTTAGGAAATGTGAAAGAGATCCAGCTACTTCAACCCTCCACTGGATAGATGACCATAAACTAATGATTGGAATCATCTCTTGATTGAGAACATGAGCTAATGATCATGTCTTACATTTTTTTCACCAACTCAAGAGTGTCATGGTGCAATAACAGCCAATAGTATCCGGCTAAGAAGCATTTTTGTGCTAACAACCTTGATCAAAGTGGTTTTTGTAAATTCTCATATGAATCTGTCTGTGTATGTAATATCCTTCTTGTGAGATGCACTTCAACTATGGTCATGAAAATGATCTCTTGTAGAGGACCCTATTAAAGAGAGCTCACATGGAAGCCTTGATGCGCAGCTTCTGAGCTGCTTGTCTGTCTTGTGGTTGAACTTCATGTTTTAAGAAGTGGACCATTTCGTTCATCCAATTGTTGTGGTAGTCAATCTGAATCACCTTGCACTACTCATATGCTCGGTGCTTGATAAGCTTCACCATAATTTACTTGTTGAATGCTGTTGGGATTGAGGATGCTAGACGAGACAACACATTGGCTCTTTTGTTGCTAACCGAGTAATATGCTAAATAAATAATTTTTTGAACATGGTACCGAGCTGCTCAACCTTTGACAAATATTGCTTCATCTGATCATCTTTTCTCTCATAATCGCCATTAACGTGAGTCACAATGAGTTGAGAGTCACTGTGCAATATAACTTTCTGAGCCCCTAGTTTTTATGGAAGGCTCTAGCCAGCAATCTAGTCTTCATATTTAGATTCATTATTTTTAAGTTGAATCTCAGTGTATACTCAAATTCCTCCTCTTTTTGACTATGATTAGGAGAATTGCGCCACTAAAATCTCGAAAAGATGATCTATCGACGTAGAAGGTCCACTAACCCTCCAAGGCCTGCTCATCCTCTACTGAAATTCCTTCTACGATGAAGTCAGCCAGCATCTGGGTTTTAATTGAAATCCAAGGCTTATTGTCAATCTTATACTTGGTTAATTCCATAACCCATTTGGCTATCTGACTTGAGGTCTATGGCCTTGATAGAATGTTTTAAGAGGTTTATCTTTTACAACCACCATAGGCTGAGCTTAAAGGTATTCTTGCAGCTTGCCATAGCAATTTTTTAGATGTTTGTGTATTTGATCTCAGATCCATGCAAAGCTTTACTGATAAAGTAGATTAGCCTCTGAATGATGTCCTCTTCTCTAAGCATCACATCACTAACTTCTTTATGGAAAATAAATGTATGTACAACACCTCACCATAAATTACCGAGGTTCGACAACTCAGCAATGAGAAACTGCTCTACACATGAAAGACAGAAGTCCTGTAAAAAAGGAAGCTTTAACCCAATATACTGAATCCACATCAAGATACGTAGGTAGTATAACCAAATCTACTGAATTAAGTGAAAGATATATAGTAATTTGTTTAGTTGTCAAAAACTTGTTGACATATATTGTCCCACTGGGACATATATTTTTTACTTTAGGACCTAGAAAAAGGAGTGATCTCTCTACCAACCTAGACGCAAATAGATTCAAAGCCGCAACCCTTCCGGTTAGTGTTTGTACTTCAATAATGCTCCATGGTGAATACATGCTTGAATCACTTTTTTCGATACTACCAAAAATTTCTCACTACATACTCTGAAGGTGAACTTATTGGGGTTTAACCTCAATCTGGAGTCTCTGAGAATGGTGAAAATTTCTTTTAAATTTTGAATACATACATCAAGACATCGGCTTTTGATAATCAGGTCGTCTATGTAAACCTCGATGGTTTTGCATATCTGGTCCTTGAAAAAAGAGTTTATCAGGCTCTTTTAGGTGGCTCCTTTATTCTTTAACCCAAAATGCATGCTGATATAGCAGCAGGTGCCGACCTCCATAATGAAGGAGGTTTCATCACGGTCCTCCTTAGCCATGCCTATTTGAGGATAGCCTTTGAAAGCATCAAAGAAATTAAAGATTTCATACCTAATCATTGAATCAACCAATCGATTTTTTTGATAGCAAATAGCAATCTTTAGGACACGCTTTGTTCAAGTCTATTTAATCTAAACACATTCTCCAACACTTGTTAGATTTGGGCACCACCATGGGATTTTCCAGTCAGATCAGATAGAGGACATCCATTATAAATTTAATAGAAAGTAGTTTGTCAATATCTTCTGCGATTACCTTATTTCTACCAACGGCAAAATTCTTTTCTTTTGCTTAAATTTTTCACTTTTGAGTCCATGTTAACCTTATGCTCTGACAAATTTTTGGAATTCTTGGCATGTCTTTGGCGGTCCATGCAAAGATAATCGCAAACTCTCTGAGTAGATTTTAGACTTGGCTTATAATCTCGGCTGGAATCTAAGTTTCAAACTTGGTTACCTTATCCAGCCTTTCTGAATTCAAGATGAACATTAGACTGTGCCATTGGACTCTAGTTTCTCCTTAATTGAAGGCACAATATTGTCAAAGCTGAACTGCTACACAGAACTCTTCTATGACGTGTTTTTACCACATTGAACTCTGTACGTAGGATCTCTACTAATAGTGAGTTGGGTTCTTGTCATAGAAAGTTCACATCAGACGGAATTGGTCTCGTTCCTCTTGATGTTACTTTGGGTCTCTTTCATATACCTTGCACTACTATGTTTTACCCAATAAAGCTCATGATAATGCACAATCTCATGAGAAATCCTTTCAGTGATTTTCTTCAACAAATCACTCAAAATAACAGGATGATTTTTCAACGAGCAAATCACCAAACTTAAGATGGTTTTCAACTTAAGACAAATTTTCCATCAAATAAATCATCAAACTTAGATGATTTACCACCAAGCAAATTATCAAACTTAGGATGATTTTTGTCAAGCAAATCATCAACTTTAGGATGATTTTTATCAAGTAAATCATCAAACTTGATTCTATAAACTGACTCTTACAAGCATGATCAATAGTATCATGAACAACTTTATCCAAGAGACAGTTTTATCAACAACAAATATCCAAGCATGATGAACTCATCATAACATCATACCAGTTAACTGCATTCATATGCTTGCCAACTATTCTTCAATCATCACAATTCATTATCATCATCAATTTTCAATATAAGCATCAAGCAAGCATAACAAGCTTACAAACGCACAAACTTTTTGATTACCAAAACCTCACGAATATTATCATGATGCGTCATAAACAACAAGCAAGCCTATCACCCTTATAGACTTGGAATATTAATCATCAAACAATTAGAAGAACACAGTGACCGTTACTTTGGCGTTCAAACGACACATAAGTTATTTACATGCTCAACAATCATATGTTCTAATAATTTTATTTTTAAATGAAAGTACTAAAGGGCTAAACCCCCACATTTCATCTCAATATATATTAATCACAAACAAACTTTTATTCATCATCAACAATTACTTCAACATTCATCTTTAACTGATCACATAGTAACAAACAACTAGCTATGGTATAAATTAATTCAAAATGCTTTCAACAATGAACATAGACTCAACTCTCTATATCACTTTGGAGTAAACTCCAACAATCTTCTTATGAACCAGAATTCATAAAGAACTAGCCATTTTGATCCTACAATCATACCATAGTTTCACATCAATTCTTCAGCTTCACACAATATTTAAAATCCTTTTCAATAGGTTATGAAGAACCTTAGATGTTGAGGTATCTTTTCTTTAGCAGTTCTTAAACCTACGTATCTTGATGTTGATTCAGTCTCTTTTCTTAAGCCTACGCATCTTGATGTTGATTCAGTCTCCACTTGCTCTTTTCTCATCTAGCTCACTTTACTTTGATTGAAGTCGATTTTCTTAGGTTTTTCGCTCCATTCCATCCCAGTTCAGTGGTACTCTTTTGGATATACTGGTAATATCATCAGAGATAGCGAATCCAAAGCAGACGTCCAGACCGATTTCACCCCAGAAAGGGATTCTCAAAAAAGAATAGGTCATAAAGAACCTTAGTCATTGTGCTGAAATCTTTTTCGATAGGTTATGAAGAGCCTTAGCATTAAGATGAAATCTTCCGAGACTTTGATCTTAGTCCTTGCAATTTTCCGCTTCATTCTTTTTTGATTGCTGAAATGTCGCTCTTAAACAAGAAGAAGACAACCATTCGATACTGTTGCTTGGTAGGAATTTGGTTAATGGTATTCCAGCAGCATCGTTTTTTTGATGTCCTCAACTTCAGCTTTCTATGCATATTGTTTCCTAACATTATTTTATACATGTTTCCTAACTTATTCTTCAATAGGCTTTAAAGAGCCCTGGCATAAGTCCAAAATCTTTTCTTAAATAGGCTTTGAAGAGTCTTTATACAAGACCGAAATCTTTTTTCTTGAATAGGCAATGAGAACCTTAGCCATAGGGCCAAAATCATCCAGAGGTCACGTACCTTGATATCAATCAGCTTGTCACTGGTTTAGAACAAGTTCGATTTCTAGTTTCTGTGGATGTTGGCCGAAGTGCCACTTTTTAAAAACTGTATATAAATTTGTAGATGTTGGCAGGAGTGCCATTTTCAAGCATCTTCATAAATGGATGTCGGCTGAAGTGCCATCTCAAACAACATAACTCTTCCAAGGCCATATAGTCAAGGTCGTATTTCAACAATGGTCGCTAAGTCTTCAAAAACCAAAGTACCATTTTTGCATGCTATTAAATCACAACTATTCATGGACAAGGATCTCATTGAGCTATTTCAAAGCCATGAATCCCTCTGAGCCATTTTTTATTAAGCCTGAAGAGCCTTGGCTATAGAGTTGAAATCTTCTTTTTGTGCCATCCATAGAGCCTTGGCCATGGAGCCGAAGTCTATTTTTTCAATAGGCCATCTATAGAGCCTTTGTCATAGAGTAGAAATTTATCTCTTGATTAGACCTGAAGAGCCTTGATCTTAAAGACAAAATCTTTTCAAGTTGTTCATTACGCCATAAAGGGACTTAAAATTGTAGTCTTAAACTCTTATTGCGAAAATATACTCCTTTGATCAAAGAGGCTTTCAAAACTTATGAAATCTTTTTTAAACAATGCCATTGAATCTTCAAAATATCATTTTTTCGTGTTGTTGTCTGAGTTTCATCTCAGCCTTTTTCTTAAACACTTCTCTTGAAATTTGAATGAGCTAAAGGGAGAAGAGGAAAGATAAGGCACTGGAGAAGAAAGGTACAGAAAGAGTAAAAAAAAGAAGGGTTAATCACCTTTTTCCCCCTGTACTATGCGAATTTCACCCTTAACCCCCCTTATGTTTTAAAACACACCCCTAACCCCCATAAACTATTGGGCTAATGTGGAAAATGCGATTTCAGGCAAAATGTGTGCTACACACGCCTGTCAATGGGTTCCTATCAGTATTAACGTTTAGTTTGGTTAATTAATACCTAAACTACCCCTCAATGTAATATCTTCCAATTTGCTTCTTTATAACCGACATCCTCAGCCACAGCTTCTCTTCACTCTTATGCTTTGGTATATGTTAGCTAAACGCATCCTCATATACTCCTTCGTATTCCACCCTTGTCATCAACTGCAATGGATCGATTTTCATCAACCAGTAGAGGCTTTTATGATGATGAGTGTTCTCCAGAACTGATGTATGAGTACAAATATTGCAAATATGGTAACCAAGCTGCTTTGAAGATTGTGAAGAGCGAAAATCCTATAAAAGGAATGTTGTATTTCGTATGTGACCAGAAAAGAGGACGTAAAAGTGTGACTACTGGGCTTGGGGCACACCATACTACAGGGATATTGACGTGGGAAAACGCATAATCAAACACACTAACACATATGAAGATGCATATGAATCTGAAGTGCTAATGATGAAAGCTAGCATGACCAATTTGAAGATCTTGATGTTTGTGAGCGTAGGCATCCAAATCTTTTGTATGATTTGGTCCATTTTTGTGAAATGATGGTGAAGTGTTTGCGGATATGCTGATGTACTTTGTGTAAGAGTTGTTGCGTGCAAGTGTGGTGATGTAGAGTAGTTATTATGATTGTGATGTTTGCGTGTTCGACTGTGCAGATAAGTTCTCAGTTTAATGATTTTTCTTGGGGAAACAAAAGGGTTGCCGTTTGGTGTAATTTGTGCAGATAAGTCCTCAGTGTAATTTGTTTGAGCTATAATTGCAATGTAGTGGGATATGTTTGAGGTTTGTAAGATAATGGTAATGATTGTCCAATGCCTCAGAAGAAACGTGCAGGATGCATTCCTTTTATTTCCCAAAGGTCATTGTTGAGAATGACAATAATTTTCTTGAGAATCCCAAAAGCTTCTTCATCTCTTTGTAACCTTCCCTTCTTCTGCATAAATAGACCGTGGTCCTCTATGTTTTTCCTTGCCATATCGAAAAGTTTAGCTCTTTTCTGAATGTTTAGTAAATCTCTCTCCTGAAAAACAATGTCTTCCCCGCAAAAAATTGTTACGCGTAAGAAACAGAGGAAAGGTCCTGCTGAATGTGCCAGTGCACCCAGGATTCCAGAGAGACATACAAGAGTTCTAAAGAATCGAGATGAGTAGAAGGAAATTGTTGAGGAATCTGTTATATCGATTCCAAGGAAAGTAGCGAGTCCAGAATGTGATCCTCAGACGGAGATTGATAAACTGTAGGATAATTATTATTAGGTGAGTGAAAAGCAAGACTTAGAGGATTCAAGAGTGGACGATATTGATGCCAGGGTCAGAGAATTGACAAAGAAACTTGGAGTTGAAAAAGTTAAATTTGAAAAGATGAAGGCAAAGTTGAAGGCCTTAGGTGCCTCGTTTTCTTCTGACAAAGAATCTTAGGGTGTCAGTTGTATGCTGTTCAAATAGTTTGTGCTGTGTGATGTTCGAATAGTTTGTGTCTGTTGTGCATGTTGTTACATTTAGGTGTGTGTTGTGTGTGTTGTGTTGCTGGGCGTCTGCTTGTGTTTCAATATTTGCTGGTCGTGGGGTGGTGGTTGTTTCTGGTTTCTGTTTCTGGTTGTTGGTCGTGGGATGCCTCTGATGATTGTTGTTGTTGGTTTCTGTTTCTGGTTGCTGGTCGTGGGATGCCTCTGATGATTGCTGTTGTTGGTTTTTGTTTCTGGTAGCTGGTCGTGGGATGCCTCTGATGCTTGCTTCTGTTTGCTGGTCGTGAGGATGCCTCTGATGGTTGTTCTTTCTGGTTTCTGTTAATGGTTGCTAGTCTTGAGGATGCCTCTGATGGTTGCTGTTTCTGGTTTCTGTTAATGGTTGCTGGTCATGGGATGTCTCTGATGGTGTTGTTGGTTTTTGGCTGCTGTTTCTGGTTGTTGTCACTTAGGTGGTTGTTGTTTCTGGATGCCTCTAATGCTGTAGTGTTCTAGTTTTGTCATGTAAGATGGTTGATTATTAATGGTTAATGGTCAGTGTCAGATGTACAATGAAAATGAAGTATGAAATGAAGATATTTTCTCAACTATCCATGTGTTTGTACTACGCTCTTGTTTATAATATAGATTGGAAAAACTGAACAAATCCAACAAGCAAAACAGAATAAATCCTATTGGACAGGCAAAAAGATTAACATTCCATATATGCACGACTTTGAAAATTTTACATTGTGCACACTATGCAAACTCAATACATGTCCCAGTCAATCCAATACATGTCCCAAACTCAGTACATGTCCCAAAAAATGGCTTCAAAACCAACGTCATAGTAGTAGACTTCATGAAAAGTCAATACATGCACAACCAGGAGCCATAGCCAAAAATGGTCACATTACAAACTGCTTAGTTTATGGCTGAGAATCATGAAAGCTTCGTAGGTGGTTTCAACCTGATTCATTCTCTGCATGACAACCAATGCACAGCCAGTTTTAAATAAGCAAAACCTACATTGAAGTGAGTGGGTATTTTAGTTAAATGACAAATATTCACCTTCTTAACTTTAGAGGAAGACTGGACACGATTTGTGCATGACCTCACATTATGCCCTGTTTGAAAACATCTTTTGCACTTAATGATAGATCCTTTTCTGGTAGCCCTTGCATGGTTCCTAGGTTCATCAGGCTCCCTCTTCCTTAGTTTTTTTGGGTCTGCCAATCTATTTCCTAGCATCAGGTGGTTGAATTACTGGTTGATTTGTTGAGATCCAGTACATACTTGATGGAATGGGATACAGAACAGGTGAATATGTCCTCGCATATATGGATTTTAAATAAAAGACATGCATATAGTCAAGCATTGAACCCCTTTCAACCTGTATGGAAGCAACAACATGCCTGCATGGATAACCAACCAACTGAAACAACCTACATGTGCACTCTCTGGTATCAAGATTAACAACATATGACCCTACTTCATTTGTCACCTCAAAAATTTTTAATCTGACATAATTGCAATGCAATTCCTACTCATAGTCTTTACCTTCTCCAACTAGACATTATATTAGGACATACTTCTCCATCATATCCACTAATATCCTACCTCTTAGATGATATTCTTGTCATTGTATTCTTCCAGATGTACTCGAACATCTGTATAATTGGTGTTTCCCTTGCATCTACTATGCTTGCATTGAAAGACTCGGACAAGTTGTTCACCAGAACATCACACATACTTATGTATGAGAAAAAAACCTTTGACCATAGATTGGTAGGAATATTCTGTAGGATCTGCAAGGCACCACTAGAAGGGGGAGGGGTTGAATAGTGGGTGCGGAAAATATGGGTTTTAAAATAGTTTTAAACCAAAAACCCAACTTCTAAAAACAGTTTCTGTTTTTAGGATCAGTTTTAAAACGTTTTTAAAACTAGGTTGCAGGTCTTTAAAAATTCTGAAATTTTGGGAGAACTTAGCCTCAGATGTTATGAGTGTCTCCTAAACATTTCAGATTTAAATTCAACCTCTAACCCCTTCAAAACTCGTTGGTGGTCAGATTGTGCGAATCTGCCAGAAACAGTAGACTGATTTCAAAAATTAATTCCTTTTTGTACGTAACTCTAAATGGTCTGAAATTTTAACCACTAACCCCTTATAAGTTATATTTAAATGGGTCGAAACATTTTTGAATAATTCTTTTGGGAAGTTAGTCAAATACGATCAAAGTCTCAACCTTTGCAAGCCTGAAATTCAGACTGCACAAGTCTCAGAACTTTGGACGTTTGGGTGACTTATACTTGTGCAAAAGGGTTGAAACTTGTGTCAAAAGAACCTTAAAATGTGTGGCTATGTTTTATGAAAGTTTCGTAATTTTTGAAATACGTTTACTATTTGTACGAGCGTGATCAAAAAGGATAAACAGTGCTGAAACTGAAAGTAGATGCTGAAAGTAAATGACACCAAGAATTTTATACTAGTTCGGTTATAAACAACCTGCTTCAGTCTTCGAGGACACCTTCCTCGGTTCACACTAATCACACAACACAAAAACACCTTACCACAGGGTTGATGGAGTTACACACCAACTCCAACCCTTTACAAACCTTGTATGTTGAATACAATGCACACAAAAACCACCACCTTGCAAGTCTAAGATTGATCACACCTTGATCAATCTTTTACAATGATAGAAGAATATGTGGTGGTCTAAGAGAATCCTATTCAAGTATATGAATGTAAGTACAATAGGCTTTTAGGAAGAAGAAAGAAAGAAAGTGTAGAAGAAGAGATAGAAGACTCCTTTTGCACTTTTGAATTTTGTAATGCTTGTCTTGCTTTTGTTTTGCTTTCTTCTCTTCTTTTTATCATTGTTGGCCGCCCCCTATGCTCTTCCCCTCTTGAAAATTATCTTCTAAGTCCTTGGGAGAATTTGTTGCATCATTGTGACATGTTCTTGTTTACTTGGCACCTCCTCATTGGATGATCATTAAACTCTTGCTTACTTGGCACTCATTGATTGGTTGAATGTTGTCATCACTTGATGACTAGGAAAATCTGAGAATTCCACTAAAAACATGTGCCAAAATCACCATATAATAATTACCATAACTTCCAAGATCATCACATAAATTAAGCAAGACAATATTTCTCCAAAATGGATGCAAAAATCGGCCATACCATGCTGAAATTTCAGCATGTGTCACATTTTCATTTCATTCAAAATATTTTCTATTTTGCATTGATTTAATCCAAGAAATAAAAGTATAATTCAATCACCATTTAGTATACAATATTCTCATCTTTTATGGAATAAAAATTAGACACTAATAAGGCCTCAAAATCGGCCAAGATACATTACACACATGCTGAAATTTTCAGCGTGTGTGATATTCAAGAATATCACTTTCTTTATTCCATAAAATATTTAAAACACTTTCAAATTGTGTTCTAATTAATCCACCTTAATGAAAACACAAAATATGAGCCATATTGATGTAAAAATCGGCCAGCTATTTTGTACACATGCTGAATTCTCAGCATGTGTCACAATTGTGACAAGATTTGAAATGTTACCTTTTGTAGCTCGTTTCTTTAAGTCACCAACATTGCATGCTTTATTCTTGACCGTTCTTGTTTATGTTGATGTTTATCACTAACTTCAAAGCATGCATTTTCATTGAATTTCACATGTATGGATTCAATTATTTTTCTAGATGCCGGATTATAACATGTATATGCTCTTGAGTTAGTTGAATACCCAACAAATATGCATTCAATAGACTTTTGTTCAAATTTATCTAGATTATCCTTAGTGTTCAGCACAAAACATTTACATCCAAATACTTTAAGATAATCTATCTTAGGTTGTCTATTGTTTAGCAATTCATAAGACGTTTTATTTAATTTCTTTCTAATAGTGAGCCTATTTATAATATAGCATGCACAACTAACAGCTTCAGCCCATAAATATTTAGGTAATTTATTTTCACACAGCATTGTCCTAGCAACTTCTTGAATTGTTCTATTTTTAGGTTCAACAACTCCATTGAGTTGTGGTGTTCTAGGTGGTGAGAATTCATGTTTGATTCCATATAGCTCGCAAAATTTGATTACGTATTTGTTTTTAAATTCTCCACCTCTATCGCTTCTAATTCTTTTAACATTTTCTTCATAAATGTTTTCAAGTTGCTTAATAAGGGTTTCGATTGCTAATGGAGCATCGTCTTTGTGTGTTAAGAACAACGTCCATGTGTAGCGTGAGTAATCATCTACTATGACACACACATAGTAGTGTCCACCTAGACTTCTTGTCCTACTTGGACCAAATAAGTCTAAGTGAAGCAATTCTAGTACATGACTAGTACTCACTTCATGTTTTGGTTTTAAGGTTTCTTTAATGTGTTTTCCCTTAATACATGTTTCACACATTTGAAAATTATCTAAGTCTAACTTAGGCATTCCTCTAATTAAATTCTTCTTAGACAATTTCTTAATAGTTGAAATTCCTATATGGCCTAATCTTCTATGCCATAAATTTACATCTAAGTCATGTGATATTAGACACTTAACCTTAGCATCTAACATGTTATCTAAGGTAAGAGTATAAATATTTCCATCTCTATTTCCTTTTAAAACCGCTTCTCCTTTTTCATTTATTCTATCACAAGAATTGGGAAGAAAGGAGACATTATAACCACAATCTATAAGTTGAGAAATACTAAGTAAATTATAAGATAGATTGCTTACTAATAACACATTTCGTATTTGAAATGTGTTAGGGTCCCCAATTGTTCCTTTTCCAACAACTTGTCCTTTGTTGTTGTCACCGAATGTTACTTTTCCTCCATTCTTGATATGTTCTAATTCGATGAATAGTTTGAGGTTCCCCGTCATATGCCTCAAACATCCACTATTTAAAAACAATTTGGTTTTTAGATTCTTTGACTTTGCCTCCTTCTTGCATTCCTTGCATTTATCCTCGTTGGATACAAAGCAGACTTGAGCTTCCTCAGTTTTGGATTCTGAGTCGGATGAGTCGCTCCATGTGCTCACCTTCATTGCTCGTTTCCCTTTTCTCGCCTTAGACTCTTTTGCCTTTGTCGTTTGAGCCTCCTTGTCCTTGGCTTGTTTATTATTGTTGTTATTATTATTATTTTTCTTCGTGGGACAATCGTATGAAATATGTCCTTTTTGACCGCATTCATAACACTTTAATTCTTTATTATACCATTTGTTTGTGTTATTCTTCCTAGGTTGAGAAGAAGAAGAAGAAGAAGAATTACGTTGTCTATTCCTATTTGGATGTTTGAAAAAATTTCTAAGTTTTCAAGCTATCAATATCAAGTCATCGTCTAATTCAGTATCACTATTACTATCATCGTTACTAGCATGTGTTTCGATTGTTTTGAAAGCTATTGACTTACCGGATGACTTAGACGATTCAGACTTTCGTTGGTTTAATTTAACCTCATAAACTTTAAGAGACCCGATCAATTCATCCATCTTAGGGATTGACTTTGTCTCCTCGATTGCAGTCACCTTTGGATCCCATTCAGCAGGGAGGCTTCGTAACACCCTTTGAACCTTTTCACTGTTCGAAAATGACTTCCCTAAAGCTTCAAGGGCATTGAAAATATTAGTAATCCTCAAATCCATAGATGTTATGGATTCGTTTGGCAACATTTTGAAAGTCTCTAATTCAGTCATAAGCATGTTTATTTTTGACTCTTTAACACCACTAGTACTTTCATGCTTTAATACAAGTGATTTCCACATGTCGTGTGCGCTTGTGCAATTTGACACATATCCTGCTTCAGAAGTTGTAAGTCCATTTAAAAGTAATTGCATAGCTTTAGCATTCATGGACATTTTCTTTTTATCATCCGATGACCATTCACTTTTATATTTTTCAACCTCTTGAGTTACTCCACTAACTTGTATAACTTTCGTTGGAGTGTACGGCCCATCTTCAACTATAGACCATAAATCGATGTCTATAGCCATTAAGAATAGCCTCATTCTTAGTTTCCAATGAACAAAATTATTGCCATCAAAAAGAGAAGGGCGTTGTATAGACATACCTTCCAACTCACCTTTGTGAGAAACAATAGCCATAGTATGTACCTTGGATTTGAGACAAGCAGTATATAATGAATCGTTGTTTCTTGGCCTTGTATTGTTCGTATGGTGTTGAATCTTGCTTCTTTTGAGTGGTGTTGGTCTGGCTCTGATACCAAATGTTGGACCGTGCACCTTCAATATACACCACTAGAGGGGGGGGTGAATAGTGGTTAGCGGAAATTACACTACAACCCTTTGTTAAAATCCCCTTTGAAAACAGAATCTGAAACCACCTCAGATTCAGAATCCGTTTTTCAAAAATTCACAAATAATTGTACACAACTCCAAAAGTTATGAAACTTTTCAAAATTTAACTTCAATGAGTTAACAAGACTCTATCCAAAAATCGGACAAAATAAGATCGTTTGGCCCTTCAAATAAATAAAAAGATTCAGATGTTCAATCTGGACAGAATTGGACAAATGTTGCTGATTTTGCAAAACGTGTTTCTCTTTGAATACTCAACCAAAAAGGTTGATCTTTATATCAAAACACTCCTTAGGATGTGTAGATGAAGTTTCCAAAAGGCCTGACCTTAAACAATTCTTGAAAAATACATAATTTAAGTTTTCTCAAAACTGATCAGATTGCAGCCAGATTGGAGCAGTTATCTTGCAAAGACTGAAAGACTAACTTTCCCTTGCTCAAATCAAGTGATTCTTGTTGCAATGAAATATAACAGTTTGAAGTATAACTCCACCAAAAATCACAAATTTGTAAAATGTTTAGCTATTTTTTCAAATTGTGAGAATTTGTGTGAAAACTGCAGTCAGAAACGGGTAAAAACAGAAATAAAGAAACAAGAGAAGAACATCGATGATTTATCCTGGTTCGGTCAATGTGACCTACTCCAGTCCCAAGGAACAACTTTCCTTGGATTTCACTATCAAATGAACACCTTACAACAAGAGCCAAGCTTGATCCTTGGGTTATACACCAACCCTATTCAAGACTTGGATAATAACCTCTATGCAACTCTTGGTTACAACACCTCTACCACCTATTGATGTAGCCTTATAAATTTGGCTAATCAATCATACAAATCCAACCCAAGAAGGTGTGTATAGTGTAGCTGGAAAACAACAAAATTGGAACACCTTAGCTACACAAAGTATGAACAAAAATATGAGAAGAGAATAGTAAGACAACAATCTTCAATTTTTGCTTTCAAATGTGTGTCTTCTCTTCTTCACCTTGCCTCCTATTTATAGTGTAAATAGATGGCATATTCTCTCCAAATTTTAGACCATGTGATGGCTGAGAATTTTGAATTAAAGCACATCCAAAATCAGTTCCAACAACCTTGTCTCCATTAACTTCAAATTTGAAATTTCAAGTTGACAACTTTTGCCAACTAGCTTGTTTTTGAATTTGTCCACTTGCCCAAAAGTCATAAAATGAGTACACCACCTTCTCCACCTATTTATGGACGTTTTTGATGTTGTATGTATGTATACCAACTCAAATTTTGTGAATAAAAAATAATGAATAAGTGTTGACAAGATTATGTCAACATATAACACCAAAATTCCTACTTTCTTCTCCTTTACATATGGTGATGAATCTTGCACCAAGGACACCTTGTAATCTATAAACGATGATGATTAATATCCTCTTATAACATATATAAGAGGGTCTTCAAGAAAAAATAGAATGTGACATCTCAAATCGTCACATATCCAGCTATAGTCAATAATATCATCGGTTGAGAGAATAAGATATAAGATCACCATATAATCTTCAAAATAATAATAACACAGCTCCAGAATGAAGATAATAGTATGCTCAAGAAATTCCTTGAGTGAAAATACCAAAAATACCCTTGGGGTAAAATGACCAAAATACCCTTTGTGTGAGAAAACTCCAGAAATGCCCCCGATGGTCAGAGATAATCGCAATACCACCTTTGTTATGATAAATAAGATAATAATATGAACTTGACATATTTTCACCATATGATGTTCCTACAAAACTCAAAATACCAATTTTGCCCTTTTTGGTAAGTTGTAGAGACTTCCAAGGCACGTTAGTCACAAGACAATAATATTCACAAAAAAACACATAATAAGCACATAATGAGCATGTATAAATCATGTACAAATGAAAACAACCATTTTATCACATTTTAGAAAATTATTTCTAAGAACTCTAGACATCGATCGATCGAAGTGCCTCAGCTTCATAGATCGATGTCTCACATAAAGGTTCAGGTTTTGTCTCTGACCTACATCGATCGATCGTAGTGAGAGTTCGATGTACATCGGTCGATCGATGCGTCTCAAGTTTAGAGATCGATGTCTCACAGAAAGGTCTTAAACTTTTCTGCCTTACAAAGATAGATCGATGTGAGAGATCTATGTACATAGATCGATCGATGTGCAAGATATCGATGTCAACTTGTTCAACCTTTTCAACTTTTAATCACATATAACACCATGTGTGACATTTTTAAGTATTCATCACTTAAAATCATGACTTTGAAAATTATCCAAACATATTTCTCAACAATTAGGACATACTTCTCCATCATATCCACTGATATCCTGCCTCTTAGATGACATTCTTGTCATTGTATTCTTCCAGATGTACTCAAACATCTATATAATTGGTGTTTCCCTTGCATCTACTATGCTTGCATTGAAAGACTCGGACAAGTTGTTCACCAGAACATCACACATACTTGTGTATGAGAAAAAACCTTTGACCATAGATTAGCAAGAATATTCTGTAGGATCTGCAAGGCACCACTAGAAGGGGGAGGGGTTGAATAGTGGGTGCGGAAAATGTGGTTTTTAAAATAGTTTTAAACCAAAAACCCAACTTCTAAAAACAGTTTCTGTTTTCATGACCAGTTTTAAAACGTTTTTAAAACTAGGTTGCAGGTCTTCAAAAATTCTGACATTTTGGGAAAACTTAGCCTCCGATGTTATGAGTGTCTCCTAAAAATTTCAGATTTAAATTCAACCTCTTACCCCTTCAAAACTCGTTGGTGGTCAGATTGTGCGAATCTGCCAAAAACAGTAGACTGATTTCAAAAATTAATTCCTATTTGTACGTAACTCCAAATGCTCTGAAATTTTAACCACTAACCCCTTATAAGTTATATTTAAACGGGTCGAAACAGTTTTGAAAAATTCTTTTGGGAAGTTAGTCAAATACGATCAAAGTCTCAACCTTTGCAAGCCTCAAATTCATACTGCACTAGTCTCAGAACTTTGGACATTTGGGTGACTTATACTTGTCCAAAAGGGTTGAAACTTGTGTCAAAAGAACCTTCAAAATGTGTGGCTATGTTTTTTGAAAGTTTCGTAATTTTTGAAATACGTTTACTATTTTTACGAGCGTGATCAAAAAGGATAAACAGTGCTGAAACTGAAAGTAGATGCTGAAAGTAAATGACACCAAGAATTTTATACTGGTTCGGTTATAAACAACCTGCTTTAGTCTTCGAGGACACCTTCCTCGGTTCACACTAATCACACAACACAAAAACACCTTACCACAGGGTTGATGGAGTTACACACCAACTCCAACCCTTTACAAACCTTGTATGTTGAATACAATGCACACGAAAACCACCACCTTGCAAGTCTAAGATTGATCACACCTTGATCAATCTTTTACAATGATAGAAGAATATGTGGTGGTCTAAGAGAAGCCTATTCAAGTATATGAATGTAAGTACAATAGGCTTTTAGGAAGAAGAAAGAAAGAAAGTGTAGAAGAAGAGATAGAAGACTCCTTTTGCACTTTTGAATTTTGTAATGCTTGTCTTGCTTTTGTTTTGCTTTCTTCTCTTCCTTTTATCATTGTTGGCCGCCCCCTATGCTCTTCCCCTCTTGAAAATTATCTTCTAAGTCCTTGGGAAAATTTGTTGCATCATTGTGACATGTTCTTGCTTACTTGGCACCTCCTCATTGGATGATCATTAAACTCTTGCTTACTTGGCACTCATTGATTGGTTGAATGTTGTCATCACTTGATGACTAGGAAGATCTGAGAATTCCACTAAAAACATGTGCCAAAATCACCATAGAATAATTACCATAACTTTCAAGATCATCACATAAATTAACCAAGATAATATTTCTCCAAAATGGATGCAAAAATCGGCCATACGATGCTGAAATTTCAGCATGTGTCACATTTTCATTTCATTCAAAATATTGCCTATTTTGCATTGATTTAATCCAAGAAATCAAAGTATAATTCAATCACCATTTAGTATACAATATTCTCATCTTTTATGGAATAAAAATTAGACACTAATAAGGCCTCAAAATCGGCCAAGATACATTACACACATGCTGAAATTTTCAGCATGTGTGATATTCAAGAATATCCCTTTCTTTATTCCATAAAATATTTAAAACACTTCCAAATTGTGTTCTAATTAATCCACCTTAATCAAAACACAAAATATGAGCCATATTGATGTAAACATCGGCCAGCTATTTTGTACACATGCTGAATTTTCAGCATGTGTCACAATTGTGACAAGATTTGAAATGTTACCTTTTGTAGCTCGTTTCTTTAAGTCACCAACATTGCATGCTTTATTCTTGACCAATCAATATGACAACAAGGCTCCACATAGGCTCCAACAATGTGTCTTAGGCGTGTAACATATATTGTGCATGTGCTGAATTTTATTTTTGCAAACTTTGTAAAATAGTGTACATTTAATAATACACACATGGTATATTCCAATGAGCCCTTAATTGAATTTTCTAGAACACATTAAGATGCATGAAATATGTGAAAATTGTCTAGATACATGTTGTATGATGTGCCAAAAATGTTCCATGTGTTGTGTACGTAGAAAACTGAATTTTCGACATTTATCGATTACCCGATTTTTCTCTAATTAAATTCCAAATTTTGCACATGTTATATATATTATGTTACACATAATACATATAAATCAAACTTTAATATTCAGCACTTATCTGGCCTTAAAGTGGCGCCATAAATCATGTGACAAAATTGAAATTGGAATCTCCACAATTTGGCCTTAATGTGAGGTGATTTGTGTGTGCCAACATGGAACGATTTTATGGATGAAAATATCATCATAACCACGAAATTTATTGATATTTTTGAGGTGTAGGGGCTGGTCATCTATTTATGGCAAGTACGTGACACGTTGGCGAAGTTTCGGTATTCGTCTGATACGACTATTTTCGGTTTAGAACCTTTTATCGCGTCGTATTTAATTTGTCATCACCATGACTTATATCATATGATATAATACCTGAATATACTCATAAATATGAGTTAAGTATGGTGGTGTGACGTTAACGTACGTACGTAAAATATGTAACGTGTCGGTAGTACGTTGGAATACATGTGTATGTGCCTTTTTCAAAAAATCTGAATATATATATATATATATATATATACACATAAATGGCGTGTATTTAGTGTGGGGAGGAGAGTGGAAAACTTTCATTTCTTCACCTTGTTGCCTTTTGTGCCTTGTCCAAATGTTGCTTCCTTTAATCAACTACTTAGTTTAATTAACTAAGTACTTCACTTAATGAACTAGTTTAGTTCATTAATGGTGGCACCTGAAAATAGTTCAAACACAACAAATGTTTGCCATTTGATGTAAGCTTTAACGCTTCATGGCTCGTTAGTACGGCAACATTTTATATGAACTATATAAGGCAAGTTATATGCAATATGTCATAAAATATGTCATGCATTTCTTTAGTTCACGTTATTTAAATTATGCATTTTGAAATCACTCAAACCCCTTTTTCTCAACAATCTCCCCCTTTTGACGATTTACAAAATAACCTACATACATGATTTAAATCTTGTCGCTCCCTCCAATCGTGCACAAATTCAAATTTGAATTTTGAATTCTCTCCCCCTTGACTTGTGCAATTTATCTTTCTCTCCCCCCCTTAAATCATACATTCTCTCCCCCTTATTTTGGAAAGATAATCAAAAGCGCATGTAGAGATGAAAAGAAATCATGCCTTTTAAATAATCTCAAAGGTGCGTTCTTAAGGGTTATTTATTCAACCCTTTGAAAATGTCCCTTTTGGTACCTAAATTTGGGTGACCTTCTAGGTCTTCCAAAAGGTGAGAAAGGTGATGAAAACGCAACATAATATACGTTAGGTGCACATGCGTTTGACATTTGGCCAAGAACTCCTTTATACGCATTATATGTAGGACATTTTTGATATGTCCTTGTGTTAGTGTGCGTAGTGTGTGATCTAGATGGATGAAATGAATGTCGTGTATGCATCACTTGTTTCTTCTTATATCTATATGGTGCAAAATTGTATTTCTCATGATATGAAGAAGAAGTATGACGAGATGTGGGGAGAGGGGGTCTTTGCGTCATCTTAGACGCCGTTTTTGGTTTTGGAGTGTCTACTTTCTTAGACACTACAAACTTTGTTGGTTTAATGGATACTTCATTTGTTTCAATGTATCCTAAACCCGTTTTATCACTACCATGCTTTTGTGACGAAATAATGTGATCTAGCATGTTTGTTCCCGTATCAAATTTCTTTACCATTTTCTCTAAATTCGCATTCCTTGATTTCAAGTTTGAAATCTCAGATTTCATTTCATTATTGTGCGTAGTCAATGATGAGACCTCTGATTTTAATGCATTAATGATGCGTGACGACTCTTCTTTTGAATCGTTTAATTGAGAAACAAGGTTCGTGTTAGAAGATTCTAACAACTTCTTGTCTTCAATTAATCGTTTCTTTTCTTTTGCAAGAGTCTTTGAAAACTTATGCAATTCTAAATATTGACTAAATAAATCATCATAAGAATATTCAGAATCAGAATCAGAGTCGGAAGATACCTCATTTGATGCTTTAGATGTAAAGCATACTTGTGCCTTTTGTTGTTCCGTATCATCAGTCTCAGAGTCGGATGTGTCACTCCAAGTGGAGGCTTTGAAGGCTCTTCTCCTTTGTTTAGGTTCTGAGACGAGTCTAGTTTTTTTCCGATCCTTGTCAAGGTATTTATTCATTTGTTTGTCCTTGTTTGGACAGTCATATGACAAGTGTCCAGGTTGTCCACATTCATAACACTTTATTTCGTTATTTTTATTTTTATGATCCTTAGATGAGGTAGACTTATGTTTAATCGATTTTCTCAAGATTTTTCTTAATCTTTTAGCCATCATGATTAAGTCATCATCATCAGAATCTATGTCACTATCATCTACGACGTATTCATTTGATTTAAATCCTATAGCCCTATCATTATTAGAAATAGACTCAGAATGTCTCAAAGCGAGTTTGTTTTCATATACCTTTTGTGATCCAATTAGTTCTTCCATCTTAATCGATTTAGTCTCTTTGCTTTCTTCTATGGCAGTTACTTTAGAGTCCCACTCAGATGGAAGGCTTCGTAAGACCTTTTGTACCTTTTCCTGCATAGTAAAGGCTTTGCCAAGAGACTCAAAAGAATTTTAGATGTTAGTCAAGCGAAGATCCATATCAAAGATAGATTCATTAGGCAATAATTTAAATGACTCGAGTGTGGATATAAGCATGTTGATCTTGGACTCTTTTACTTGACTAGTGCCTTCGTGTTTCATTTCAAGTATTCTCCACATTTCTTGTGCACTAGAACAATTTGAAACATAGCTTGATTCACTTTTACTTAGTCCATTTAAAAGTAACTGCATAGCCCTAGCGTTCATGCTTAGTCTCTTTTTATCATCACTAGTGTACTCTTGCCTAGGCTTAACGACCTCTACTGTGACTCCATCTACAGTGGATAACTTTGATGGAACAAATGGACCATCTTCTATAATTGACCAAAGATCAATATCAATTGCCATAAAGAAAAGTTTCATTCTTACCTTCCATTGAACGAAAGACTCACCGTCAAAGAGAGGAGGCCTTATGGTTGACATTCCTTCTTGCACGATGTTATAGCTAGTGGATGCCATCTCACGTAGATCGTTGGATCCTTTTATTGTGAGTGTTCCTGCACTCTGATACCAATTGTAGGATCTTCAAGGAACCACTAGAAGGGGGGGTTGAATAGTGGATACGGAAAATGTGGTTTTTAAAATAGTTTTAAACCAAAAACCCAACTTCTGAAAACAGTTTCTGTTTTCAGGACCAGTTTAAAACGTTTTTAAAACTAGGTTTCAGGTCTTCAAAAATTCTGAAATTTTGAGAGAACTTAGCCTCAGATGTTATGAGTGTCTCCTAAAAGATCAGATTTAAATTCAACCTCTAACCCTTCAAAACTCGTTGGTGGTCAGATTGTGTGAATCTGCCAGAAACGGTAGACTGATTTCAAAAATTAATTCCTATTTGTACATAACTCCAAATGCTCTAAAATTTTAACCACTAACCCCTTATAAGTTATATTTAAATGGGTAGAAACAATTTTGAAAAATGCTTTTTGGAAGTTAGTCAAATACGATCAAAGTGTCAACCTTTGCAAGCCTCAAATTCATACTGCACTAGTCTCAGAACTTTGGACGTTTGGGTGCCTTATACTTGCCCAAAAGGGTTGAAACTTATGTCAAAAGAACCTTAAAACGTGTGGCTATGTTTTCTGAAAGTTTCGTAATTTTTGAAATACGTTTACTATTTTTACGAGCGTGATCAAAAAGGATAAACAGTGCTGAACTGAAAGTAGATGCTGAAAGTAAATGACACCAAGAATTTTATACTGGTTCGGTTATAAACAACCTACTCCAGTCTTCGAGGACACCTTCCTCGGTTCAAACTAATCACACAACACAAAAACAACTTACCACAGGGTTGATGGAGTTACACACCAACTCCAACCCTTTACAAACCTTGTATGTTGAATACAATGCACACGAAAACCACCACCTTGCAAGTCTAAGATTGATCACACCTTGATCAATCTTTTACAATGATAGAAGAATATGTGGTGGTCTAAGAGAAGCCTATTCAAGTATATAAATTTAAGTACAATAGGCTTTTAGGAAGAAGAAAGAAAGAAAGTGTAGAAGAAGAGATAGAAGACTCCTTTTGCACTTTTGAATTTTGTAATGCTTGTCTTGCTTTTGTTTTCTTCTCTTCTTTTTATCATTGTTGGCCGCCCCCTATGCTCTTCCCCTCTTGAAAATTATCTTCTAAGTCCTTGGGACAATATGTTGCATCATTGTGACATGTTCTTGCTTACTTGGAACCTCCTCATTGGATGATCATTAAACTCTTGCTTACTTGGCACTCATTTATTGGTTGAATGTTGTCATCACTTGATGACTAGGAAAATCTGAGAATTCCACTAAAAGCATGTGCCAAAATCACCATAGAATAATTACCATAACTTTCAAGATCATCACATAAATTAAGCAAGACAATATTTCTCCAAAATGGATGCAAAAATGGGCCATACCATGCTGAAATTTCAGCATGTGTCACATTTTCATTTCATTCAAAATATTGCCTATTTTGCATTGATTTAATCCAAGAAATCAAAGTATAATTCAATCACCATTTAGTATACAATATTCTTATCTTTTATGGAATAAAAATTAGACACTAATAAGGCCTCAAAATCGGCCAAGATACATTACACACATGCTGAAATTTTCAGCATGTGTGATATTCAAGAATATCACTTTCTTTATTCCATAAAATATTTAAAACACTTCCAAATTGTGTTCTAATTAATCCACCTTAATCAAAATACAAAATATGAGTCATATTGATGTAAAAATCGGCCAGCTATTTTGTACACATGCTGAATTTTCAGCATGTGTCACAATTGTGACGAGATTTGAAATGTTACCTTTTGTAGCTCCTTTCTTTAAGTCACCAACATTGCATGCTTTATTCTTGACCAATCAATATGCCAACAAGGCTCCACATAGACTCCAACAATGTGTCTTAGGTGTGTAACATATATTGTGCATGTGCTGAATTTTATTTTTGCAAACTTTGTAAAATAGTGCACATTTAATAATACACACATGGTATATTCCAATCAGCCCTTAATTGAATTTTCTAGAAAACTTTAAGATGTATTAAATATGTAAAAAGTGTCTAGATACATGTTTTATGATGTGCCAAAAACGTTCCATGTGTTGTGTACATAGAAAACCGATTTTCCGACGTTTATCGATTACCCGATTTTTCTCTAATTAAATTCCAACTTTTTGCACATGTTATATATATTATGTTACACATAATATATCTAAATTAAAATTTAATATTTGGCACTTGTCTGGTCTTAAAGTGGCGCCATAAAGCATGTGACAAAATTGAAATTGGAATCTCCACAATTTGGCCTTAATGTGGGGTGATTTGTGTATGCCAACATGGAATGATTTTATGGATGAAAATATCATCATACCCACGAAATGTATTGATATTTTTGAGGTGTAGGGGCTGGCCATCTATTTATGGAAAGTACGTGACACGTTGGCGAAGTTTCGGCATTCGCCCGATACGACAATTTTCGGTTTAGAACCTTTTATCGTGTCGTATTTAATTTGTCATTACCATGACTTATATTATATGATATAAGACCTGAGTATACTCATAAATATGAGTTAAGTATGGTGGTGTGACGTTAACGTACGTACGTAAAATATGTAACTTGTCGGTAGTTCATTGGAATATATGTGTATGTGCCTTTTTCAGAAAAATCTGAATATATATATACATATACATAAATGGCGTGTATTTAGTGTGGGGAGAAGAGTGGAAAACTTTCCTTTCTTCACCTTGTTGCCTTTTGTGCCTTGTCCAAATGTTGCTTCCTTTAATGAACTACTTAGTTTAATTAACTAAGTACTTCACTTAATGAACTAGTTTAGTTCATTAATGGTGGCACCTGAAAATAGTTAAAACACAACAAATGTTTGCCATTTGATGTAAGCTTTAATGCTTCATGGCTCGTTAGTACGGCAACATTATATATGAACTATATGAGGCAAGTTATATGCAATATGTCATAAAATATGTCATGCATTTCTTTAGTTCACGTTATTTAAATCATGCATTTTGAAATCACTCAAACCCCTTTTTCTCAACATATTCTTGAACCATTTAGAGGCATCCTCATTTAAAGCTGCAAGTGCTTCCATATGCCTGTTGAACTCACATGGGTGAGTGGAACTAGCACAAGCCCATAATTTATCACCTACTTCTTTCCCACTGAACTTTCCTTTGAAGTTTTGAAACATGTGTCTCACACAGAACCTCTGCTCACATGTTGGAAACATAATATTCACAGCATGAACTAACCTCTTTTGTCTATCTGAGATTGTGTATGGAAGTCCATCAGGCCTCTCACCAATACACTCTCTGAGATGCTCCAAGAACCATTTCCAGCTATTGAAGTTCTCAGCTTCCGCTACACGCACTGCAATGACGAACATATCGTCATATCCATCTCTGCCTATAGCACCAAGCAGTTGTCCCTTCAAGTTACCTTTCAGAAAACAACCATCCAGACCAAATATGGGCCTAAAACATTAAGGAAACTAATCCTGCAAGCATTGTAGCAAATAAACATTCTCTCAAACTTTGGTGGGGAATTTTCATCCAAAACCGTATTCTTGATCATAACCTCACTTCTAGGATTAGATCTTCTAATCATCTCAGCATAATCTCGCAGATGTGAGTACTGATACATTGACATGCCGTCTAATTCCTGTTTAGCCTTGTTCTTTGCCTTGTAGAACTGTGTCCTACTAACATCAACCATCAGATCTCTCTTCACTTGATTTTTCAAACTTTTTGAGATAGTACAAATAATTGTCAATGAAGTAGTTTTTGTACTTTTTGCTGAGGTATGTTGATGTACAATGCCTATTGGTGTAATCTCTTCCACAGTTATGCACACCCTTCAATGTCTTGATCATGAAAGTTTTATCATGACTCGTAGAAGCATGAATCCTCCAAGTACACCCTTTGTTATATTCTGCTGTCACCCTATTGCCTTCGTTCTTTTCATACTTCACTTCATAACCCCATCTGATGTTCCAGTCAACTAGAGCTTCTCTGAATTTAGTAGCATTAACAAATTTCTGCCCAACCTTCAACTCAAATTTCTGCTGATTGAATTCTTCATCAAAATTAAAGTCTTCGTAACCACTTACATCTTTTGCAGTGCTATGTAATAGTTCTAATTCATCCACCACTTGTTCATTCTAATGGCCAACATGTATGCCTTGAATATTTGCTTCAACTACTTCTTTCTGGCTGTCAACTTCCCTATGACATGGAACTTGGACAGCATCCGACCTTTGTACTTCTTCTAAAACTTTAGCTTCATGTTGTGCTGCCTCCTGTTCTTCACTTATATGCCTAAATTGCAGATTCTAGAATATATCATCATCCAATATGTCATCTAATCCATCAAATGTACCCATATGGTCTGCACCTTGAGAACCCACCGCCTGTGTAACTGCAGCAGTTTCACACTCTTCTAAGAGCAAATGAAATGTCTCAACACTTTGAAAAAGATCATCAGATGCATTTAGAGCTGCTTTAGACAAAGTTGTTGATGCTTGTGCCCTATAGTTGTTTGGATCTGGATTTACGTTTTTGTCCTTGGACAAAACAGTCTTTTCACTTAGTGGTGTTCTTTGCCAACCTTTACTTTTACATGGCAAATTTTTTTACTTGTGGAACATTGATTCCCTCCACCTTGGACACCTTTATTACCTTTACCTACCTTATTGCATCCAATCAATCCATATAGAATTTGTTCTTCACTAATATCCATTCTACCCGGCTTGAACACGACAGTAACCATAAAAGCATTAAACCAACAAGATGACAACAACAATTCTTACATCATCCCAAACACGTGGACATAATGAAACATACAATCCGTCAACACCCCTTCATTATTCAATAATAAAATGCAGACAATCCAAGTACATAAACACCATATTCAACATCCAGCAAAACAAAAGACTTACTCTTTGTGAATCAAAATAGATGAAGACACTCTATTTTTCCAACACCACTGCACTCCCTTACACCTCCCTTCCTCTCGCTGAAACAAATGCTGAAGAATGCACACCGAAAAGGATTACACGAACTCAGCTGCAGTATGAAAATCACTGGCTCAACGTTCAAGTTCTCATTTGCATACGAGCCTCCATGTAGCTTAAAATGTTGACAGAGTTGAAATATTGAGTGAATGTTTACTTTTTGAATAGACATTAAACCTCCCTTAATTGATCATTATTTGCATGTTAGTGTGGGAGGAAAAATTACACAAGTTGCTTGGTTAAAAGCTAGCTCCACGTCATTTATTTGCAACACATGGCATGGGCAAATTTTCCATTTCACTCTTTTCCGACCACATTTTGCCTGAAATGGCATTTTCCACATCAGTCCAATAGTTCACGGGGGTTAAGGGTGTATTTTAAAATATAATGGGGGTTAAGGGTGAAATTCGCATAGTACAGGGGGGATATAGAGCTGAAATCTTCTTGTTATGCCATCCATAGAGCCTTGGCCATGGAGCCGAAGTCTATTTCTTCAATAGGCCATCTATAGAGTCTTTGTCATAGAGTAGAAATCTATCTCTTGATTAGGCCTGAAGAGCCTTGGACTTAAAGCCAAAATCTTTTCAAGCTATTCATTACGCCATAAAGGGACTTAACTTCGTAGTCTAAAACTCTTATTGCGAAAATATACTCCTTTGATCAAAGAGGCTTTCAAAACTTATGAAATCTTTTTCTATACTATGCCATTGAATATTCAAAATATTATTTTTCTTGTGTTGTTGTTTGAGCTTCATCTCAGCCTTTTTCTTAAACACTTCTCTTGAAATTTGAATGAGCTAAAGGGAGAAGAAGAAAGATAAGGCATTGGAGAAGAAAGGTACAGAAAGAAAGTAAACAAAAAGAATGACGTGAGTGCTCAAGTAGGAATTCAGGCAACATTATTTGGTCTCTTATATTTTCTTCCATTCTTCCGATCACTGGTGATAGAATCCGATTGTGAGCACTTGGTGTCGAGACTACGAAACACGCAGCGCATTTTTGGCAATTATCATCTGCATACCTTACACTCATTACTTCAGTCACATGGATTAGAGATCACACACGCGTATTGAGAAACCAATATGGCAGCTCACTACCTAGCTCAACATGCAATGCTTTGCCTTGAGACAGGATATTTCGGCAATCATAACCTCCCAGCCTTGGTACGCGCATCACTACTTCTTGATCTCACATCAGCTAACCTGCACGCAGGTTGACAATCATGTCTTCCTCATGGATTGGCGTATCTCGGTTTGTTCTGCCCGTATCATTATGGTTACGGGCAGGCGCGGTATGATTTCTATTCCACTGCTATACTGCTACATTTTCTTCATGCTCAGCACTTACACTGTTCTCTTTTCATCCACATGCGCTGTTTGGCGGATACATTACACTACACCCCTGGGTTGCTCCCACCATGATTGCTCTGCGCAAGCTTTCCATCAGGATTGGCAGTTTTATATACTCTCTGCCTGTACTCGTTTGAGTACAGGCATATTCGGTATGATCTACATTCTCTTATACTGTTGGATAGCGGTACACATTGTTCGGCCCTCTCACATTTCTCATGATTATTGGACATATGTTTTATGCCAACACAATGATGGTTTCTTCTGGCTCCGGAGCATTCACACTATTGTTCGCGTGATGCTTTACGTTTCCAATGGAGTGGTTTATCTGCCGACATACTTACCTCTCGTTGCAACTCTCCCGAAGGGTTTGACATGTCTTGCAATCGTTGCCGGCACATTAGTTTGTGCTGGCAGGCGTGGTATGATCTCCGTCTGTTTCTATTCCAGCAATCCATTCCAAACAATATCCCTACTTTACTTAGTAACTTTTTTCTTTTCTGCATGGCTGCGATCTTGGTTCGCCACGGATATACCGCCCACCTGCATGAGAGCTGCTCTGGCAACGGATAATTTTCGGACAAAGAGACTTCGCAAGATCCTCATTCTAGTGCATCGGTGCCACCTACAGGATTACTTTGTTTTTCATTTATTCGATGGTGTATATCAACACTCCATATATATAAATATGTACGCTTTTCCTTCGTCAAGGTTTTATCCACAAGGGTGGTTTTACTTGGCAAGGTTTTGTGCGGTATATCATATATTATATGGATGTTGATAATCGCATACTGTTATTTCTCGCCATCTTCCTTTATTGTAATAAGGTATTCCTCCGCCAAAATTGAGGGCTTATTCCAATAAAATTTAGTTTTTCAAATATATATATATATATATATATATGTATATCTTTTCTGCATGGTATGTCTTGCGACCATTTTCTGACGACCGAGTTGCTGATGTGAATCTGCCTACTGGGACGAGACTTGTCACGCATTTCTTTTGTGCATGGACGCAAGGGTTCTCATTGGACTGCTTTATCGCTGGCGGCTCTACTCTCTCTGATGGAACGAGGGCGCATCAACTACGGACCTCTACATGGCTTACTTTCATTTTGCCACTCGTGTACTCATTTTGGTTTGTAAATTATTTCATTTTTCACTGTAGCGCCTATCAACATTCCATCTATATAAATATGTACGCTTTTTCCTTCGCCAAGGTTTTATCCACAAGGGTGGTTTTTCTTGGCAAGGTTTTAATGCGGCATATCATATATATTTGGATGTTGATAATCATACACTGCTACTATCGTCATGCTTTTCACTTTGTAATAAGGTTTTCCTCCGCCATAAGTGAGGGCTATTTATAATTAAAATTCTCCTTTCATATATATATATATATATATATATATATATAAGAAAGAATGCCATCTTCTTCTCCTGGTCTCACAGATGCCGGCGGCGCACGCTCTTTCGCCGCCGTCGTCGTCGCTAACTCTGCTTCCATCCAATCGCCGATCGCGCCTAAGACAATCTCCAAGCACAAAGGACATCCTTTGATCTCCTTTTCAGACGCTGAAATTGATGCTTTAGCCGCGCCTTACCGGTTATCGTTGGTTGGCACGTTTTGGTTCGGCCGACCACCATTGAAGATTATCCGTGAAGTCTTTGATCGTATAGGATTCAAATCTGACGTAAAGATTACACTTTTGGATCAATCCCATGTGTTGTTGAATTTTGTTCACGAGCTAGACTATATTCGTTGTTTTTATCGCAGATCATGGACAATTGCTGGCTGTACAATACGCATCACTAAGTGGAAGATTGATTTTGATCCAACCACATACGTTCTGATCGTTCTTATATGGGTGGCAAAATAAGACAACACAATTGGTCCACCTTGGACATCACCTTGTTGGCCGATTTTTACTTCATAAATGACATGGAATTATCTTGAAAAATGTGAAGATAATATGACCATAACAACTCCACCGTCTTCTCAACTCTTTGGCAAGATAATAGGCATGTGGACATTGACCATTTCAAACTCAAAATCAGCTCCAAAAATGAGTAGTAGCCGTTGGCTACTTGGAATTTTCTTTCAAAAAAATATCTTGATTAAAATGTAGTTAATAAGAGAGGATAATACCACCAAAATACGCTCAACTACAAGCACAAAAATAGGACATGTGAGAGCTCCATTTTGACTCAAACAATCTGCCAAGAATAGCCATGACCGTTGGCTATAATTCAAATGTTTTCAGTTTTTCCAAGTTGGCAACTTTTGCCAACTAGCTCCTTTTTGATTGTTCCACTTGTAACCAACTCATAAAATGAATAACACCTCATACACAGCTGCTAATACACGTTTTTGATCATACATATATGTGCAGCAACTCAAATTTTTGAAGAAGAAATCAATAGATAATAGTTGACAAGATTATGTCAACGTGTAACACCGAAATTCCCAATTTTTCTTCTTATATGTCGTGATCATTTCCACACCTTTAACACCTTTGATATCTCTGAAAAATGATGAATAATAACCTCTAATAACATATAAAATAGAGTCTTCAAGATAGAAATAGAATGTGACATCTCAAATCGTCACATATCCAGCTATAGTCAATAATATCATCATGTGAGAGAACAAGATAAAGAATCACCATATTATCTTCAAATTAATAAGAAATCAACTCCAGAATGAAGATAATAATATGCTCAAGAGATTCCTAGAGTGAAAATACCAAAAATACCCTCGGGGGTGAAATAACCAAAATGCCATTGGTATATGAAAATTCTAGAAATGACTCGGATGGTCAGAAAAAATCATGATATCACCTTTGTTGTGATAAATAGCATGAGAATACATCCTTGAAATATTTTCACCATGTGATGTTCCTACAAAACTCAAAATCCTAATTTTGCCCTTTTTGGTAAGTTGTAGAAACTTCCAAGACACGCTAGTCACAATACATTTAAAATCATCAAAATCACATAAGATTCACCTAATGAGCATGTATAAATCATATACAAATGAAAAAAATCATTTTAACACTTTTTAGAAAATTATTTCTAAAAACCCTAGACATCGATCGATCGAAGTGCCTCAGCTTCAGAGATCGATGTCTCACGGAAAGGTTTAGGTTTTGTCTCTGACCTACATTTGTCGATCGAAGTGAGGGTTTGATGTATACATCGATCGATTGATGTGTCTCAGGTTTAGAGATCGATGTCTCACTGTAAGGTCTTGAACTTTCACTGCCTTACATAGATCGACCATTGTAAGGGATCTATGTACATAGATCGATCGATGTGCAATAACCTGAGAGATCTATGTCAACTTTTCAACTTTTAATCACATATAACACCATGTGTGACATTTTTAAGTATTCACCACTTAAAATCATGACTTTGAAAGTTATCCAAACATATTTCTCAACATTCTCCCCCTTTTGGATGATTTTCAAAATAACCTAATATGATTTTGATGTCACAACTTATAACCAATTGTTTATCATACATCTATCAATTGTTTAACCAAATTTGTACCAATTATTTTAGAAACTAACCTCCAACCGGTTACCAATTGTTTTCACATTGTTTTTAAATTTACAACTCTTATGTATTCATATGCTCATGTAGTCCCCCCTCAAATTATACTCTCTCCCTTAATCTATGCTCAACTTATACCAATTGAAACTTAGCATATTATTCAACCAACCAAATTATGACTTACCAACTAAAATCATGTTCTTATTCTATCTCCCCCTTTATTTTGCAAATCATGCAAAAGATAGAACTACGCAATGGTAGCGTAAGTCATCATGCCTAACTTGGCTCGTAAGTTTTCAAAAGTGGCTTGATTAAGGTGTTTGGTAAAGATATCAGCTATTTGGTGATTAGTTCTTATATGGTTTATAACTATATCCTCATTTTGAACATGATCTCGAAGGAAGTGGTAACGCACCTCAATGTGTTTGGCCTTAAAATGAAGCACCGGATTCCGAGAAAGATTGATTGCACTTATGCTATCGCAAAAAATTGGAATCTTATTCATTTTAATGCCGAAATCACTAAGCTGCTGTTTAAGCAAGAGTATTTGGGTAGTACACAAACTCAATGCTATATACTCGGCTTTAGTGGTAGAAAGTGCTACACTAGCTTGCTTTTTGGAAAACCAAGAGATCAAGTTGGTTCCTATGAATTGACAAATACCGCTAGTGGATTTTCTATCTAATTGGCAACCACCATAATCAGCATCACTATATGCGTGTAATTCCAACTTAGCGTTTCTATCATACCAAAGTCCTAAGTGAGGTGTGTGTTTAAGATATCTAAAAATCTTTTTCACCGCATTGTAATGTGATACCATAGGACAAATTGAAACCTAGCACACATACACACACTAAACATGATATCAGGTCTTGATTCAGTTAAGTATAACAGTGATCCAATCATAGACCTATAAAGTGTGTCATCAAAAGGTTTACCATTTTCATCCTTATCAAGTTTGGTGCTAACAGTCATTGGGGTAGTTGTAGGTTTCAACTCTTTAAAGCCAAACTTTTTAATCATGTCATTGACATACTTAAGTTGGCTAATGTGAATTCCTTGAGGGGTTTGTTTGATTTAAAGCCCTAAGAAGTAGTTCAATTCTCCTACCATTGACATTTCATATTCTGACTTCATACACTCTTCGAAGTCTTTTACTAAGGTAGGGTTGGTTGAACCAAAGATTATATCATCTACGTATATTTGAACTATTAATAAATCATTACCTTTTCTTCTTAGGAATAATGTGTTGTCTATTGTTCCCCTTTGATAATTATTTGCAATAAGAAAGTTTGCAAATCTATCATACCAAGCTCTTGGAGCTTGTTTCAAACCATATAAAGCTTTCTTAAGCTTATAAACATGGTTAGGATTCTTTGGATCTTCGAATCTAGGGGGTTGTTTCACAAACACCTCTTCTTGGATGTATCCATTCAAGAATGCACTCTTGACATCCATTTGGAAGAGTTTAATGTTGCTTAGACTTTCAATTGCAAGCAACAATCTAATTGCTTCTAGTCGTGCAACAGATGCAAAGGTTTCTTCATAATCTATTCCTTCTTGTTGATTATAACCTTGTGCGACTAGTCTAGCCTTATTTCTTGTGATTTTTCTTTGTTCATCTATTTTATTTCTAAACACCCATTTCGTTCCTATTATAGACTTATTTTCGGGTTTAGGTACTAAGTCCCACACATTGTTCCTTGTGAATTGATTCAATTCCTCATGTATGGCATCTATCCATGATATGTCACCTATGGCTTTCTTAACATTCTTAGGTTCTATGTGTGAAACTAAGCTATGTCCTTCAAGTTGACTTATATTTCTACGTGTTCTAACCCCAACACTTGGATACCTAATGATTAGTTCTCTAGGATGCCACCAATTCCTAGATTGACTAGGTTCACCTCATTTTATTCAAATGTTTCATTAGCGTGAACATTATCATATGTAATTTGATCATTAGCTGTATTATCTTCTAATTGTAGAGTTTCTTCATTTATTTCACCTAAGGGTTCATGCATGTCTTGTTCAGGGGGAGTTGGTGTAGGACCTCAAGCGCTACCAACTCTCCTAAAACCAATTGGTTATAAGAGATGTGCATACCCTAGCCTTATAGTACATTCAACACACACAAGCGCCCACAGCATTCGACTGTGACTTGGCCCACACGGCCTACACGCCACGGGACAATTGCTGCACCCAACAATCTCCCCCTCAGCAATTGCTCCTGCTGGGAATCGAACCCGTGACCTTGGCTCTGATACCACTTGTAGGATCTGCAAGACACCACTAGAAGGGGGGTTGAATAGTGGGTGCGGAAAATGTGGCTTTTAAAATAATTTTAAACCAAAAACGCAACTTCTAAAAACAGTTTCTGTTTTCAGGACTAGTTTTAAAATGTTTTGAAAACTAGGTTGCAGGTCTTCAAAAATTCCGAAAGTTGGAGAAAACATAGCCTCAGATGTTCTGAGTATCTCCGAAAAATTTCAGATCAAAATTCAACCTCTAACCCTTTGAAAAATCGTTGGTGGTCAGATTGTACAAATCTGCCAGAAACGGTAGTCCGATTTGAAAAATAAATTCCTATTTTTCTGTAATTTCAAATGCTCTGAAAATGTAAATACTAGCCCCTTATTAGTGCTATTTAAGTGGGTTGAAACAGTTTTGAGAAATGCTTTTGGGAAGTTAGTCAAATATGATCAAAGTCTCAACCTTTGCAAGCCTGAAAATCAGACTGCACTAGTCTCAGAACGTTAGACGTTTGGATGACTTATACTTGTCCAAAAGGGTTGAAACTTACGCCAAAAGAACCTTGAAATGTATGGCTATGATTATAGAAAGTTTCATAATTTTTCAAATTCGTTTACTATTTTTACGAACGTGATTAAAAACGATAAACAGTGCTGAAACAGAAAGTAAGTGCTGAAAGTAAATGACACCAGGAATTTTATACTGGTTCGGTTATAAACAACCTACTCCAGTCTTCGAGGACACTTTCCTCGGTTGGCACTAATCACCAAACACAAAATAACACCTTACCACAGGGTTGATGGAGTTACACACCAACTCCAACCCTTTACACACCTTGTATGAACAATGCACACGAACACCACCACCTTGCAAGTTCAAGATTAATCACACCTTGATCAATCTTTTACAATGGTAAAGAATATGTGGTGGACTATATGAATCCTATTCAAGAATATGAATGTAAGTACAATAGGCTTTTAGAGAGAAGAAAGAAAGAAAGGTAGAAGGAAGAAGATCAAGAACGTTGTTAGCACATCAATTTGCAAAACTTGTCTTATTTTTGTTTGCTCTTCTTCTCTCCCTTTTAATCACATTGGCCCCCCTATAGCATATCCTCCTTCTTGAAAATTATCTTTTAAGTCCTTGGAAGAGTGTATGCATCATTGTGACATGTCTTTGCTTACTTGGCATCTCCTCATTGGATGATCATTAAGCTCTTGCTTACTTGGCACTCATTGATTGATTGGATGTTGTCATCACTTGATGACTAGACAAATCTGAGAATAACACTTAAAACATGTGCCAAAATAATCATAAAATAGTTACCATAATTCCCAAGATCATCACACAAAATTAGCTAGGCAAATAACTCCAAATTACTACATTAAAATCGGCCATTACACCCTTTTGCACATGCTGAAATTTCAGCATGTGAAACACTTGCATTACATTCAAAATATTGCCAAGTTTACTTTGATTTAATCCAAGAAATCAATCGCCATTTAGTAACCAATATTTTCATCAATTTTGGAATAAAAGTTGGTCACCAATAGTGACTAAATTTTGGTCACTATACATTACACACGCTGAAATTTTCAGCATGTGTGATATTTGAAAATATCACTTTCTTTATTCCATAAAATATTCAAAACACTTCCATACTATCTCCCAATTAATTCACTTAATTCAAGAAGTAAAATAACCTTCATTTAGTGATAAAATTCTGCCATCCTTAAACACATATGCTGAAATTTTCAGCATGTGTCACAAATGTGACAAGATTTGAAATGTTACCTTTTGTAGTTCCATTCTTTATGTCACCAACATTGCATGCTTCATTGTTAGCCAATCAAGATGCCAACAAGGCTCCACATATGCTCCAACATGGCGGTTATAGGCGTTTGAAATGACTTGTGCATGTGCTGAATTTTATTTTTGCAAACTTTGTAAAATAGTGCACATTTAATTATACACACATGGTATATTCCAATCAGCCCTTAATTGAATTTTTTCTAGAACACTTTAAAATGTATGAAGAATGTAAAAAGTGTCTAGATACATGTTATATGCCATGCCAAAAATGTTACATGTGTCGTGTACGTAGAAAACCAAATTTTCGATGTTTATCAATTACCCGATTTTTCTCTAATTAAATTCCAACCTTTTGCACATGTTATATATATTATGTTACACATAATATACATAAATTAAACTTTAATATTCAGCTCATAAGGCTGATTAAAGTGGCGCCTAGACATGTGACAAAATTGAAATTGGAATCTCCACATTTTGGCCTTAATGTGAGGTGATTTGTGTGTGCCAACATGGAATGATTTTATGGCTGCACATACCATGTAAGCCACGAAATTTATGGCTATTTTTGAAGTGTAGGGGCTGAACATCTATTTATGGCAAGTACGTGACACATTGGCGAAGTTTCGGTATTCGCCCGATACGACAATTTTCGGTTTAGAACCTTTTAACGTGTCGTATTAAATTTGTCATCACCATGACTTATATCATATGATATAAGACCTGAATATACTCATGAATATGAGTTAAATATAGTGGTGTGACGTTAACGTACGTACGTAAAATATATAACGTGTCGATAGTACGTTGGAATATATATGTATGTGCATTTAAAAAACTGAATATATATGTATATACATATATAATATGGCGTGTAAATGTGTGGAGAGGAGAGTGGAAGACTTTCCTTTCTTCACCTTGTTGACTTTGTGCCTTTTCCAAATATTGCTTCCTTTAATGAACTACTTAGTTTAATTAACTAAGTACTTCACGTAATGAACTAGTTTAGTTCATTAATTGTGGCACCTGAAAATAGTTCAAACACAACAAATGTTTGCCATTTGATGTAAGCTTTAAAGCTTCATGGCTCGTTAGTACGGCAGCATTATATATGAACTATATAAGGCAACTTTCATGCAAAAACGTGTCATGTCATAAATCAAGTCATGTATTTCTTTAGTTCACGTTATTTAAATCATGCATTTTGAAATCACTCAAACCCCTTTTTCTCAACAATCTCCCCCTTTTGATGATTTACAAAATAACCTACATACATGAAATCTTGTCGCTCCCCCTCCAATTGTGCACAAATTCAAATTTGTATGATATGAATGTCGCACATGCATCAGTGGCTTTCTATATGGCACATGATTACTCTTTGTATGATATGAAGAATAAGAGGCACGATGAGATGAGATGAGTGGTGTACTAGTCTTATTCTTATATTTATACGGCACATAATTATACTTCGCATGATATGAAGAAGAAGTATGACGAGATGAGGGGAGAGGGGGTCTTTATGTCACTTTAGGCACTACGTATGCCTTCGATGTGTCTACTTTCTTAGACAAAACAAACTTGGATGGTTTAGATGATGCTTCGTTTGTCTCCATGTATCCTAATCCGGTTTTGTCACTATCATGCTTTTCTGAAGAAATGATGTTATCTAGCATGTTTGTTCCCGTATCAAATTTCTTTACCATTTCCTCTAAGTCTGTATTCTTTAATTTCAAATTTGAAATCTCGGATTTCATTTCATTATTGGGCGTGGTCAATGATGAGACCTCTAATTTTGATGCACTAATGATGCATGACGACTCTTCTTTTGAATCGTTTAATTGAGCGACAAGATTCTCGTTAGAAGATTCTAACACCTTCTTGTCTTCAATTAATCGTTTCTTTTCTTTCGCAAGAGTCTTTGAAAACTTATGCAACTCTAAATATTGACTAAATAAATCATCATAAGAATATTCAGAATCAGAATCAGAGTCAGTAGATACCTCATATGATGCTTTAGATGTAAAGATTACTTGTGCCTTTTGTTCTTCCGTATCATCAGTCTCAGAGTCGGATGTGTCACTCCAAGTGGAGGCTTTGAAGGCTCTTCTCCTTTGCTTATGTTCTGAGACGAGTCTAGTTTTTGTCTGATCCTTGTCAAGGTATTTGTTTGTTTGTTTGTTCTTGTTTGGACAATCATATGACAAGTGTCCAGGTTGTCCACATTCATAACACTTTATTTCCTTATTTTTATTTTTATGATCCTTAGATGAAGTAGACTTATGTTTAATCGATTTTCTCAAGATTTTTCTTAATCTTTTAGCCATCGTGATTAAATCCTCATCATCAGAATCTATGTCACTATCATCTACGATGTATTCATTTGATTTAAATGCTATAGCCTTATCATTATTGGAAATAGACTCAGACTGTCTTAAAGTGAGTTTGTTTTCATATACCTTAAGTGATCCAATTAGTTCTTCCAACTTGATTGACTTAGTTTCTTTGCTTTCTTCTATTGCCGTTACTTTAGGGTCCCACTCGGATGGAAGGCTTCGCAAGACCTTTTGTACCTTTTCCTGCATAGTAAAGGCTTTGCCAAGAGACTCAAAAGAATTGTAAATGTTAGTCAAGCAAAGATCCATATCAACGATAGATTCATTTGTCAATAATTTAAATGACTCGAGTGTGGACATAAGCATGTTGATCTTGGACTCTTTTACTTGACTAGTGCCTTCGTGTTTCATTTCAAGAATTTGCCACATCTCTTGAGCACCAGAACAATTAGACACATAACTAGACTCACTTTTACTTAGACCATTTAAGAGTAGTTGCATGGCTTTAGCATTCATACTCAACTTCTTTTTGTCATCACTAGTGTATTCTTGTTTCGTTTTTATAACCTCTAGTGTGACACCATCAATAATTGACAACTTTGAAGGAACAAATGGACCGTCTTCTATGTTGGACCATAGATCAACATCAATAGCCATAAGAAAAAGTTTCAGTTTTAATTTCCATTGAATAAAGGACTCACCATCGAAAACAGGAGGCCTTATGGTTGACATTCCTTCTTGCACGGTGTTATAGCTAGTGGATGACATCTCACTTAGATTGTTGGATCCTTTTGTTGTGAGTGAACCTGCGCTCTGATACCACTTGTAGGACCTCAGGCGCTACCAATTCTCCTAAAACCAATTGGTGATAAGAGATGCGCATACCCTAGCCTTATAGTGCATTTAACACACACAAGCGCCCACGGCATTCAACTATGACTTGGCCCACACGGCCTACACGCCACAGGACAATTGCTGCACCCAATAGTTGGTTCTAGATGATCAAATACAGGCTTAAATAATACATCATCATCAAACATATTTTCAAAGCATGCATTTTCATTGAATTTCACATGTATAGATTCAATTATTTTTCTAGATGCAGGATTATAACACCTATATGCTCTAGAATTAGTTGAATAACCAACAAATATACATTCGATAGACTTTTGTTCAAATTTGTCTAGATTATCCTTAGTGTTCAACACAAAACACTTACATCCAAATACTTTAAGATAATCTATTTTAGGTTGTCTATTATTTAACAACTCATAAGGTGTTTTATTTAATTTCTTTCTAATTGAAAGCCTATTTATAATATAGCATGCACAACTAATAGCTTCAGCCCATAAATACTCAGGTAATTTATTTTCACATAGCATAGTTCTAGCAACTTCTTGAATTGTTCTATTTTTTACGTTCAGCAACTCGATTGAGTTGTGGTGTTCTAGGTGGTGAGAATTCGTGTTTAATTCCATGTAATTCACAAAAACTTGATTATATTTTTGTTTTTAAATTCTCCACCTCTATCACTTCTAATTCGTTTAACATTTTCTTCGTAAATGTTTTCAAGTTGCTTAATAAGTGTTTCGATTGCTAACGGAGCATCGCCTTTGTGTGTTAATGTCCATGTGTAGCGTGAGTAATCATCTACTATTACACACACATAGTAGTGTCCACCTAGACTTCTTGTCCTACTTGGACCAAATAAGTCTAAGTGAAGCAATTCTAATACATGACTAATACTCACTTCATATTTCGGTTTTAATGTTTCTTTAATGTGTTTTCCTTTAAAGCATGTTTCACACATTTGAATATTATCTAAGTCCAACTTACGCATACCTCTAATTAAATTCTTTTTAGATAATTTCTTAATGGTTGAAATTCCTATATGGCCTAATCTTCTATGCCATAAATTCACATCTAAGTCATGTGATATTAGACACTTAACCTTAGTATCTAACATATTATCTAAGTTAAGAGTATAAATGTTACCATCTCTATTTCCTTTTAAAACTATTTCTCCTTTTTCATTTATTATATCACATGAATTGGAAAGAAAAGAGACATTATAACCGCAATCTATAAGTTGAGAAATACTAAGTAAATTATAAGAGAGATTGCTTACTAACAACATATTTTGTATTTGAAATGTGTTAGGGTCCCTGATTGTTCCTTTTCCAACAACTTTTCCTTTGTTGTTGTCACCGAATGTCACCTTTCCACCATCAATATGTTCAAGTTCGGTGAATAGTTTGGGGTTTCCCGTCATATGCCTCGAACATCCACTATCTAAAAACCATTTGGTTTTTAGATTCTTTGACTTTGCCTCCTTCTTGCATTCCTTGCGTTTGTCCTACAATGGAGACAAAGTTTTAGGTACCCTTTATTTAGGTCCTTGAATGTTAGAAGCACCACCCTTGTTTAGATATCCCTCAAGTATCCAAAGTTGGACATACCTTCTAGGCACATTTTTAGCATTGTTATAATGTGGAAAATAAAAAGGATTAGCATATACATGATCATTCCACATAAGTGAGGATGCATTGTTATACATGTTGCGCCATGGTTGATAATTATTATAGGATGGCCGAATTTTATGATGTGTATAAGGCATGTGACTTTGTTTCTTATATGGTGCTCTATATGTATGTTCATATGCATTTCTATAAGACTTATATGAGTGTTGTCTATACTTAGGTTCATAATAAGTTGAATGCATTTTATTAGGTCTAATTGTATTCGTATACATGTAAGCATAATTTTTAGGTTGTCTAGATGTAAAGTTTTGCCTAGATGTACGGTTATACATGTGTATATGTGTGGGTGCATTTTGTATTTTTGCCTTGATATAAGTAGAAGAAGGTGTAGAAGAAGATGTAGCAGGCAAAGTTGATTTTGTTGTATTATACGGCAACTTTGTACTAGATGAGACAAACTTAATCTTTTTATCTATTTTTACATTTTCTTCTTTATATCCTAAGCCGGTTTTATCATTTCCATACTTTTGTGATGATATAAGTGTATCTAACATATTTGCACCAGATTTAAATTGTTCTAACATTTTTCTAAGGTAAGTTTAGAAGACTTAAGTTGCATTATCTCATTGTCACAACTTTCTAACTTAGATTTTAACATACTATTTTCCGTTTTTAACTTTTGTTCATTTTTCCTAAGTGATTCAATTTTATTCTCTAAAGAATCAAGAGTATTAGTAGACTCTTGTCTAAAAGATTCTAATTGATTGGAAAATTCCAAGTTGGACGTCTTCAACTTGTCATTTTCTTCAATTAGTTTCTTCTTTTCTTTAGAGATCCTCTTACAGTGAGCATGTATTTTTAAAAATTCTTCATACATTTCATCAAATCATTACATTTTCAAAATCACTATCAGATGAAGAACTTACCTCATTTGATACGAAGCAGACTTGAGCTTCCTCAGTTTCGGATTCTGAGTCGGATGAGTCGATCCATGTGCTCACCTTCATTGCTCGTTCCCTTTCTTTGTCTTAGATTCTTTTGCCTTAGTCGCTTGTGCTTGTTTGTCCTTGACTTGTTTATTATTGTTGTTATTATTATTATTATTCTTTGTTGGACAATCATATGAAATATGTCCTTTTTGACCGCATTCATAACACTTTAACTCTTTATTATACCATTTGTTTGTGTTATTTTTCCTAGGTTGAGAAGAAGAAGAAGAAGAAGAAGAACGTTGTCTATTCCTGTTAGGACGTTTGAAAAACTTTCTATGTTTTCTCGCTATTAATATCACGTCATCATCTAATTCAGTGTCACTATTACTATCATCATTATTTGTATGTGTTTCAGTTGTTTTGAAAGCTATTGACTTACTTGATAATTCAGATGACTCAGACTTTCATTGGTTTAGTTTTACCTCATAGACTTTAAGAGACCCGATCAATTCATCCATCTTAGTGATTGACTTTGTCTCCTCGATTGCAGTCACGTTTGGATCCCATTCAGCAGGAAGGCTATGTAGCACCTTTTGAACTTTTTCATTGTTTGTGAATGATTTGCCTAAAGCTTCAAGGGCATTAAAAATGTTAGTAATCCTCAAATCCATAGATGTTATGGATTCGTTTGACAACATTTTGAAAGACTCTAATTTAGTCATAAGCATGTTTAGTTTGATTCTTTAACACCACTAGTATCTTCATGCTTTAATACAAGTGATTTCCACATATCGTGTGCACTTGTGCAATTTGACATATATCCTGCTTCAGAAGTTGTAAGTCCATTCAAAAGTAATTGCATAGCTTTAGCATTCATAAACATTTTCTTTTTATCTTCTGATGTCCATTAACTTTTATATTTTTCAACTTCTTGAGTGACTCCACTAACTTGTACAACTTTCATTGGAATGTACGGTCCATCTTCAACTATAGCCCATAAATCGATGTCTATAGCCATTAAGAATAGCCTCATTCTTAGTTTCCAATGAACAAAATTATTGACATCAAAAAGAGGAGGGCGTTGAGTGGACATATCTTCCAACTCACCTTTGTGAGAAACTATTGCCATAGTATGTACCTTTAATCTGAGATAAGCAGGCTACAAAGAGTAATTGTTTCTTGGCCTTTTGTTGTTTGTACGGTGTTGAACCTTGCTTCTTTGAGTGATGTAGACCTCGCTCTGATACCAATTGTTGGACCGTGCACCTGCAATAAACACCATCAGAGGAGGATGAATAGTGGTTAGCGGAAATTACACTACAACCCTAAGTAAAAATCCCTTTTGAAAACGAATCTGAGACCACCTCAGATTCAGAACCCGTTTTTGAAAAATTCAAACATACTTGTACACAACTCAAAAAATTATAAAACTTTTCAGAATTTAACTTCAATGTGTTAGCAAGACTCTATCCAAAAAAACAAAAATAAGACCGTTTGAACCTTCAAACAAATAAAAAGATTCATATGGTCAATCTGGACAGAATAGGACAGAATGTTGTTGATTTTGCAAAATGTGTTTCTCTTTGAATACTCAACCAAAAAGGTTGATCTTTATATCCAAACACTCCTTAGGATGTGTAGATGATGTTTCCAAAAGACCCTGACCTTGAACAATTCTCAACTAATACAGAATTCAAGTTTTCTCAAAACTGGTCAGATTCCAGCCAGATTGGAGCAGTTATCTTGCAAAGAGTGAAAGACTAACTTTTCCTTGCTCAAATCAAGTGATTCTTGTTGAAAATGAAAGCTAACAATCTGAAGTATAACTCCACCAAAAATCACAAATTTTGAAAGTGTTTAGCTATTTTTTCAAATTATGAGAATTTGTGTAAAAACTGCAGTAAAAACAGGCAGAAAATAGAAATGAAGAAACAAGACAAGAACACCAAGGATTTATCCTGGTTCGGTCAATGTTGTTGGACCGTGCACCTGCAATAAACACCACTAGAGGGGGGGGTGAATAGTGGTTAGCGGAAATTACACTACAACCCTTTTTTAAAATCCCCTTTGAAAACAGAATCTGAAACCACCTCAGATTCAGAACCTGTCTTTCAAAAATTCACAAATACTTGTTCACAACTCTAAAAATTATGAAAATTTTCAGAATTTAACTTCAATGAGTTAAAAAGACTCTACGCAAAAATCAGACAAAAATAACATCGTTTGACCCTTCAAATAAATAAAAAGTTTCAGATGGTCAATCTGGACAGAATTGGACAGAATGTTGCTGATTTTGCATAACGTGTTTCTCTTTGAATACTCAACCAAAAAGGTTGATCTTTATATCATAACACTCCTTAGGATGTGTAGATAAAGTTTTCAAAAGGCCCTGACCTTAACCAACTCTTGAAAAATACAGAATTTAAGTTTTCTCAAAACTGGTCAGATTGCATCCAGATTGGAGCAGTTATCTTGCAAAGACTGAAAGACTAACTTTCCCTTGCTCAAATCAAGTGATTCTGGTTGAAAATGAAAGCTAACAGTCTGAAGTATAACTCCACCAAAAATCACGAATTTTGAAAGTGTTTACCTATTTTTTCAAAATGTGAAAAGTTGTGTGAAATCTGTAGTGAAAAATGGGCAGAAAACAGAAAAATGTAAAGAAGACAAGAACACCAAGAATTTATCCTGGTTCGGTCAATGTGACCTACTCCAGTCCCAAGGAACACCTTTCCTTGGATTTCACTATGGTATGAACCAAATTACAGCAAGAACCAAGCTTGATCCTTGTGTTAAACACCAACCCTATTCAAGACTTGGATGAACACCTTTATGCAACTCTTGGTTGCAACACCTCTATCACCTATTGATGTAGCCTTATAGATTTGGCTAATGAATCTTACAAATAAGACACAAGAAGGTGTGTATAGTGTAGCTGGACAACAACTAGAAATGGAACACCTTAGCTACACAAAGTATGAACGAAAATATGAGAAGAGAATAGCAAGACAATAATCTTCAATTTTTGCTTTCAAGTGTGTGTCTTCTCTTCTTCACCTTGCCTTCTATTTATAGAGTGAATTGATGGCATATTCCCTCCAAATTTTAGACCATGTGATGGCTGAGAATTTTGAATTAAAACACCTCCATAATCATCTCCAACAACCTTGTCTCCATTAACTTCAAATTTGAAATTTCAAGTTGACAACTTTTGCCAATTAGCTTGCTTTTGGTTTGTCTTCTTGTCTCCAACTCATAAAATGAGAAAAACATCATCTCCACCTGTATAATCACGTTTTGGAGGCTGTGTATATGTATACCAACTCAGATTTTTGAGGAGAAATCAACAAATAATAGTTGACAAGGTTATGTCAACATATAATATCAAAATTCTCATTTCTCCTTGACATATTGTGATGAATCTTGCACCAAGGATACCTTGTAATCTCTGAAAGATTATGATTAAGAACCTCCAATAACATATATATAAGAGTCTTCAAGATAAAATAGAACGTGACATCGAATACCGTCACATATCCTGATACCGTCGATAAAATCATCAAATGAGAGAATAAAATATAAAACCACCAAATAATCTTCAAGAATATACTAAATGAACTCCAGAATGAATATAATAAGATACTCAAGAGATTCCTTGAGTAAAAATACCGAAACTGTCTTCGGGGGTAAAATGACCAAAATGCCCCTAGTGAGATAAAACTCCAGAAATGACCCCGATGGTCATAATTAAATATAATAACACCTTCTTGATAATAAATAAGATGATAATATCTTCTTGAATCATATTCACCATGTCGAGTACCTACAAAACTCAAAATACCACTTTTGCCCTTTTTGGTAAGTTGTAGAAACTTCGAGGGCATATTAGTCACAAGATATTATCATCATAAAAATCACATAATCACAACATGATAAACATATATAAATCATGTAAAAATAAAAACAACTATTTTATCACATTTTAGAAAAATATTTCTAACAACCCTAGACATCGTGTCATTTTTCTTCACTTATTCAACTCTTTCATTTATAACACCATATGTGACATTTTTAAGTATTCATCACTTAAAATCATGACTTTGAAAATTATCCAAACATATTTCTCAACATTCTCCCCCTTTTGGATGATTTTCAAAATAACCTAACATGATTTTAATGTCACAACTTATAACCAAAAGTTTAACCAAATGTTTTCAACTATGTTTTCAACGTTTAAATAGTATGCTGCTCCCCCTCAACTCATACTCTCCCCCTTAACCTATGCTCCAAAATTTATACCAATAAAAAACTTAGCATATGATTCATCATGACTTACCAACTAAAACATGACTTATCAACTAAAATCATGTTCCATGTTCTTATTCTATCTCCCCCTTTATTTTGCAAATCATGCAAATGATAGAACTATACAATGGTATCGTAAGTCATCATTCCTAATTTGGCTCGTAAGTTTTCAAAAGTGGCTTGATTAAGGGGTTTGGTGAAGATGTCAGCGATTTGATGATCAGTTCTTATGTGGTTTATCACTATATCCTCATTTTGAACATGATCACGAAGAAAGTGATATCGCACCTCAATGTGTTTGGCCTTAGAATGAAGCACCGGATTCCGTGAAAGATTGATTGCACTTGTGCTATCGCAGAAAATTGGAATCTTATTCATTTTAATGCCAAAATCACTAAGTTGCTGTTTAAGCCAAAGTATTTGGGTAGTACATAAACTCAAAGCGATATACTCGGCTTCAGTGGTAGAAAGAGCTACACTAGCTTGCTTTTTAGAAAACCAAGAAATCAAGTTGGTTCCTATGAATTGACAAGTACCGCTAGTGGATTTTCTATCTAATTTGCAACCACCATAATCAGCATCACTATATGCGTGTAATTCCAACTTAGCGTTTCTATCATACCACAGTCCTAAGTGAGGTGTATGCTTAAGATATCTAAAGATCTTTTTAACTGCATTGTAATGTGATACCTTAGGACAAGATTGAAACCTAGCACACATACACACACTAAACATGATATCAGGTCTTGATGCAGTTAAGTATAATAGTGATCCAATCATAGACCTATAGAGTGTGTCATCAAAAGTTTTACCATTTTCATCCTTGTCTAGTTTGGTGCTAACACTCATGGGGGTAGGTGTTGGTTTCAATTCTTCAAAGCCAAACTTCTTAATCATATCATTGACATACTTAAGTTGGCTAATGTGAATTCCTTGAGGGGTTTGTTTGATTTGAAGTCCTAAGAAATAATTCAACTCTCCTACCATTGACATTTCAAATTCTGACTTCATACATTCTTCGAAGTCTTTTACTAAGGTAGGGTTTGTTGAACCAAAGATTATATCATCTACATAGATTTGAACTATTAACAAATCATTATCTTTTCGTCTTAGAAATAATGTGTTGTCTATTGTTCCCCTTTGATAATTATTTGCAATAAGAAAGTTCGCAAATCTATCATACCAAGCTCTTGGAGCTTGTTTCAAACCATATAGAGCTTTCTTAAGCTTGTAAACATGGTTAGGATTCTTTGGATCTTCGAATCCAGGGGGTTGTTTGACAAACACCTCTTCTTGAATGTATCCATTCAAGAATGCACTCTTGACATCCATTTGGAAGAGCTTAATATTGCTTAGACTTGCAATCGCAAGTAACAATCTAATTGCTTCTAGTCGTGCAACGGGTGCAAAGGTTTCTTCATAATCTATACCTTCTTGTTGATTATAACCTTGTGCGACTAGTCTAGCTTTATTTCTTGTGATGTTTCCTTGTTCATCCATTTTGTTTCTAAATATCCATTTTGTTCCTATTATAGATTTATTTTCAGGTTTAGGCACTAAGTCCCATACATTATTTCGGATAAATTGGTTTAACTCCTCATGCATGGCATCTATCCATGATAAATCGCCTAAGGCTTCCTTAATATTTTTAGGTTCTAAGTGTGATATTAAGATATGCCCTTCAGCTTGACTTATGTTTCTACGTGTTCTAACCCCAACACTTGGATCACCAATGATTAGCTCTTTAGGGTGTTTATGTTTATCTTCTATAAGCCACCAATTCCTAAGTTGACTAGGTTCACCTTCTTCTAGTTCAAATGTTTCATTCGTGTGAACATTTTCATATACAATTGGAACATCCTGTAAGTTAGATAGATTATCTTCCAATTGTAAAATTTCTTGATTTATTTCACCTAAAGGTTCATGCACATCTTGTTCAGGGGAAGTTGGTTCTAGATGATCATGAACAGGCTCAAGTAATATATCATCATCATCAAACATATTTTCAACATTATTCTCTTGTTTCTTTTTATCACTTACATCAAAATATGCATTCTCATTGAATTTCACATGTATAGATTCAATTATTTTTCTAGATGCATGATTATAACACCTATATGCCTTTGAGTTAGTTGAATATCCAACAAATATGCATTCAATAGACTTTTGTTCAAATTTATCTAGATTATCTTTGGTATTAAGTACAAAACATTTACACCCAAATACTCTAAGATAATCTACCTTAGGTTGTCTATTATTCAATAACTCATATGGTGTTTTATTTAATTTCTTTCTAATAGAAAGCCTATTATTATATAACATGCACAACTAACAGCTTCAGCCCACAAATATCTAGGTACTTTGTTTTCACACAACATAGTTCTAGCTATTTCTTGTAGTGTTCTATTTTTACGTTCAACAACTCCATTGAGTTGTGGTGTTCTTGGTGGTGAGAATTCATGTTTTATTCCATGTAATTCACAAAACTTAATTATATCTTTGTTTTTAAATTCTCCACCTCTATCACTTCTAATTCTTTTAACATTTTCTTCATAAAGATTTTCAAGTTGCTTAATAAGATTTTCGATTACCAATGGAGCATCGTCTTTGTGTGTTAAGAACAATGTCCATGTGTATCGTGAGTAATCATCTACTATGACACACACATAGTAGTGTCCACCTAGACTTCTTGTCCTACTTGGACCAAATAAGTCTAAGTGAAGCAGTTCTAGTACATGACTAGTACTCACTTCATGTTTTGATTTCATTGTCTCTTTTATATGTTTTCCTTTAATACATGTTTCACATAATTGAAAATTATGTAAGTCTAACTTAGGCATTCCTCTAATTAGATTCTTCTTAGATAATCTTTCTATGGTTGAAACTCCTATATGGCCTAGTCGTCTATGCCATAAGTTCACATCTAAGTCATGTGATACTAAACACTTAATCCTAGCATTTAATATGTTATTTAGTGATAGTGTGTAAATGTTACCATCCCTATTTCCTTTTAGTACAATTTCTCCTTTTTCATTTATTATATCACAACAATTAGGAAGAAAAGAGACATGATAACCAGAATCTATAAGTTGCGAAATACTTAATAAATTGTAAGAAAGATTGCTTACTAACAACACATTTCGTATTTGAAATGTGTTAGGGTCCCCAATTGTTCCTTTTCCAATAACCTTGCCTTGGTTGTTGTCACCGAATGTCACCTTTCCTCCATTATCGATTTGTTCCAGTTCGGTGAATAGTTTGGGGTTGCCCGTCATGTGCCTTGAACACCCGCTATCTAAAAACCACTTGTTTTTTAGATTCTTTGACTTTGCCTCCTTCTTGTATTCTTTACAATTTTCCTACAATGGAGACAAAGTTTTAGGTACCCTTTACTTGGGTCCTTGAATGTTAGAGGTTCCATCCTTGTTTATATACCCTTTGGGTATCCAAACTTGGATGTACCTTTTGGGTACATATTTGGCTTTTTCATAAGTTGAATAAAGAGGATTAACATGTATTTGACGATTCCATTTAAAAGACGTTACATTGTCATACATGTTATATCTTGGTTTATATGCATCATATTTTGGCCAATTATGATAATGAGTATGAGACATATGATTTTGTTTCTTGAATGGCGCCATGTATGTATAATCATATGATGTATGTGAATTCCTATAAGTCTTATAAGGAGGATATGTATGTTGCCTATATTAGGTTTATATGTATTATAATAAGTTGGATGCATTTGATTTTGCTTAGATACATTTTTATACATATATGCATAATTTTTATGTGATCTAGATGAAAAGTTTTGCCTTGATGCTTTTGGAGGTGCATGTTGTATTTTTACCTTAGAATGAGTAGAGGAAGGAGTAGGCAAAATATGTACATTTGACTTAGTTGTACTATATGGCAATTTAGACTTAGATGATATAAAATTAGTCTTTTTGTCTAACTTGTCATTTTCTTCTATATAGCCTAACCCCTTTTTATCATTTCCATATTTTTGTGACGAAATTAAAGTATCTAACATATTGGTTCCAGACTTAAACTGTTCCAACATTTTTTCTAAATCTATTTTAGATGTAGTAAGTTGTGCTATTTCTTTTTCACAATTAACTAACTTAGTTTTTAATATATTATTTTCAGTTTTCAATGTATTTTCATTTTTCCTATGTGACTCAATTTTAATCTTAAGAGAGTCAAGAGTATTAGTAGACTCTTGTTTAAAAGATTCTAACTGATCAGAAAATTCCAAGTTGGACGTCTTCAACTTATCATTTTCTTCAGTTAGTTTCTTTTTCTCTTTAGATAGCCTTTTACAGTGAGCATGCATCTTTAAGAATTCTTCATACATTTCATCAAATGACATTTCGTTATCAGAATCTATATCAGAAGAAGATATTACCTCGCTGGATACGAAGCAGACTTGAGCTTCTTCATTTTCTGATTCTGAGTCAGATGAGTCGCTCCATGTGCTTGCCTTCATTGCTCGTTTGCCTTTTCTTACATTTGGCTCCTTTGTTTTGGACCATTGAGGCTCCTTGTCTTTGACTTGCTTATTATTTTTATTATTATTTTTCTTTTCCGGACAATCGTAAGAAATGTGTCCTTTTTGACCACATTCATAGCATTTTAATTCTCTATTATTCCACTTGTTATTATTAAAATTATTTTTCTTTGGTTGAGAAGAGGATGAAGAAGACTGTTGTCTATTTCGATTAGGCCGTTTGAAAAACTTTCTAAGTTTTCTAGCTATTAATATTAAATCATCATCTAATTCACTATCACTATTACTTTCATCATTGTTTCTATGAGATGACTCAGATGATTTGAAAGCAACAGACTTACTTGACATCTTTGATAATTCAGATTTTCGTTGATTCAATTTTACCTCGTATACTTTGAGCGATCCTATTAATTCATCCATCTTAGTAATTGACTTTGTTTCTTCGATTGCCGTCACCTTTGGATCCCATTCAGCAGGAAGACTTCGCAACACCTTTTGAACCTTCTCATTGTTTGTAAAAGATTTACCTAAAGCTTCAAGTGCATTGAAGATGTTAGTAATTCTCAAATCCATAGATGTTATGGATTGTTTGGCAACATTTTGAAAGATTCAAGTTCAGTCATAAGCATGTTTATTTTTGACTCTTTAACACCACTAGTACCTTCATGCTTTAATACAAGTGATTTCCACATGTCGTGTGCGCTTGTGCAATTTGACACATATCCTGCTTCAGAAGTTGTAAGTCCATTCAAAAGTAATTGCATAGCTTTAGCATTCATGGACATTTTCTTTTTATCATCTGATGACCATTCACTTTTACATTTTTCAACCTCTTGAGTTACTTCACTAACTTGTGTAACTTTCGTTGGAATGTAAGGCCCATCTTCAACTATAGACCATAAATCGATGTCTATAGCCATTAAGAATAGCCTCATTCTTAGTTTCCAATGAACAAAATTATTGCCATCAAAAAGAGGAGGGTGTTGTGTAGACATACCTTCAAACTCACCTTTGTGAGAAACAATAGCCATAGTATGTACCTTGGATTTGAGACAAGTAGTATATAATGAATCGTTGTTTCTTGGCCTTGTATGGTGTTGAATCTCGCTTCTTTTGAGTGGTGTTGGTCTGGCTCTGATACCAAATGTTGGACCGTGCACCTGCAATAAACACCACTAGAGGGGGGGTGAATAGTGGTTAGCAGAAATTACACTACAACCCTTTGTTAAAATCCCCTTTGAAAACAGAATCTGAAACCACCTCAGATTCAGAACCCGTTTTTCAAAAATTCACAAATACTTGTTCACAACTCCAAAAATTATGAAAATTTTCAGAATTTAACTTCAATGAGTTAACAAGACTCTACCAAAAAATCAGACAAAAATAACATCGTTTGACCCTTCAAATAAATAAAAAGTTTCAGATGGTCAATCTGGACAGAATTGGACAGAATGTTGCTGATTTTGCAAAACGTGTTTCTCTTTGAATACTCAACCAAAAAGGTTGATCTTTATATCAAAACACACCTTAGGATGTGTAGATGAAGTTTGAAAAAGGTCCTGACCTTAACCAACTCTTGAAAAATACAGAATTTAAGTTTTCTCAAAACTGGTCAGATTGCATCCAGATTGGAGCAGTTATCTTGCAAAGACTTAAAGACTAACTTTCCCTTGCTCAAATCAAATGATTCTGGTTGCAAATGAAAGCTAACAGTCTGAAGTATAACTCCACCAGAAATCACGAATTTTGAAAGTGTTTACCTATTTTTTCAAAATGTGAAAAATTGTGTGAAATGTGTAGTGAAAAATGGGCAGAAAACAGAAAAATGTAAAGAAGACAAGAACACCAAGAATTTATCCTGGTTCGGTCAATGTGACCTACTCCAGTCCCAAGGAACACCTTTCCTCGGATTTCACTATGGTATGAACCAAATTACAGCAAGAACCAAGCTTGATCCTTAGGTTAAACACCAACCCTATTCAAGACTTGGATGAACACCTTTATGCAACTCTTGGTTGCAACACCTCTATCACCTATTGATGTAGTCTTATAGATTTGGCTAATCAATCTTACAAATAAGACACAAGAAGGTGTGTATAGTGTAGCTGGACAACAACTAGAAATGGAACACCTTAGCTACACAAAGTATGAACGAAAATATGAGAAGAGAATAGCAAGACAATAATCTTCAATTTTTGCTTTCAAGTGTGTGTCTTCTCTTCTTCACCTTGCCTTCTATTTATAGAGTGAATTGATGGCATATTCCCTCCAACTTTTAGACCATGTCATGGATGAGAATTTTGAATTAAAACACCTCCATAATCATCTCCAACAACCTTGTCTCCATTAACTTCAAATTTGAAATTTCAAGTTGACAACTTTTGCCAATTAGCTTGCTTTTGGTTTGTCTTCTTGTCTCCAACTCATAAAATGAGAAAAACATCATCTCCACCTGTATAATCACGTTTTGGAGGCTGTGTATATGTATACCAACTCAGATTTTTGAGGAGAAATCAACAAATAATAGTTGACAAGGTTATGTCAACATATAATATCAAAATTCTCATTTCTCCTTGACATATTGTGATGAATCTTGCACCAAGGACACCTTGTAATCTCTGAAATATGATGATTAAGAACCTCCAATAACATATATATAAGAGTCTTCAAGAGAAAATAGAACGTGACATCGAATACCGTCACATATCCCGATACCGTCGATAAAATCATTAAATGAGAGAATAAAATATAAAACCACCAAATAATCTTCAAGAATATACTAAATGAACTCCAGAATGAATATAATAAGATACTCAAGAGATTCCTTGAGTAAAAATACCGAAACTGTCTTCGGGGGTAAAATGACCAAAATGCCCCTAGTGAGATAAAACTCCAGAAATGACCCCGATGGTCATAATTAAATATAATAACACCTTCTTGATAATAAATAAGATGATAATATCTTCTTGAATCATATTCACCATGTCGAGTACCTACAAAACTCAAAATACCACTTTTGCCCTTTTTGGTAAGTTGTAGAAACTTCGAGGGCATATTAGTCACAAGATATTATCATCATAAAAATCACATAATCACAACATGATAAACATATATAAATCATGTAAAAATAAAAACAACTATTTTATCACATTTTAGAAAAATATTTCTAACAACCCTAGACATCGTGTCATTTTTCTTCACTTATTCAACTCTTTCATTTATAACACCATATGTGACATTTTTAAGTATTCATCACTTAAAATCATGACTTTGAAAATTATCCAAACATATTTCTCAACAAATGTGACCTACTCCAGTCCCAAGGAACACCTTTCCTTGGATTTTACTATGAAATGAATCACCTTACAACAAGAACCAAGCTTGATCATTGGGTTATACACTAACCCTATTCAAGACTTGGATAATCACCTTCTATGCAACACTTAGTTGCAACACCTCTACTACCTATTGATGTAGCCTTATAGAAATGGCTAATCAATATTACAAATGAAGGTCAAGAGGCTTGTAGCTCGACAAAAACAACAAGAACACCTTTTCTACAAAGAATGCAACAAGAACAACAACAAGAAGAAGATGATAGCTAGACAATTCAACAAATACTTGTGAGCTTCAAGTGTGTTTCATCTTCTTCACCATTGCCTCCTATTTATAGTGTGAATTGAGCCTTGGAGATAAGACTTGAATGTGTCACCATCTTCATCATCAAGTCCAAATGTCTTCTCATCATTGGTTGGCTTTGTACACTTGGCAAAATAAGACAACATAATTGGTCCACCTTGGACATCTCCTTGTTGGCCGATTTTTACATCATAAATGACATAGAATTATCGTGAAAAATGTGAAGATAATATGACCATAACAACTCCATCATCTTCTCAACTCTTTGGCAAGATAATAGGCATGTGGACATTGACCATTTCAAACTCAAAATAAGCTCCAAAAATGAGTAGTAGCCATTGGCTACTTGGAATTTTCTTTCAAAAAATAATCTTGATTAAAATGTAGATAATAAGATAGGATAATACCACCAAAATACCCTCAACTCCAAGAACAAAAATAGGACATGTGAGAGCTCCATTTTGACTCAAAAAATCTGCCAAGAATAGCCATGACCGTTGGCTATAATTCAAATGTTTTCAGTTTTTTCAAGTGGGCAACTTTTGCCAACTAGCTCCTTTTTGATTGGTCCACTTGTCACCAACTCATAAAATGAATAACACCTCATACACAGCTGCTAATACACGTTTTTGATCATACATATATGTGTAGCAACTCAAATTTTTGAAGAAGAAATCAATAGATAATAGTTGACAAGATTATGTCAACGTGTAACACCGAAATTCCCAATATTTCTTCTTATATGTCGTGATCATTTCCACACCTTTAACACTTTTGATATCTCTGAAAAATGTTGAATAATAACCTCCAATAACATATAAAATAGATTCTTCAAGTTATAGAATGTGACATCTCAAATGGTCACATATCCAACTATAGTCAATAATATCATCATGTGAGAGAAAAAGATAAAGAATCACCATATTATCTTCAAAATAATAATAAATCAGCTCCAGAATGAAGATAATAATATGCTCAAGAGATCCTTGAGTGAAAATACAAAAAATACCCTTGGGGGTGAAATGACCAAAATGCCCCTGGTATATGAAAACTCTAGAAATGACTCGGATGGTCAGAAAAAATCATGATATCACCTTTGTCATGATAAATAGGATGAGAATACATCCTTGAAATATTTTCACCATGTGATGTTCCTACAAAACTCAAAATTCCAATTTTGCCCTTTTTGGTAAGTTGTAGAAACTTCCAAGGCACGTTAGTCACAATACTTTTAAAATCATCAAAATCACATAAGATTCACATAAGGAGCATGTATAAATCATATACAAATGAAAACAATCATTTTAACACTTCTTAGAAAATTATTTCTAAAAACCCTAGACATCGATCGATCGAAGTGCCTCAGCTTCAGAGATGGATGTCTCACAGAAAGGTTTAGGTTTTGTCTCTGACCTACATCGATCGATCGAAGTGAGGGTTCGATGTATACATCGATCGATCGATGTGTCTTAGGCTTAGAGATCGATGTCTCACCGTAAGGTCTTGAACTTTCACTACCTTACATAGATCGATCAATGTAAGAGATCTATGTACATAGATCGATCGATGTGCAACAACCTGAGGGATCTATGTCAACTTTTTCAACTTTTAATCACATATAACACCATGTGTGACATTTTTAAGTATTCACCACTTAAAATCATGACTTTGAAAATTATCCAAACATATTTCTCAACAGTTCATTATGTGATTATTATGTGATTTTGATAAATACAAATGTCTTGTGACTAATGTGCCTTGGAAGTTTCTACAACTTACCAAAAAGTGAAAAATTGGTATTTTGAGTTTTGTAGGAACGTGATATGGTGAAAATACTTCAAGGACTTATTCTTATCGTATTATCAAGACAAAGGTGGAATTATATTTATTTCTGACCATCGGGGTCATTTCTGGAGTTTTTCTCACCAGGGGCATTTTAGTCATTTCACTCCTGAGGGTATTTTTGGCATTTTAACTCAAAGAATCTCTTAAGTATATTCTTATCTTCATTCTAGAGTTGTGCTATGATTATTTTGAAGATTATATGGTGGCTTTATATTATTTCTCTCAAATGATGATATTATTGACTGTGACAAGTTGTGATGTCACATTCTTTTTCTTTCTTGAAGACTCTCTTCTATATATTGTTGGAGTATATGTATAATCATTTTTCAGAGAATTTAATGATGTTAAAATTTAATGATGTTAAAGGTGTGGAAATGATCACAACATACAAGAAGAAATTATGGGAATTTTGGTGTTACATGTTGACATAATCTTGTCAATTATTATTTGGTGATTTCTTCTTCAAAAATACGAGTTTGTATATATATATATATATATATATATATATATATATATATATATATTTGTCCAAAAACGTGCATATACAGTTGGATATGATAATGTACTCATTTTATAGATTGGTGACAAGTGGAGCAACCAAAAAGGAGCTAGTTGGCAAAAAATTGCCAACTTGGAAATTCACATTCAAAACCCAACGGCTATAAGGTGTCTTTGGAGCTGATTTTTGGTTTGAAATTGTCAAATTCCACATGCCTATTCTCAAGCCAAGAAGTTGAGAGGATATTGGGGGAATATGTCATTCTATCTTCTCCATATTATCTTCACATTTTCAAGACAATTCCAAGTGGAATTTTCGGCCAAATAGGTGTTCAAGGTGGACCAATTATGTTGTCTCATTTTGCCAAGTGTACGAGGCCAACCAATGATGTGAAGACACTTAAGCTTGATGGTGTAGATAGCGAAACATGTGCATTATTATCTATGAAGCTCACTTCACACTATAAATAAGAGGCAATGGTGAAGAAGATAAAACACACTTGAAGCTCACTTGAAAGCATTTGTTGATTTGTCTAGCTATCATCTTCTTGTTGTTGTTCTTGTTTCATTCTTTGTAGCAAAGGTGTTCTTGTTGTATTTGTTGAGCTACAAGCCTCCTGAGCTTCATTTGTAAGATTGATTAGCCAATTCTATAAGACTACATCAATAGGTGGTAGAGGTGTTGCAACTAAGTGTTGCATAGAAGGCGTTCATCCAAGTCTTGAATATGGTTGGTGTATAACCAAGGACCAAGCTTGGTTATTGTTGTAAGTTGTTTCATACCACAGTGAAATCCAAGAAAAGTTGTTCCTTAAGACTGGAGTAGGCCACATTGACCGAACTAGGATAAATCCTCGGTGTTCTTGTCTTGTTTCTACCTTTCTGTTTTCTGCCCTTTTTACAGCAGTTTTCACACAACTTCTCACAATTTAAAAAAATAGCTAAACACTTCGAAATTCGTGATGTTTAGTGGAGTTATACTTCCGACTGTTAGCTTTCATTTGCAACAAGAATCACTTGATTTGAGCAAGGGAAAGTTAGTCTTTAAGTCTTTGCAAGATAACTGCTCCAATCTGGCTGCATTCTGACCAGTTTTGAGAAAACTTGAATTTTGTTTTAACCAAGAATTGTTTAAGGTCAGGGCCTTTTGAAAACATCAACTAGACATCCTAAAGAGTGTTTTGATATAAATATCAATCTTTTTGGTCAAGTATTCAAAGAAAATTCAACAATCTTATTTTTGTTGAATTTTTCAAAAACGGGTTCTTAATCTTTTTATTTGTTTGAAGGGTCCAACAATCTTATTTTTGTCTGATTTTTGGACAGAGTCTTGCTAACACATTGAAGTTAAGCTTTGAAAATTTTCATAATTTTTGGAGTTGTGTATAAAGATTTTTAAAATTTTTCAAAAACGGGTTCTGAATTTGAAGTAGTCTCAGATTCTGTTTTCAAAGAGGATTTTTATCAAGGGTAGTAGTGTAATTTCCGCTAACCACTATTCACTCCCCCCTCTAGTGGTGTTTATTGCAGGTGGATGGTCCAAAAATCGTAGCGCCCTGGCCCGATACTGGACATCGGTACCAGCTCACCCGCCGTAGTCTACTACGAGATCTATGAAGCGTCAAAGCAGATCAAGTACACGCCATCAATGACATAAGACAAATCAGCAGAAACGTTGTAAAATTTGAAACTTCAATAATAACATTATACCCAAGAAGTACAACGGAATTAAAACATGTTTGATGAAATGTCTAAGATATTCTCTGATACAAGTTGCTAAATGTCAATTCTTTCAAATTAAAAGAAAATGATCAGAAATCTATCTACTTCAGTGACCATCATCCCAGTGAGCCCATTCGCCGCCGTCTTCTACAAAGACCATTTCATACTCTGGCCCACCTGAAAAGATGGTGGAGTATCTATTCTTAGCGAAAACATCGCTAGCAAGTAACCCGTCTATACACCTTACGGGACCATACATGATGAGTCACCAGTATATAAATCATTGTCCAAAATAATGTGCTCAGGTTAGCAAATAACATCATTATAACAACTCATCAAAACCAACTAAGTCACATAAATGACAGACGAACACAGAATAAACATCTATCGAGCAAAACGTAAGACATAAACAGATCATATGTGAATGTCGTTTCTTACATGTCAAATCTTATGCTTTGTGTCACATGATGCATGTACTTCTTTAAAACCACACACTAAACTAAACAAAACCCATGCATATGTCTTCTTTCGTGAACATGTCATTTCACAAAGCTTTTTCAGAATTCTTCTTATTATATTCTTCACGTAGCAGAACTTTATACCCTGTGAGTGATCAATCCACAACAAACAGAACTTTATACCCCTTGCTGAAAGGTCTACGGCCACATAATATAACATTATACCCCGTGCTGATAGGTCCACAGCCCCATAACATAACTTTTACCCTTCTATTGATGCACAGGTCACGATTTTATACCCTGCTACCGCATGCGTGACTTTTATACCCTACGATCAACCAGCAGCCATAGCTTGTCTTTCGCAAACCTTTATCTTCTTTTGCAAACACATGTTCTTTTGCATAACAAATCTCATGTTGAAATACAAAGTGTTCATGTCGTGATGCAAAATGCTCATGTTTCGTCATATCAAACATGTAAACACACACACACACACACACTTTGCATATCAAGTTCAAGATCCTGAACCCCAAACACACCACGCTCGTATCCTTTCAGGTCATTTCGTATTATAAACAGACATCGGAGCCATTCTCAACCTTACTCATTCACACTTAACATTTATAACTTAAGTACACCTCAAATACCCTTGTAGTTTATGAGCAAAGGAAAAGAATAAAGGTATCTCACATTCATGGAGCGATTAACGTGTCAAAAGAGACTTCCAGTACACTTGGAACGCCATCAAGAGGCGCCTAATGTGACATAAAGCGCCTATTCTGGGCGTTCGAAGTGTTCTGGAATGTTCTGATATACATCAAATGCCTATATGAAGTGTTTCAAGTGACATCGAACACCTCCGAGAATGTGATGTGACACATCGAACGCCTACATAAGGCGCCTTATGTGACATGAAGCGCCTTATGGGGTGTTCGAAGTGTTCTGGGATGCACTGGGACATATTGAACGCCTACTTTAAGCGCCTAATGTGACATTGAGCGCCTAAAGTAGGCGTTCGAAGTGTTCTGATGATTCCAGAAACTGCAATTTCTGTAGTAACTTTTGCTCATCATCTTCCTCCTTCACCCCTTTCATGTTAAACACTTCAAATTCCATCTTACCACCTAGATTCTGTCATGCTTAACACACGTAACACCGATTGATCCTTAAATCTATTAGTTGTATCAACCTTAAGCCTTCTATCATTCATATCCCTGGATGTATCATCACTCTTCTACCCCATGCCCAACTTGCAGCACACATCATCTAAACATTCTTCAATCCATCTCGAATCAACTAAAACAACTCTTAGGAAACATGACAGTTATCGCAAAGCATTGCTTACATCAAAGAGGATACTTTGAGGGCATGTTTGTTAACAATCCAGCACAACATAAACATTCTTAGAATTTGGCCCAAAGAATACAACTTTACTCATCCCACCAACAACAAATACATAAAGTAGAGCAATAACATAAGCATATCAAAATTACCAATGTGTGATCCGGATTTTCTCTTTATAAGAACATAGGCCTGTTGGAATCAAAATTTGCGTAAAGCATATAGAAAGGTTACTTGCCTTGGAATCTAGATAAGCTTACGAGTGTATGGCAGAATTTCGTGACGGATTAGAACTAGGCCTTCTTGTTCTTCTTCCTTTCTTCTTCTTCCTCTCCTTTTCCTCTCCTTCTTCTCCCAGGTGGTTCCTTCCTCTCCCTTTTGTTGTAACCCACGACCCTCTCTCTTTTGGGGAGTTATACTAAATGTGTAACTCCCCCATCATTAGGTGGGGAGGGCATTTTTGGTAATTTACCTAATTCTCTTAATTCTCACTTTTAACCCCTTTCTTTTCTTCTTCTATATTTGGTTTAACTAAGCTTCATAAACCTATACAATTAATTAAATTGTATTTAAAGTTGTTTTCTAATTATTTAATATTGGACGCAGAACTTACGGGGTATGACAGTAATGTTGAGCAGAGCTGACTAGCAGAGCATCGTCCTCAGCTCGGTAGTGCATCAGAAGTTTACGATATGGAATATTTCTTGATTGGAGATTTGATTGAAGGGAATCCCGTTCTGAGTCAAACTTTTCATACTTATCTTTTATAAGGAATATCTGTTAGAATCCTATCTATGGTATGATAACGATGTAAAAGGAAAATTCCATAAGTTATGCTAATCTTTTACTCCCCATAAAATCCCCCGTTAGACGCTTGATTGATGTAACCGAAAACTCAATTGGTTGATATTGAATTTCTAAGCTCGCCGCCGCCGTGAGTTTTTCTTTCTCTTGAGGTTTTTCCCATGTAAAAATCTCGTGTCCTTTGTTTGTTGTTGTTTTCTTTGATCGTTGTTCATTACGTTTGTGCGTTCTTGTTAACAATCGTCGTGTTTGTTTCTGCTGTTACGCAATCCCTAAAAATTTTTTGGGTTTCTCTTTATCTTCTTTTCGGTTCGAGGCTTTGAGTGAAGAGGCAATTTTGTACGGACTTTTCTTTCGGTTTCACAGTGCAGGGAAGTTCTTCCGGCTATTATCCTGTACTCGTTAACTAAACATTCCCATATACCTAAAAAGATACTTCCCGTTTTGTTACACTTCTCTATCCATTTAGAGGTGTTTTCTAAGTTTACCGTGGCCGAAATTGAAAAAGAGAAAATAACTCTCGTTTTTACTGTTTTTTAACTTTTTGTCGAAGTTCAACGTTCTACGCTTAAAAATTTCTCCATTTTGGATAGAATTTGTAAATTTTTACAATTGCACGATCTATTAGCCGAACATAGTTGTATATCATTCACTAGAAAACTAAGACGGACCTGATTTGTTACCCCAACACCACAACCCCCAAAATAAACTACTAAAAGGCAAACTATGTATCTTAATTATGTAATATATACATAAGGGGAAAAAACATATATGTCTATGCTCCCAAGAAAAATGGATTTTTTAACGAAATATGAAAATTGACATGCCTTGTCCAATCGGAACCGTGATCAGTCAAGAACACGAATATGAGAACCCCGAGTGCCACAAAGCTTCTCCCTTTTCTCCCCTTATATAAGTGGTAGGGAAGCATTTGAGTTGGTATTGTTGGATATCTATTTCATTCATCAATTATATAAGTCGCTTATTTTCTTTTTCTTTTTTTGGCGTTGTTTCAAATTATGCAACATCAAGGCATGCGCACTCCCTGTTCCTGTGTATTACGTGATCTGTATGGTGGAAAACAAATTGAAGGCGTAAAATATCTGTTGAAGAGTATGCAGTGACCTACCGAGATGAGGTGCCTACCTTAAGTAAAGGAAGAAGGAGTACTGAACCGAAGTGTCATTTCGCAGAGAGGATCAAAAATTTAAGTACAGATAAAGATCAGAGGGTCGAGCCGAGGTGACATATCGAGGTGAAGATCAAAGACCAAAAAGATCAAAGGAGTACCGAGCTGAGGTGCTAAGCCGAAATAAGACAGAATCAGAAGTACTGAACCAAGGTGCCTAGCCGAGGTGAGGTCGGAAGTACTTGAAGCTGAGATTAAGTGCTGAGCTAAACAATGTAGTGCCGAGGTGACAGAAAGAAGTGCCGAAGTGAAATGATGCAATGCAAAGATAAAGCGCCGAGGTTAAAAGTGTTAGAATCTAGACGGAGCCCCAAGCCAAATGAAGAAGCGTCAAATGAGGAAAGACCGAGGTAATGAAGTATCTGAGCTAAAAGAAAGAATGACGAAGCCAAGGTGACAAAGTGAAGGCACTGACATACTTAGACAAATGAGAAACCTCGGAGACAGCACTGAAGAAATAAAATAGAGACACATTGTAGCAAAAGTATTTATACGAATATACAATACATACATCCACTAGCTTAGTAGACTAATAAACAATTGTAAACAAGAATATAGTCGTTAGAAATAGCTGTTGGTGGCTTGAGGTGTCTTACCTCTTCCAAGCCTTATAAAAGGCAAACACTTGTACAATTCGCAGTGAAGTTCTGCGATCAAGAACTTAAGTTTGAATAAAATTTTTACAATATTCAGCCTCCAATTCTACTCTCCTTTTTTACAATTATTCTTACAAATTCTACAATGTGTACTCTTCCAAAATGCTTTAAACACTTGCTTCCGCTCATACTCTGCAACTCTGAAATTACAACATGGTATCAGAGCCATGAGTGCAAGAGCAGAAAAAGCTGTGAAGAGAATATGCTTGGCCAAATATTTCCTCCTCAATTTGAAAAACTAGGTTTTTAGAAAAACTCACCTGGCCAGACTTTATGCTAAAACACTTTTTTAAAACTCTTCACTCTTCATCTTCATATTAAATGTCTTCATCTCTGGGCTGTGAAGAGCCATTAACATAGGAAGAAATCTTCTTCTTTGGGCTGTGACGAGCCATTGCCGTAGGCGGAGATCTTCATCTGCACACATTGTCTTTTAAAACTTTTGTTTATAACAGGATGAAATCTTTAACTTTCAAATTCTTTTTCAATAGGCTATGCCGTAAGCGGAGATCTTCATCTGCACACATTGTCTTTTAAAACTTTTGTTTATAATAGGATGAAATCCTTAACTTTCAAATTCTTTTTCAATAGGGTATGAAGGGCCTTAGTCTTTACGGTGAAATCTTCAAACTCCACACGACTTTAAAACTATGTTTCTAACAGGCCGTGAAGAACCTTAATCTTGTGCTGAAATCTTCTAACTTTCAAATCTTTTTCAATAGGCTGTGAAGGGCCTTAGCCTTGAGCTAGAATCTTCAAATTCCAACATGTTTTCTAAATCTTGTTTTTCAAACAGGCTGAGGAGAGCCTTAGCGCCGAGCTAAAATCTTCATATACAAATATATTTTTTTAATCTCTATTTCAGTAGGTCTTGAATAACCTTAGCACTGAGCTGAAATCTTTCCAGGTTATGAAAAACCTTAGCTGGCGAGCTGAAATCTTTCGGGACTTAAAGTCTCAGTTCTTGTAAATTCTACCTTCTTGATTGCTGCACTGAAGCTTTTGAACGAGGAAAAGACATTCATCCTCCTCTGTTTCCTAGTAGGAACATGTTAAAGTTTCTCCAGCAACAAATTCTTTGGATGTCTTCTTCATAGCTGACTGTACAAATGTTTTAGCACTAGTAAATATATTTTCTAAAACTTTGTTGAACTGGCCTCGAAGAGCTTAGGCATGTCTGAAATTTTTTATTCTTGAAACTGGCTTTGAAGAGACTTGGTGTTAAACTGAAATCTTTTTCTTGAATAGGCAATAAGAGCCTTGGCCACAAGGTTGAAATCTTAATGTGGTCGCTATACCTTAATCAACTTGTTCCAGTTCAAGAAACAAGTTTGATTTTCTGTTCTTCAAAGATTGGCCTGAATGCCAGTTTTTCTGAAAAACTCTGTATATATATTAATATTTTTTTTACGTCAAGGTCGGCCTAAGTACCATTTCTTAAAAATTTACATATAAAAAGGTTTCTTGAGGACGACCAATGTGCCATTTCTTCAATAATCTTCATAAATAAAGTTTGGCCGAAGTGCCACTTTCCAAACTCTTCCAAAGCCATAGAGCTAAGATCGTATTACTTAAAACTCTTCCAAAGCCTCAGAGATGAGGTCGTATTCCAAACTCTTCCAAAGCCTTAGAGCTGAGGTCGTATTTCAAACTCTTCCAAAGCCATTGAGCTGAGGTCGTATACTAACAATGGACTTTATGCCTTCAAAAGCCAAAGTACCATTTCTTCATTAGGCCAGAAGAGCCTTGGCTGCAGAGCTAAAACCTTCTTGTTAGGCCATCCATAGAGCATTTGCCATAGTACAGAAATCTAATTTTGCTTCACCTGGCCTGAAGAGCATTGCATGTGATGCTGAAATCTTCTTGAATTGCAAAACGCCATTTTTAAAGGCTGCTTTCTTTTGAACTCAAACTGTTGCCATTAAAGGTTGCTTTGTTTTCAACTCATACTGCTCAAATATGCATGCTTTATTTTCTCAAAATACAAAATCTCTTACAATGCTATTGAGTATCGAAAATATTTTTTTATCGCCTATGAACTCTATCTCTCTCTCGTTTTTCCTTTCTTCCATCTTCTGAAATTTGAATGAAAAGGGATAAAGATAAATACAGAGGAGATAGAAGAAAAGTGTGATGTGATGGCACAAGTGGGAGTGACTTGTCTTAATCATAGCAGACCCACTTGTCCACTTGCACACTTAACAATGGAATTTTTAAACACAATATATACATATACATATGCTCTGAATTTTTCCAGGAAATACAGGCTCCTGGACCATTTCACGCTGAAAAAATGCCATGCTGAAAATGCCATGCATAGCAAGTGCAATGCTCAGCTCAGCCAACTACTGTAACTACTGACCGAGCTGAGCTGACAACATGGTATACAACTACATACTGCTGACAACCTTTCACCCATGGAATAAGGTATGCTGAATTAATTACTTGGGAAAGTAAACTCTTTCTTAAATATCGTTGTTTTAATACTTGCAAAGTTCAATTATTCCTAATACTCTATTGCCTTCCATACATCCATTCAAAAATAAGCATACATTTACTCACTCTGATATTAAAGTTGTTAATCTCAAAATATGCTGAACTGAAATAAACATTCATCTAATAGACCATTTGCTTTTTTTTTCAAAACTGCTCATACGATCAAAAATCATGCATCTGAATAAATTCACAATTAGAAATTATGAACCCATGTACTAAATAAATTTAGAATATGTGACAACTTGAAATTTAAGAATACCCACGTCTGTGCTGACTTGAAAATCAGTACATCCTATATAAAATAAAATGGAAAAACTTTATTTACAAAGGTTGACATGCAATACCTCACTGCATCATTATGTTAAATATTTGTTGCATAAACGAATTACATTCATTTTGCCCTAATCATGATAAAAACTTACATATAAGTCCTAAGATAATGATGCCTGCGTTGTACTAATAAATATTTCCAAGTTTTTTTTGTCTTTGAGTTTTTTCAGGAACTGACTAGAAGCTTCTAGCCGACCACGGCTGGAAACAGACCAAGAAGAAGTCAAGCTTGGTTGTATTCATGAATACACCAAGCTTGAGGGGAAGTGTTGAATGAAGTGCTGCAGACAATGTCAATCTTGGTGTATAAATACACCAAGCTTGAGGGAGAATGTTAGAGTCTGCAGAAATAAAGTGACCTGCCGAGCTGAGGTGCCTTGCTGAAGTAAAGGAAGAAGGAGTACCGATCCGAGATATCATACCAAGGTGAGAATCAAAGATTTAAGTATAGATAAAGATCAGAGGGTTGAGCTGAGGTGCCATACCGAGGTGAAGATCAAATACCAGAAGATAAAAGAAGTACCGAGTTGAGGTGCTAAGCCGAAGTAAAGCAGAAGCAAAAGCACCGAACCGAGGTGCCTGGCCGAGGTGAGGTCAGAAGTACTTGAAGCTGAGATTAAGTGCTGAGCTAAGCCATACATTGTCAAGGTGACAGAAAGCAGTGCCGAAGTGACACGATGCAATGCTAAGATAAAGCGTCAAGGTGAAAAGTGCTAGAATCTAGACGGAGTCCCAAGCCAACTGAAGAAGTGCGGAGGTAAGCTGAAATGAGGAAAGGCCGAGGTAATAATGTATTTGAGCTAAAGAAAAGAATGTCGAAGTCGAGGTGACGAAGTGCAGGCACTAATAATGAAGGATGCCAAGATGAGGAGACGAGGTGAGGGCATAAACAAATGGGCCAAGCTGAACACAACAATAATAGTAGCAACATGGACATCACTGTCGAGCTGAAATACTTAGACAAATGAGAAACCTCGGAGACAGCACTGAGGAAATAAAACAGAGGCACAGTGTAGCAAAAGTATTTATACGAATATACTGTACATACATCCACTAGCTCAGTGAATTAATAAACAATTGTAAATAAGAATATAGCCGTTAGAAATACCCGTTGGTGGCTTGAGGTGTCTTACCTCTTCCAAGCCTTATAAAAGGCAAACACTTGTACAGTTCCCACTGAAGTTCTGCGATTAAGAACTTAAGTCTGAATAAAATTTTTATAATATTCAGCCTCCAATACTACTCTCCTATTTTATAATTATTCTTACAAATTCTACAATGCGTGCTCTTCCAAAATGCTTTAAACACTTGCTTCCGTTCATACTTTGCAGCTCTGAAATCCCAACAATATCAATTTAAATGTTTAAGTGTTCAAGTTCATCGTCTTCCTTTATTTATTTGAACCATGTCATGCCATACTAAATAGTAAAAGATACCCCGCTTAATAAAGTAATCAACCCATTTTAAAATGATCACATATTATGCCTTTGAAATATTCATAAAAATTGTCAATCTTTCCGAATAAAACAACATAATGTGGAACTTTCAAGTAATTAATTTTCTTTTGCTTCGTCTTATTTTAACTTTGTTCCAAGGCTTTAAGCATGCTGGACCTACCACATCCACATTCGGTTCTTAAAATCATCAATTGTTATTATTCATGTATAGGTCCACATATGGTACTTATTTACACATACCCCACAACTGTAGATCGTGGATAGGACAATCACATACCTGTTGAAATAAAATAAATCTTTTGATAATTTAAGTTAATTAAATATAAATGAGATTTTGTAAGAGTTGCAAGATAAGCGTCAAAAAATGGTCAAGTTGCATACGGGTGAGACCAAATCCTAAATAAGGAAGATTAAAGTTCAAGGTAGTTTGTGAGGATATAGGACATTACTTTTAATTACGGAAGCAAGTTGGTATTTTTTTTCCGCAATTGGTTTTAATTGATTTAATCAAATAAAAGAAAAACAAATGAAAGAGAAGGCTCATTTTCTCTTACATTAGTTCTTTTTCAGGTGTCGTAAAAGGAGAAAAAGTTGACTAAGGTTTTATTCATTCTTTCAAAAATTAGTGACAAATCAAAGGTTGAATTCGCGATTACAAAACAGATTTAGTTGAGGGTTGAGTTCAATCCATTGTAACTTCTATTTTTGTTTTCTTTCCTCCCTAGCTTCATTGGCACATCTCGAATCCTAATACTCAAGGTATCGCATTCGCGCGCCTCTTTCCAAGAAACACAAGGCTTCCTTATATGACATCATAAGTACGTCAGCCCAACTATACAAATAAAATTTAATAATCAACTAAAACCATTTAATACAATATCTAAAATAATCCTCGATCAGAAAATATCACATCACTGAAGAAATCTATCCTATACAGTCAACATTGCAACTCTAATGAAATCAACTCAAAAGTAATCTCAAAACAAATTCAAATAACTGATAATAGCTCAAAGTCCTATAAATTACCTTCAACGCTGCATCACAATTTCCACTCGTCATCATCCTTAATGTAAAGATAGTCATAGTCTTTTACAAATACAAAAAACGGTAAGTAGTAGTGTGATCAAAACAACATAATCCCAATCTGACTACCTTTTGTAGGATCACGTATGTCCAGAAAACAAGTTTTGAAATATCAATATCTTTCATAAAAAAAATAAAACAAAACATCAAGTTTTTTCATCTTTAAACACTACATATAGCACTTTTACTTTTTCGCTCTTAAGTAACTTATACTATTTGCTAAAATACTCCGTCTAGAAGAACTCTTTTACAAAGGCTCATAGACCTCTATCATGAGACAAGGGCATAGGCTGAACCGTCCCATGTTCGGAGCTCCAATGACTTGCTTGTGGATTTCCAGACCATATAACGCATAACATTTATTTTTCTTTATTTGATCAGTCTTACGACACCAACATAATTCATTTAAGATCACACAAACCTCTCATTTCATGGATCAAATATCATCAGTAAACTTTCACATCAAGCATACTTCACAAAACACAACATCTACTATATGATCTATTTTAGTATCAAGTAGACATGTAAAAGTATAATTTCACAAAACCAGTTCCATAAAACACATCCGAGAGTTAGCCAACTTATCTTGAATTTATACTTATTTTCTTCTTGTTCTAAGCTCGAACCTAAACAATTACAAAATAAAAATTAACTACAACAACAACCATACTCAGTATGTCTCAACTACATCAAAAACTATCGCTAGGGTCTGGAAGGATGAGAGGCAGACAACCAATACCTTCATCACAAGGATAGAGAGCCTGCTTCCAGTAAGACTCACGGCTCTATGTGTACATACATAGATGACACAATAATATGAATATAGTGTGCTAGTGTACTAGTGAAGAAATTTAGTAAAGACAAATAGAATCCTTCCTATATCGAAATAGTCATACCATTATATGTACAAATAATGAAAGAAAAAGACAAAAAAACAAAAACAATTAAATAACGATAATTTGTTTTAACTAAATAGATTAATTAGCCCATGAACATTCTTCCTACAATTAAATAGCAATTCTGATGTTTGTTATATATACCAGTCTCCTATTTGCTTCAAAAACGAAATGTAGCTCGGCTGGTACAACTTTCAATTTGCAAGTTTCTTGACAGCGTTTCAAATCCTGGTGCCTATAACTTTTTCTCCTATTCCCATGTTTTCTGATTTCCATCTAATCGATACAAATACAAAAGTAATCCATCCTAATGCATTATAATAACAGTCCTAGTGGACCTGAAGTCTTCCACTCACCATCCTCACTCGGGTTCACTACCAACTAATGCTTCATACTTGTTTTAATCTTTCCTTCTCTTAAATTCAGCAACAGCAACCGGTGTCACGCACTCTCCTCTTCTCTCTATCCTCTTTAATTTCATAGCATCCACTCTCTCATTTCTTCTGTAGTGACCCGTCCCGAGGCCTAATACTTGAAACAACTCACTCGCTGTATTTCGCTAAGTAAAAATACAAGGCATCGATACAAAACACTTACACGTCAACAAAGTGACGCAAATCGATGTCATCGGAAGTGAAAAAATAAAAACCTCACAATAATCATCAATAATAAATGTATAAGTCTAGGCAAAACAAAAGCAGTGCAATGGTCACATGTCGCTAAAAGAAAAAACGAAGTCTCCATGAGATACATAGAAACTGAAACCCATAAGTCATCTAAACCAATCGTCAAAAACATCCTCAAAATAGCCACAAGCAATTTGTATCCCCAGTTCGAATCCTCCTTAATATACACTAAATCATAATCCTGGCTATTTGCAAAAAAATATGAGAAACTGTAGTTGAGCGACACTTCGCCCATCAAGTAACATCACTATATTTACCATGGGATCATACATGGAGAAAAAAAGTGTTATAAAAATAAGTAACGATGTAGAAAATAACATGCTTCTCATTCGTAAATAAATTATTAAATTACCCCTTAACATTCAATGGCAAAGTCAACAGATACAGTCATCAATTCAACATACTATAATCCAATCAAAACTTAGTCAAAGTCAAATCATGATTAAATTTTTCAACATCGATGCAATGCCATGTCAAAACCCAATTTTCCAAAGATCCAAACCAAATTCGATTTCCAAATCCGGTTTTAACGGTCCAACCCCAAATAAACAAATACGAGCCCAAATCGGTCCAAAACCGAAGTCTAAATTCTAAATTCAATGCAATGGCTATAGAATTTTCCCTACAAGTGACTTATACCGCAAGACTTATGAAATGATCCCCCAATAATCAATATACTCCGGCGCTCTATATCAAAAATAGCCAATATGCCGGGACGCCCTAATGGCGGCCAATATATCTGAGCACTCTATATCCAAAACAGCCAATATGCTCGGACACTCCGTTTGTTTGGAAAAAATCTGGCTTCACGATATATTTCACCTTGTAAGGGTGAATTTCGAAATATGAATGCAATTTCCAAAGTCAAAGGTTTTCCAAAAAGCCCAAATATTATCCAATATTTTCAAAAATTCCCGAAATTCCAATTATCAAATATACCAAACACAAATAGGCCAAATAATCAAATATGTCCGATATACCAAAGTATCTTGCTCCACCCCCATATGTACACACATATAGATGTCTACGTCCATACATGTGCATATACACATATATACGTATGCGTACCTCTCTCGGTCCACTTTTCCTCCAACCCACTTTCTAACTCACCTCACCCTCATCACCCCCGGCCTCTTACTGCCTGCTGCCACCAGACTCACCCCCACCCCTAACTCCCTCGGCCCAGCCTCCCTCCCCACTCCCAAATCCCTAATTTCCTACCCCCTCCTACCCTTGGCCTCCCTCAAAAATACCCACCTCACATTTTCTCACATATAACACCCAGGCAGCTAAAACAGTTCATGCCTAGCACACTGCTCAAAAATTGAAACCGCACATGCCTGCACACACCACCTCATGTGCGCCACGCGCCGCTAGCTGGCCGGCGTGTGAGCTCTATACGCCGCTGCTGTCCACCTTCTCCGACCACCAGAATTCTCTTTTTTCAATTCCCGCCCTAATCCTTCCTCAAATATGCAAAAATCTTAATTTTAACAATTCCAAATTTTGTCTAATACTGCAAAAAAATCCTAATTTTATTCCAACAAAATAACACCAATACAAATCATATTGTTATCGAATTCATGATAAATCCCATGCTCCATCAGCCCCTAACCGAAAGTGACTCCCCCCAAGATCTATTATACATTCGGCCATCATGTAAGTGTGTCACAAGAATTATAATTTTCTAACACATATGCATAGGTATACGACATACATATACATATATATACTCAATTAAAGGTCACACCCCATGCACAAATACGGTTATTTGGTCAGCAATCTCTGGAGACTCTCGACCATATCAACATAAATTATAGATATGCTCATTCATATACAAAATCAATAACACAACATACATACATCCACATAATTCTATACGCCTATGAAGACAAAAATATACATGTTTGATCCGACATCATTACCGAAGATATGCTCGTATGCCTTGTAAAAATCATGGCAAAGATAATTAGGTTATTTACATGATTTACATGTACTACACCGTAATTGACCTAGGGTTGGGTTGAAGCCGAAAATTCTCCTTCTTCCGCTCCTATGATATTCGGCCGAATGGTAAAGAGAGCACAAAAAGGCTGCCGAAATTTTTATTATGCTTGGGGAGGGGCCGGCTGTGTATATATATTAGGGTTGGTTTAGCTAGGATTATTTAATTAGGTATAGATATGATTTAGGTATTTTTCTAATATCCCTAGAACAATGGTTAAGATCAACCTTCCAAAGTTTAAATTCCTATCCTATATTCCTATTTGAACTCTAGTTAGTTAGGATAAGTTCCCAAATTTTTTTTGTTTTTTAGTTTCTTAATCCTATGGCCGGTTTCACACATACATAAATAATATATATATATATATATATATATATATATATATATATATATATATATATATTCTTTTCATATATATTTTTTCCTTGAACACGGGATGTAACATTCTCCACCCTTGCAAAAAGTTTCATCCTTGAAGCTTACGTACTTTATTCTGATAGGTGTGGATACTTCTTTCCTGCCTCCTCCTCGAGCTCCCAAGTCGCCTCTCGCTCAGTGTGATTCGACCACTGGATTTTGACGAATAACTCGTCTCCTCACACTTGGTCCTTGCCATCCACAATCCGGATAGACGTATCCTAGTAAGTCGCATCACTCCTCATCTTCAATGGTCGAACTTTTTACGTGACATGGGTCGGATACGTAGTGCCTTAAATGCGATATATGGAAAACATTGTGTACTTGCGGCAACGCCGGGCGTAATGCTAGTCGATAGGCCAATGTCCACCTCATGTGGATCAATATATTTTGGACTTAACTTGACCTTCTTGCCGAATCTAATCACTCTTTTAGTTGGGGAAGCCTTAAGGTACACTTTGCCACCCACGACGAACTCCAAGGGTCTTCCTTTGGAATCCATCTAACTTTTACTGCGATCCTGAGCCACCTTGAGTCTTTCTCAAATGATCTTTACCTTTTGTAATGTTTGCTCAACCAACTCAGGTCCAGTGATAGCCTTCTCCCCAACTTTATCCCAATATAAAGACGATCAGCATTTTCTTCCATAAAGAGCTTCAAAGGACGCTATGCCAATTGTGCTATGGTGACTATTATCGTAAGAGAACTATATTAACTTCACCATATGGTCTCGATTTCCTTTAAAATCCAATGCGCAAGCTCTTAGCATGTCCTCGAGAGTCTGAATCGTCCTCTCCAAATGTCCATCATTTTGGGGATGGAAAGCAGTACTCATTCTTAGCTCGGTCCCTATGACTCCATAATGTGCTGTCCAAAATTGCGATGTGAACCTTGGGTCTCGATCCAACACAATACTCACTGGAACTTCATGTAAGCTAACGAAGTTATCGACATATAGAGACACCAAATTCTCTATCGTAGCTTCACTTGACATTGGTATAAAATGTGTGGATTTCGTCAACCGATCCAAGATCACATAAATCACATCGTTGTCGCTCCATGTTTTATGGAGTCTTACGATGAAGTCCATCGTGATATGCTCCATTTCTATTACAAAATCTCCAATGGCTATAGATATCCTCCAGGACGTTGATGCTCAGCCTTTACTTGTTAGCAAAATAAACATCGGGCAACATACTCTGTAATCGCGTGATTCATACCATGCCACTAATTGTTCTTCTTCAAGTCTTTATACATCTTGGTGGTCTCCGGGTGTATAAAAAGTTTCGTGTTGTGTGCCGTCCCTGAAACCAAACTTCCATCATCCCATAACTAAAACCCCTCAACTTAGTCAGTCTGGAGTCTGTATTGAATACCATGCAGATTCATACCATCTTTTTGAGCATCTTTTATTAGGTCCATCAAATTTGGCGTAATAATCAATGCAGCGCATAGGTTTGTCATCGAGTTAACAATATATAAGTTGAACTCCTCCATCTCTCGTTCCAGTGGGGTCTGTCTTGAGTGGCTTGACTTCTGGCTCAATGCATCCGCCACTCTATTCGCCTTCCCTAGATGATAACTGATGTTCAAGTTATAATCTTTTATCAGCTCCAAACATCTTCTTTGCCTCATATTCAGCTCCTTCTGCGTGAACAAGTACTTGAGTCTCTTATGATTCGTGAAGACTTCGCACTTCTCTCCATATAAATAATGATGTCATATCTTCAATGCAAATGCCGCTGCGGCAAGTTCCAAGTCGTGCGTGGGATAAGTTTGCTCGTAGGGCTTCAACTGCCTTGATGCGTAAGCAATCACTCTTTCTCCTTGCATCAATACGCATCCTATGATAAAATTGTTAGGCTAGAGTTTATATGTACACAATCATAAATTGAGAATTTATATACATATACCTAGCCCATTTTTTGAGGTTGTTGTATATTACAAACCCTTTAGTACCAGAGGGTTATGCCAAGGCTGGTGCGATAGACAATCTCCTTATCAAATCAGCAAGGCTTTTCTACCAATCAGAGGTCCAGTCGAAGTTAGTCTTCTTTTGCGTTAGTCGAATCAACGGGATTGCAATCCTCGAAAATCCCTGAACGAACTTGCGATGATAACCAGCAAGGCCCATAAAGCTCCTCACCTTAGTGACACTTGTAGGTCGAGGCCACTCCATAATTGCTTCGATCTTCTACGGGTCTACTAAAATACCTTCCTCCAAGATCACATAACCTAAGAAGGTCACACTCCTCAACCAAAGTCGCACTTGCTGAAATTTGAGTACAACTTCTTTCTGAGAATCTCGAGCACCTTTCGCATATGTTCAACATGTCTCTTTATCAGGCGAACACACCAAATATCATCGATAAACACCACCATAAACCGGTCCAAATGCTCCCTAAACTCAGTGTTCATCAAGTCCATGAACGCTATAGGGGCATTCGTCAATCTAAAAGGCATCATAAGTCGTAGTGCCCATATCTGGTACGAAACGTTGTCTTCACAACATCCTCCGCGTTAATTCTCAGTTGATGGTAGCCTGACTGGAGATCAATCATCATAAACACTTTACTGTCCTGGACATAATCACGTCTCATTCACGTTGATAATTGCGGTACATAAAACTTGATGAATTTTAAAAGGGTGTTACCCTTAGTTGATCAAACATAGTATGAATCCTTGGTAGCAGATATTTATTCTTTATCGTGATCTTGTTGAGTTTTCAAAAACTGATGCACAGCCTCATACTAACATCATTCTTTTTTATGAATAACACACATGCTCCCCAAGGCGAGACACTAGGTCTTATAAGCTCTCGGTCCAGCAATTCTTGCAACTGCTCCTTGAGCTCTTTCAGTTCTGCTGGTGCTATTCTGTATGGCGCTTTCGAGATCAGTTCTACTCCCGGTATCAAGTTGATCTCAAACTCTACTTCTATGCTTGGTGGTAATCCTGGTAAAATCGTCAGGAAAGACATCCTTGGACTCTCTCACCACTGGAATGTCATCAATACAGGGCGTCTCTTTATCAGAATTTAAGGCGTATACGAGAAATCTCTCATCTCCTTTCCTTAGCGCCTTATATGCTCGTGCTATGACCAGACAGATGTTGCGAGGCAGCTTCTTCAACTTCGTGTTCCCATGAAATGTAAACTCCTCCTTGGTGGGGTCTTTTAACATAAGTTGCTTCTGCCGGCAATCGATATGAGCGTAGTATCTGGCCAACCAATCCATTTCCAAAATAACATCAAAGTCGCTTATCTGGATTGGTATCAATGCAACATCAAATTCTTAAGTCTCCATCTCCAATTTGCAATCCTTGCAAAGATGATGTGAGATGATCGCCCTATCTCCAGCTGCTAGCATATAGTACGGAGTGTCTAGCCATTCAGGATAGCGTTAGAGGTTCTTGACAAACCTCTTGGAAATGAACGAGTGGCTTGCACCACTATCAAACAAGATGTTCGCTGGGACTTTATTTAGTAGTATGACACCTAAGGGGTTAGGGGTTCAAACACAAGGTTACACAGATACATATATTATTATTCATATATACTGCGAAAGTAAATGTACCTATAACCACATCATTGGCTCCTTGGACATCAGTGTCCGCCATAACATGGACTCGTGCATTAGGCCATGCCGACCTCTCTGACATTGTTGTGGGGCTGCCTTTAGGGGTACTTTCTTTGGCTCGGGATAGTCCTTCACCATATGGCCAACTTTCCCACAGTTGACATAGGCTCCCATCTTTCTCCAGTAATCCGGTGTGTCGACGGCCACATGCCGGGAAAATAAGAATCTTCGTCTGCTGAATTCTCGCAGGCTGTGATTAAGGTGCTGCTATTGTGGTCATGGCTGCTAAGGTCTGAATGGCCGATCCACTGGCTGACGTCGTGTCACCTTGATCCACATTCTGGATCTACTATCGCTGATCTCTTCTCAGAGCCTCTTGCTCTTCTCCTTTGTCGCCACCCATTGTAGATCAGTATCAACTCGGTGACAAGCATCCAGTAACTTCCCCAAAGTTCTTAGCATTGGCGTTCACAATCCTAGAGCGAATACGAGAGTTTGGCCCCATCTCGAACTTCAGCATCTTCAACCTAGCATCTAACGTGGTGGAAGGGACAAATCTCCCCAAAAGCATGAAATATGTCAGTATATTCAGACAAAAGTAGGCTCCCATAATTCAGTTCCTAGAACACCGTCGTCTTTGTGGCACCACGGTAGCCGGAACGTAATATTTCTGGATTCTTCTTTGAAGTGGTGCTAAGTAACAGGCTGAGGTAGGTTAAGCACAACGCTGTTTCACCACTCCTTGATTTCTCCCAATAGAAGGGCGTCACTACGCCAACCTTGATCTCTTCTGCTACCTGTAGCAGTTGCAGATTACTCTCTATCTCTTTCAGTCACTGTTGTAACCCAATTATAGAATCCTTCTTGTACCTAAGGTTGAGTTAGTAAACATGTAACAATGTACGCTTGCGTTTGGAATTGATTAAATCAATGATCATTATAAGTATATCATGAAGAGTACTATGTGTTACTAGAAAGGATCCAGTGACTCCATGGCTTTGTGAGTTTCGGCCCATAGCCAAGAAGGGCTATTGCTAAAATCCCTATTCAAATATAAACTAATGGCATAAATGTGTATCATTTTTTTAGAAAAACAAAAAAGGGATGGCAAAATAAATTACAAAGGCTAGTTGGGGTCATTAAAGACCCCAACCGCCGGCTGCATTAAGAGGGAAAGGAGGAGGGGGGCTAATTAAGTGAAGGGTGGCTAGATTTATGAGGTTTAACCTAACTAAACCTAAAATAAACTATAGTTAGTCAAAAGAAACTATGGTTAGCCTAAAGTAACCATAGTTAGTAGTAAAGTAACCTTGGTTAACCAAAGGTAACCAAGGTTAAGACACCTAACTTGAAAAGGGCTAAGGCAAAACCCTAACCCCACCCATATACCCTCAACAGCTAAACCTAGCCAAAGTGACAAGGTTCCCTCCAAAACACACTTGAAGAACTTTCTAAGTTTCTTTCAAACGCTCTAAAGAAACTCAAGAGAATTCCTTCTCTCCCTTTTCTCTTCCAACCCCACGGCCAAGAGGAGCACCAAGAAGGATTGGATTCCTCCAAAGCTAAGTGACATTAGGTAAGTGTTCTTAGCCTCTTAAGAAGACATCTATACTTTCATGAAGATGAAACTCATGGTGTACCTCTCTTTGCCCCAAACTGTGACCTTAATGGTCTCTAGGCTCAAGGATCTCTAGCTTTCAAGAGCTCTAGCTTAGAGAAGCTTGGACACTACTCAACTCCTTTTTGGTAAGCCATTTAGCTTTCTTTTTTTTGAAGGAATGTTGAGTTAAAAACATAGACTAACTATGCTCCTTTCTTTCTCCCCCACCAATGTGGGAATGCTTGTGTAGAAGAGAGAAAGTCTTCAACTCTTTCACCTTTCCAAGAAGAGTAAGCTTCAAAGGCAAGTACACTATACTCTTTATGGTTTAGATGTGAAAGTGTGTGCATGAATGGCTAGAAATACCTAAGATCTAATCTTAGTTGTAAAATGGTAAGTTGCAAGGCCAAAACTTTCGGCCCTAGGCATTTAAATGTGTAGGAGAGGTACTTTGCTCCAAAGATGTGTTCTTTGATGGTTATATGCATGTTTATGTTCTAATCTAGGCTTGAATGTGTTAAAGATTCTTTCTTTCATGATGAAAGGCCCACGGTGGAAGGGCTAAAGCAAGATGGGTGAGTTTACATGAAAAATGTTGAAAAAGCAAGAAAGCGGGGACAAGATTTGATCTTGTTGTGTGTTAGGCTTAAAATACTCTTGATTATATGATTTTCTTGCATGCACTAAATAATGAGGTTGTTGGTGAAGGGTGCGTGTGTTCATCTCAAAATTGTTGCTAAGTGTTGGTGACAAAAATGTGAGTTAAGGACATTTAGGAGGAATATATGATCACTAGAAAATTCTGGAGCTGGACCGAAATGTTAGCTGTTTTGTGAAGCCAGAAAAAGGACCTTAGGAACCTTAAATTCCACTGAGTTTTGGTATGCTATTAGTTTTATGTATTTTTTAGATGTGAGAGTTGGAATCACCCTAAAAAGAGCCACGGTTTATTTTTAATGAATTTCCTACTGAGATTGGTCCTGCTGGAAAAAGTTGTACTGGGCAGAATGTAAGTAACGTGTTTGGAAGTCTAAAACTAGACCTTAGGGGTGTGAAAATCCACTAATTTTTGGCATGGTACTAACCTCATGAATAAAGAAGAGGTGGAAGTTGGAATTTTTCAAAATAAGCTGTGATTTATTTTTAATAAATTTTCTAGTAAAATGGGTCAAACTGAAATATGCTGGATAGACAGAATTGGTGTCACAATTTGCATAACCTGGAGAAGGGCCTTAGGAAAGTGAAAATGGGCTAAGAATTGACAGGATGCTAGTCCGATGAGTTTATTAAGTTGGAGAGTTGAAAATTCCAGGAAATGATCAAAGGATTGGACACAATAAATTTTATAGTAAAAGATGGTCAATTCAGAATTCAGGTTACATCATTTTATGAAAAAGAGCGAACGAGTCCTTTATTGACATCGTAATTCCACAATGCATGCATGGCACTCACTTATGACATTTACGGAGAAGAACATGTGGTCAAATGGGTCTAACACGTGCATTTTAGTAGGAAATTCCTAAGGAGAAGTGGGCACTACTAAGCTTGAAATTTCCAGCATGACAACAAAACGTGTCTATCCGTTTACGCCATGCATTATGCCATCGTTTGCACGTCACATGTCATTGCATTGCATCATCGTCATGAGCATGATTTACAGCATGTCTTTTATGAGAAAGAAAGATGAAAAGCGTTTTCAAAAGATGATTTTTGAAAAGAATGATTCCCCACCGGTACCGTGTGAGAGTATGAACTTGGCCAGTATGAACCTGAGCAGATCCAGGTTAAGTGATCTGAGAGTATGAACCTGAGCGGATCTGGGTTAAGTGATCTGAGAGCATGAACCTGAGCAGATCCGGGTTAAGTGATCTGAGAGTATGAACCTGAGCAGATCCGGGTTAAGTGATCTGAGAGCATGAACCTGAGCAGATCCGGGTTAAGTGATCTGAGAATATGATCCTGAGCAGATCCGGGTTAAGTGATCTGAGAGTATGAACCTGAGCATATCTGGGTTAAGTGATCTGAGAGAATGACCGTGCAGGCCCGGAAAATAATAGGCCTGATGATCTACTGTTTTACGATGACGATGATTTTAAAGGAAAACATGAAAGAGCATATTTCATTTCATCACGATGCATCACATGAACATATGTATGCTTGTTGCATTTATGTAGCGACTCAGAAGCTTTAAGTTGTGACGACACGGTAGACTCTAAGTGATGATTTCTTATTGTGTTTTTCATTAATATAAGTTACAGACCTTAATGTCATATTCTGCTTCGATTGATGATTTTTCTTAGGTTATGATCTTGTTACATTAAGCGATGATCCTTATCGAATGTTGGACGGAGGACAGGTATGCTCCTAAACCAAATATTGTTCGGGGTTCGGTTTTTGTTCGCACTTTCCATTTAACTCATGATTATTATAGTATACTTGCTAGTGACGTTGTCACTCACCCTATTTTTCTCTCCAGAGGTGGCAGGAGACAAGGTAGAATGGATTGATGACGAGCCTAGAGTTTCCTACCCGTGAGTGCATTGGAGGATGGCCAGGATTAGGAGACTGAGCGTACCAGCATTAAGGGATGATGGTTTTATGTAACTGCGATGGGATAAACAATTTGCTTTTGTTGTTTTCGGCTACATTGACGTGGGTTGTAAACCTTAAGTGGGTGTGATGACTTTTTAATTTGAAGTTTTTTTATTCTGCCACGGTTTCGCTTATTTGTTGCGCGTAAGCACGAAAATCCATGAATTGCTATCATGGATCACGACGCGTATGGATGATGCCTGGTACTCTCCTTAGTGAAGTACGGCGGGTGCACCGACCCTGGCCGGGCCGGGGTGAGGGGCGCCACAGTCACAATTCTGCCTCATCAGAATCAGGGCTCCCCTTGAATGTCGGAACATACGCCTGCTTCATCTCCTAGTAGAAGAAATGGATGCCCAGCTGTGGCGGTGAAGGAGGCAGTGACGGCTGATTCTGTTGTTGTTGTTGCGCAGTGCCTGCGCTATAGTCGTCAGCGCATCTGTTAGACCCTAGGGCAGAGCATTCTGAATACGGCCGTTGCCGTCTCTGTTATGGTCTCTCTTTGGCGGCATTGTGCTGTAACATTACGATTTTACAAAATCTACAAAATTTATAATTCTAGAATAATCAAGTGCAATCTAGAGTGATCGGATCTATAGGTATATAAAAGGCAAAAATCAAAACTCAAATAGGGTAAACAAATAAAATGCATAGTGTTGGACCGTGCATCAGCAGTAAACACCACTAGATGGAGGGGGAATAAATAGTGGTTAGCAAAAATTACACTACTACCCTTTAAGAAAATCCCCTTCGAAAACAGAATCTGAGACCTCCTCAAATTCAGTACCCGTTTTTGTAAAATTCAAAAATCAGTGTACATAACTCCAAAAATTATGAAAATTTCCAGAACTTAACTTCAATGTCTTAACAAGAGTTTTTCCAAAAATCAGGTAAAAATAAGATCGTTGTCCCTTCAAACAAATAAAAAGATTCAGATGGTCAATCTAGACAAAATTGGACAGAGTATCTCTGAAATTTGAAAACGTGTTTCTCTTTGAATACTCAACTAAAAAGGTTGATCTTTATGTCAAAACAGTCCTTAGAATGTATAGTTTATGTTTCCAAAAAGTCCTGACCTTTAAAAATTCTTGATTAAAACAGAAATCAAGTTTTCTCAAAACTGGTCAAATTGCAGCCAAATTGGAGCAGTTATTTTGCAACGATTGAAAGTCTAACGTTCCTTTGCTCAAATCAAGTGATTCTTGTTGCAAATGAAAGATAACAGTCTGAAATATAACTCCACCAAAAATCACAAATTTTGAAAGTGTTTTGCTATTTTTTTAAAACGTGAGAAGTTATGTGAAATCTGAAGTGAAAACGGGCAGAAAAACAGAAAAGAGAAAAGAAGATAAGAACACCAAAGATTTATCCTGGTTCGGTCAATGTGACCTACTGCAGTCCCAAGGAACATATTTCCTTGGATTTCACTACGGTATGAACCAAATTACAACAAGATCCAAGCTTGATCCTTGGGTTAAACACCAACCCTATTCAAGACTTGGATGAAAACCTCTATGCAACTCTTCGTTGCGACATCTCTATCACCTATTAATGTTGCCTTATAGATTTGGCTAATCAATCTTACAAATATAACCAAAGAAGGTGTGTATATGTAGCTCAACAAAAACAAGAAATGAAACACCTTATATACACAAAGAAAGAATCAAGAAGAAGAGAATAGCAAGAATGGTCTTCAAGTTTGATTGAAAGTTGTGTATTCTTCTTCTTCACCTTTGCCTTCTATTTATAAGGTGAAATGAGCCTTATAGATTGGAACTCCAATGTGTTACCAACTTCATCATCAATGCTTAAGTGTCTTCACATCATTGGTTGACTATATAAACATCTTGTACACTTGGCAAAAATGAAACAACATAATTGGTCTACCTTGGACACTCATTTGGCCAAAATTTCCACCTCAATTTGTCTTGAAAATAATAAAGATAATATAGTAGGATAAGATGATATAACTTCTCCACTATATCCTCAACTTCTTGCCACAAGAATAGGCATGTGAGGAGCTTCAAAATTTTGAAGAAATCAGCTCCCAACCAACTCCAAGTAGCCGTTTTTTTTCAAGTTTGAAAATTCCAAGTTGACAATTTTGCCAACTACCTTGTATTTGGTTGGTCCACTTGGCATAACCTTGTATATTTGTCACAAAATAGATAAACTACCTTTGGCACATGATTATACATGCTTTTTGACACACACACACACACAGATATATATATATATATATATATATATATATATATATATATATATATATATATATATATATATGTACAACTTCAATCATTTTGAAGAAAAATCAATAAATGGTAATTGACAAGACTATGTCAACATATAATCCAAAATTCCCACTTTTTCTCCTTTGTATATAGAGATGAATTTTGCATCAAGAACACCATTAATATCTCTGCAAAATGATCATTAATAACCTCCAATAACATATATAAGAATATCTCCAAGAATAGAAAAGAATGTGACATCAAAACCCCTCACATATCCTAATACTGTCGATAACATCGTCAAATGAGAGAAATAATAAAAATCACCAAATAATCTTCAAGATAATCATAAATGAGGTTCAGAATGAAGATAATAATATACTCAAGAGATTCATTGAGTAAAAAATACCGAAACTGCCCTCAGGGGGTAAAATGACCAAAATACCCCTGGTGAGAGAAAACTCCAGAAATGAGCCCGATGGTCAGAAATAAATATAATGACACCTTTGTGATGATAAATAAGATATAAAAGCGTCCTTGAAATATTGTACCATGTCAAGTACCTACACAAACTCAAAATACCAATTTTGCCCTTATTGGTAAGTTGTAGAAACTTCCAAGGCGCATTAGTCACAATACATTTATAAACATCAAAAACACATAATAACAACATGATTAACGTATATAAATCATGTACAAATGAAAATAACCATTTTATCACATTTTAGAAAAAAATTTCTAAAAACCCTAGACAATCGATTGATCGAAGTGCCTTAGCTTTAGAGATCGATGTCTCACAGTGAGTTTCAGAGTTTGTATCTGACCTAAATCGATCGACCATACTGAGGGCTTGATTTAAATCGACCGATCGATGTGTCTCAGGTTTAGAGATCGATGTCTCACAGTAAGGTCTTTATTTTTCTCTGCCTTACATGGATCGATCGATGCGAGGGATCGAAGTACATCGATCGATCAAAGTGCAATGACCTGAGAGATCGATGTCATTTTTCTTCCCTTTTTCAACTTTTAATCATTTATAACAATATGTGTGACACTTTTAAGTATCCACCACTTAAAATCATGACCTTGAAAATTATCCAAACATATTTCTCTTCATTCTTCCCCTTTTGGATGATTTTCAAAATAACTTAACATAATGACACAACTCTTTCACAATTATTGATCATATATCTGACAACTGATTTTTTTTTTGAAAACCTCACCAATTACCAATTGTTTCACCAATTCTATACCAATTGTTTTCAAACTTTCAAATCTCATGTTTTTAATAAATGTGCTCTCCCTTAACTCATACTCTCCCCCTTAACCTATACTCAAAACTTATACCAATTGAAACTTAACATATTTTTCACCTCAAATCCAAATCATGACTAAAATCATGTTCTTATTCTATCTCCTCCTTTATTTTGCAAATCATGCAAAAGATAGAATTACGTAATTGTACCGTAGGTTATCATACTTAAATTGGCTCGTAAAGTTTCAAAAGTTGCTTGATTAAAGGGTTTGGTGAAGATGTCAGCTACTTGATGATTAGTTCTTATATGGTGTATGGTTATGTCCCCATTTTGAACATGGTCTCGAAAGAAATCATATCGTACCTCAATGTGTTTGGCCTTAGAAAGAAGTACCGGATTTCGAGAAAGATTGATCGCACTTGTGCTACTGCAGAAGATTGGAATCTTATTCATTTTAATGCCAAAATCACTAAGTTGGTGTTTAAGCCAAAGTATCTGGGCGGTGCATAAGCTTAAGGCTACATACTTGGCTTCGGTGGTAGAGAATGCTACACTAGTTTGCCTTTTAGAAAACCATGAAATCAAGTTGGATCCTATAAATTGTCATGTACCGCTAGTGGGTTTTCTATCTAACTTGCAACCACCATAATCAGCATCACTATAAGCATACAGTTCCAACTTAGCATTTCAATTATACCAAAGTCCTAAGTGAGGTTTGTGTTTAAGATATATAAATATCTTTTTCACTGCATTATAATGTGATACTTTAGGGCAAGGTTGAAACCTAGCACACATACACACTAAACATGATATCAGGTTTTGATGCAGTTAAATATAACAGTGATCCAATCATAGACCTATATAGTGTGTCATCAAAAGGTTTACTATTTTCATCCTTATCTAGTTTGGTGCTAACACTCATGGGGGTAGGTGTTGGTCTTCAAATCTAAACTTCTTAATCATATCATTAATATACTTAAGTTGGCTAATGTGGATCCCTTGAGGGGTTTGTTTGATTTGAAGCCCTAAGAAGTAGTTCAATTCTCCTACCATTAACATTTCAAATTCTAACTTCATACACTCTTTGAAGTCTTTAACTAAGGTAGGGTTGGTTGAACCAAAGATTATGTCATCTACATATATTTGGACTATTAATAAGTCATTATCTTTTCTTTTTAGAAATAGAGTGTTGTCTATTATCCTCCTTTGATAATTATTTGCAATAAGAAAGTTTTCAAATCTATCATACCAAGCTCTTGGAGCTTGTTTCAAACCATATAGATCTTTCTTAAGCTTGTATACATGGTTAGTATTCTTTGGATCTTCGAATCCAGGGGGTTGTTTGACAAAAACTTCTTCTTGGATGTATCCATTCAAGAACGCACTCTTGACATCCATTTGGAAGAGTTTGATGTTGCTTAGACTTGTAATGGCAAGTAACAATCTAATTGCTTCTAGTCGTGCAACGGGTGCAAAGGTTTCATCATAATCTATGCCTTCTTGTTAATTATAACCTTGTGCGACTAGCCTAGCCTTATTTGGTCTGATATTTCCTTGTTCATCCATTGTATTCCTAAATACCCATTTCGTTCCTATTTAAACTTATTTTCGGGTTTAGGTACTAAGTCACACACGTTGTTTCTGGTGAATTGGTTCAATTCTTCATGCATAACATCTATCCATCATATATCACCTAAGGCTTCCTTAACATTCTTGGGTTTTAAATGAGAGATTAAGCTATGTCCTTCATATTGACTTATGTTTCTACGTGTTCTAACCCCAACACTTGGATCCCGAATGATTAACTCATTAGGAATTTATGTTTATCTTTAATAAGCCACCAATTCGTAGGTTGACTAGGTTCACCCTCATCTTGTTCAAATGTTTCATTAATGTGAACATCATTGTATACAATTGGATGATGTTGCAAGTTAGTTGTATTATATTCCAATTGCAAAATTTCTTCATTTATTTCATCTAAGGGTTCATGCATGTCTTAATCAGGGGGAGTTAGTTCTAGATGATCAAGTACAGCTCAAGTTAGACATCATCATCATCAAACATATTTTCAATGTTATTTTCATGTTTATGTTGAGTTTTATCACTAACTTCAAAACATTCATGCTCATTGAATCTCACATGTATGGATTCAATTATTTTTCTAGATGCAGGATTATAACACCTATATGCTCTTGAATTAGTTGAATAACCAACAAATATGCATTCAATATACTTTTGTTCAAATTTGTCTAGATTATCCTTTGTGTTCAACACAAAACACTTACAACCAAATACTCTAAGATAATCTACCTTAGGTTGTCTATTGTTTAATAATTCATAAGGTGTTTTGTTGAACTTCTTTCTAATTGAAAGCCTATTTATAATATAACAAGCATATTCAGCCCATAAATATCTTGATACTTTATTTTCACATAACATTGTTCTAGCAACTTCTTGAATTGTTCTATTTTTACGTTCAACAACTCCATTAAGTTATGGTGTTCTAGGTGGTGAGAATTCATGTTTAATTCCATGTAATTCACAAAACTTGACTACATATTTGTTTTTAAATTCTCCACCTCTATCACTTCTAATTCTCTTAACATTTTCTTCATTAATATTTTCAAGTTGCTTGATAAGAGTTTCGATTGCCAAGGAGCATCGTCTTTGTGTGTTAAGAACAATGTCCATGTGTATCGTGAGTAATCATCTACTATGACATACACAGAGTAGTAGCCACCTAGACTTTTTGTCCTACTTAGGCCAAATAAGTCTAAGTGAAGCAATTCTAGTACGTGACTAGTACTCACTTCATGTTTTGATTTTAACTTTTTTTTAATATGTTTTTCTTTAATACATGTTTCACACATTTGAAAATTGTCTAAGTCTAACTTAGGCATGCCTCTAATTAAATTCTTCTTAGATAACTTTTCAATAGTTAAAATTCTGATATGGCCTACTCGCCTGTGCCATAAATTTACATCTAATTCATGGATATTAAACACTTAACCTTACATCTAACATGTTATTTATTGATAGCGTGTAAATGTTACCATCCGTATTTCCTTTTAATACAATTTCTCCTTTTTTTTTATTTGTTATATCACAAGAATCAGGCAGAAAAGAAACATGATAACCAGAATCTATAAGTTGTGAAATGCTTAATAAATTATAAGAGAGATTGTGTACTAACAATATTTTGTATTTGAAATGTGTTAGGGTCTCCGATTGTACCTTTTCCAACAAATTTTCCTTTGTTGTTGTCACCGAATGTCACCTTTCCTCCATTCTCAATATGTTCAAGTTCAGTGAATAGTTTGGAGTTGCGCGTCATATGCCTTGAACATCCACTGTCTAAAAACCATTTGGTTTTTAGATTCTTTGACTTTGCCTTCTTCTTGCATTCCTTGCGATTTTCCTACAATGAAGACAAAGTTTTATGCACCCTTTACTTGGTCCTTGAATGCTAGGAGTGTAGAGAAAAAAGGGTTTGAGTGATTTCAAAATATGTGATTTAAATGAGCATGACAAAAACGTGTGCATGATATAAACGAATGCATGATATATTGCTTATTACTTGCCTTATTTAGCTCATATATAATGTTGCCGTACTAACGAGCCATGAAGCGTTAAAGCTTACATCATATGGCAAACATTTGTTATGTTTACACTATTTTCAGGTGTCACCATTAATGAACTAAACTAGTTCATTAAGTGAAGTACTTAGTTAATTAAACTAAGTAGTTCATTAAAGGAAGCTACACTTAGAAAAGGCACAAAGGCAACAAGGCTAAGGAAGGAAAGTCTCCTCCTCCTCCCCTCATTTAATATGCACGCCCATATACATACATAAATACATATTTTCTGTTTTTTTTAAAAAGGCACATACAATGTATTCCAACGTACTACCAACACGTTATATATTTTATGTACGTACGGTAACGTCACACCATCATACTTAACTTATATTAATGAGTATATTCAGGCCTTATATCATATGATATAAGTCATGGTGATGACAAATTAAATACGACACGTTAAAAGGTTCTAAACCGAAAATTGTTGTATCGGGCGAATACCTTAACTTCGCCAACGTGTCACGTACTTGCTATACAAAGATGGCCAGCCCCTACACTTCCAAAATGATCAAAAATTTCGTGGCTATGATGATAATTCCAGCCATAAAATCATTCCATGTTGGCACACACAAATCACTCCACATTAAGGCCAAATCGTGGAGATTCCAATTTCAATTTTGTCACATGTCTATGCGCCACTTTAATCAGCCTTATAAGCTGAATATTAAAGTTTATATTATGTATATTATGTGTAATATAATATATATAACATGTGCAAAAAGTTGGAATTCAATTAGAGAAAAATTGAGTAATCGATAAACATCGAAAATTTGGTTTTCTACGTACATAACACATGGAACATTTTTTGCACATCATACGACACGTATCTAGACACTTTTTACATAGGTAATACATCTTAAAGTGTTCTACAAAATTAAATTAAGGGCTGATTGAAATATAACATGTGTGTATTATTAAATGTGCACTATTTTACAAAATTAGCAAAAATAAAATTTCAGCACATGCATATACACTTGCACACGCCTAATAAAGCTGAGATAGATCCTATGTGGAGTATTGTTGGCATATTGATTGGTCAAGAATCAATCATACAAAGTTGGTGACTTAAAGAAAGAAGCTACAAAAGGTAACAATTCAAATTTTGTCACAATTGTGACACATGCTGAAAATTCAGCATGTGTACAAAATAGCTGGCCGATTTCTATGTCATTATGAGACATATTTTACTTCTTGATTAAGGTGGATTGATTGGAAGATGATTTCGAAGTATTTTGAATAACTTATGGAATTAAAATTATGATATTCTTAAATATCACACATGCTGAAAATTTCAGCATGTGTACAATATGTCTTGGACGATTTTTAGGCTTGTATATGATAAAGTTTTATTCCAAAATTGAGGAAGATGTCTTGTACTAAATGGAGATGGATTTCTTGAATTAAAACAATGCTAAATAGGAAATATTTTGAACAAAAAGGGCTTGTAACACATGCTGAAATTTCAGCATGTGCATTTGTCATTATGGCCGAATTTTTCACTATGTTTGTGACAAAATTATCTTGCTAACTTTATATGATAATCTTGTGAATTATGTCAACTATTTTATGATGATTTTGGCACATGTTTTAAGTGGTATTTTCAGATTTTCCTAGTCATCAAGTGATGACAACATTCAACCAATCATGAAGTGCCAAGTAAGCAAAAGTTAAATGATCATCCAATGAGAAGGGGCCAAGTAAGCAAGATCATGTCAAAATGATGGCACACATTCTCCCAAGGACTTAGAATATAATTTTCAAGAGGGGATGTCACCTATAGGGGGACGGCTACAAGGCATAAAAGGAAAGAAGATGAGCAAAAACAAAAGACAAGAACAAGCATTACAATCTTGAGATCAAAAACGCCTAGTCTCTCTTCTTCTACACTCTCTTTCTTTCTTCTTCTTGAAAGCCTATTGTACTTATATTCTTATTCTTCAATAGGCTTGTATTAAACCACCACATACTCTTTATCTTTGTAAAAGATTGATCAAGGTGTGATCAATCTTCAATCTTGCTAGGTGGTGGTGTTCGTGCGAATTGTATTCATCGTACAAGGTTTGTAAAGAGTTGGAGTTGGTGTGCAACTCCATCAACCCTGTGGTAAGGTGTATTGCATGTGTGTGACTAGTGTGAACCAAGGAAGGTGTTCCTTGAAGACTGGAGTAGGTTGTTTATAACCGAACCAGTATAAAATTCTCGGTGTCATTTACTTTCGGCATTTATATTCTTTTTCTGCACAGTTTACTCTTTTTGTTTACGTTCGTAAAAATAGTAAACGACTTTCAAAAATTACGAAAATTTTCAGAAACAAAGCCACACGTCTTAGGGTTAATTTGGCACAAATTTCAACCCTTTTGGATAAGTATATGTCATTCAAACATCCAAAGTTCTGAGACTAGTGCAGTCTTATTTTCAGGCTTGCAAAGGTTGAGACTTTGAGTGTATTTGACTAACTTCCTAAAAGAATTTTTCAAAACTGTTTCAACCCATTTAAATAAAACAAAGGGGTTAGTGGTTAACATTTCAGAGCAATTGGAGTTCAGAACAAATAGGAATGAATTTTTCAAAACAGTCTACCGTTTCTGACAGATTCGCGCAATATGACCACCAACGATTGTTGAAGGGGTTAAAGGTTGAGTTTAAATCTGAAACTTTTAGGAGACCCTCATAACATCTGAGGCTAAGTTCTCTCCAAATTTCAGAATTTTTGGAGACCTACGACCTAGTTTTAAAAATTTATTAAAACTGGTCCTGAAAACAGAATCTGTTTTCAGAAGTTGAGTTGGTTGGTTTTAAACAAATTTTAAAAACCACATTTTCCGCACCCACTATTCAACTCCCCCCCTTTCTAGCGGTGCCTTGCAGATCATACAATTGGTATCAGAGAGCAGGAACACTCACAACAAAAGGATCCAACGATCTACGTGAGATGGCATCCACTAGTTATAGCACCGTGCAAGGAATGTCAACCATAAGGCCTACTCTCTTTGACGGTGAGTCTTTCATTCAATGGAAGGTAAGAATGAAACTTTTCTTTATGGCAATATATATTGATCTTTGGTCGATTATAGAAGATGGTCCTTTTGTTCCGTCTAAGTTATCCACCGTAGATGGAGTCACACTAGAAGTTGTTAAACTTAGACAAGAATATACAAGTGATGATAAAAAGAAACTCAGCATGAATGCTAGGGCTATGCAATTACTCTTAAATGGTTTAAGTAAGAGTGAGTCTAGTTATGTCTCAAAATGTTCTAGTGCACAAGAAATATAGAGAATACTCGAAATGAAACACGAAGGCACTAGTCAAGTAAAAGAGTCAAAGATAAACATGCTTATGTCCACACTTGAGTCGTTTAAATTATTTCCTAATGAATCCATTGTTGATATGGATCTTCGTTTGACTAACATCTACAATTCTCTTGAGTCTCTTGGTAAAGCCTTTACCATACAGGAAAAGGTACAAAAAGTCTTGCGAAGCCTTCCATCCGAGTGGGACTCTAAAGTAACGGCCATAGAAGAAAGCAAAGAGACTAAATCGATTAAGATGGAAGAACTAAATGGATCACTTAAGGTATATGAAAACAAACTTGCTTTAAGACATTCTGAGTCCATTTCTAATAATGATAGGGCTATAGCATTTAAATCAAATGAATACGTCGTAGATGATAGTGACATAGATTTCGATGATGAGGACTTAATCACGATAGCTTAAAGATTAAGAAAAATATTGAGAAAATCGATTAAACATAAGTCTACCTCATCTAAGGATCATAAAAATAAAAATAAGGAAATAAAGTGCTATGAATGCGGCAAACTTGGACATCTATCATATGACTGCCCTAATAAAGAAAAGCAAACAAACAAATACCCTGACAACGATCGGAATAAGAATAGACTCGTCTCATAACCTAAGCAAAGGAGAAGAGCCTTCAAAGCCTCCACTTGGAGTGACACATCCGACTCTGAGACTGATGATACGGAAGAACACAAGGCACAAGTATGCTTTACATCTAAAGCCTCAAATGAGGTATCTTCTGACTCTGATTCCGATTCTGAATGCTCTTATGATGATTTATTTAGTCAATATTTAGAATTGCATAAGTTTTCGAAGACTCTTGCAAAAGAAAAGAAGCGATTAATTGAAGACAAGAAATTGTTAGAATCTTCTAACAAAGATCTTGTGTCTCAATTAAACGATTCAAAAGAAGAGTCGTCATGCATTATAAATTCATTAAAGTCTGAAATTTCATCATTGACATCCGAGAACACTGACTTGAAATCCGAGATTTCAAACTTGAAATCAAGGAATGCGGATGTAGAGAAAAAGGTGAAACAATTTGACACAGGATCTAACATGTTGCATCGTATTATCTTATCACAAAAGCATGATAGTGACAAAACAGGTTTGGGATACGTTGAGACAAATGAAGCATACACCAAACCAACTAAGTTCGTTGTGTCTAAGAAAGTAGACACCCCGAAGCCAAAAACGGCGTTTAAGATGACGCAAAGACCTCTTCCCTCATCATGCCCCACTTCTTCATCATATAATGCGAAATACAATTTTGAACCATATAGATATGAGAAGAAAAGAGTGATGCATACACGGCATTCATTCCATCCATGCACTACGCACACAAACACAAGGACATATCGAAAACGTCCTACATATAATGCGTATAAAGAAGTTCTTGGCCAAAGGCCAGATACAATTGCACCTAAAGTATATTATGTTGTGCTTTCATCACACTTCTCACCTTTTGGAAGACCTAGAAGGGTCACCCAAATTTGGGTACCAAAAGGGACATTTTCAAAGGGTTGAATAAATAACCCTTACGAACGCACGTTATATGAAATGCATGATTTTTCTTCTTCATCTTTACAGGTATCTTTTGATTTACTTTCCAAAATAAAGGGGGAGAGAAAGCATGATTTAAAGGGGAGATAGAAAGATACTAATACTGATTGCATAAATCATGGGGGAGCGGATACGAAATTTAAAATTTGAATTTATGCATAATTGAAGGGGGAGCGATACGATTTAAATCATGTGCATAAGTTATTTTGAAAATCATCAAAAGGGGGAGATTGTAGAGACAAAGGGGGTTGAGTGATTTCAAAATATGTGATTTAAATGAGCATGACAAAAACGTGTGCATGATATAAACGTATGCATGATATATTGCTTATTACTTGCCTTATTTAGCTCATATATAATGTTGCCGTACTAACGACCATGAAGCGTTAAAGCTTACATCATATGGCAAACATTTTTTATGTTTACACTATTTTCAGGTGTCACCATTAATGAACTAAACTAGTTCATTAAGTGAAGTACTTAGTTAATTAAACTAAGTAGTTCATTAAAGGAAGCTACACTTGGAAAAGGCACAAAGGCAACAAGGCTAAGGAAGGAAAGTCTCCTCCTCCTCCCCTCATTTAATATGCATGCCCATATACATACATAAATACATATTTTCTGATTTTTTTAAAAAGGCACATACACATGTATTCCAACGTACTACCAACACGTTATATATTTTACGTACGTACGGTAACGTCACACCATCATACTTAACTCATATGAATGAGTATATTCAGGCCTTATATCATATGATATAAGTCATAGTGATGACAAATTAAATATGACACGTTAAAAGGTTCTAAACCGAAAATTGTCGTATCGGGCGAATACCGAAACTTCGCCAACGTGTCACATACTTGCCATACATAGATGGCCAACCCCTACACTTCCAAAATGCTAAAACATTTCGTGTCTATGATGATAATTCCAGCCATAAAATCATTCCATGTTCGCACACGCAAATCACCCCACATTAAGGTCAAATCGTGGAGATTCCAATTTTAATTTTGTCACATGTCTAGGCTCCACTTTAATCAGCCTTATAAGCTGAATATTAAAGTTTATATTATCTATATTATGTTTAATATAATATATATAAAATGTGCAAAAAGTTGGAATTCAATTAGAGAAAAATCGGGTAATCGATAAACATCGAAAATTCGGTTTTCTACGTACACAACACATGGAACATTTTTGGCACATCATACGACACGTATCTAGACAATTTTTACATATGCCATACATCTTAAAGTGTTCTAGAAAATTAAATTAAGGACGGATTGAAATATAACATGTGTGTATTATTAAATGTGCACTATTTTACAAAATTAGCAAAAATAAAATTTCAGCACATGCATATACACTTGCACACGCCTAATACAGCTGAGATGGATCCTATGTAGAGTATTGTTGGCATATTGATTGGTCAAGAATCAATCATACAAAGTTGGTGGCTTAAAGAAAGAAGCTACAAAAGGTAACAATTCAAATTTTGTCACAATTGTGGCACATGCTGAAAATTCAGCATGTGTACAAAATAGCTGGCCGATTTCTATGTCATTATGAGACATATTTTACTTCTTGATTAAGGTGGATTGATTGTAAGATGATTTGGAAGTATTTTGAATAACTTATGGAATTAAAATTGTGATATTCTTGAATATCACACATGCTGAAAATTTCAGCATGTGTACAATATGTCTTGGACGATTTTTAGGCTTGTATATTTCAAAATTGAGGAAGATGTCTTGTACTAAATGGAGATGGATTTCTTGAATTAAAACAATGCTAAATAGGAAATATTTTGAACAGAAAGTGTTTGTAACACATGCTGAAATTTCAGCATGTGCATTTGTCATTATGGCCGAATTTTTCACTATTTTTGTGACAAAATTATCTTGCTAACTTTATGTGATAATCTTGTGAATTATGGCAACTATTTTATGATGATTTTGGCACATGTTTTAAGTGGTATTCTCAGATTTTCCTAGTCATCAAGTGATGACAACATTCAACCAATCATGAAGTGCCAAGTAAGCAAAGGTTAAATGATCATCCAATGAGAAGGGGCCAAGTAAGCAAGATCATGTCAAAATGATGCCACACATTCTCCCAAGACTTAGAATTTAATTTTCAAGAGGGGATGTCACCTATAGGGGGACGGCTACAAGGCATAAAAGGAAAGAAGATGAGCAAAAACAAAAGACAAGAACAAGCATTACAATCTTGAGATCAAAAACGCCTAGTCTCTCTTCTTCTACACTCTCTTTCTTTCTTCTTCTTGAAAGCCTATTGTACTTATATTCTTATTCTTCAATAGGCTTGTATTAAACCACCACATATTCTTTATCTTTGTAAAAGATTGATCAAGGTGTGATCAATCTTCAATCTTGCTAGGTGGTGGTGTTCGTGCGAATTGTATTCATCGTACAAAGTTTGTAAAGGGTTGGAGTTGGTGTGTAACTCCATCAACCCTGTGGTAAGGTGTATTGCGTGTGTGTGACTAGTGTGAACCAAGGAAGGTGTTCCTTGAAGACTGGAGTAGGTTGTTTATAACCGAACCAGTATAAAATTCTCGGTGTCATTTACTTTCAGCATTTATATTCTGTTTCTGCACAGTTTACTCTTTTTGTTTACGTTCGTAAAAATAGTAAACGACTTTCCAAAATTACGAACATTTTCAGAAACAAAGCCACACGTCTTAGGGTTAATTTGGCACAAGTTTCAACCATTTTGGATAAGTATAAGTCATTCAAACATCCAAAGTTCTGAGACTAGTGCAGTCTGATTTTCAGGCTTGCAAAGGTTGAGACTTTGAGTGTATTTGACTAACTTCCCGAAAGAATTTTTCAAAAATGTTTCAACCCGTTCAAAAACAACATATAAGGGGTTAATGGTTAAAATTTCAGAGCAATTGGAGTTAAGAACAAATAGGAATAAATTTTTCAAAACAGTCTACCCTTTCTGGCAGATTCGCGCAATCTGACCACTAACAATTGTTGAAGGGGTTAAAGGTTGAGTTTAAATCTGAAATGTTTAGGAGACCCTCATAACATCTGAGGCTAAGTTCTCTCCAAATTTCAGAATTTTTGGAGACCTACGACCTAGTTTTTAAAACGTTTTAAAACTGGTCCTGAAAACAGAATCTGTTTTCAGAAGTTGTGTTGGTTGGTTTTAAACAAATTTTAAAAACCACATTTTCCGCACCCACTATTCAACCCCCCCCCCCTTCTAGTGGTGCCTTGCAGATCCTATAAGGAGCACCATCCTTGTTTAAATATCCCTTGGGTATCTAAACTTTGATGTACCTTCTTGGCATATATTTGAAGTTATTATAAGTTGAATAATACAAAGGAGTTTCATGTACTTGTCCATTCCATTTAAAAGATGATGCATGGTTATACATGTTATACCTTGGTTGATAATTATTATAAAGTGGCCGATTTTGATAGTGTGTATAAGGCATATGATTTTGTTTCTTATACGGTGCTATGTATGCATTTCTATAAGTCTTATATGAATGTTGCCTACATTTAGGTCTATATACATTATGATGGGTTGGTTGTATTTTATTATGTCTAGCCACATTTGTATACATATAGGCATAATTTCTGGATGGTCTAGATGTAAAGCTTTTCCTACTTTCTTTTGGTGGTGCATGTTGCATTTTTACCTTGGAATAAGAAGAACAAGGAGTAGAAGAAAGTGTAGCAGGCAAATTTGATTTTGTTGTATTATACGACAACTTAGACTTAGATGATACAAAGTTAGTCATTTTGCCTAACTTGTCATTTTCTTCTACATACCCTAAGACCTTTTTATCATTTCCATATTTTTGTGACGATATAAGTGTGTTAAGCATGTTCATGCCAGATTTAAATTGTTCTAACATTTTTTCTAAGTTTAGTTTAGAAGATTTAAGTTGTACTATCTCATTTTCACAATTTTCTAATTTAGATTTCAACATGCTATTTTCAGTTTGTAATGTTTGTTCATTTTTCCTGTATGATTCAATTTTAATCTCTAAAGAATCAAGAGTATTAGTAGACTCTTGTTTAAAAGATTTTAATTGATCGGAAAATTCCAAGTTGGACATCTTCAACTTGTCATTCTCTTCAATTAGTTTCTTCTTTTCTTTAGAGAGCCTTTTACAGTGAGCATGTACCTTTAGAAATTCTTCATACATCTCATCAAATGACATTTCATTATCAGAATCCACAATAGATGAAGAACTTACCTCGTTGGATACGAAGCAGACTTAATGAAGAACTTACCTCGTTGGACATGAAGCAGACTTGAGCTTCCTCAGTATCGGATTCTGAGTCGGACGAGTCGCTCCACGTGCTCGCCTTCTTTGCTCGTTTGCCTCTTCTTGACTTGGAATCCTTTGTCTTAGGCTTTTGCGGCTCGTTGTCCTTGACTTGTTTATTATTGTTGTTATTATTATTTTTCTTTGTTGGAAAATCATATGAGATATGTCCTTTTTGACCACATTCGTATAATTTTAACTCTTTATTATACCACTTGTTATTGGAGTTTTTCTTAGGTTGCGAAGAAGTAGAAGAAGATCGTTTTCCATTTCTATTTGGTCGTTTAAAAAACTTTCTAAGTTTTCTAGCTATTAATTTTAAATCACCATCTAATTCGTTATCACTATTACTGTCATCATTATTTGTTTGTGACTCAGTTGATTTAAAAGCAATAGACTTACCGAATGATTTAGATGATTCGGACTTTCGTTAGTTCAGGTTTACCTCATAAACTCTAAGTGAACCAATCAATTCATCCATTTTAGTGATTGACTTTGTCTCCTCGATTTCCATTACCTTCGGATCCCATTCAGCAAGAAGACTCTGTAGCATTTTTTGAACCTTTTCATTGCGGGTAAAAGATTCACCTAAAGCTTCAAGCGCATTAAAGATATTAGTAATCCTCAAATCCATAGATGTTATGGATTCGTTTGGCAACATTTTAAACGATTCGATTTCAATCATAACCATGTTTATTTTTGACTCTTTTACACCACTGGTACCTTCATGCTTTAATTCTAATGATTTCTACATGTCATGTGCTCTTGTGCAATTTGAAAAGTATCATGCTTTAGAAGTCGTTAGTCCATTCAAAAGTAATTGCATAGCTTTAGCATTCATTGACATTTTCTTTTTATCTTCAGATGACCATTCACTTTTATATTTTTCTACTTCCTGTGTTATACCGTTTACTTGTACAACTTTCAATGGAATATACGGCCCATCTTCAACTATAGACTATAGATTGATGTCATAGCCATTAAGAATAGCCTTATCCTTAGTTTCCAATGAACGAAATTATTGCTATCGAAAAGAGGAGGATGTTGTGTAGACATACCTTCCAACTCACCTTTGTGAGAAACTATGCCCATTATATGTACTTAAAGAATTGTTGTTTCTTGGCCTTGTCTTGTTCGTATGGTGTTGAATATTGTTTCTTTGAGTGGTGTTAACCTCGCTCTGATACCAATTATTGGACCATGCACCTGCAGTAAACACCACTAGAGGGAAGGTGAATAGTGGTTAGCAGAAATTACACTACTATCCTTTAAGAATATTCTCTTTGAAAACAGAATCTAAGACCTCCTCAGATTCAATACTCGTCTTTGTGTAATTCAAAAATCAGTGTACACAACTCCAAAAATTATGAAAATTTTTAGAATGTAACTTCAATGTCTGGACAAGACTCCGTCCAAAAATCAGATAAAAATAAGATCGTTTGTCCCTTCAAAAAAAATAAAAATATTTAGATGATCAATCTAGATAGAATTAGACAGAATGTTGCTGAAATTTGAAAATGTATTTCTCTTTGAATACTCAACCGAAAAGGTTGATCTTTATGTCAAAACACTCCTTAGGATGTCTAGTTTATGTTTCTAAAAGTCCCTGACCTTAAATAATTCTTGATTAAAACAAAATTTAAGTTTTCTCAAAACTAATCAGGTTGCAGCCAGATTGGAGCAGCTATCTTGCAATGACTGAAAGACTAACTTTCCTTTGCTCAAATCAAGTGATTCTTGTTGCAAATGAAAGCTAACAGTTCGAAGTATACTCCACAAAAAATCAAGAATTTTGAATATTTTTTCAAAACGTGAGAAGCTGTGTGAAATCTGCAGTGAAGACGGGCAGAAAAACAGAAAAGAATACAAGAACACCAAAGATTTATCTTGGTTCGGTCAATGTGACCTACTCCAGTCCCAAGGAACACCTTTCCTTGGATTTCACTATAGTATGAACCAAATTACAACAATATCCAAGCTTGATCCTTGGGTAAACACCAACCCCATTCAAGACTTTGACGAACACCTCTATGCAACTCTTGGTTGCAACACCTCTATCACCTATTGATGTAGCCTTATAGATTTGGCTAATAAATCTTACAAATATAACCCAAGAAGGCATGTATATGTAGCTCAACAACAACAAGAAATGAAACACCTTAGCTACACAAATAAAGAATCAAGAAGAAGAGAATAGCAAAAATGGTCTTCAAGTTTCTTGAAAGTTGTTTATTCTTCTTCTTCTTCACCTTTGCCTTTTATTTATAGGGTGAAATGAGCCTTGTAGATAAGAACTCCAATGTGTTACCATATTCATCATCAATGCTTAAGTGTCTTTGCATCATTGGTTGACTACATAAACGTCTTGTATACTTGGCAAAAATGAAACAACATAATTGGTCCACCTTGGACACTCATTTGGCCGAAATTTCCAGCTCAATTTGTCTTGAAAATAATGAAGATAATATAGTAGGATAAGACGGCATAACTTCTCCACTATACCCTCAACTTCTTACCACAAGAATATGCATGTGAGCAGTTTAAAAAATTTGAAGAAATCAGCTCCCAACCAACTCCAAGTAGCTGTTTTTATTCAAGTTTGAAATTTCCAAGTTGACAATTTTGCCAACTAGCTTGTATTTGGTTGGTCCACTTGGGATAACCTTGTATATTTGTCACAAAATAGATAAACCACCTTTTGTACCTGATTATACATGGTTTTTGACATACATATATATATGTACAACTTCAGTCATTTTGAAGAAAAATCATTATATAGTAATTGACAAAACTATGTCAACATATAATCCAAAATTCTCACTTTTTCTCCTTTGTATATAGTGATGAATTTTGCATCAAGAACACCATTAAGCTCTCTGCAAAATGATGACTAAGAACATCCAATAACATATATAAGAATATCTCCAAGAATAGAAAAGAATGTGACATCAAAACCCATCACATATCCTGCTACTGTCGATAACATCATCATATGAGAGAAATAATAGAAAATCACCAAATAATCTTCAAGATAATCATAAATGAGCTTCAGAATGAAGATAATAATATAGTCAAGATATTTCTCGAGTAAAAATACCGAAACAGCCCTCAGGAGGTAAATGACCAAAATGCCCCTGGTGAGAGAAAATTCCAGAAATGAGCCCGATGGTCAGAAATAAATATAATGACACCTTTGTGATGATAAATAAGATATAAAAGTGTCCTTGAAGTATTGTCACCATGTCAAGTACCTACGCAAACTCAAAATGCCAATTTTGCCTTAATTAGTAAGTTTTAGAAACTTCTAAGGCACATTAGTCACAATACATTTATAATCATCAAAAACACATAATAACAACATGATTAACATATATAAATTATGTACAAATGAAAACAATCATTTTATCACATTTTAGAAAAAATTCTCTAAAAACACTAGACATCGATCGATCGAAGTGCCTGAGATTCAGAGATCGATGTCTCACAGTGAGTTTCAGAGTTTGTATCTGACCTAAATCGATCAACCATAGTGAGGGCTCAATTTAAATCGACCGATCGATGTGTCTCAGGTTTAGAGATCGATGTCTCACAGTAAGGTCTTTGTTTTTCTCTGCCTTACATGGATCGATCGATCGAGGGATCGAAGTACATCGATCGATCGAAGTGCAATAACCTGAGAGATCGATATCACTTTTCTTTACTTTGTCAACTTTTAATCATTTATAACAATATGTGTGACACTTTTAAGTATTCACTACTTAAAATCATGATTTTGGAAATTATCCAAACATATTTCTCAACACATAGCATATATTATGTATGCGTGTCTCACTAGATCATCATTTAAGTCGAATGTCATAATTTATTTCTAGCATCGATACTTAGTATCATCATCCTAAATCTAGGATTGTGACTTATGGGCAAAATCATAACATAATTTCTAAGATCATAGCCTAAATCTACGTTTCCCCTGTAGATCTAGAGCCATGCTCTGATACCACATGTAGCGACCCGTACCGAGCCTTAGTACTCGAAAAGACTCATCCGCCGTATTTCGCTAAGGAAAAATACAAGGTGTCGATGCAAACTAATCACACGTCCGCAAAGTGACACAAATCGATGTTAGCAGAAGTCACAAAATAAAAACCTCCAAATAATCATCAATAAGAAATGTATAAGTCTAGGCAAAGCTAAAGCAGTGCAATGGTCATATGTCACTAAAAGAAATAACTTATGTCTCCATGAGATGCATACAAACTGAAATCCATAAGTCATCTAAACCAATCGTTAGAAATATCCTCGAAAAAAGCTACAAGCAATCAGCATCCCCACTCCGAGTCCTCATCAACATACACTAAACCATAGTCCTGGCTAAAGAAAATAAGAAAGTGTAGTATAAGCGACACTTCGTCCAGCAAGTAACCTCACTATATTTACCATGAGATCATACATGGAGAAGCAAGTGTTATAAAAATAAGTAACGATATAGAAAATAATATGCTTCCCATTCGTAAATAAATTACTAAATTACCCCTTAACATTCAAGATAAAGTCAAAGGATACAGTCATCAAAGTCAACATACCATAATCCAATCAAAAGTTAGTCAAATCATGATGAAATTTTTCAAAATCGATGCAATGCCAAGTCAAAACCAAAATTTCCAAAGATCCAAACCAAATTTAATTTTCAAATCCGTTTTAATCGATCCAAAGCCAAATAACCAAATCTGAGTCCAACTCGGTCCAAAACCAAAGTCCAAATTCCAAATTTAATGCAATAGCTACAGCATTTTCCCTACAAGTGGCTTATATCATGAGACTTACGAAATGATTCCGCACTCTATGTCAAAAATAGTCAAATGCTCAGATGCTATGTTATTTGGAATCAATCCGGCTTAACAATATATTTCATCTTGTAAGGGTGAATTTCGAAATATTCATGCAATTTCAAAAGCCAATTTTCAACGTCAAAGGTTTTCAAAAAGTCCAAAAATTTTCCAATATTTCCAAAAATTCCCAAAATCCAATTATCACAAAACACAAACAGGCCAAATAATCAAATATGTCCAATATACCAAAGTATCTTGCTCCACCCACATATGTATACACATATATGCTCACACCTATACATGTGCATTTACACGTATATACATATACATGCCTCACTCGGTCTACTTTTCTCCCAATCCACTATCCAACTGACATCAACTCACCTCCATCGCGCTCGGTCCCCTACTGGCCGCTGCCACCAGACTCACCCCCACCCTCAGCTCCCTCGGCCCATCCCATTCCCCACTCCTCAAACTCTAATTCCCTCAACCCCTCCTCTCCTACCCTCGGCCTCCCTCAAAAACACTCATCTCCTACATTTTCTCACATCTAACACCTCAGACAGCTAACTCTGATTCCCTCAACCCCTCCTCTCCTACACATGCCTGCACGTACCGCCTCACGCATGCCATGCTCCGCTAGTTTGCCAGCGCATGGATGGTCACCCCCTCCGACCACCAGAATTCTCCTTTTCCAATTTCAAACCTACTCTTTCCTCAAACTGTGCAAAAATCCTAATTTTTAACAATTCTAGATTTTGTCCAAAACCCTAATTTATTCCAACAAAATCATACCAATTCAAATCATATTGTTATCAAATTCATGATATATCCCATTCTCCATCAGCCCCTTGATCAAAATTGCTCCGCCAAGATCAATCATACATTCGGCCATCATGTAAGTGTGTCACAAGAATTATAATTTCCTAATTACATATGCATAGGTATACGACATATGTATAGATATATATACTCAATTAAAGGTCACACCCCATGCACAAATATGGTTATTCGGCCAGCAAGCCCTACAAAATTGATAACACAACATATATACATACACATAATTCCATACATCTATAAAGACAAAAATATACATGCATGATCCGACATTATTACTGAAAATATGCTTGTATGCCTTGCAAAAATCATGACAAATATAATTAAGTTACTTACGTGATTTGCATGTACTATATCGTAATTGACCTAGGGTTGGTTGAAGCCAAAAATTCTCCTTCTTCCTCTCCTATGGTATTCGGCCGATGGGCAAAAAGAGAGCAAAGATGCTGCCCAAATTTTTCTTATGCTTGGGGAGGTGGCCCGCTGTGTGTGGGGTTGGTTTAGCTAGGATTATTTAATTAGGTATAGATAGGATTTAGATATTTTCCTAATAGCCCTTGGATAATAGTTAAGATCAACCTTCCAAAGTTTAAATTGCTATCCTATATTCCTATTTCAACTCTAGTTAGTTAGGATAAGTTCAAATTTTTTTTTGATTTTTATCCTATGGCCAATTTCACACATACATATTTTTTTAGTTGAAAGACGGGCGGTACCGTCCTGGTGTTTTATTAGTATAATGGACCCTCACTTGTGGCGGAGGAATACCGTGGTTACATTGTAGTCCTAGCTATGACGGGAGACTCTCCCAAGATAAACAAAATAACAATTTAAAAATGTTCAAGCTACGCAGAAAATTTGCTAGTGAATGTACATGATTAGTATGATGCCATTGTTGTATATCACTGATGAGGTCAGGAAGACACCATTTCGGACGATACTGCTGCTGCCAATGCCAGTGTGGTCTGCCGTTGTTGCCATATGCGTGTCTTGTGAAGAAACATAGTTGTTGCCATGTGCAGTTTGAGGTCCCAAAAGCATAAAACAATGATAAAGTGAACCAGAAGTTATATGTAAATATCACTAATATACTGTAGAGAATGTAATACATACCGACGTTGCTTGTATTCAGCCAGAATACAAGCAACCCATTTTGTGAATGCTCTGGATGTTTACGTTGCCTGAGTTTGTGAATGCCTTCGTCATGTCCCTCGGCAAAAAGACGCATGAGAAAATTATAAAAAGGATTAAGCAGTGTGGCGTATGGATGAATGAAATAAAACAGTCTGAGTGTGAAGTCATTCCAACGTTGCCTATGTCTAACGAAGACATAGGCAACCATATGCATAGTGTGCCAGCTCATTTTGAGTTACATGGTTAGAAGCGTAGGGATGGTAACGTATTATCCATCAATATAGCCCCTCTGACCTCAGGTGGCAAGGACTCCATCGTGGTGTAAAGAGTGATGCCTGTGGAACGAAATCCATATGTAGCTAGTTTATGAGCTGCTGTGTTGTTCTCCCGGAAGCAGTGTTGAATTGTTGCACCATTTATGCGGAGAAAGCTGAGTGTTCGTTGTAAATCTGCTGCATATGGTCCAATAAAGTTGGATGGATGTGCAAGATTCAGTAGTTGCTGTTTACAATCCGTTTCAATCCATAAATGGTCATAGTGCATCGCATAGTAGATAATGGCAAACTGCAGTGCCATTAGTTCTGCTCTTATGGGTGGTGCAGGTGGTAATCCAAAGCATGCTGCAGAGATTAGCCCACCTTGATGATCCCTTAATATTGCGCCTCCAGCCGCGTGTGCGTTAGATATTACTGCATCTACATTGAGATTTAATCGTCCTACAGGAGGATGTTTCCAACGTACGATTTTAGGCATCTTTCGGGGTATCGTTGGAGAAAAATGATTTGACACCAGATATGGTATATGTTGCGAGAATTTCCTGTTCTTTGTTGCGTCACAGCATGTGTATATATGATCCCTGGTTTTATGGTGTAGTCGATGACTAGAATATGCGTCCTCACCCAATCTAATAGTAGTATACTCTTTCCATATTGCCCATGCTACCATTGATGGAACTATTGCTCGCAGTTGACCCAACATTGTATTTGATGATGATGCACTCCACCATTGCATCATGTAACTGCGTATTGATGCACCAGTGGGGAGGGGACCAGAAAAGATAACAGACATTTCTTGCCAAAGTAGATATATATTTGAACATGTTAAGAAAAGATGATTCATATCCTCCGTCTCTTTTTTGCAGAATGCACAATGGGTAGGAAAGATAGTTTGCCAGCACCTCATATTGTCCGGAATAGGTAATGCACCTCTCCATAATCTCCATAGAAATATTTTGCACCCAAGTGGTAAAGTCTTCCACCAAATATGTTGTGGATAGGAGACATTTGATAGTGTAGACAGTGCGAGGCATGATGATTTGAGTGAGAACTGTCCATTTGTATCCGCCAACCATACATAGCCTTCCGAAGTATGTTGAACATGTTGTGTCATAAATGAATCAATGGAACATATACGCTTCCAAGTAGGGGAGTCATATATATGAGCGTATAATGTTGGTCTTCTTCCATATTTTGCACGGCTAAATTGGGCCCATAACGTGGATGAGTGATGATATCTCCACCAAAGCCTACAGTTATACGCTTGCTGCAGTGTTGATAAATGCCTTATGTTTAGTCCGCCTATTTCAGCTGAATTGCATATTGTGTCCCATGATATCCAATGATGTCCACCTTTCCATAAAAAATGCGCCATTTTACGAGACAAAGCATTGATAACACTCTTTGGCAGTGTAGAACTGGCCATTATATGAAGTGGCATTGAACAGAGAACGTGACGCACCAAGATTAATCTGCCTGACATTGAGAGCAGTTTTGCCGACCAAGTATTGAGGGCACTGTCTACATGCTGTATTAAAGAGGTGCAGTGGGCCGCCCTATTAATACCCTTATGTAGGTAAGTTCCCAGATATTTGATTGAAAAATTAGCAAGCCGCATGCCTAATGATTGTGAAACCCGTGAGCCTTGTATTCCTGCACTTACCACTATTTGACTCTTATGTAAGTTAACCAATTGTCCATATGCTGTCTGATAAGCATCTAGAAATGAACGAAATTGTTGCAAGTTTCTTGTACTGCCATTCAAGAAAATGACTAGATCATCAGCGAAGCCAAGGTGTGTTACCTGCGGAACTCTGCCAGATTGAAAACCTCTTATTGTTCCATTACACATCAAAGTATTAAAACCACGTGAAAAACCTTCCGAGGCTAATATAAATAGAAGTGGAGAGAGGGGGTCGCCCTGTTTGACCCCCCTTCTAATAGGAAAGAAACCTGTTGTGCTTCCATTCACTAAGACTGAGCATTTTGTTGCATCAAGATTGTTCATAAGCATTCGAATAAGGCGCGCATGAAAACCCATTTTAGCCAGGAGGAGACATAAGAATGTCCAACAAACTCTATCAAATGCCTTTGCCATATCAAGCTTGATTAGAATGTGACCTCCTCGCGATGGTCTGTCCATGAGGTGAACCATTTCTTGGGCCAAAAGAATTTGTTCAGTTATATCTCTACCTTTCATGAAACCAGCTTGCTCTGGTGATATAAGCTTTGGCAGCAAACGTGATATACGTGTGGCAAGTAATCTTGTGATGGACTTAGCCATGAAATTTGTGAGGCAAATGGGTCTATATTCGGCAAAGGAAGGAGGATTGGCCACCTTTGGTGTCAACGTAATGAGTGCATATGCTAGTTTAGCCGGAGGCCGAATTCCTATGAAGAATTCCTGAATTGCTTTGTACACATCCATAGATATAACATTCCAAAATTGCCTGTAGAAGGATCCTGGAAAACCATCAGGTCCAGCTGCACTAGACGGACTCAAGTCCCATATGGCCTGCTTCACTTCGGATATGTCCGGCATACGAAGTAATTCATCGTTATCTTCATCCGAAAGTAATTGTGGCACATATTGCAATATCTCCTCATAGTTACTTGTTTGCTCTGCTGTAAATAATTGTTGAAAGAATCTCACTGCTTCATCTTCAATGTCTGATTGAGATTCTAATTCAGCACCATCAAATCTTCTGATACTGTGAATGCGTTGTCGATGTCGTTTCTCCTTCACTTTTTGATGAAAAAATTTAGTATTGGCATCCCCTTCATTCATCCACTTGACATTCGCTTTTTGTTTCCAATATAGCATGGCTCGTTTCTGAGCTAACCGCAGCTGACTCATCGAATAGTGATATGCTTCTTGTGACTCATCTGATGGATGTGCATCATATAGTCTTTCCCGGCTCGTTACTTCCTCCTCCGCCGCAACCACCGCATCAAAGATATTACCAAAGACGTCTCTGTTCCAACGCTTCAATTGTGTCTTCAGCTTTCTTAGTTTGTCATACAGGCCCCACATGCCCCCTACCGTAGGAAATGATTGCCATTGATGTTTGACAAAGTCATGGAAATCTTGATGTGTTGTCCAGACATCCAAGTATTTGAATGATGATGAATGTCGTCTTGATTCCAACTTGCATTGTAAGAATATAGGCGCATGGTCCGAAGAAGTACGGTTCAAATGTTGATAATGGACCCCTGAGAAAAGATCAAAGAATGTTGCTGAACATAAGTAACGGTCTAATCTACGGCTGACTCTTCTCAAACCTCTACCGTCTAACCATGTAAACGGAGATCCTTGACAGGCGATGTTTTGCAATGTTGTTTCAGCGACAAAGTCATTAAAGTCCTGTAGAGTACGTAGAGCAGGAACCGATCTACCTTGATGTTGATCTAATGATAGATATGTATTGAAGTCTCCCCCAACAATCCACGGCTTGTCTAGAGTTGAATGAAAAAGTGAGAGGTCTTCCCATAATGGCCGACGTGCCGTAATAGTATGAAGTGCATAAACTACAGTACACCAAAATGAGTCTCCAGTAGGCAAGAAGGTAAATCGCAACGAATGATTCTGATTGCCTATACGTTGATCATCTAGCTGTAGTAAGGAATGTCTCCAGAATATCCAAGTGTTATCATTAATCACTGACATAGCATGGGAGAAACCCAGTTGAAGACGATGTGACGTTAACTCTGAGGCTCTTTCTTTGGCTCAATAACTACTAATAGATGGAAACGATGTTGACGATTCAAAGATAGCAATCGAGGTAGGGAGGTGCGTATACCTCGAACATTCCAAATCAGTATATTCATTGATTAGATAAAATATCAAAGGAGTTTGAGAGCGCTATTCTTGATCTTGTTGTTGGTGGTGAGGCTGGATCAATATTTCGAGGTCTACGATGTAGCAGTCGTGGAGGTACTTGAAATTGGCCTGTGTCTACAATCTCTGGTGGTGATGATGCACTCGTGGATGGCTGATCTTGTAATCGTTTGTGCGCATCATCAATAATCACAGATCGTACAATGTTTGTGACATAATTAACAAAGTCATCATCTGTTGAGACTGATGAACCATACTTGAACACAGGATGTAACATTTTATATATATATATATATATATATATATATATATGAAAACATATACAATTCAGACCAAGACGACTTCGATACATGTCACTATGAAAACATATACAATTGGCAAGTTCTTCCCGACGATCAACACTGTCAAATGCGCCACGCAATATATCAAGCCTCCAGAGCAATTCCAATAAACGACATTCCATCATCTTATAGATCATATCACAAAACTTCATTCATGTATTCATTCACATGTATGCTATGCGCTATTCCCCGATGAATAAATATGTACGCTTTTTCCTTCGTCAAGGTTTTATCCACAAGGGTGGTTTTACTTGACAAGGTTTTAATGCGGCATATCATATTCGATTGGAGAAGCGCCATCATTAGAGCTTTGTATTATGTTTTTTCGTATGCTGACTTTTGTAATATGGTTTTTCTCTGCCATAAGTGAGAAATTAAATAAAAATATTCTTTTGATAAATATATATATATATATATATATATATATATATATATATATATAAAATGCTACATCCTGTGTTCAAGGATATGTGTTCAAGGATAAAAAATAGAAAAAGAGTATATATATAAGAGTGTATATATATATATATATATATATATATATATATATATATACACACACACACATATATATATATATATATATATATATATATATATATATTCTTTTTCTATTTTTCATTTTTGAACACAGAATGTAACATTTTCTCACTCTCTTCTTTGTAATCTCATCTCTCTCTTTCTTTCTTTTTTTTTCCTGAAAGACTGACAACTGTCGACCTCCTTTTTATCTAAACCCCCTTTCCCCTCTTTTTCCCCACACAGAACCAGCCGCCTACAAAGCTTTCTGTTTTTTCCCTTCGCTCTTCTTCATCACACAACACAAGCAGCCTGCAACCTTGTTATTTTTTTTTCATTCACTTTAATCTACACAACCGATAGACATGGACTCTATATGCTAATCAAAAAAAACCAACTAAAATCTAAAGAATGAGTCTGCACTTGCCGTTTCGGCTCTCCTGTTGAACTCTACCTGGAACACAACCGGCTTTTTTTTTTCCTTTGTTATGTGCGTTTGATATTTGGAGTTTTGGGAACGTTATCTCCTATTTATAAAGAATATTTCTGCTAGGTTTTGTATATTTATCATTTTATGATAATTCCCCTTTTACCCTTCGTGAAACTACCAGTTCCTAATTTTCTTATTTATATTTCTATTAACTTTATCGGGTATAACATTTATGATACTTCTGGTCTAGAGTTCCCCTTATGAAAACATCCTGCTTGGCCTTGCAAGAAACTTTATTTCCGAGATGTTTTTTCAGTTTCTCTAAAATGTCGGTCCCAGGATCTGAAGTTTGAACATGGGTTGTATGATAGAAAAATTATTCAGAACATACATTCAATAATAACATTATTAGTCTTATAACAAGTTTCTTTCATATAATTGACTTAACTGTTTCCGAAAGAATACATATTTTGACTTTTGCTGTAAGATAAAATAAAATTCTAACCCTCACAGCATAACTCAGTTGATACTCGAGTTCAGCATTGTAACTAAAATATCGCAGGTTTGAATCAGGATACAGGCAGTGTAGATGAAATACTGCTATATAAGCCGGTAATTGATGAGACCATTGTATTCGGTCCAATTGGATTAAATGATTACTGGTCCAATTGCACTGGTCACCTTGTGCAGGTTTTTGACAACGTCTTACCAATTTAGACAGTTACAAAGTTCATTATTTACATCATTCACGTAGCTACATAAAGCTCGAGTAATGAGTTTTAGTGTTAGAGATTTGACCTTCTCAACTAGAGAATAATATTCTAATACATTTTCTAAAACATAAAAAGAATAAATAAATAAGACGACGGAGATGTGACGTGCTACATACGACTTTGAAATGATTTCTCAAATGAAAGCTCTCCTATAACTGACGACATAAGTTTTCTCCAAACTCGATCTTTACAAAAGCTGAAATTCTCACTTTCACATGAAAAAGAGAAAGCAGTCGATACCTCGTCTTTTGCTTGGACTAGGAAAAAAAACCAAAAAAAAAAAAGACAGAACCATTAGCAAAGGTGACGTCTCTTTACATTCAAATATAGAAAAAGGGGAAAGACAAGAAAGTGGAGTAGCAGGCTAAAGAGTCGTGATAGAAAACCTTGTCTGAGTGCAAGACCCGGCGTCCAAGTCTTTCCTCCATTTTCACAGGAAAACTCTCTGTAATATAAATTTGATTTCTCTCTCCCATAAGCTTCATACTGAAAAAACAGAACCACTAAGACAAAGAGAGCTCAGAAAAGATGAGAAGATGTAGGGTAGTCCTAGTCCCTTGTCCTTTAGAAGGGCATCTATATCCCATGCTTCAGCTGGGGACTATGTTACATTCCAAAGGATTTTCCATCACGGTTGCACACACACAATACAACTCTCCCAATCCCTCAAGTTATCCAGACATCAAATTCATCAAGTTAAACGACGGTTTAGCGGGTCAAGACACCTCCCTTTATAATCTGTTGGCTGTGATTCGAACTATGAACGGGAGCTGCAAGGAGCCACTGCGTAAGTATTTGGCTGAAGAAGTGAAAATCAAAGAGGATGGCGTTTCTTGTGTGATATATGATCCCCTTATGTATTTCACCGATGCTGTGGTGAATGATCTGAAGATTCCTGTCTTGATCTTGAGGGCTAACAGTGCTGCTTATTTGCAGGCTTTGAGGGTTAATCTCAAACTTCATGCTCAACAGGATGCCCTCTTGCCAGGTACTACTAAATCCATAAAATATTTACGGTGGCTAACAGAAGTAGTAAAGCATTTACTCATTGGTTAATGAAATAATACTCAGGGGGGAAATAAAATTAACCTGATGGGGACAATCTGAATCATGGATAATAGTAAACATCATTGCATTTTATTTGATACAATGGTTCAAATCTTTTGCCTTTTTCTTCATGTGCATACTTGTGTGGAAAAATAGCTTTGTAGGAAAAAGATGTGGTTTAGCTTGTGTCTTTGCTTCACTTGTAAATAAAAAACTTATAGATGATTAAATAATTAATTGATGAATGACTTTGTAGAATTAAATCAAATGGGAACACATATTAGTCAACAATGTGTGAACATGATTTTTATTTTTCAAATGGTAGGTAGCAATTTGAACTTTGCATATTTTATTCACATAGCTTTTACCAACTTTGCATATTTCGTTTACTTAGCTTTTACCAACTTTGCATGCTTTGTTCACATAGCTTTTACATATAAACATGTGTAGTATTTGCTTATAAATAGGCTAATTTCTCCAACATTGTAATAAAGCTCCAAAAACAAATCTAAGACTATAAAACATGAGCATTGTGTATTGAGCAAAGCTTTGTATTTTTTTAATCTTTCTTCTTTCAATTTCTTGGATATTTATCAATTCAAGTTCCTTTAAATTGGCATCAGAGCAAGTTTATGGTGAATTACAATAAATACACCGTACATGTAATTTCTGTCTAAGAAAGCCGGGCTTTAAGTGGGACCGTGCGTGACTCCTCTGGCTAAACCAGAGATTTTACGTGCAATGGTAACACTGTCTAGGAGGTCACTGTAATCTTTTTTGAGTATTGCTGAATCGGTTCACTTCGTTTTTACATGGAAGGAGAGAGAGTTATCTGACGTTGTCCTATTTTTGTCTTTGATTGTAAAAACAACTTTGATCAATGGATTATACTTATGAGAGATTTTTTCAAAGTTCTTGGCATATGGGATATCATAGAAAATGGATTTGGCATTTTCGATGCGAGCAAAAACTTAAGTGACGAGGAGGTCAGATCTTTGGATTTAAAGAAGAGGCAAGATCGTTTAGCTCCACATTATCTTAACAACCGAGTCGAGTTATCGATCTTAAACAAATTTATGAATACCAAATCTGCAAAAGAGACTTGGAGAATTCTTGTGAATATCAATAAAGGAAATAGCAAAGTTAAAAAGGTTCGCTTACAAGAATTTCGGAGATAGTTTGAAATGGCTCAAATGAAAACAAACGAGTCTGTTGCAGATTTCATATCCAAGGTACAAGATATTGATAGAAAAATAAAAGCCAACAGTGAAGTTGTCACCGAAGCCCAACTTGTCCAGAAAATTCTCAGATCTTTGACTCAAAAGTTTCACATGAAAAAAATAGTCATTGAAGCTACCAAGGATCTTGACGAAATGATTGTTGATCAATTGGAAGGTGAATCACTATCTTATGAAATATCACTAGATGAGTAGTCTCTTGGTAGTAGAGAAGAAGCATTGCAGACTCAGATAATTGTTTCAAAAGGGCAAGAGTTGTCTGCAAATCATGTTGAATCTAGTCAGCGCGGTCAAAATTTCGAGGTAGAGGACGTGGCCAAAGAAGAGGTCATGGTAGAGGCAATTTTAGTTACTAGAGAAATACTCGTGTTTTTGATAAAGGTAATCAAAACAACGATTTCTAAAATAATAAATCAAAAAATCCAATGTTTTAATTGCAAAAGGTTTGGACATGTTCAAAGTCATTGTTGGTATAAGAATAATCCAGAAACGCATGCGAAAGTGACTGAAAATGACCAACACAAGTCCAGAGACTTTTTTTTTGGCTGATTCGAGTGTTGAATTTAAAACAAAAAATGAACGGATTTTGGTTTCGGGTTGCAGCAATCATATGTGTGGAGATAAACAAATATTTGTAGATATGGATACTTCTGTGAAAACTCCTGTGCAATTTGGAAATAATTCTGAGGTACCTGTTCTTGGTAAAAAGAGGATTCCCATTAGTTTAAAAGATGATTCTTCTAACTTTATCTCTGATGTATTTTATGTATCAAGTTTACATCAAAATTTACTGAGCATTGGACTATTATCTCTGGAAGGCTATAACATATTCTTTGATCATGGAGTTTGCGCAGTAAGTGATCCGAGGAGAGGACTAATCGCAAAGGTAAACATGAATAATAGTCGTTTGTTTCCACTGTCAATCAACTGTGGTAGTTTACCTTGCTTTAGTTCTATGACATATGATGATATATGGCTATGGCATATAAGGTTTGGACACTTGAATTCAGAAGTTTGAAGTTTCTTATCAGAAATAAATCTGTTTTAGGATTTCCAAATGTTGATTTTCCATGGGAAGTTTGTGAATCATGTACATTGGGAAAGCAACACAGATTTCCATTTCCGAAGAATAACGCCTGGAAGGCGAGTACACCATTGGAGTTGATCCATTCAGACTTGTGCTACATAGAAGCACCTACAAATAGTGGTTGTAATTATTTTATAACTTTTATTGATGATTTTAGTCTGAAATCTTGGGTATATTTTCTTAGAAATAAATCACACGCATGTGATGAGTTTAAAAGTTTCAAAGTATACATTGAAAAACAAAGTGGTTTTATGATCAAAACTTTGAGAACAAATAGAGGAACTGAGTATACTGTATGTGGTGGGTATCTGTAGAGAAATGGCATTAAACATCAAATGACAGCAAAATATAGACCTCAGTAAAACGGGGTGGCAGAAAAAAAATAGAACAGTTATGGATATGGTAAGATCAATGATACATTCAAAGAATTTACCAAAATCTTTTTGGGCCGAGGTCGTTGCTTGTGCTATCTATGTCTTGAACATGTGTCCTACGAGGAGCATTGTGGAAGGAAAAACTCCTTACGAGATATGGACAGGACGGAAACAAAATATTGGACATTTAAAAGTATTTGGTTGTATTTCTTATGCTCATGTTCCAGATTTTTAATTAATAAATTAGATGATAAATCTAAAAAATGTGTTTTATTGGATATTCTCACGAAACAAAAGGATATATACTTTATAATCATGTTACAAGAAAACTTGTTATCAGTCGAGATGTCATTTGTGAAGAGATGGAGGCTTGGATTGGCTAGGAAAAGAGCCTTAGAAAATAGAAAATTCTTCATTTTTGCCAATTCTTGGTTCTCGTATACAGGAACAGAACCACCAATAGAGGATACTGTGTCTAAACCATTATCGAGTCGTCAGCAATGAGACAGGAGATTACCAGCTCGATTATAGGATTATGAAATTGGTAATGACAATGAATTATCTGATGAAGAAGTTGTGAATTTTGCGCTATTCGTAGATTGTGATCCAGTGACATTCGAAGAAACTTTCAGAAATGATCATTGGATTCATGTCATGTATCAAGAGATGCATGCTATTGAGAAAAATAATACATGGGATTGACTATTCTTCAAAGACCCATTAGAGTCAAATGGGTGTACAAGACAAAATACAAAGCAAATGGAGATATTGATCGCCCTAAAGCAAGCTTGTTGCAAAAGGATACAAACAGAAGGCAGGTATTGATTATTTTGAGGTAGTTGCTCCTGTTGCTACACTTGGCATAGTTCGTATGTTTATTTCTATTGCCGCACAAAGTGCATGGAAGATTTACCAAATGGATGTTAAATCTGCTTTCTTAAATGGAGTTATAGAAGAGGAAGTTTATGTTGATCAACCAGATGTATATATTGTCAAATGACAAGAAAGTAAGGTCGATCGGTTGAAAAGAGCTTTGTACGGGCTCAAGAAAGCTCCATGAGCATGGTATACTCGTATCGATTCTTATTTCATGCAACATCATTTTCAAAGATGCCTATATAAGCATACTTTATATGTGAAATATTCTGATCGAGGAGATATTGTTATCGTATGTTTATATATTGATGGCCTTATTTTTACCGACAACAATACTAAAATGATTTCTGAGTTCAGGGAGGCTATGATTAGTCATTTTGAAATAACGGATCTTGGTCTAATGTCTCACTTTCTTGGCTTGGAAGCTTATCAAATGGATAGTGGAATATTCATTTCATAGAAGAAATATGCTGGTAATATTCTGAAAAAGTGTAAGATGGAATTTGCAAAATTCATCTTAATGTCGGTTGAAGAAAAGTTGAAGTTAACAAAAGATGCTATCGGTGAGCTAGTTGATCCTACATACTTCCGAACACTAGTTGGAAACTTGAGACATTTGACTGGGACTAAGCCGGATATAACATATGGTGTTGGACTTATTAGTCGTTTCATGGAGTCACCGCATCAATCACATTTACAATCAGCTAAATGGATTTTGAGATATATCAGAGGTACAAAAAATCATGGTATATTCTATTCTTGTGCTAATGATATATCTCTTTTGGGGGGTACACATACAGTGATTAGGCTGGTGACACAATAGAAAGAAAAAGCACGTCAGGTTATACATTTTTCTTGGGATCCGACGTGTTCTCATGGTCTTCAAAGAAATAACAAGACGTGGCTTTATCTACAGTTGAAGCAGAGTATATAGCAGCATCAAATAGAGTTACACAAGCGCTATGGCTTAGACAATTTCTTGGTTTTTTACATCATGAACAAGATAAACCAAAAAATATTTATTGCGATAACAAATTAGTAATTGAGTTATCAAAGAATCCAGTATTTTATGGACGAAGCAAGCACATCAACATCAAGTTTTACTTCATTCGTGACCAAGTTCATGAAAAGAGATTGTCATTGGTTATTGTCTAGCTAAAGAACAAGTTGCAGACTTTTTTACAAAGCCATTGAAGTCGGAATCATTTTTCAAATTGAAGAAAATGTTTGGAATGATCAAGTTTGAAGATTTTGATTGGGAAAACTACTCTTAAACCCCTTGTGGTTTGACTTAATTCCAAAAACCTTCCCTCTTGTTTGAAATTATACATTTACCTCCCCTATAGTTTGAGTTAAAAACGTATCGGCCAATTTCTGGCAAAACAACAGGGGGTACAGATGCCGGAAATTAGATGGTGTCTTTTTAACCCAAGCCATAGGGGAGGTAAATATATAATTCCAAACGAGAGGGGGGAGGTTTTGGAATTAAGACAAACCAAAGGGGGTCTAAGTGTAATTTTTCCTTTGCGCTTGCCTAATAAAAATTAGAGATAATAACGATATTCAATGCATGAATGCTTATATATATATACGCATGTACTTACATATATGCATATATAACTGAATCTAAATGAACGAAAAATAAATTTTGTCCTTTTTATATTAAAGACGTTAATACGTATGTATTTTATTAAGTGAATAGAAATGAATAGAAAATAAATAATATATATGTGTATGTGTCTATATATATATATGCATATAAAATTGAATAGAATTTAATGAAACATAAAATTTGTCACATATGTGTTTTATTAAGTGAATATAACTGAATTAAAAATAAATAGTGTATATGTGTGTGTGTGTGTATGCATATAAAATTGAATAGAATTTAATGAAACATAAAATTTGTATTTTTAGGGAAAACTACACTTAGACCCCCTGTAATTTGGCTTAGTTTCAAAAACCTCCCCTCTCGTTTGGAATTATACATTTACCTCCCCTATGGTTTGGGTTAAAAAGGCACCGGCTAATTTCTGGCATGTTTATCCCATGTGGTTTTGCTGGAAATTGGTCGGTGCGTTTTTTACCCAAACTATAGGGTAGGTAAATGTATAATTCCAAACGAGAGTGGAGGTTTTTAGAATTAAGCCAAACCACAGGGGGTCTAAGTACAATTTTTCCGATTTTGATTTAAGGGAAGCAATATAGAATTAAATCAAATGGGAACACACATTATTCAACAATGTGTGAACATAATTTTTATTTTTCAAATGGTAGGTAGCGATTTCAACTTTACTTATTTTGTTCACATAGCTTTTACCAACTTTGCATATTTTGTTCACATAGATTTTACGTTTAAACATGTGTAGTGTTTGTCTATAAATAGGCTAATTTCTTGAACATTGTAATATACCTCCAAAAAAATTCTAAGGTTCCAAAACAGGAGATTGTGCATTAAACAAAGCTTTATGTTCTTTTATTCTTTCTTCTTTTGATTTCTTAAAGATTAATCGATTCAAGTTCTTTCTGTTGGAGAAATTGAGGTTTGGCAAATGGGTTTGTCAAAAGTTGACAACCATCATATTTTGAGCATAATTATGATTAGTGTTCGTTAATCAAAAACGAAAACTAATAATTTCTAAATTATCTACGTGACGAGTAGATGAATTTAGGCTTTTGAATCACTCGATTCCGATACCGGGTGAATGAGAAATTAATGCTCAAAGTTGGAGTAAAAAATTGGAAGGAAATTGGAAAAAGTGGCCTTTAAGTGGAATACCACATTGGTCACTTGGAGGGAAAATGCCACCAAATATAGTAGTAGGAGAGGCACTTTAGATGTGCCCTAAGGGCATGAGAAGTTTTCTGACGGAGTCAGGACGCAGCTCAGGCAAGGTTCACCACACACGCGCGCGCGCGCGCGCCGCCGCCCCCCGCCCGTCCGGCCGGCTCGGCTCGGCTCATGCTCGGGCTCGGGCTCGGGCTCGTGGCTCGTGGCTCGTGGCTCGTGGCTCGTCCGTCCGGTTCTTATCTTTTTGGATAAATTTTCTTTTAAATTTTTCCAGAAAAATAATTACTTGATCCTACGGTCTACAATTTATCTGTGGTGATCCAACGGTCAAGATCAAAATCTGATCCTACGGTTATCTGCGGTTGATCGCGGTTGCTGATCCAACGCTCCAGATTTGATCTTATCTTCGGTTTACTGATCCAACGGCTTACGTTTGTTCAGACAAGGATTACGATCTAACGGTGGAGATCGTAACTGTTTTGATCCAACGGTCCAGATTTGTTCTTACATTCAACCTCCTTCAACCTCCTTCAACCACCCTACATCTATATATTCGTTGCCATGCATGCATTCTGAGGTACTGATTTTTCAGTATTGCAATCATTCTGCATTCTAACAACATTCTGCATCCATTACGAACTCGAGATATCAAAACACTTGTAACAGGTTCGTCGATGTTCCTACGCTGTAGTGCCACTCGTATGAACGAAAACCGTTGTATCCTGGGAGACGTTTGTTCCATCCGGTTGGGCACAGTATACCGGAGCAATTCGTCTTAAGGACAGAGTCCTTACGCTCGCCTCGGTTTTGCTTGCGTTTTTGTTGCTTGCGTTTTTGTTATAGTTTATTCACATGCACACAGTGCACTTTTCTGATTACAGTGATAACATTCTTAAGACGAATTCAGTGAAATATACTGTAATCTCGTTCGTTTATGTTTGTACGATACTAATTGGCGTCGTGTTCTGTTTTCTGTATTGCGTGTAACAGAAACTGAAATATGGAAGGCGAAAGTTCCAACTCGTTCAACGGTGTGCATCTGGGCGTTTCTGAGGAACAGAACAATGCTGTTCCTGTTGCACCCGCTGCTCCAGTCACTGCTCCTGTTCCTGCTGTGGGACAGGTTGAAAAGCCAGAGAAGTTTGGAGGAAGTTACTTCAAACGCTGGCAACAGAAGATGTTGTTCTTCTTGACCACGTTGGGTTTGGCTAAGATGCTGACTGAGGATCCTCCGGAGGTGGTGCCGGTGGAAGACCAGAATGTGAACATGCAAAACAATCTGATTGCTGAAGCGTGGAGTTACAGCAATTATGTTTGTTTAAGTCACATTTTAAGTTGTTTGGATAATTCATTGTATGGATTGTATTCTACTTATAAAACTGCGAAATCGTTATGGCAGGCGTTAGACAAAAAGTACCGGACTGAGGATGCCGGTACTAAGAAATTTATTATTGGAAAATTTCTTGATTTTCAGATGACAGATTCCAGGACTGTTGTTTCTCAGATTGAGGAACTTCAGATGCTTGTTGCTGAAATGGAAGAAGAGGGTATGTCCCTTAGTGAATCTTTCCTTGTTGCTGCCGTGATTGAGAAGCTTCCTCTTTCGTGGAGGGAATTCCAAAGCTATCTCAAACATAAGCGAAAGGAAATGTCTTTGGAAGACTTGATTGTCCGACTCCGTATAGAGGAAGACAATCGAAAGGCAGAGAAGAAGCCGTCTTCCAGTTCTGGCCATGCAAAAGCTCACGTTGCAGAGGCGTCGAAAAAGAAGAGAGGAAATTCTGTCGGAGTGAACGCGAAGGGCAAGAAGGTTGCCAAAAAGTTCACTGGAAAATGTTACAATTGTGGAATTCAAGGGCATCGTAGTGTTGACTGCAGGAAGCCCAAGAAAAGGCAAGAGAAAGCCAAAGCCAACCTTGTAAGTGCAATGGATGATTTGGACTTGTGTGCTGTTGTTTCGGAATGTAATGCTGTAGGTAATCCGAGCCAGTGGTGGGTGGACACTGGCGCCACTAGACACGTTTGTGCAAACAGGGGAATGTTCAAGGAATATACTCCTGCGAAAGACAATGAAAGGCTGTACATGGGAAACAAAGATAGCTCGAAAATTGAAGGTTCGGGCAAAGTGATTCTGAAGATGACCTCCGGGAAAGAATTGACGTTGCAGGATGTGCTGCATGTTCCCGACATTCGCAAGAACTTAGTCTCTGGTGCTTTACTAGTCAGGCATGGATTTAGGCTAGTATTTGATTGTAACAAATGTATTCTGACTAAGAATGGTGTATTTCTAGGGAAGGGGTACCTGATGGACAATATGTTTAAACTTAGTGTTATAACTATTGTACCAACGAAGACTACGCCCGATGAGGCTAATAAGACTGCTTCTACTTCCGCTTACATGCTTGAGTCTTCATGTTTATGGCATTTACGTTTGGGTCATGTTAATTATAAGTCATTACAAAGAATGATTAATCTCGACTTATTACCCAAACTAAGTTTCAATAATGAAAAGTGCCAAGTTTGTGTTGAAGCAAAAATGGCTAAGTTACCATTTCCTTCAATCAAAAGAAACACTGAAGTGTTAGATTTAATTCACACAGATGTTTGTGATTTAAAGTTTGTGCAAACAAGAAGCGGTAAAAAGTACTTTGTGACTTTTATTGACGATTGCACTCGATACTGTTATGTTTATTTGCTAAGTAGCAAAGATGAGGCCTTAGATGCTTTTAAGGATTATAAAAATGAAGTTGAGAATCAACTTAGCAAACGAATTAAGTCAATTCGTAGTGATAGAGGTGGCGAATATGATGCACCGTTCAATGAATTCTGTTCAGAACATGGCATTATTCATCAAACGACTGCACCATATTCACCTCAATCGAATGGTATTGCTGAACGCAAAAACCGTACTCTGAAAGAGATGATGAATGCTATGTTGATAAGTTCGGGCTTACCGCAGAACTTGTGGGGGGAAGCAATTCTCTCCGCCAACGTCATTTTAAATAGAATACCACCAAAGAAGATGGATGAGACCCCATACGAGCTTTGGAAAGGCCATAAGCCTAGTTACAAATACTTGAAAGTGTGGGGGTGTCTGGCAAAGGTTGCAGTACCCAAACCAAGACAAGTTAAAATTGGTCCTAAAACAATTGATTGCATATTCATAGGATATGCAACTAACAGTAGTGCATATCGATTCTTGGTGCACAAGTCTGACATTCCTGACATACATGAGAATGTTGTCATGGAATCAAGAAATGCAGTGTTCTTTGAAAATGTCTTTCCAAAGAAAGACGAAAATAGCGAAGAAGCAAGCACTAGTAAGCGAGCGCGTGAGACGACTCCTCAAGAAAGTGAGGAACTGCGTCAAAGCAAACGAACTAGAATACCTACATCTTTTGGACCAGATTTTCTAACATACTTGGTAGAAAACGATCCAAGAACGTTTTCAGAGGCGATGTCAACTCCAGAAGCTCCCTTCTGGAAGGAGGCAATAAACAGTGAGATAGAATCAATTCTTCAAAATCACACGTGGGAGCTGGTAGATCTTCCTCAAGGGAGTAAACCGCTTGGATGCAAGTGGATTTTTAAGAAAAAACTCAAAGAGGATGGATCCATTGATAAATACAAGGCCCGGTTGGTAGCTAAGGGCTATCGACAAAAGGAAGGTTTTGACTTCTTTGACACTTATTCACCAGTAACTAGGATTACTTCCATAAGAATGCTAGTTGCTATTGCTGCAGTCTACGACCTAGAGATCCATCAAATGGATGTAAAGACTGCCTTCTTGAATGGCGAGCTGGAAGAAGAGATTTATATGGAACAACCTGAAGGGTTTACTGTTCCAGGACAAGAAAAGAAAGTTTGTAGACTTGTTAAGTCTTTGTACGGACTTAAACAAGCACCAAAACAGTGGCATTTGAAGTTTGATCAAGCCATGATGTCAAACGGTTTCAGGATCAATGAATGTGACAAGTGTGTTTACATAAAAAACACACCAAATGCCTATGTGATAGTATGTCTCTATGTAGATGATATGCTAATCATGGGTAATACACACGACATCATCTTGAATACCAAGAAGATGTTAACGAGAAATTTTGACATGAAAGACATGGGGGTTGCCAATGTTATTCTAGGAATTAAAATTTCTAGGGTAGCTGAAGGATTAGTCATGTCTCAAAGTCACTATATTGAGTCTGTTCTTAAACGATTCAATATGCTTGATGTAAAACCTGTAAAGACCCCACTAGACTTAAGTATACACTTGAGGAAGAACCGAGGTGAACCTGTAGCTCAATTAAAGTATTCACAAGTCATTGGGAGTCTGATGTACATAACAAACTGTACAAGACCTGACTTGGCTTGTTCAGTAAACAAATTGAGTAGGTTCACCAGTAATCCAAGTGACGAACATTGGAAAGCTCTAAATAGAGTGATGAGATATCTGAAATACACTATGAACCTTGGATTACAGTACACAAGATATCCAGCAGTATTGGAAGGATATTGCGACGCAAACTGGATATCAGATTGTAAGGATTCTAAATCCACCAGTGGATACTTATTCACTGTAGGTGGTGGTGCTGTGTCATGGAAGTCTACAAAGCAGACATGCATAGCTCGGTCAACTATGGAAGCTGAGTTTATAGCACTCGATAAAGCTGGGGAAGAAGCTGAATGGCTTCGAAATTTCCTAGAAGACATTCCATGCTGGCCTAAGCCAATCGCTCCTATCAGCATACATTGTGACAGTCAGTCAGCTATAGGACGAGCTCAAAGCAGCATCTATAATGGCAAGTCACGACACATACGTCGGAGACATAATACCATTAAGCAGTTGATCTCTAATGGCGTGATTTCCATTGATTACATAAAATCAAAGGAGAATCTTGCGGATCCGCTTACAAAAGCTTTGCCTAGAGATCAAATGTCAAAGTTGACAAACGGAATGGGACTTAAGCCTACAAAGCATGAATCTTTGTAACGGTAACCCAACCTTGTTGACTGGAGATCCCAGAATCTTGGTTCAATGGGAAAACTAAGTTATAAAGGTTCAGTTAGCACTTACTCATTCCGTTAAACAAAAGTGCTATCTGCAGAGAACCGTTAGGTTAAGCTAATGCTTTTAATGATGTCCTATATCTTGATAAATCAAGTGGGGTATGGCATAATACTTTTGATAGGAATCACCTATGTAAGTGTGAAGTGGGGCCGCTTCTATGAGATTTCTGAGAGGCAAGAATTCTCTAAAAACACTTTCTGAAACCAGGGTTGTTCATGGCCATAATGAACACAACCATGAGAACCCAAAGGGGTGTTAAAGGAAATGTTGTGTGAGTATCATTGTCTAGGTTCACAATAAAGGCTGATAGTTCAAGACATCAGGTCACTAACCAGCTGAGTGGATCCGATGATACATCACTAAGAAAGGTTCAAGGCCAGAAGCTACCTCTTCTGATGTAACATTTCTTTGTCTGATTTCTCGATAGAGTCTGCATTCATATTTGCATTAATTTTCATTCATGTGGGGGATTGTTGGAGAAATTGAGGTTTGGCAAATGGGTTTGTCAAAAGTTGACAACCATCATATTTTGAGCATAATTATGATTAGTGTTCGTTAATCAAAAACGAAAACTAATAATTTCTAAATTATCTACGTGACGAGTAGATGAATTTAGGCTTTTGAATCACTCGATTCCGATACCGGGTGAATGAGAAATTAATGCTCAAAGTTGGAGTAAAAAATTGGAAGGAAATTGGAAAAAGTGGCCTTTAAGTGGAATACCACATTGGTCACTTGGAGGGAAAATGCCACCAAATATAGTAGTAGGAGAGGCACTTTAGATGTGCCCTAAGGGCATGAGAAGTTTTCTGACGGAGTCAGGACGCAGCTCAGGCAAGGTTCACCACACACGCGCGCGCGCGCGCGCCGCCGCCGCCCGCCCGTCCGGCCGGCTCGGCTCGGCTCATGCTCGGGCTCGGGCTCGGGCTCGTGGCTCGTGGCTCGTGGCTCGTCCGCCCGGTTCTTATCTTTTTGGATAAATTTTCTTTTAAATTTTTCCAGAAAAATAATTACTTGATCCTACGGTCTACAATTTATCTGTGGTGATCCAACGGTCAAGATCAAAATCTGATCCTACGGTTATCTGCGGTTGATCGCGGTTGCTGATCCAACGCTCCAGATTTGATCTTATCTTCGGTTTACTGATCCAACGGCTTACGTTTGTTCAGACAAGGATTACGATATAACGGTGGAGATCGTAACTGTTTTGATCCAACGGTCCAGATTTGTTCTTACATTCAACCTCCTTCAACCTCCTTCAACCACCCTACATCTATATATTCGTTGCCATGCATGCATTCTGAGGTACTGATTTTTCAGTATTGCAATCATTCTGCATTCTAACAACATTCTGCATCCATTACGAACTCGAGATATCAAAACACTTGTAACAGGTTCGTCGATGTTCCTACGCTGTAGTGCCACTCGTATGAACGAAAACCGTTGTATCCTGGGAGACGTTTGTTCCATCCGGTTGGGCACAGTATACCGGAGCAATTCGTCTTAAGGACAGAGTCCTTACGCTCGCCTCGGTTTTGCTTGCGTTTTTGTTGCTTGCGTTTTTGTTATAGTTTATTCACATGCACACAGTGCACTTTTCTGATTACAGTGATAACACTTTCAGACTTAAAAGTTTTTCAAAACGTGTCCCCAATGATAATCTATTTTTTTTTCATATAGTTCACTTTTTCTTTATTTTTCTTTTCACCATTTTTTGGCGTATACAGGGATAAAACTCGCCATTTTGTGATGCACTTTCTGGGCTATTGGTTACTTTAATCTGGCAAGAGATTTTGATGGATAAAGTTTGTCCACTCGGGCACTATATAATGAGCACTATATAGATTTTGATGGACAAAACGTTTAGTGCATCTTGTGTAAAATAAACAATGATCGAGAGATGATATGATATATAACGATGATCCCAAAATATCTAAAATTAACTTCAAGGATAAGGCTGTCGAGAAAAGCTAGTGATTGATGCTACCAAACAGAGAGTATTAGAATCATTCTCAGACACTCAGACCTAATCTTGGACACATTTAACGTTCCCTACGACTTTAAAAGAACTTATGCTTATAATCATCTTCAAGAGGTAGATATTGTGCATATGTGAATCTTTTCAAAGTCGATGTTAAACAAGAACTGCTCTAAATGGAGGAAATCCATCCAGAAAAGCCCTAAGGTTAATATTTCCTAGATAGATGTTTGAATTTTCATTTTGAAAGAAAATTGTATTCAGCTCTCACTGGACTAAACTGAATGTATGACTTTTGAATTTGCAGAGTCTGAAGTACTGGATTTGGTGCCAAGCCTTGACCACCTGAGGTTTAAAGACCTTCCTATTCCACTTCATATTGCTCAACCAGAAATGAGGATGAAATTGGAGGAGGATATGTCAAGCATAAGATCAGCTGCTGCAATCATATTGAACACTGCTGATGTTCTCGAAAGCACTGTCATTTCGCAGCTCACACAGGATTGTCAGATCCCTTTTTTTCCTGCTGGTCCTTTCCACAGAATGGTTCCAAGTGCAGCAATTACAACTTATTCGGAGGAAGACAAAAGCTGCATCGAGTGGCTCAATCGACAAGCTCCGAATTCAGTGGTCTATGTGAGCCTAGGCAGCCTAGCAATCCTTGAAGGCAAAGATCTAATAGAGATAGCTTGGGGACTGGCTAGAAGCAGGCAACCTTTCTTATGGGTGGTTCGCCCGGGCTCGGTTCAGGGATCAGAATGGATAGAGGCATTGCCTGAAGATTTCGAGAAAAAAATTGGACAAGGTGGTCTTGTTGTGAAATGGGCTCCACAGAAGGAGGTTTTGGCACATATTGCAATTGGAGCATTTTGGAGTCACTGTGGATGGAACTCTACACTGGAAAGTATTTGTGAAGGAGTACCATTGATATGTAGTCCTTGTTTTTCTGACCAGGGAGGAAATGCAAGATACCTCACTCATGTATGGAAAGTGGGTCTTGAACTTGAGACTCCTATGAGCAGAGAAAATATTGAAAAAGCGATTCACCGTGTCATGGTGGATAATGAGGGCAAGCATTTGAAGGCCAATGTCTTGAAGCTGAAGGAACAGCTGGAAGCTTCGATTAAAGAAGGTGGCAATTCAAGAAAAGCCTTGGACAACTTGACGGAATTCATTGCCTCATTGGGAGCACAAAAGTGAGGGAATAAGTGTCTGCATAGTTTCGATTGCTTATACTGCTATGAACTTCTTGATATTTGAATGCACTTTGGATTTGGAAGTGTCTGCTACTTCATTCAAGGGATGAAATTCTATTTCCCATCACTACTTTGTTCACTAGTTCTATACCAAATAAAGGGGCTACAAGTTATTTGCAGTTGAGGTTGTATGTATTATCATAGTTTGCTTTCAACGTTTATTGAATAATATTTTCTGCATGATGTGCTGTTGTTAGTACTCAAAAGAGAGTAGTAGAGAACTGCTCTATAGGAGTTATTCTGGTTGCAAATGTCATCTTCTTAGCCTCCTTATATACTAGACAAGAAATATGCACATTTGAAATAAACGATATGACAGCTATTAGGATCTGGCATATATTTGGGATAGACATATATGTTCCTTCACGACTTCTACGGATGTACATTAGCTGAATATTTGCTGTTTTGGTAGATTCTTTGATTGTACGGCTTGTTTTCAAGATTTGTATTTTTTCTGCCTTTCTTTTTGCAATTTTCTAACTTTAAAAGCGCTACATATACATAAAGAGTGAACGTCATTAACATGATTTTTCCTTTTGAAATCCTTAACATCGTACCGAAGACCTATATGCAACTTCGAACCTCTATCGGTTCCTTGACCGACAGCAAAAATTGATGATGGAACCATAGGCCGTCCGCACACAAAGAAAACAAATTTCTCCTTATGATTTATATCTAGGTAACAACTCAAGAAGTTACATCTCTCAACTACAACTAAGAGGTGAGAATTACGAGGAACAAGCTCGAAAAAAAGTTTAGCTTTGATGGTATTACGATCAAATAACACACTGAAGATTCACCAAAATAAAGAAATGCTGGATATAAACTTCGTGACTCTGTCATGCTTTTCCAAAACAATAGATCCGAATCATCTATACAGTAGAACACATACGGAGAATTGGAAAGAGTTGTGGGATAATATCAAGTAGGCACTGACAAAGAATAAACCCAATGGCATGTGACCCTTTTCAATTGGCTTACACTTAAATTGGACCAATCATAACTGTGAGAATCTCCACCAAAACATCATATCTTGGACATTAATACACCTCAAACCTACGGGCTTGATAAACTCCCAGCACCATCACCCTAGGTCCGTTGAGCTTAATACATGAACATCCAACTAAGGTCTTCTCACAGGATCCTTATGTTCTACGTATAAATTTATAAGCAAACCTGCAATAAGCTGAGGAACCTTGGCCACAACCTGTGAATACCTGCATACAAGGGGGCTGCAATGTAGGCACCAAAAACGTATTTCTGAGTACAATCTGCAACACAAGAAGACAAAGTTACCAAGTGCCGCTGTCGTCGGCCATAGTTCTTGTCCTCGTGCACCAACGTGGTCCCCTGTACAAGTGCCGAAATCATAGGAGCCAAGTACGGTATTTGAGCGATTCGAGACAACCCTCAGTTGTGATCCAGGTCATTTTGTGCTCTCTAAGTTAATTCTCCTTCAATAATCTATAACTTCTGCATTGTCTTCAACAGTGAAAGCATCTGAACCTAATTTCTTACTTACTGATTTGGGAACTTTTCTAAGATCTGCTTATTTTAAAATTCCACAACTAATTTGAGCGTCAGATGATTCCCTAGGAGAAAAACACTAGAGACTTGTAACCCGTGGTTGCTTTGCAGGGTTTATTGCGGTCACGGGTTCATTAGGCCACACGCTTTGCCAACATCCCACTCCATTTTCATTCAAGAAAGTTCCAGTTTCAAAGAGCCCAGGTAAACTTAAAGCCTAATCAGAAAAGCATTTAGACCCTCCATTGAAGTACACAGGATTCCTCATTTGGAGCTAAAAGGAAGGCATCTAGTTGTTACTCTCTCCGCTTTTTGGACGACCTTCTCCAAAAGAATCATGTTGAAAATACGAAGTTTACGAGAAAGACTTAGTAGAACCCAATACAATGAGGATGATGCTAGATCTACATTGTATATCAGTTATCTGAGGATCGTTTAAGGGAATACAAAAGCAAAATGAATAAATGCATAAGTGTACTTTGATCCACTGGCTAACGTTGTAGTAGTTCTGACATGCGTGACAACTTTGTCTTCCAAGAGATTGCATGAACCTACCAATTGCTGAATTCCTTGAAAAGTTTCAACAACTACCACTACTATTTCCGATGGAAATGATAGATAGCGTCTTCCTCCCAAAAGTGTTTTCTACATATAATATATATATATATAATATATATATATATATATATATATATATATATATATATATATATATATATATATATATTTGATAAAAGGAGGAGTCCTCCTGGTATTATTATTAATAACCTCACTTAAGGCGGAGGAATACCACAAATACAAAGTATGTGACTGCCAATGATACAAAGAGATAGCCAACACAATACAAGAGAACAACTTTCCTGTCTAAAGTATGAAATACAAAGAACTACCGCTGAGGTATAAAGCCACTCATCACGCTGAATATGATATGTCTCATTAAGACATTGGCAAGCAAAACCACCCTTGTGAATAAAATCTTGTACGAAGAGAAAAGAGTATATATTTATCCAACATGAGCCCAAGTGGTCTAAACAAAAGCAAAAGGTTGGCCGCGGCTGTAGAGACAATGATTGTGCAAGTAACTGATCTCCAGTCGTCCTCGTTTGCCATGCATGTAAAATGTGAGAAATGCCGATTAATGTCAGAATAATGAAGAAGTGCTTTAAACCAAAGAAACGGGCTATGGCCTGGTACGTACCCGCTGTGAGTAGGCATCCCCTTGCCACCGGTGGTAATTGGCTCAATCGACTGAATTCTGTCACGGCAGACAAGCGCACACCATACACCACCAAGTGATGTGCTACTGAGTTTGTCTCATGCGGCGTATAAGAAAGCGTGGATGCCGTGAGAGACAAGAAGTGTCGTAATCGACGTAAATCAGCTCACATATCTCCTGTGCACGATGTTGAAGACAGCATGGATAACAATCTCTAGCAGGCGGATTCCAGAACAAACCCCGAGAATCTAGAAGCATAGTAAATAACAATATATACCACTGCCTGCAATTCAGAACGAAGAGGAGGCCGTGACAGCAACGAAAAAGCAATGGTAGAAAGCGAAGTACCCCCATATCATGAACCACGGCTCCCGCTGCAGATCTATTCGACCTGAAGTTGCATCGACATTAATCTTCAGACTACCAGATGGCGGAGAAAGCCACCTTATTACCCTACATCGATATACCCGCAGTGGTGGCAATATGCCCGCCTCAATGAATCGCGGAATGGAAGCTGCAAACCGTTTTCCAGAAGCTGCTTGACAACACATAAAGATGTCTGATCAAATGCGCTCCAGCTGCCTTCCCTGCCACCGTTAGATCACAAGAGACTGATCTTATTTTAAACCGGAGGATAGCGTTAGTTTCATGTTTGAAACCTAACTGTTCAAATAGAACGATTCTGCCCACTGTCAGACTTCGATCGATCACATCGATCGATTGAAGTGACATCGATCGATCGATGTGATCGATCGATGTCTGACAGAGTACTTCAATCGATCACTTTGATCGATCTAAGTGACATCGATCGATCGATGTGATCGATCGATGTCCTCTGATCGTCTTTGATCGATCAATCAATCGATCGAAGATTCCTGATCAACTTCGAACGATGACATCGATCGATCGATGTCATCGATCGATGTACGTCAGAAGCTTTTACACCACATGGACACATCCAACGTGATATTCCTCCATAAGGGTGACACGTCACCCATCCACAACATTTTCCATCCACTTTGAGCATTAATTTCACATTCACACAATACCATAATTGAGTGAGTCCACATCCTAACATTAACTACTCGTCACGTAGATAATTAAGGATTCATCAGTTTTTGATTTCATTATCAGAAACTCATTAAGATCAAAGTACGTTGCTCAACCAAGTTTTGCAACATTCATTAATGGGCCAAAGCCCAAATCTTCCAATCTCCAACGATGGGCCAAAGCCCAGACCTTAAACTCTCCAACAATCCCCCACATGAATGGAAATTAATGCAAATGCATATGCAGACTCTGAGGAGAAGTCAGACAAGAAAATATTGCATCAGAAGAGGTAGCTTCTGGCTTTGAACCTTTCTTAGTGATGTACCATCGGATTCACTCGGCTAAATAGTGACTTGATGTCTTGAACTAGTCAGTCTTTGTTGTGAACCAAGACAATGATACTCACACAATATTTCCTTTAACACCCTTTTTGGTTCTCATGGTTGTGTTCGTTTTGGCCATGAACAACCTGGTTTCAGAAAGTGTTTTAGAGAAATCTTGCCTCCTAGACTTTCTCATAGAAGCGGCCCCACTTCACACTTACATAGGTGATTCCTATCAAGAGTATTCTGCCATACTCCACTTGACGTATCAAGATATATGACATCATTAAAAGCCTTAGCTTACCCTAAATTCTCTGCAGACAGCACTTTTATCCGACGGAATGAGCAAGTGCTAACTGAACCTTCATAACTTAGTTGTCCCATTGAACCAAGATTCTGGGATCTCCAGTCAACAAGGTTGGGTTACCATTACAAAGATTCATGCATTATGGGCTTCAATCCCATTCCGTTTGTCAGTCTTGACATCTGATCTCTAGGCAAGCCTTTTGTAAGCGGATCCGCAAGATTCTCCATTGATTTTATATAATCAATGTAAATCACGCCATTAGAGATCAACTGTTTAATGGTGTTATGTCTTCGACGTATGTGTCGTGACTTACCATTATAGATGCTGCTTTGAGCACGTCCTATAGCTGACTGACTATCACAGTGTATGCTAATAGGAGCGATCGGCTTAGGCCAGCACGGAATATCTTCCAGGAAATTCCGAAGCCACTCAGCCTCTTCCCCAGCTTTGTCCAACGCTATGAACTCAGCTTCCATAGTGGACCGAGCTATACAGGTTTGTTTTGTGGATTTCCACGACACAGCACCACCACCAACCGTGAACAAGTATCCACTGGTGGACTTCGAGTCCTTACTATCTGATATCCAATTTGCATCACAGTATCCTTCTAATACTGCTGGATATCTCGAGTAATGTAATCTAAGATTCATTGTGTATTTCAAATACCTCATCACTCTGTTAAGAGCTTTCCAATGATCATCACTTGGATTACTGGTAAATCTGCTCAACTTGTTTACTGAACAAGCTAAGTCTGGTCTTGTACAATTTGTTATGTACATCAGACTCCCGATCACCTGAGAGTATTTTAACTGAGCTACAGGTTCGCCTCGATTTTTCCTTAAGTGCACACTTAAGTCGAGCGGGGTCTTTACCGGTTTCACATCATCCATATTGAACCGTTTCAGAACTGATTCAATATAGTGAGTTTGTGACAGTATGAGTCCCTCAGTCACCCTAGAAATCTTAATTCCTAGAATAACATTGGCAACTCCCATGTCTTTCATATCGAAGTTTCGTGTTAACATCTTCTTTGTACTTAAGATGATGTTACGAGTGCTGCCCATGATAAGCATGTCGTCTACATAGAGACATACTATCACATATGCACTCTGTGTGATCTTAATGTACACACACTTGTCGCATTCATTGATCTTGAAGTCATTCGACATCATTACCTGATCAAACTTTAAATGCCATTGTTTGGGTGCTTGTTTAAGTCCGTACAAAGACTTAACAAGTCTACATACTTTCATTTCTTGTCCTGGAACAACAAACCCCTCGGGTTGTTCCATATAAATCTCTTCCTCTAACTCACCATTCAGAAAGGCAGTCTTTACATCCATTTGATGGATTTCCAAATCATAGACTGTAGCAATGGCTACTAGCATCCTTATAGAAGTGATCCTAGTCACTGGTGAATAGGTGTCAAAGAAGTCAAAGCCTTCTTTCTGTCTATAGCCCTTGGCTACTAACCTGGTTTTATACTTCCCAATAGACCCATCCTCTTTCAGTTTCTTCTTGAAAACCCACTTACAACCAAGTGGTTTACTTCCAGGTGGAAGGTCAACCAACTCCCAAGTGTGGTTTTGAAGAATCGAGTCAATTTCACTATCAACTGCCTCTTTCCAGAATGGAGCTTCTGGGGTTGACATAGCCTCGGAAAAGTTCCTTGGCTCATTTTCTACCATATAGGTTAGAAAATCTGGTCCAAACGAAGTTGGCATTTTGGCTCGTTTGCTTTGACGAGGTTCCTCAGTTTCTTGAGGAGTCGTCTCACGCACTCGCTTACTTGAGCTAGCTTCTTCACTGTCTTTGTCTTTCTTCGGAAAGACATTTTCAAAGAACACTGCATTCCTTGATTCCATGACAACATTTTCATGTATCTCAGGAATGTCCAATTTGTGCACTAAGAAACGATATGCACTACTGTTCATTGCATAACCAATGAATATGCAATCAATTGTTTTAGGCCCAACTTTCACCTGTCTTGGCCTAGGTACAGCAACCTTCGCCAGACACCCCCACACTTTCAAGTATTTATAGCTAGGCTTATAGCCCTTCCATAGTTCATACGGGGTTTTATCCGTCTTCTTGGACGGAATCCTATTTAAAATGACGTTGGCTGAGAGAATTGCTTCCCCCCACAAGTTCTGAGATAAACCCGAACTTATCAACATAGCATTCATCATCTCTTTTAGAGTACGGTTTTTGCGTTCAGCAATACCATTCGATTGAGGTGAATATGGCGCAGTCGTTTGATGAATAATGCCATGTTCTGAACAGAATTCATTAAACGGTGTATCATATTCGCCACCTCTATCACTACGAATTGCTTTAATTCGTTTGCTAAGTTGATTCTCAACTTCACTTTTATAATCCTTGAAAGCATCAAGGGCCTCGTCTTTGCAGCTTAGCAAATATACATAACAGTATCGTGTGCAATCGTCGATAAAAGTTACAAAATACTTTTTACCACCTCTTGTTTGCACAAATTTTAAATCACACAAATCTGTGTGAATTAAATCCAACGATTCAGTGTTTCGTTCCGTTGAAGGAAATGACGCTTTTGTTAATTTCGCTTTAACACATATTTGGCATTTTTCTTTATTACTAAAGTCCAGTTTGGTAGCAAGTCAAGATTAATCATTCGATGTATTGACTTATAATTTACATGTCCCAAACGAAAATGCCATAAACAGGAAGACTCAAGCATGTAAGCAGAAGAGGAAACAATTTTATTAGCCTCAGTGGGCGTAACATTCTTGGGTACAATTGTCATAACATTCAATTTGAACATGTTATCAGAAAGATACCATTTACCCAAATACACCCCACTCTTAGAAAGTGTAAATTTGTTTGCCTCAAAAACAAGCTTGAATCCATGAGTGACTAGCAGCGCGCCAGAAACCAGATTCTTCCTTATATCAGGAACGTGCAGCACATTCTGCAGAGTCAACTCCCTTCCTCAAGTCAATTTCAGGATTACCTTGCCCGATCCTTCAATCTTCGAGCTGTTGGAGTTTCCCATGAACAACTGCTCATTGTTTGTTGTGGGCACGTACTCTCTGAACATAGCCCTGTTCGCACAAACATGTCGAGTGGCCCCTGTGTCCACCCACCACTCACGTGGGTTTCCCACTGCGTTGCACTCGGTCACCACTGCGCAGAGGTTCAAGTCTTCCATTGCGCCGACCAGATTTGCTTTTGCTTTATTCTGAGTCTTTTTGGGCTTTCGGCATTCACTGCTTTTATGCCCTGGTTTACCACAATTATAACACTTACCTGTGAACTTCTTTGCAATTTCCTTGCCCTTGACGTTCACACTCAAAGTGTTATTTTTCTTCTTGTTCTTCGCCTCAGCAACATGAGCCTTGGCTTGACCAGAAGATGTGGGCGGCTTCCTTTCGGCACATCGATTGTCCTCCTCAATGCGAAGACGAACAATCAAGTCCTCCATTTTTATTTCATTTCGCTTGTGTTTGAGATAGCTCTTAAATTCCCTCCACGAAGGAGGCAGCTTCTCAATCATAGCCGCAACCTGGAAAGATTCACTGAGCGTCATGCCCTCCTCTTCCATTTCAGAAACCAACATCTGTATTTCTTCCACCTGTGAAATTACAGTTTTGGAATCTAACATTTTATAGTCGAGAAACTTCCCAACTATCAACTTTTTCGTACCCGCATCCTCTGTGCGATACTTTTTATCTAAAGCCGACCACAAAGCTTTTGCAGTTTTATATGTACAAAACACACCATAGATAGTATTATCTAGGCAGCTCAGAATCAAATTTACACAACAAAAATTTGTATACGCCCAGGCCTCAGCACCCAAGGCGTTTTGCATATTCTGTTGTTGATCCTCCACAGGCTCAGCCACAGGTGGATCTTCGCTTAGCATTCTGGCCAGTCCCAGCGCCGTAAGGTAGAACAGCATCTTCTGCTGCCACCTCTTGAAAAAACTGCCGGCGAACTTTTCCGGCTTCTCCACATGAGCAGCAGTGGCAGCCGGGTTCATCTGAGGCCCTCCAGTTGGTGCCAACGGAACCGTATTGAACTGCGGTCCGGCAGCAACGTTGTTAGCCCCTTCAGGTGCAGACACGGAGTGAGCACCATTGAATCCTTGAACAGAGTTAGAGCTCTCGTGTTCCATTCCTGTTCAGTTCGATCAAAACGTAAAGATCAGAACAGACTCAGGTCCAAGAATGAGTAGAAGAAGACTGAAAATCAATACAAAACTGCCTTTGCTCAATAAACAAAACAGTACAGGAAGTAATTGAAAAATACGTCTTAAGATTGTTGGAGACAATCACTCCTGCACTAAGACGCAGTCGTTTAGTGTGTGCGTATGGAACAACAAAATAAACAAACCCGGGGCGAGTCAAGGACTCTGTCCTTAAGACGTATTGCTCTGGTATACTGTGCCCAACCGGTGTGAGCAATCGTCTCCCAGGATACAACGGGTACCTGTTCAGTTGAGCGGCACTGCTGAACCTGAACTCCTTCGAACGCTAGAGTGTCCTGACTTCTCCCGGACGAGATGCAAGACTCACGTGCTATGAATGCAGAATGCTTATGAAATGCTTAGAGCAAGGTGTGTTGTAAATGCACCCTTAGCCCTCTTTATATAGGGGAGTCGGTTGGAGAACAAGGTACCGTGACCGTTGGATCAAAACCGTAGTTTGATTTAGGCCGTTAGATTAAAACCACCTATCTAGATTAGGAAGGTTTAATCTCAGCCTTTAGATTAAAGATTGATTCGCAGGTTTAAGCCTGGACCGTTAGATGGAAACCACATTCGGTTAAGCGGTTAAGACAGTTTAAACCTCGGCCATTAGATCAAAGCTGCCTTCCCTGCCACCGTTAGATCACAACAGACTGATCTTATTTTAAACCGGAGGATAGCGTTAGTTTCACATTTGAAACCTAACTGTTCAAACAGAACGATTCTGCCCACTGTCAGACTTCGATCGATCACATCGATCGATCGATTGATGTGATCGATCGATGTTTGACAGAGTACTTCAATCGATCACTTTGATCGATCTAAGTGACATCGATCGATTGATGTGATCGATCGATGTCCTCTGATCGTCTTTGATCGATCAATCAATCGATCGAAGCTTCCTGATCAACTTCGAACGATGACATCGATCGATCAAAGTGACATCGATCGATCGATGTCATCGATCGATGTACGTCAGAAGCTTTTACACCACATGGACACATCCAACGTGATATTCCTCCATAAGGGTGACACGTCACCCATCCACAACATTTTCCATCCACTTTGAGCATTAATTTCACATTCACACAATACCATAATTGAGTGAGTCCACATCCTAACATTAACTACTCGTCACGTAGATAATTAAGGATTCATCAGTTTTTGATTTCATTATCAGAAACTCATTAAGCTCAAAGTACGTTGCTCAACCAAGTTTTGCAGCATTCATTAATGGGCCAAAGCCCAAATCTTCCAATCTCCAACGATAGTCGAAAGCCTAGACCTTAAACTCTCCAACACATTTCATTTCCAAAGGCAACGCTTGCGTATTCTATCCAGATATTATAGCAAATCGCATGAGGAACTACAACATGAAGCTGACCATATATGGGACAGGATGAAGCTCGAGACCACCAACCAGATAAATAAACACGCAATGACAAGCGCTGTGCCGTGGACACCTCAAGAAGGCAAGAGTATCGATCCCATATAGCCAATGTCTCCGAGCATTGCAAAAATAAATGATCCGCATGAATTGAAGAACTGCTGCAGAATGGACACATTCTGGATAAGCAACTGACCACAGGCGTAGCTGCTCCAGAAGGAGAAGAGCACGAGATATTAACTTCCACATGAATAGCTTTGACGACGCTGCTATGCTAGGCCACCAAATATACTTATATGACCGTAGCGTTGGACTTGGTCTTTGACATTTCCTATATGCACTTTAAGCAAGAATTGACCATTGTGGTCCGGACACCATGAGAGTCCATTGCTGCCCTGACGGACGCAGTCCAGACAAAATGAACTGATGCGACAAATGCGCTTCCAGTCAGGGGACTTAGGAAGAAGCTCCCTAAAATGGCCACGCCGTCCATATTTTGATCGCATAAACTGTGCCCATATTGTGTTTGAAGTCATATAAGACCACCACAGCTTACACTCATTAGCCTTCTGTAAAATAGCTAGCGAGCGAAAACTTTTGCGAACTTAATCAAGCAGAGCAACACAAGTACTGCAAACTTTTCCAAATGAACTTTGCTAATGTAAAAGAACAAAACAGAAGTTCTCTAAAATCTATAATCTTTTTTGTCACACGCCATTTGCTGCCATATATATAGTGAAATGTCAAAGTGCCAAACATTTCTTAACATAATACTTCCATCAATTTTCTGTTACTTTTTAATAAATATATGTAACAGAAATGTTTAATATATATAATTAATTATATATATTAAATAGCTTACTTAAAACACTTTTAGTAGAATACTTGTGGGCTCTTGTCCCTCAGGGACTAGATGTCATTAATAGTATGGTCTCGACTTTACGAGTCTTACCATTAAGGATTGTAACCGTATGACTGCCTACACATTTAGATTTCCATTCAGATTACACTGTGTATCCACTAATATACCACAGTGATCACCTAACATGTGGATATGTGACATTAGTAACATATAATATATAACATACATAAGTCCACATATGTTTGATATGTAACTTAAGTCACACGTGTCGTGCACTACACGTATGAGCATATCAAATCCAACAATCTTCCATATGGACTATATATGTTTATGTTACTTGTTTGAGCTCCTTTACTGAATGTCCAAAAGTGTAATCAACTAAGTTCGGTCCACTCAGTTAATGCCAATAAGAGAATCAAGCAGTTTGTTGCCGCACTTATAGGTGATAGGTCGTAAATCATGAATCATGATATCAACATTAACTGAATGACATGGATGCTAGAATGGATGTGTAGTGTAGAAACTACATCTTATGTGATCATACATGCCAATTCCCAACTTGGTCCTACTTAATGAGATCGACAGAATTCAGAATGAAAGTCGCAAATAATGTACAACCCTGAAACTGCAGTACAACTCAAACTGTAATGTACATTTTAATGAATGTCTGAAAAACAATATTCTTTATTGAGCACTATGAAAAGTAATCAATAGGCTCCCACTAAAGCTGAATATATTTAGCTATACTAATACCTATATGAGCTACATGACCGTGAAACACCATAGGTATTACCCCGTTGGTCAAGGGATCGGTCACTATAAGATGTGTGTCTATGTATTCAATGCTGATCATACCATTCTGAATTCTCTCTTTAACTGCTAGATACTTGATGTCTATGTGTTTTGACCTAGACGAACTCCTGTTGCAAAGCCATATTGCTTGACTAGAAGCATGGTAGCATGATATACTCAGCTTCTATGGTAGATGATGCAACTAGCGATTTTTTTGCATTTTTCCATGAGATAGAACCTCCTGCCAACAAGAAGATGTAGCCGCTGGTGGACTTCATGCTATCCTGGCATCCACCGAAATCAGAACCTGTGTACCCAATGATCTCCAACTTTTTTTGATTTTCTATACGTTATCATTTAGTGTTTTGTTCTTTGTAGATATCGCAGTACCCTTTTGGTTGCTTTCCAGTGATCCATACCCAGATTACTGAGGTTTCTGCCCAGCATTCCAATGATGTATGCAATATCAGGTCTTGTACAAACCTAGGCATACATGATACTCCCTATTGCCAAAGCATACGGAATCTCTTTCCTTTTCGATCATTCAAGTTTGGTCTTGGGCGTTGCCATCAAATTTATCTCCTCTTGCTACTAGGGTATCAGAAGGTCTGTAGTTTTCAATGCCAAATCACTTCAACATCTTATCGATATATTTCTGCTGTGAAAGACCCAAGATACCTTGAGAACTATCTCTATATATCTTAAGCCCTAACACATATGACGCTTCACCAAGATCATTCATATCAAAATATTTATGTAAAAACTTATTGGTGTCGCGTATCATATTAATATCGTTTGCTGCAAGCAGTATGTCATCAACATAACATGACCAGAAATGCAAAGTTACTCCCACTAAACATGTGGTACACACACTTGTCAACCTGATTTGCCTCAAAATCGAATGAGATAATGACTTGCGCGAACTTAAAATATCACTCTCGAGATGCCTACTTGAGTCTATAAATGGATTTCTTAAGTCGACAAACCATTCTTTTAGGATCTCCCACTTCAAAACAAGGTGATTGAACCATATATATAGTTTCGTTGATGTCAAAAAAGCAGTTTTAACATCTATTTGATGTAACTCAAGGACAAAATGTGCCACTAAAGCCATGATAATCTTTAAAGAATCTTCGTCAATACTAGCGAAAAGATTTCTGTATAGTCTATGCCTTCTTTCTAGGTAAACCTTTTTACAACAAGTCTAGCCTTATATCGTTCCACATTTCCCTTCGAATCTCGTTTGGTTTTAAAGATCCATTTACAACCAACCGGTTTCAAACATATGGATAATGGCACGATGTCCAAAACTTAGTTGTCATGCATAGACTTAATTTCCTCATCAATAGCTTCAATCCACCTTTCTGATTTTGACAATGTATGACCTGATGAATATTTATTAGATCATCTTCGATTATGCCTATGTCAAATTCATGTTCCTGAAGATACACCTCATAATCATCTGATATGGGGTTTCTTCTTTCACGAGTGTATCGTCTTAGTGGTACATGTTCTTGAGGTATTGATGGTTTCTCAACTGCATTAGTAGTTCCTCGTTCATCAGAAACAAAACTATTTCCATAGGTTCCTATAGATCATAACTACTAGGGATTAGATCGCTAGATGCGTGTGTCCTTAGTAGAATCTCACCAATGATTGGTACGATTCGCATATTTTGCACCACCAGAACGACTTCATCTAATTCAGTGATGATCTGCTGATGCAAACCATTTCCCCCTGGAACCAAGATATCCTCAAAGAACTGTGCTGAATTTTTCTAGAATATAGTTTTGCTAGTGGGATCATAAAATTTATACCCGCATGACCTCTCGGCATAACCAACAAAATAGCAGTGGATTGTTTTAGCATCCAGTTTTCTTTCACTTGGCCTATAAGGCCTAGCTTCAGCAGGACAAACCCATATTCAGACATGAAGTAGACTGGGGTTTTGACCAGTCCACAACTCACATAGAGTTTTGTCCGTTGCTTTAGTTGGTACGCGATTGAGGATGTAGGCTGTAGTTTTAAGCGCCTCTCCCCAAAGAGACATTGGGAACGTAGTTTGAATCACCATACTACGAACAATTTCCATTAATGTGCGATTGCACCATTGAGCTGCACCATTAATGGAAGGGATGTCTGGCATGGTGTACTGCGGCACAATTCCGCACTCCTCTAGGAATTTAGCAAAAGGCCCTGAACATTGTTCATCTGAACCGTCATATCGACCGTAGTATTTGCCTCCACAGTCTGATAGGACGGCCTTGATCCTTCCATTGAGTTATAACTCAATTTTTGCTTTATAGGCTTTGAACATGTTCAAAGCTTGCGCCTTGTCTTTGATCAAGTATATGTAGCCATAACGTGAATAATCGTTGATAAAGCTAATAAAGTATGTATGACCATTTTAGGTGGCTGTATGAAATGGTCCACTGATGTCTGTATGAATTAGCTGTAGTACACTCAACGCATGGTTGGCTTCATATTTGCGGACTTTGGTTTGTTTTATTTTAGCACAAAAGATGCATCATCTGAAATGTGCTATGTCTAAAGGATCGAGAATTTCGTTTTTGACTAGACGTTCGATTCTATTTTTCGAAATGTGGCCTAAACATCTATGCCATAACGTTCCTAAATTCTTTTGAGTTAACTTTTTCTTAACGTTTTGAGTACTCGTTTCCAACGTTTCTTGGGTTGAAGCGACATTCATAGAGTAAAGCCTATATGTTTTGGACAATTTACCGTTACCAACCAATTTAGACGCTAGAAACAATCTAAAAGTACCATTCCCAATATCACAAAAATAACCATCTTTGTCTAAACGATAAAAAAAATTAAGTTTCGCCTGAAAGATGGCACAATACAAGTTTCATGTAAATCTAAATAAAAGCCAGTAGTCAGCAACAGTCTGAGGTGCCCAGTAGCTTCAATCTTTGCCCTGCCATTCTCTGAGTAGACATGTCTCTTAGCTGGATTTGGCTTTTGATGGCTCAGGCAACCCTGCAAAGACACATATAAATGAGTGGTTGCACCCATATCAATCCACCAAGTGTCTTTAGGTACTGAAACATAATTAATCTCTGAACAAACCAAAGCAAAATGTGTACCTCTCTTAGCTAGCCAAGAGCAAAAACCGGTACAGTCTTTCTTCACATGTCCCTTCTTTTTACAGAAGAAACAAGCGGGACCCTTATCTGACCCCCTGACAGCAGTCAGTTTTGCCCTTTTGTCCGTCTTCTGAATGCCTTGATCTTTCATTGCCTATGCAGCCTTACGTTTCTTTCCACCGTCCTTTCTCTTGTGGTGGTAACGTGCACACTTACAATGGTCTCGTTCTGAAGCCATTCCTCTTCCTGAACGCAGTGAGCGATTAACTTGTTCGCTAACCATTTCTCTTTCTGGCAGTTGTAACTAACTAAAAAGTGGTTAAACTTAGAATGAAGGGAGTTAAGGACCATTGCCACCAACATGTCATCAGACACGTCTAATTTCATGCTCCTTAACTTAGAAACCATATGAGGCATCTCCATGATGTACTCTCGAACGCCACCATCACCACGATACTGCTTTGAAAAAAATTTCTTTAAGAGATTACCCATTTCAGCTTTCTCATTTCTCATTAATCTTTGCTCACGTTAAGCCAAAGTTCTTTGGCCATGGTGGATTCAGAAACATACCACCTAAATGTCTCAGGAATTGCCTCTGCATGATCTTCAGACATATGCAGTTAGACTTCAACCAGCGAGACATAGTATCCTTCTGCTCACTAGGGCTATCATCATGTAGCACTTCTGGTCAGTCCATCTGAAGCGCAAGTACAGATCAGCTAACCCAAGAAAGATCTCGAATTGCTCTTTCTAAGCCTTAATGTTTGAACCATTTAACATCGGAATGTTATTAACACCTGAAAAAATTGCTGAAATAAAAGAAAAACAAAGAACAAAACAACACATAAGTAACTTTCAACTACAATGTAACTTAAATTCAAATCAAGTATAGAACATTTCTATCTCCCAAAAATCTTTCAATGTTAAGTGCTCTTTGGAGTCTCTTAACATTGTCCAACAATTGGGGTGTAGAAATTGATGTAACGATACACCATAGGTAAAGTAGTCACCTTCCTTTGCACCGATGAACTAGTCACATATTTTCTTATTATCACCGGACTCTTTCAATTACTACGACGTGATATGTGTGACTTTGGCAACTGCACGTTCCTTTGGACCGACTAATAGTTGCGTGAAGCACATACACACTCGTTACAAACTTAACAATTGCACATGCGATGATATGATTGCCGCACTTTAAGGGAATCATATTAAAACTATACATTTGCTAAGATGCGTTATCGTATGAATCTATACATGATTTCAGTTTATCAACTGATATGTTGATATAGTTTGACCGTAACGTATGCGTCCAGATATACACCTGCCTGAACCCTTGCATTTTCTTCAAACTTTGAGATGCCACTTAACATTCTCAAAATCAAGAAAATAGCGCCTCATTGATAATTCTGAAGATCAACGAAGCTTTATTAATCAAATCTGCTTGTGACATAATTTAATGATGAAAACTCATGAAGATATGAAGTGAATTGATTCGGTAATATTGATATTTCACACAATTCCTAGGCCACCGATGGAGTCACTATCCGTAGACGATTTCACTTAAAAACCAGTTTTCTATGACAGAATCATGTGCACGGTGTGTTTATCACAACTTCATTGTTCATCTATCACAAGTAAATATATTTGATTGATAATGATTGTTAAAATGGGTTCCTGTTGGTCAAACCGTTCAGTCAAACTGATTAAACTGTATAATCACACTGGATAATGTCAAATATATTCTATATTTCTGTAAAGTGCAGCTGTGTATGCGTAATACTATTTATTAATCTTTACATATTTGTAACATGTTATTGACAGAAGTAACTGGTAACCAAGTATTCGCACACAAACTACAGAAAAATAAACTCATTAACTTGTGAAATGAAGAACAAAAGTAATACAGGCAACAAAATGACTGTAGATGTCACGCGCACTTTAAATATGAAAATAGTAAGCTTGCATAAGATGTATTAGAAAAACAAGTAGTATTCAATAATTGTGTGAGAGTTCGTAAACAACTGAAGCAAGGTGATAAATACTAAAAGCACTGTGTAACAAATGAGAAATCTATAAAAACACGTACAACGTAATAACTAATAACATTTTACATTGTACATTAACATTATGTTAAAAATCTGTTTTGGCCAATGGCCTTTTTTTTAATTAGATGTATGGTAAACTGAGTTACAATTCCCCAAGAAGTTGAGTTTGACATACAAAAGAGAAACACCAGTTAATGTTGAAATCGATCAACAGACCCAATAATTAGGACATTTCGGAAGGTACTGCAAACGAGCAGCAAACAAACAGCAAATGAAAAACTCTTTTTTCAATGTACCACATCGGGTGCTTGGTGAAGTCTCCATGACTTCTGAGAATTGGGAAGTTTGAAATGTTCGCTTTGTGGATTTCTTTAACATTTCACGTATGCAGTGATAAAAGCATAATCAGACAGCAAAAATAACACAAACTTATATGTACAAACATGAAAAAGAAAACAGTGTTGTGTTCTCATTAATCGGACTCTAATACCACTTGTCCGATCTACATTGTATATTCGATATCCGAGGATCGTTTAAGAGAATACAAAAGCAATGCGAATAAATGTGGAAGTGTACCTTGTTCCATTGGTTAACGCTGTAGCTGTTCTGACACGCGTGGCAACTGTGTCATCCAAGGGATTGCACGAACCCACCAATTGTTGAATTCCTTGAAAAGTTTCAACAACTACCACTGCTATTCCCGATGAAAAAGATAGTGATACTTGCAAGAATGGACCTTTCTTTAACTCTAAAGTTTCTCCTTTAAATATAGTTCAGGCACGATGAAGATAGCTTCACCTTTCTTCGAAATAAGTTGAAGAACACTTTTTGAACATAAGTCCTCCAATGAGTTCTACATAACCCAAGCAAGATGCCTCCGTCTAGGATGTTTCCCTCTCCGGAATTGGACAACTCTAACAAAGATGTTCAAGCCTTGAAAGATTCTAGCCTTGATTTTGAATATGAACCAAGAAAACACACAAGAATTACTCTTGAAGAAACATAAATTTTCATTGAAGGTGTGAAATTACAAGGCTTCTCTTATTTGCCTTTTATATGCAAAAATATCACAAGACAACAAACTATCTTACAAATTGAAATGACGATTGAAAAAACTACACACTTCTAAAAGCTATTCATATAGGCTCCATAAAAACTAATCGTGCAAGTATTGAATGACGATTTTCAAAGTAGGTCCCTCAAGTACTATTCATGGAAGACTTTAAGGATTTGTCTTCAAATTGAAATCTTTTCTGGTTGTGACTGATTTTTTGAATATCTTCCAATCCGAACTAGGCCTTGCTCTTTCTTACAGAATTATAGCTTATTGAGTGTAGAAAATAATAATATAAAGTTCTTTGCATTTGGCCCAACCATTGGGGAGATACATCAAAATTACTAAAGGTATGTCACAGAATTCGGTAGAAACAGTACTTCCATTTCAATGCTCCTTTTGGCTATCAAGACAACCTATTTTGGAAAAGTACTAAACATGAAAGTTATAGATCTTTGTCTTAGTTTTTCAAATCATCTTGAAACTCCTAATTTGGCCCTGTGGCTGGAGAGATATGTTAATTCTACCAAAACTGGTCGTGCAGAAACTCACAATCTGAGATGGAACTAAACTAATACAACATAAACATTTAAAAAGCAAAATAAAGAACACATTCTATCTTAATGATATTTTACAATGGTGTTAAAAATTCTTATAAATCATGTTATAGGTTCAATAATGTGAACCCAATGTATAAATTGCCTTGGTTCATCTCGCACATGTTTAAATAGGAAGGCCCCTACTTCATGCATTAGTTTCTTAGTTTTACTTCTTGTTAAGGGTCCTTGATCTTGCATTTTTATAACACTATGTGCATTCTCATTATCTTGACATGGATGAAGGTTATGGACCTCATCATTCCTCCCTTCTTCAAAAGTATTTGACCTCGAATATAAATCATCACCAAAAGGGGTAAGATCAGCAACGTTAAAAGTATGAGAAATTGAACCATACTTACTCTCCTGAAGGTCAAGAATGTAAGCATTATCTCCAACCATTTGAAGTACTTTGAAAGGGTCATCTCCTCTTGTCTTGAGTTTACATTTCCTTTCTCTAGGAAACCTTTCTTTCCTTGAATGCAGCCAAACAAGATCACCTGGTTCAAACAAAACTTCCTTGCGTCCTTTGTTAGCTTGTTTTGCATGCTGTTTGCTTTTCTTTTCAAGTTGTAGCTTAACCTTAGCATGCAACATCTTAATCAGTTAAGCATTATTCTTACCATCAATACTTGCATGGTCATGAACAGGAATAGGCACAAGATCAAGTGGAGACAAAGGATTGAAACCATATACAACTTCAAACGTGAATGTGCGGTGCGATTGTGAACACTTCTATTATAAGCAAATTCAATATATGGCAAGCAATCTTCGAAATTCTTAAGGTTCTCCTGAATTATAGCACGCAATAATTGAGACAAAGTTCTATTCACAACTTCAGTTTGACCATCTGTTTGGGGGGGGAGCAGTAGTAGAAAATAAGAGTTTTGTTCCAAGTTTACCCCATAACACACGCCAAAGTGACTTAAGAACTTAGTATCTCTATTATTAACAATGGTTCTAGGCATTCCATGTAGGCATACAACTTCCTAAAAGAACAAGTTTGCAACGTGAGATGCATCATCAACCTTTTTACAAGCTATAAAGTGTGCCATTTTTGAAATTCTGTCAACGACAACAAACACATTATCACTTCCATTTTTTGATCTATGTAATCCCAAGACAAAGTTCATAGATATATCAATCCAAGGTGACATAGGGACAGGTCATGGGGTGTACAAACCATGTTGATGTGATGTAGATTTAGCTTTCTTGCAAGTTATACAACTTTCACAAACCTTCTCTACATCAACTCTCGTATGGGACCAAAAGAAACGTTCCTTTAACATCTCTATTGTCTTAAAGATGCCAAAGTAGCCCATTAAACCTCCACTATGTGCTTCTTTGACAAGTATCTCTCTGACAGAATACTTAGGCATGCACGATTTTCTTTCTTTAAACAAATATCCATCATGTAAATAATACTTACCAAATAGAGAATTGGCACATGCATCAAATATTGACTGAAAGTCAGGATCAGATGTATACAATTCCTTGATGCACCCAAATCCAAGCAAATGAGATGACAATGTAGTAATCAAAGAATATCTCCTAGATAATGCATCAGCTACAATGTTATCTTTTCATTGCTTATATTTTATCACATAATGAAATTGTTCAATAAATTCAACTCATTTTGCATGCCTCTTATTTAACTTTCCTTGGCTTTTGAGGAACTTAAGAATTTCGTGATCAGTGTCAACCATAAACTCCTTATGTTGCAAATAATGTTGCCAAGTCTGCAATGATCTTGTTAGTGTATGTGCCCTAGGCCATGATTTGGATATTTATGTTATGCATTTATTATTAATAAAAGAGGTTTTATTATCATTATTGTTAGTTAGTATGTTACACAATTTTGATATATGTCCCTGATTCATTATTGTTATGGAGATAAAATAATTTATAATCAGTATGAGTATTGATTTGATAATCATGAGATGATTATATGTATGGTGATACAAATCAATCTCATAGATACTTGTTAGAGAATAGTGTATTGGATAGACCCATCATGAGATTACTACATGGATTAGCGTCATAAGTAAATCTAATGATAGTCATGTTTTAATCCTTTGACTTGAGATTGTCATAGTTTCCAACATAAGGACTATTATATTTTGACATGATCAAACGTTATCCGTAACTGGATAATAATAAAGGTCATGATTGAATGTGATAGAAATTATGTAGAGGATATTGAACAATCAAGATAGAATTTCTCCATCTCTTTTGATAGAGATATCTTTGGGCCCCTCGATTAGTGAGACTGTGAAATGCATGGCTGTGCTCAAATGAATTGATAGTGTGATCAATATCATTTGTTTTATCAGTCTACTTAGAGATCGAGTAATCATATGTTTGAACAATATAAGTATGACGCTGACCATGACTTATGTTCAAACTAGATATCATGTGACAAAGGGATTAATACATGTGCTATTGTTAGGCTAATTGGACTGTACTCATATTAATTAGGTCGTCGTAATGCCTTGCTAGAGGCCAATTACGACTTGTTGGTTTAATAGCGATTTAATCAACTGCCAATTAATATGGGCCTATCGGGTCACACACAAGAATGCGTATGGCTGAGATTAATAATATTATTGGATATTAATTATTATTGTTATCGTTTTTAATATTAATAATATTAATATTGGATATCAATTATTATTATTATTATTATTATTATTATTATTATTATTATTTTCGTTTATATATACATATATATATATATATATATACTTATATCATCGGATAATAACAATAAAATCCATATCTGATATGGATTTTGGTTGATTTTATCTAATCCTAACAGAATCCGTATTTGGTACGGATTATGATAGGCATTAACCAATTCGATCTGGAATCGGATTTGGATATCTATTTATATGTATATAGCATGGTGTGTCTCGTACACTACACAACCAGCAGAAAAACAAAAAGGAAAAATCGTTTTTGGAGAAAAGCGAGATCTCTCAGCCCGCCGTTCAAGAGCTAGCACTCAGGGCGGAAGCATTCGTGTGGATACCGACAAAGGGTGTTTGTGTTTTCGCACCTTCATCTGCGTAATTCAAATCTACGGAGGTAATTTTCGAGTTTCTTTCATCAAATTAAACGAACAACATGGATCCTTGGTAAGAAATCGGAGATCAAGTTTTTGTTTTTCTGCTGTTCATTTTGCGATGATCTTATCGGATTTCCTAACAGATCTAACTAGTGTATACAACTCTTTATCATAGGTTGAATAATTCAATTACGCTCCCTCAAGCTTTTCACTAAAATAAGCAATCGGTTCTTTAGACTGAGATAGTATAACTTCTATACCAACACCACTAGCATCACATTCAATTTTAAATGTTTCATCAAAGCTAGGTAGTCTTAGAATAGGTGCAGAAGTTAACCTTGCTTTAAGTTTATTAAAGGCTTTCTATTGTGACTCTCCCATTGAAATCCAATGTCTTTTTTAACAATCTCATTCAAAGGTGCAGCAATAGTACAAAAATCCTTAACAAGTCTTCTATAGAAACTAGTCAACCCATGAAAGCTTCTCACCTCTCCACAGTTGTGGGAATTGGCTATTCTAAAATTGAGTTCACTTTATCTTGGTCTATTTCAATTCCATTTGCACTAACCACAAATCCTAGAAACACAAATTTATCCATACAAAAAGAATATTTCTTGAAATTTGTATATAATTGTTCTTTCTTCAATGCTTCAAAAACGCTTCTTAGGTGGCCTATATGTTCATGCAAAGTCTTAGAGTAAATCAAGATATCATCAAAGTACACAATAACAAATTTTCCAATGAATGCACGTAAGACTTAATTCATTAATCTCATGAAAGTACTAGATGCATTAGTTAAACCAAATGGCATGACTAACCAATCATACAATCCAAACTTAGTCTTAAATGCAGTTTTCCATTCATCACCTTCTCTAATTCGTACTTGAAAGTAACCGCTTTTAAGATCAATCTTGGTAAAATACTTAGAACCTTGAAATTCATCAAGTATATCATCAACTCTAGGAACAGGGTACCTGTATTTTATAGTTATCTTGTTGATGGCTCTACAATCAGTACACATTCTCCATGTACCATCTTTCTTTCGCAAAACGATCACAGGAACAACACAAGGACTCATGCTTTCCCTCACTTTTCCTTAGGCCAAGAGTTCTTCTACTTGGCATTGATTTCCTTTGTTTCAGCATGATTTGCTATGTAGGCTGGCCTATTAGGCAGGATATCGCCAGGTATGAAGTCTATTTGGTGCTCAATTCCTCTTCAAGATGGCAAACTAGAAGGTTCTTCTTCAAATAACCCTGAAAACTCATTAAGCAAAGATACAACTCCACTAGGCAAAGTGGAGGGTAAGTCACTCATAGAAAACAGAGACTCCGTAAACATCGAAACATAAACAGTTTTCTTTGAGTTTAGAGCATGTGACACTTCACTTGTTTTGGCAAAAAAAGCAAATGTCTTTTGAGATTTGCCTTCAACAATGTTTACTATCTCTTTGCCTTTACACTCATTTTTCTTTCTCTCACTCTTAATACACTATAGAAATTTCTTTTGTTTGTTTCTCTTTAGGATCATTCATGTTCTTACACATTCTCTTTTCATCTTCAAATACCTTGTGTGGGGGTAATGCATGTAGTTTAAACAACTTGTTGTTAAACTTGAAGGAATACCTATTCAAGTATCCATCATAGGTAACTTTCTTATCAAACTTCCATGGTCTACCTAAAAGGATATGACTTGCATGCATAGGAGCTACATCACATAAGATATCATCTTTATACCCACCAATAGACAATGAGATCAAAACTTGTTTGACAACACTCACTTCTCCACAATCATTCAACCAAGATAGTTTATAAGGGTGTGGGTGGTTAAGCAATGGCAAATCAAGTTTTCTGACGAGTTCAACACTTGCCACATTAGTAAAGGATCCAGAGTCAATAATCAAAGTACAAACTTTCCCTTTAACCATGCAATAGATATGAAAAATGTTGTCTCTGTGTTGATCTTATTCATAAATCTTAACATGTGCATTAAGAGCTCTTCTAACAACCAAGAATTATTTTGATGCAAGTTCTTCATCCTCACTCACACTTTCCTCATTTTCATCATGATCTTCCTCAACATTAACATGTTCTTCTTCTTCATCATCAGAATAATATTTATTAGACTCTTCAATGAACATGAACGTTTAGGGTTGGGACATTGATTTGCAAAATGACCCTTACTAAACATATAAAGCATTGAATGTCTCTAAATCTAGTAGTGGAATTAGAAATATTAACTTCAATCTTGTTTTCCTTTGTCCAAGTTTTGTTGAGGTGGTTGAGGTGGTTTTTGATTTGGCTGAGTCTTGCCTTGGAACCCACGGCCTTGAGGTGCAATTGGCCTGAAACTTGTGCATTGATTTGTCTTAGGCGGCATTCTCGGATAAGATGAAGAATTAGCTCGAAAATATAAACTAGATGTAAAGGGTTTTACCTTGAGTTGTCTCTCAATCTTTTCATCTTTATGAACCATAGAGTTCATATCAATATATGTGGTAAGTTCAACTCTATTTGCAATTTTCTTGTTCAATCCAGCTAGGAATCTAGTGATGGTAGCTTCATTTGGTTCTTCAATGTTAGCTCTTATCAATAAGATCTCTAACTCTTTGAAATGCTCATCTACATTACAGGTTCCTTGAGTGAGTTTTTGCAAGTTTTGGTAGATGGTTCTTTCATAGTCTGAAGGAATAAATTTTTTTTCATCTCAAATTTTATTTCTTCCCAGTAGAGATTGGTGCTTGTCCGGCTCTTCTACTTACATTGTGCAGTTGGTCCCACCAAATTAAGGCGTAATCTGCAAACTCTATAGCTGCATAGCGCACTTTAGTCAAATCAGTATTATTTGTACAAGAGTATACGAGATCTAACTTTTTCTACCATTCAAAATATGCCTCAGCATCACTCTTTCCATGGAATGTGGGGATGTTTACTTTTTTTTTGATGATTTCATCTTCTTATGGGTTATTCTTTTGATTCCCACGATTTCAGAACTGGTTGTACTCTTCCTCAATGTTATAGTCATCAAACTTTTTGGTTTGTTTCTTTTTCTCTTTCATCAAAGGTCCTTATAGGTATGAAATCCCTATTAATCCCTCTTCCTCTTCCTCTTTCCGGAGCAAAAGACCCATGATTTTCAAGCCTATGTTCCGATACATGTGATGTTTGTCTTTCATGTAAAGGATATTCTAGATAAGATTATGACTGTTTTTCTAGGTCCTCTACACGGCTACTCATTAATTTCATTTCCCACAACATCTTTTGCATTAGTTGTGCTAAATCGTCCACGTTTGTGGGAAATCTTTATCCTTCTTTGTTAAGACCCATGGTACTCTCAGGCGTCTTATCCATGATACAATTACCTAAAGTCGAACAAGAAAAACAAAGAAAAAGGAAAACTAATACAAAGACAAAAGAAACTTGATTATGTTAGTGGAAAACAAAAAAAATAAGTGTTTGTTCCTCTTTCTCTCTTTTTGTAGTTCACAAAATATTGTGCCTCCTTGAAGACTCTGAGGCTAGAACAATTCAAAGTAAACTTTCCAAGTGAGTATCAATTCCGATAAATTCTAATCACGTAAAGTAAATTTTCTTCACAAGTCTCCCACAAATTCACTCACAATTCCAATGTTATAAACAACAAACTTGGATTGTACTAATATTCAAAGGGAATTGAAACCAAATTTGATGTAATAGGCTGAGCTAAAGAAATTCTAAGGAGTTGCTCTGGGCAATCCTTAACTTAATCTTAGGTTTTATGCAAGCTAGATGCAAGTATGAATGAACTAGAAGCACTAAGTGTTCAAAAGTGAAAATAAATAGGTAGTTTTGTTTATGAAGGAAACGAAACCAGTTCTTTTGCTATTTGTATTTTTAATTGTTTTGTGCAAACTTTTCTTTGAAGTAAGCTTCTCTCTTTCTTTTTCTTTTTCCTTGTTCAAAGCTAGACAAGGTGTATATACCTTGGGAAAATTGATTGGTAAGGCTTTGTGTGTTTGTTTTCGATGGATATGTTGACGTTTTTGTGTGTAGTAGGCTGTCAATTTGTTCAAGATGAACAAATTGATTTTCTTTCTTGCCGAGGCTGCCAAATCAGATATTGAACACAAGAAAATGTAACTAAATTCACCACAAAATACAACTAAACAAACACAAAGTCTAAGACAAGTTAAAAGTTTTGATAACATCAAGAATATAAGAAAGACTAAGGTGGATATCTAAGCGATGGACTAAATATAAGTAATGCGGAAAAGATTCTAAACGAAGAAGTTAAAGTCCAAGAAAGTGTCTAAACACAAAGAAATTGAAATCCAACAGAATGAAATAAACAAACCATAAATCATCACAAAGAAATAATCTTTAAGTGTTTTATGAGATGTTTGTCTATAGTCCTTTCCAATTTCATATAGGTCGAGCGTTACGGTAATTTTCCAGAGTCCGATCCAACCTTTCCAATTTAATATAGGTCCAACGTTACGGTAATTTTTCAGGGACTAATCCAGCCTTTCCAATTTCATGTAGGTCCAGCGTTACGGTAATTTTCCAGAGTCCAATCCAACCTTATATCACCAAATGATACGGTAAGCTTTTACATCGATTTGTTTGAGTTTTGTTTTTTTTGCTTGTTGAACAGGAAGAAACAAAGAAACTTGATAAACAACAAGGGGACACTTTTTTTGGATAGACAAAAAATGAACTAGAAAACACACGGATAAACTGTTTTGGTTTTGGTTTTTTTTAGTTTCTGAATTATACAATTCAAAACAAGAAGAAGACACTAAACCAAATAGAATTCTACCTTCTAAGAAGATGGTTGAATGGTAGATGAAGAAAAGAACGAAAAATAAGAAAAATTGACACAAAGTAAATGATAAGTTGAGTTAAAGAAAAAGCTTCACTCTGATACCACTTTGATACGTGCAAGAATAGATCTTTCTTTAACTCCAAAGCTTATCCTTCAAATATGGTTTAGGAATAATGAAGATAGCTTCATCTCACTTTCAAATAAATTAAAGAAAACCTTTTGAACATAAGTCCTCCAATGAGTTCTACATAACCCAAGCAAGATATCTCTCTCTTGGATGTTTCCCTCCCCGGAATTGGACAACTCTCACAAGGATGTTCAAGTCTTGAAAGATTCTAGCCTTGATTTCGAATATGAACCAAGAAAACACACAAGAATTACTCTTGAAGAAGAAGAAATTTTTATTAAAGATGTGAGATTACAAGGTTTCTCTTATGTGCCTTTTATAGGCAAAAATATCACAAGACAACAAACTATCTTACAAATTGAAATGATGACTGAAAAGACTACACACTTCTAAAAACTATTCATGTAGGCTCCATAAAAACTAGTCTTGCAAGTATTGAATGATGATTTTCAAAGCAGGTCCCTCAAGTACTATTCATGGAAGACTCTAAGGATTTGTCTTCAACTTGAAATTTTTTCTGGTTTATGACTGATTTTTGGACATCTTCCAATACGAACTAGGCCTTGCTCTTTCTTAGAGAATTGTAGCCCATTGAGTTTAAAAAATAAGCATATAAAGTTCTTTTCATGATGAGATAAATCCAAATTAATGAAGGTGTGTCACAGAATTTGATAGAAACAGTACTTCTATTTGAATGCTCCTTTTGGCTATCAAGACGACCGAGTTTGAAAATGTACAAAACATAAAAATTGTAGATCTTTGTCTTATCTTTCTAACGCATTTTGCAACTCCTAAGTTGGCCTTGTGGTTGGAGAGATGCGTCAATTCTATCAAAACTGGTCCTGCAGAAACTCACAATCCGACATGGGCCTAAACTAATACAACATAAACATTTAAAAAGCAAAATAAAAAACACATTCTATCTTAATGATATTTACAATGGTTTTAAAAATGCTTATAAATCATGTTATAGGTTCAATAAGGTGAACCCAATGTATAAATTGCCTTGGTTCATCTTGCACATGTTTAAATAGGAATGCCCCCACTTCATGCATTAGTTTCTTAGTTTTCTTTCTTGTTATGGGTACTTGATCTTGTATTTTTGTAACATTATGTGCATTCTTGTTATCTTGACATGGATGAATGTTGTGGACCTCATCGTTTTTTTTTCTCAAAAGTGTATATATATATGTGTGTGTGTACATATATGTATATATATATATGTGTATATATATATATGTATATATGTATATATATATATATGTATATATATATATATATATATATATATATATGTATATATATGCGTTCTGTGTGAACTTTGCAAATGTAACGAAAAACTTTTGCAAACTTCATCAAGCAAAGGAACAAAAGTACTGCAAACTTTTTCAAATGAACTTTGCTAATGTAAAAGAACAAAACAGGAGTTCTCCAAAATCTAATATCTTTTTTTTGTCCCACACCATTTGCTGCCATATATATAGTGAAATGTTAAGGCAACGCTTATGCTGAAACGTTTGAAATTGTAATGGCTCAAACATTTCTTAACATAGTGCTTCCATAAATTTTCCATTTTAATAAATATATGTAACGGAAATGTTCAATATATATAATTAATTATATATATTAAATAGCTTACTTAAAACACTTTTAGAAGAATACTCGTTGGCTCTTGTCTTTTGGGGACCAGATATCATTCATAATACGGTCTCGATTTTACGAGTCCAACCATCAAGGACTGTAACCATCCGATTGTCTACACATTTAGAGGTTCATTCAAATTACACTGTGTATCTACTAATATACCACAATGATCTCTTAACATGTAGATACGTGATATTAGTAACATATAATATATAACATACATAAGTCCACATATGTTTGATATATAACTTAAGTCACACGTGTCATGCACTACACGTATGAGCATATCAAATACAATCGATGAAAGGTCTGAAGATCTACAAGAGCATCGGTAAGAACAATGTAACGTTTCTCATCCAGTGAAGGATGACATATTTGAAATCTTGCCTAAATGGCCACCATATATTAAGGAGCAATTATTGAAGGTACGATTCTTAAGTTGAAAGTTCTCTGTCTTTCAAGGTTGGTGCTCAAAATCCTCAAAGACAAATTCCTAACGAAGCTAGTCCTTCTAACAATCATTTGTATGGAAGGCCCACTATGAGATCTGCTACCTGACCTGCTGCTTTAAGAGTAGAACCTTTCCATCTCTCTCGTTTGGCTTGAGAGTCTACCAGAGCTGGGAGGCAAGAAAATAGAAAAAAGGAAAATAATGCCGAAAGTGTGAATGAACCACCATGATATAAAGACCCCTTCCCCATCTATGGTAGCCTTGATGGGAAGAAACAAAACAAGTCATGCTACGGTAGGCCCATGTCTGGGCCTAAAAGACGTCTGGGTGAAGGTCGTGTAATGAAGTCATGCAACATATAGTCGCCTTACCTTTGAGTTACAATGAGACAGTATTTGGGAATCTATTTGTGCAATAGATTGATACTTTTGTAGCTCCATTAGATTCCAAGGTATCTAAGTTGGACACTAATGATAGAACATCAGATTTCAAGGTGTCTAAGAAATTACATCTCTCAAATACGGCTAAGAGGTAAGAATTATGAGGAACAAGATCGAAAAAAGTTTGGCTTTGATGGTATTACGATCAAATAACAAACTGAAGATTCTACCAAAATAAAGAAATGCTGGATAATTAACTTCGTGACACTGTCATGATTTTCCAGTACGATACATCCGAATCTTCTGATAACCAAGATAGAATGAATTTGGGGAGAATATTTTCTTCAGTATATTCATTCATACATAACAGCCGCATATACATCTTCTTCTTATACACCTAGGACCTCCCTAAATAAGGTAAGAAATCATTATCACAATACAATCACTCCTAATGATAATACAAAATCTTCCTGTAATTACTCACTATAATTACTTCACAATCAATCACAGATATGCACACTAATTATACAATATTTACTTTCCTAACACTCCCCCTCAAGTTGAGCTGGGGAATCGACAATGCTCAACTTGATCAATACTTCATCAAACGCCCTTCCAGCAACCGCTTTGGTCAGAATGTCTACTTGCTGATCTTCCGTTGGAGCAAACACAAGCTCTACCACCCCACTTTCAAGTTTCTCTTTGATGAAATGTCGATCTATCTCCACGTGTTTAGTACGATCATGTTGTACAGGATTCTCTGAGATACTAATCGAGGCCTTGTTATCACATAATAATTTCGCTGGACAAGTAATCGGAATGCTCAAATCAACCATCAACTTTCTTAACCATAATATTTCCATAATCCCTTTCGCAATCCCATGAAACTCAGCTTCAGCACTGGACAGGGCTACTGCCTTTTGTTTTTTACTTCTCCATGTAACCAGGTTCCCCCTATAAGTGCAAAGTATCCTGACGTCGACCGCCGATCCACTATATTTCTTGCCCAATCTACATCAGTGTATACCTAGATGTCCATATGTCCATGATTTCTAAACCAGATACCCCGTCCAGATGCACCCTTCAAGTACCGTACAATTCTCATAACTGCCTCCATATGATGACTCTGAGGTTGGTGCATAAACTGACTCACAAGTCCGACTGCAAAAGAAATATCTGGACGAGTATGTGCTAAATATATAAGCTTTCCAACTAACCTCTGGTATCTCCCTCGGTCCGCGTCTGGCCTCCCTTCTTCAAACTCCAATTTTTGGTTCACCAACATAGGTGCGTTGGCAGGCTTACAATCCAACATACCCACTTCTGCAAGTAGGTCGAGTATATATTTTTGCTGAGAGATGAAGATCCCTTGGGCAGAACGCGTTACCTCAATTCCTAAGAAATACCTTAGGTCTCCAAGATCCTTCATTTCGAATTCCAAGAATAACTTTTGTTTTAACAATGTCATTTCTTCCATATCATCTCCTGTAATAATCATGTCGTCTACATAGATAATAAGGCAAGTTACCTTTGCTCCATTTTTCTTGATAAACAGCGTATAATCGGCATTACTCTGCTTGTAGTTTTGTTTCTTCGTGAATGTAGTGAATATCCCAAACCATGCTCTAGGAGACTGCTTAAGCCCATACAACGATCGTTGTAACCGACACACTTCATTTGCTGCAAACTCCTCAGTGAACCCTGGAGGCGCATTCATGTATACCTCTTCCTTTAACTCCCCATGAAGAAAAGAATTATTAACATCATACTGGTGAATAGGCCAATTTTTGTAGCTGCTACTGAGAAGAGTACCCTGATTGTCTCAATCTTTGCTACTGGTGAAAAAGTCTCCGTGTAATCAATGCCGTAGGTCTGAGTATATCCCCTTGCAACAAGTCTTGCTTTGTACCTTTCAACACTCCCATCAGCCTTGTACTTGATAGTATACACCCATCTGCACCCAACTGGTTGTTTCCCACTTGGAAGTGAAACCTTATCCCAAGTATTATTTTTATGTAAAGCCCTTATTTCTTCTTTCATTGCCTCACACCATTCAGGTTGACTCATAGCCTCCTCGACCATCCTGGGAACTATAACATCACATACTGTCGATAAGAAACCCTTTGCACCTGTTATGGGATACAATCCTCCTTTTGACACCTTACTGGGTGAGTATCTCACTGGAGGTTTTCCTCTGTTCTGCCCTGGAGGTAATACTCTGCCCTGCTTCGCCGAAATGTCCTGATTATCCTGAGTAATTTCACATATATCGGGGCATGGGCTGGAAGGACTATCATTAGTGGTGTCATTAGTGGCTAAATCAGGAGGACTATCATTAGTGGTGTCATTAGTGGCTAAATCAGGAGTGGTCAAAGAAGTAGTCAATATTGGTAAATCAAGAGAAGAGGATACCTGATTCTGCAAGGTACTCGCTTGAGGAGGATCATTGGTCGGTGTAGAAGATAGAACCATACTGTTGTCGATAGGAAAAGTACAGTCGGCGTCATCTACTTGCCGTGTTGGAACCGTACGTAGTGAACTATGGTTATAGAGCCAGTCGTAGGTGTCACCAGTCATCTCCCCCTGAGGCCAAGACTGTGTAGAATAAAAATACTCATGCTCAAGAAAAGTACAGTCCATGGTAATATGGATACGACGAGTGCGAGGATTATAACACCGATAGCCTTTCTGAGATAAAGCATACCCTATGAATACATATTTATCGGCACACGCATCTAGCTTGGAGCGTTGAGAAGAATGAATGTGGACAAATACCGTGCACCCAAAAATTTTAGGGGGTAGAGTAAGGGTTGAAGGTACCTCGGTGTGTGAAGCAAGAACCGACAATGGAGTACGATGAGCCAGAATTTTGGTGGGTAAGCGATTTAGTAGATAAGCGGAAGTTGCAACAGCCTGAGGCCAGAAGTATTTGGGGACCTGAGATTTGAGCATGATGGCGCGGGTCATTTCAAGAAGGACTCGGTTTTTTCGTTCAGCCACACCATTTTGTTCAGGTGTGTGTGAACAAGAGGTCCGATGAATAATACCATGATCACGAAAGAACTCTTTAAACTGACTGTTGACATATTCGCCGCCATTATCGGAGCGAAGGACTTCGATATTGGTATGAAACTGAGTATGAATCATGTTATAGAACTAAACAAACATAGAATAAACATCAGACTTATTCTTGAGGAAATATATCCATGTCATACGAGAAAAATCATCCACAAATGTAACAAAATACTGATAACCAAGAGTCGTGGGGTGTGGAGAGGGACCCCACACATCTGAATGTATCAAACTAAACAAGGTTTTGACCCGAGTATTATTAATTTTATAAGTAGAACGATGATGTTTGGCACGTAAACACGTGTCACAAGATAAAGTAAGTCCAGACTGAGACAATGAAGGAAACAATAATTTCATATAACTTAGCGAGGGATGACCGAGACGACGGTGCCATAACCATAGCCGCTGATGAACAGTCTCGGTGGCAAGATTAGACCGGCCTTGTTGTACCACATCTGTGACGTAGTACGGTCCTTCCTTCTCAATGCCACACCCAATGATCGCCCTCGAGCAAATATCCTGCAGTAAACAGAAGGCAGAATAAATAAGGACAGCACAGTGTAATTCACGGGTAAGTTGGCTAATGGACAGTAACTTTGACGAGAGTCCAGGTACATAAACACAATTATGTAATTGCAAATTAGAGTTAAACAGAAATGGTACCCCCACCGGAGACTGGAATGAGTGCTCCGTTGGCGTTTCAATGTGTGTTTTGGTAGGATTGGTCCAATGTTTAAAATCATGGGGATCGTTGGTCATAGTGTCGGTTGCGCCACTGTCAAGGACCCAGGTAGAGTGTGTCACAGTAGTCGAAAACACTCAGGCAGTGGGTGTATGGTGTGGTTTTGGTGTGGACGGGGGGGTTAAATCGGGATTTAGGGAGATTTGGGGGGTCAGTTGCCGCTGTATATAAGTTGAGGGATCAGAATTGGGGTTTTCTGGATTTTGAGGGACCGTGGCCGAAATATGGAAAAACTCAGGGGTCTCAGGAGCAATTTCTGCAAGGACATTTTTGGAAAAGCACAATAAATTAGGGTTGGGGTTAAAAACCCCAACCCTTGTACCTGAACATTCGGCTGCCTCCTCTTCTGCCATTTCTCCTCCTTCGGTTTCGGAGACTGCAGCTGCTGCTAGGCCTTTCTATCCGTCTGGCTGCTTCCTCTTTTCTTCATACCACTCCGGATACCCGATAATCTGGAAGCAGCTTTCCTTGGTGTGCCTCTTTTTGCCACAGTGACTGCAAACCAAGGTCTCCTTGTCTTCTCCACGCTTGGAAAGTCCAGATTTTTGTTTCCCCTGCCCCGTCCCTGCGATGCTCCTCGTCCCTACGAAACTCCTGAGTCACGGCCTTTGGTAGCTGACGTATATGTTGACAGGCCGTGACCTATGGCTCCCTGTGATGACCCATCATCTGAGGGAACCTTCAGAACTGCAGCCCTTTCTTCGGCCATCTTAATTTCTCTATATGTAGTCTCTAGACTGGGTAGTGGGTCTCTCTTGAGTAAATCATTTTTTCGGTGTTGTATTTTTCGTCAATGGCAATCAGAAATTGGTAAAAACGAAGGGCTTCCATCTTTTTATTGTGTATGTTAATATCTGTGGTGCATGTCATAGGATTTGGTTCATGGGCATCTATGCAAGTCCATAGATCCTGCAATCGGTTCCAACAAGATTCAATGCTACCTCCCCCTTGTCTCACCAGGCTGGCTCTTCGATGAAGGCCGTATGCTCTGAGAGAGTCAGCCCCGGATCCGTATGTGAGAGCTAGACCATCCCACAGAGCTTTTGTAGTGGGATACCTAGTCACATTCACAACGAGCGACGGCTCTATTGTCTGTATGATCCACGTGAATACTGTATTATCCTCCTGTTCCCACTGAGGATATTTTGGTGCCGTTGGTTGTGGTGGAGGAGGAACACCAGTAAGGTGATGCCTCCTCCCTCTACCGATGATGGCACGCAGTATCAGTGCTGACCAAATGACGTAATTATTTTCATTGAGTTTCAGTGAAATGGACAGATTTTCTGAAGGCCACTGAATGGTTTGTGTTTGTACTGGGGTTGCAACTGGTCGGGTAGGTGTGTTCTGAAGTATGTTGGCAACTTGAAGAGTGAGATCTGCAAGATTGGGTGTTTTTGGTTCACTTGGTTATGGCTCTGACATGGCTGATATATATTTTTCTTTTTTGATGAACAGGTAGGAACTCTAGTACACTTGACTTGTTAGTTAGCTGAGACAAGGTAAAGAACAGTAATGCTAGATGGCAGAGATAAGGTAAGACCAGAACAGATATGGCCGGAACAGGTATACGGTAATTAGGCAATGATGAACACTTTCTGAGCCTATACTCAGAAAATCTTCAATGTTTTGAAGAAGAGTAGGATCACTCCTGCTCTGATACCAAGTTAACCAAGATAGAATGAATTTGGAGAGAATATTTTCTTCAGTATATTCATTCATACATAACAGCCGCATATACATCTTCTTCTTATACACCTAGGACCTCCCTACATAAGGTAAGAAATCATTATCACACTACAATCACTCTTAATGATAATACAAAATCTTCCTGTAATTACTCACTATAATTACTTCACAATCAATCACAGATATGCACACTAATTATATAAAATTTACTTCCCTAACATCTTCCATACACTAGAACACATCCGGAGAATGCGGAAGATTTATAGGATAATATCAAGTAGGCACTGACGAGGAATATGTTAGTGTATGTGCCCTAGGCCATGATTTGGATATTTATGTTATGCATTTATTATTAATAAAAGAGGTTTTATTATCATTATTGTTGGTTAGTATGTTACACAATTTTGATATATGTCCCTGATTCATTATTGTTATAGAGATAAAATAATTTATAATCAGTATGAGTATTGATTTGATAATCATGAGATGATTATGTGTATGGTGATACGAATCAATCTCATAGATACTTGTTAGAGAACAGTGTATTGGATAGACCCATCATGAGATTGCTACATGGATTAGTTTCATAAGTAAATCTCATGATAGTCATGTTTTAATCCTTTGACTTGAGACTGTCATAGTTTCCAACATAAGGACTATTATATTTTGACATGATCAAACGTTATCCGTAACTGGATAATAATAAAGGTCATGATTGAATGTGATAGAAATTATGTAGAGGATATTGAACAATCAAGATAGAATTTGTCCCTCTCTTTTGAGAGAGATATCTTTGGGCCCCTCGATTAGTTAGACTGTGAAATGCATGGCCGTGCTCAAATGAATTGATAGTGTGATCAATATCATTTGTTTTATCAGTCTACTTAGAGATCGAGTAATCATATGTTTGAACTATATAAGTATGACGCTGACCATGACTTATGTTCAAACTAGATATCGTGTGACAAAAGGATTAATGTGTGTACTATTATTAGGTTAGTTGGACTTTACTCGTATTAATTGGGTAGTTGTAATGTCTTGCTAGAGGCCAATTACGACTTGTTGGTTTAATAGAGATTTGATCAACTGCCAATTAATATGGGCCTATCTGGTCACACACAAGAATGCGTATGGCTGAGATTAATAATATTAATAATATTAATATTGGATATTAATTATTATTATTGTTATTATCGTTTTTTTTAATATTAATAATATTAATATTGGATATTAATTATTATTATTATTATTATTAATTTCGTTTTTTTATGTATATATTTATATCATCGGATAATAACAGAGAATCCACATCTGATATGGATTTTGATTGGTGTTATCTAATCCTAACAGAATCCGTATTCGATGCGGATTATGATAGGTATTAACCAATCCGATCAGGAATCGGATTTGATATCTATATATATGTACGGAGCATGGTGTATGTCGTACACCACACAACCAGTAGAAAACAAAAGGGCAAGAATCGTTTTTGTAAAAACCGAATTCTTCAGCCGCGCCGTTTGAAGAGCTAGCACTCCGGGCGAAAGCGTTCCTGTGGATACCGACAGAGGGTGATCGTATTTTCGCACCTCTTCCATCTGCAGATTTCGAATCTACGGAGGTACTTTTTGTTTTTTTGTCGAATTAAACGAACAACATGGATCCTTGGTAGGAAATCAGAGATCAATTTTTGTTTTCCGCTGCGCGTTTTTGCAGTGATCTCGTTTGATTTCCTAACAGTGGTATCAGAGCCACTTGTTGATTTCGTTTAAATCGATTATATCATGCTTATGTGATTATATGTTTACTGATTTTCGTATGGCATAATATGTACAAAAACCCCAACTCGGATTTCATATGATGATAGAAGAATGGTGTTTTTCAAATCGTTTTCATGAGATGATTTGTATACGGCGGTTTTCGTTTGTCATGTGATGAGCAAAACGGATTCTGTTTATATTAGATATAAACATACGCATGTGTAGAACCCTATTCGAATCTCATCTGGTGAGAGCGGATTGATGTTTTTAATTCGTTTTCATGAGACGTTATTATTCGAGATTGTTATATGTGATATAAAGTTTTCGTTTTTCATGTGATGATCAAAAACGATTATGTTTATATCGATATGAGCAACCGATAATGATTCTGTAAGAGTTATGCATATTCAAAACAGACAAATTATCAATTTGATTGATGATTCTGTTTTCGGATTTCGAATGGCAGATTGATTCTGTTTCGGATTTCGAACAGCAGATTATCAATTCGATTGATGATTCTGTTTTGGGTTTTGAATGATAACTCTCGGTTCGATCGGTGCTTCTATAAGGGTTTACACGTAATCAAAACAGTAAGATCGTTAATATAATTGACGCGTCTGTGTTAGGGTTTCGAAAAGAAAATTATCAATGCGATTGATACTTTCTGTTTGGCTTCAACGGGCGCTGCCCCTCGACCCCGCCTGGGGCTCTGTCCCTCGGACCCCGCCCAGGGGCGCTGCCCCTCGGAACCCCGCCCGCTAACCGGCTAGCGGGACCGCCGTATGCGTACGCCCTATAGTTCGTTACCGTGACATTAAGAATGTCAATATATATTTATTTGTTATAATATGTTTGTGTAAAATATATTATAATTGTTGATGTCTTTGCATGGTGCATAGCATGGCCTCAGGACCTATGTGATTGACTTAGTCATATTTCTGTTTTGGGTTATTATGGCCTGCGTGCCGCTGTAGTTTTTGTTGTATTTTATCATACAATTAGTTAAGGTTTTTCTTTATTATTGTAATAAATGAAGAATCAAGCTACAAAAGTGGTGATGGCGACACATACCAAGGAGGAGTGGATTTCATAGAGATGGAGGCACGATCTCAAGACAAGAAGATATGTATCATTGCAAATGTTGTAATAGGAAGTCTTTCACATAGGGTTTCCTTTATGATCTTCATTTGGTCTCATGAAGATCATATTTAGTTTGGCCATGCTATGTCACGTTTACATATTTATCATTTTGTATGAGATGCGTGGATGATATATTATATATGCATATAGGATGCTACGATATAATGATATGCAATGCAAGACATAAACTAAGTTGAACCCTCATTAATAATTTAAGTCTTGATGCCATCCATGTCTTAAACACCTATTAAAACTGGGATTGTATTAAAGCAGGTATTGCCAGAGCAATGTGCTTTAAACATTCCTAGCTACGTAGGATGAGTAATAGTGCTACTCATATGTTTAAAATTGGTTAGACTTAATTGGGTTATCAAAACGGTTTTGGGCTCAAGGCATTAGATGGAATCTAACATACAATGATATATGATGTCATTATTCCATAAATTCTAAGAGTTACATGAGATGTAATTGGTAAAGATGTTACGTACCTAAATAACTTAATTTTAAGCGTCATGCCAAAGCTGAGTTTAGAATTAAGTCAAATATGGATCTTAGCTCACTAAGATATTTCTTTTGAGGGTTATGTTTTAGTGAGAGTTTTATAAATGTTAACCTCATTATTAATAAAGTGTTACTTTGCATGTTTTGTAGATCATAAATGGCTGCTAATAACAATTCCACCTTATCGCTGCGATCTATCCTTGAGAAGGAAAAACTAAAAGAATGTGGGACTAATTTTGTTGACTGGTTTCGAAACTTGAGAATTGTTCTCAAACAAGAAAAGAAGTCCTACGTGCTTGATGACCCTGTCCCTGAACCCCCTCCTGCTGATGCTTCTGCTGCTGTTAAGAACAAGTATAAGAAGCATGTGGAAGATTCAAACGACATAGGATGTCTTATGTTGGCAACTATGTGTTCAGGACTTCAGAAAGACCTGGAACACTTAGAAGCTTATGAGATGAGTGTGCATCTCAAACAAGCTTTCCAACAACAGGCTAGGCAGGATAGGTTCGACACCGCCGTTGCACTTTTTGACTGTAAGATGTCTGAAGGTGAATCTGTTAGCGCTCATGTTTTAAAGATGAAAGGCTATATAGATCACCTTGCAAGACTCGGATATCCCCTGAGTTTGGAACTCGCTACGGATTTGATCCTACACTCTTTGCCTAGCAGTTTTTCTCAGTTCGTCATGAACTACAATATGAATAATATGGAAAAGTCCATTCCTGAGCTACATGGTATGCTCAAAACTGCTGAGGGGAATATCAAGAAGCCTACCCATGTATTGAGTGTCAATACTAAGCTAATGAAAAGGAAAGCTAAAGGCAAGGGTAAGGCTAAAAGTGCAAAGGGTGCAAAAGGGGCAAAGGGTCAAGCTAAACCGAAACCTGGTCCCAAGGCAAAGGTTCCTAAGGAAGGAACTTGTTTCCATTGCAACAAGCCTGGGCATTGGAAAAGAAATTGTGATGTTTATTTGGAGGAGTTGAAGAAGCTGAAGGGTAGTACAACTACATCTTCAGGTATTTATGTTATAGAAATTAATTTATCTACTTCTTCTTCCTGGGTATTAGATACTGGATGTGGATCCCATATTTATACAAATATGCAGGGGCTCAAAAGGAGTAGGATGCTGAAGAAGGGCGAGGTGGACCTACGTGTTGGCAATAGAGCAAGAGTTGCTGCTATAGCTGTAGGGACCTATGAGCTTGTCTTGCCCAATGGGCTTTTGTTAGTTTTAAACAATTGCTTTTATGTTCCTACTATGAGTAGGAATCTTATTTCAGTGTCTGTTTTGGATGATGAAGGTTATTCATTTTTAATTAAAAATAAGAAGTGTTCTATTTTTGATAAAAATGACTTGCTTTATTGTATTGCAAGTAGTTATAATGGCATTTATGTCCTTAACCTTGATGATTCCAATGACGGTAATATTTATAACATATCTTCAAAGAGAACTAAGCCAAATGAACTAAACCCTTCATATTTATGGCATTGTCGCCTTAGCCATATAAATGAGAAGCGCGTATCTAAACTCCATCAAGATGGATTATTAGATTCATTTGATTTTGAATCATTTGAAAATTGCGAGTCTTGTTTGCTTGGAAAGATGACAAAGACTCCTTTTACTGGACATAGTGAAAGGGCTAATGACTTATTGGGCTTGGTACATACAGATGTATGCGGCCCAATCAGCATTAGTGCCAGGGGAGGATTTCAGTATTTCATTACTTTTACTGATGATTTCAGTAGGTACGGCTATGTATACCTAATGAAACATAAACATGAGTCTTTTGAAATGTTTAGAACTTTTCAAAATGAAGTACAAAATCAACTTGGTAAGACAATTAAAACCCTTCGATCAGATCGAGGTGGTGAATATTTGAGCCAAGAATTTGACCAACATCTAAGAAATTGTGGAATCGTTTCACAGTTGACTCCTCCAGGAACTCCACAATGGAATGGTGTTTCTGAAAGGAGAAATCAGACTTTATTGGATATGGTTCGATCTATGATGGGTCAAGTAGATCTTCCTTTATCGTTTTGGGGTTATGCCTTGGAGACAGCTGCATTCATTTTGAACCGTGTACCATCTAAAGCGGTTGAAAAGACACCATATGAGATGTGGATTGGTAAGAGACCTAGTTTGTCTTTTCTTAAGATTTGGGGTTGTGAAGCTTATGTGAAAAGATTAATGTCAGATAAGCTAGCTCCAAAATCTATCAAATGTATTTTTGTGGGGTATCCTAAAGAAACTAAAGGGTACTATTTCTATATTCCCTCAGAGAACAAAGTGTTTGTTGCTCGAAATGGAGTCTTTTTGGAAAAGGAGTTCCTCTCCAAGAGAACAAGTGGGAGTATAGTAAAACTTGAGGAAACTCAAGTTCCACAAGATATCGTTGAACCGTCTTTAGAGACGATTTCAGAACCACAAACAGTTGTGGAGCCTGAAAATGTAACACAAGTCCAACGCAGATCTGATAGGATACATCGTCCGCCAGAGAGATACGGATTTCTTGTGACTGATTATAGTCAAGTTATGCTCATAGATCAAGATGAGCCTACTACCTATCAGGAAGCTGTGTCAGGTCCAGATTCAGATAAATGGCTTGGAGCCATGAATTCTGAGATGCAATCCATGTTTGATAACCAAGTTTGGTCTTTAATTGATCCTCCAGAGGGTATTAAGACTATTGGTTGCAAATGGGTTTTCAAGAAGAAAACTGACATGGATGGAAATGTGCAAACCTACAAAGCAAGGCTTGTGGCTAAAGGTTTCAAGCAAACTCATGGTATAGACTATGATGAAACCTTTTCACCAGTAGCTATGCTTAAGTCTATTCGAATTCTCCTTGCCATTGCAGCATACTATGATTATGAGATATGACAAATGGATGTCAAAACTGCTTTCCTTAATGGAAATTTACTCAAGGATGTGTACATGACACAACCTGAGGGTTTTGTAAATCCTGAGAATTCAAAGAAGGTTTGCAAGCTTCAAAGGTCCATCTATGGACTGAAGCAAGCATCTCGAAGCTGGAATCTTCGTTTTGATGAAACAGTTAAGAACTTTGGTTTCATCAAGAATGAAGATGAACCTTGTGTTTACAAGATGGTCAGTGGGAGTGCAGTAGTGTTTCTGGTCCTATATGTGGATGACATATTCCTTATTGGAAATGATATCCCTACCTTGCAAAAGGTTAAGGTTTGGTTAGGGAATTCATTTTCAATGAAGGACTTGGGCGAGGCTACCTATATCCTTGGTATCAAGATCTATAGAGATAGATCTAAAAGGATAATAGGCTTGAGTCAGAGTACATACATAGATAAAATGTTGAAGAGGTTCAACATGCAAGAGTCCAAGAAAGGATTCTTGCCTATGTCTCATGGCATTCATCTTAGCAAGAATCAATGTCCTCAGACATCTGATGAGCAAGATCGAATGAATAAAATTCCTTATGCTTCTTCTATAGGATCGATCATGTATGCCATGTTATGTACTAGACCAGATGTCTCATATCCATTGAGCACAACCAGTAGATATCAAGCTGACCCCGGTGAAGGTCACTGGACAGCTGTCAAGAATATTCTTAAGTACCTCAGAAGGACTAAAGAAGTATTCTTGGTTTATGGAGGTTTGGATGACGAGTTAGTTGTAAATGGTTACACAGATGCTAGCTTCCAAACCGACATAGATGATTTCAGATCGCAGTCCGGTTTTGTATTCACATTGAATGGTGGAGCTGTTAGTTGGAAGAGTTCAAAACAAAGCACTGTGGCTGATTCTACAACAGAGGCTGAGTATATAGCAGCATCAGATGCAGCTAAAGAAGCAGTTTGGTTGAAGAAGTTCATCACTGAGCTAGGAGTGGTACCTAGCATTGCAAATCCTGTGGACATTTATTGTGACAACAATGGTGCCATAGCACAAGCAAAAGAGCCTAGGTCTCATCGGAGATCTAAACATATACTCAGACGCTACCATCTCATTCGAGACATCATCGATAGAGGAGATGTCAAGATATGCAAAGTTGACACAAACGATAACATAGCGGATCCATTGACTAAGCCTCTCTCACGGGTCAAGCATGATCAGCATACTAGATCTATGGGTCTCAGATATTTGTAGGCCTAGTGCAAGTGGGAGATTGTTAGTGTATGTGCCCTAGGCCATGATTTGGATATTTATGTTATGCATTTATTATTAATAAAAGAGGTTTTATTATCATTATTGTTGGTTAGTATGTTACACAATTTTGATATATGTCCCTGATTCATTATTGTTATGGAGATAAAATAATTTATAATCAGTATGAGTATTGATTTGATAATCATGAGATGATTATGTGTATGGTGATACGAATCAATCTCATAGATACTTGTTAGAGAACAGTGTATTGGATAGACACATCATGAGATTGCTACATGGATTAGCGTCATAAGTAAATCTCATGATAGTCATGTTTTAATCCTTTGACTTGAGATTTTCATAGTTTCCAACAGAAGGACTATTATATTTTGACATGATCAAACGTTATCCGTAACTGGATAATAATAAAGGTCATGATTGAATGTGATAGAAATTATGTAGAGGATATTGAACAATCAAGATAGAATTTGTCCCTCTCTTTTGAGAGAGATATCTTTGGGCCCCTCGATTAGTTAGACTGTGAAATGCATGGCTGTGCTCAAATGAATTGATAGTGTGATCAATATCATTTGTTTTATCAGTCTACTTAGAGATCGAATAATCATATGTTTGAACTATATAAGTATGACGCTGACCATGACTTATGTTCAAACTAGATATCGTGTGACAAAAGGATTAATGCGTGTACTATTATTAGGTTAGTTGGACTTTACTCGTATTAATTGGGTAGTTGTAATGCCTTGCTAGAGGCCAATTACGACTTGTTGGTTTAATGGAGATTTGATCAACTGCCAATTAATATGGGCCTATCGGGTCACACACAAGAATGCGTATGGCTGAGATTAATAATATTAATAATATTAATACTGGATATTAATTATTATTATTGTTATTATCGTTTTTTTAATATTAATAATATTAATATTGGATATTAATTATTATTATTATTATTATTATTATTAATTTCGTTTTTTTATGTACATATTTATATCATCGGATAATAACAGAGAATCCACATCTGATATGGATTTTGATTGGTGTTATCTAATCCTAACAGAATCCGTATTTGATGCGGATTATGATAGGTATTAACCAATCCGATCAGGAATCGGATTTGATATCTATATATATGTACGGAGCATGGTGTATCTCGTACACCACACAACCAGTAGAAAACGAAAGGGCAAGAATCGTTTTTGTAAAAACCGAATTCTTCAGCCGCGCCGTTTGAAGAGCTAGCACTCCGGGCGAAAGCGTTCGTGTGGATACCGACAGAGGGTGATCGTATTTTCGCACCTCTTCCATCTGCAGATTTCGAATCTACGGAGGTACTTTTTGTTTTTTTGTCGAATTAAACGAACAACATGGATCCTTGGTAGGAAATCAGAGATCAATTTTTGTTTTCCGCTGCGCGTTTTTGCAGTGATCTCGTTCGATTTCCTAACAGAATAAACCTAATAACACATGGCACCTCTTAATTGGCTTGATAGACAATCATAACTCTAGGAATATCCACCAAGACATCGGGTCTCAGAAACTAATACACATCAAACCTACGGGTTTGATAAACTCCCAACACCATTCCCCTAGGTCCGCGTAATACTCCACCTAAGGTCTTCATATAGAATCCTTCTGTCCTACTCTGAAATTAGTAAACAAACCTGCAACAAGCTAAGAAACCTTGACCGCAAACTTGTGAATACCTACAAGGGAGCTACAAATGTAGGCACCAAAATTGTGTTTCTGACACAATACAATATGCAACATAAGAAGATGAAGTTGTACAGGTGCTCCCGTCATTGACCAGAATTCTTGTCGTCATGCACCATCGTGGTTGCCTCCCAGTTGTGATACAGGTCATTTTATGTCCTCCAAGTTGCTTTCCTCTCAATAGTATATAACTTGTGCGTTGACTTCAACAGTTAAAGCATCTAAATCTAATTTCTTACTAACTGATCTAAGAACTTCTCTAAGGTCTGTTTACTTAAAAATTCCATAACTAATTTGAGTATTGGAGAATTCTCTCTGAGAAAAGATCCAGAGACCCGTAACCTGTGGTTGTTTTATAGGGATTATTCTTTTCACATGTTCATTAGGCCACACGCTTTTCCAAAATCCTAGTACATTTTCATTCAAGAAAATTCTAGTTTCAAAGAGCGTACAAACACTTAAAGCCTAATCAGAAAAGCATTTAGACCCTCTATTGAAGTACACTGGATTCCTCATTTGACACTATAATGATGGCCACCTTATAATAAGGAGCAACAATTGAAGGTACAATAACTATTAGTTGAAAATTTTGAGTTTTTCAAGGTTGTATCTCAAAATCTTCAAGGACAAATTCCTAACGGAGCTAGTCCTTCTAGCAATCCTTTGTATGGAAGGACGATTGTGCAACCTGCCGCCAGTCAGCTGCTTCCAGAGAAGAATCCTTCCATCTTTCTTGTTGGGTTCGAGAGTCTACCAAAGTTGAGAGGGAAGAAAGCAGAAAAAAGGAAAAGAATGATGGAGCTGTGAATGAACCACCATGATATAAAGACCCCCCATCTATAGTAGCCTTGATGGGGAGAAACAAAACAAGTCATGCACTGGTCGGTTCATGTTTGGGCCTAAAAGACGTCTGAGTGAAGGTCTAGTAATGAAGCCACGCAACATATAGTCACCCCGCATTTGCGTTACAATGAGACAGTATCTCAGAGTTTGTTCGTGCAACATATTGATACTTTTGTAGGTCCATCAGATTTCAAAGTGTCCAAGCTGGACACTTATGATGTAATAGCTGATCTCGTAGACCACCTGTTCCAGTTTGAAACTACAATAAACCTAAAAAAGTGTCTGATCCTCTGACATGCAAAACTTTTATGTGACTCTTAAGGAAAATCTATAAGGTGGTTCCAAAATTTGACCAATGTATTGTTAAAATAAGTTTAAGTTTTGATGATTTGCACAAATTTGTACTTCGAACGATGGGTTAGGCGCCTCATGTGATGTGGTTGAAAGTCATTATACTTCGAACGCTTACATTATGCGCTTCATCTGTCTTGGTGAAATCCAGTACACTTCGAACGCTTACATTAGGCGCTTCATGTGAAGTGTCTGGACGCCCGAACACTTCGAACGCCTACATTAGGCGCTTCATATGTTTTGGAAACAAGGCAATACACTTTGAACGCCTACATTAGGAGCTTCATGTGTACCACCAAGTCAAAAGTACTTTTCCTCCCAAAATGGGCACGTACACCAAGTACTTTCTGAGAAATGTCAGAATTAGTTCGAACAAGCATGAAGGTTGACATTAGGCGCTTCATGTAACTTCGAACGCCCTCAGTTGCCCACATCAGGCGCTTTATGTGACTTCGAACGCCTGTTCAATTTCACATATAGCGCTCCAAGTCACATTGAACGCCTGTTCATCAAGCACATTAGGCGCTTCATATGACCAACGTTACAAAAGTCTTATGCTTTACTTTTTAACATCATTTGACTCTTTGTACCCTCTTTTAGTGTTATTTTCACAGGTCCTCTCTCATTCCTGAAGAAGTCAGGTTTTCTCTTTTGGCTTCCATTTTGAAACTTCTCCAAAAGTGTTGCTACAAGCCAAGAAGAGATATCCAACGAAAAGGACACACCAACACAAGATGCCAAAACCCATTATTGGCTATGCAAGGGCTTCAAACGGGAAGATTTTTGAAGAATGATAAAACAAGGGTTCTTCCATTTTCTTCAACAATTTTCTACCATTCAAGCTCTCAAGTTTCTCTCAAAGTTTCAAGCTCTCAAAATAGTTGTAATCTTGTATATTTTACTTTATTGTTGAGAGTTGTGTTGTAAAAGAAGAAGAAGAGTCTTCTTCTTAGTGAGTGAAGATTGTGAGATGCTGTGTAGATTGTTGGTGAATGAGCAAAGGTGCTTCTTGTTTGAGATTTCTAGACCTTGGAGGGTTAGTTGATAGTGTTGTGGTGCACTATACTCCCTACAAGATTCTTTGAGGGCAAAGAAGATCTTTGGAGGCAGACTTCAAGGGGTTAGATTTCTTGGTTGTGGTCTAGGCGTGTAGCCTAGTTTGTTGTTGAATTTTTCATTTTCTTTGATTGTTGTTTCCCCATTGAAATAACAATCCCTATTTCAAAATCTTTCTTGTGAAAAATCAAGAAGGTAGAGGAGTAGAGTCATTTGACTTGAACCTCTATACATCCTTGTGTTCTTTACTCTTTTGCAAAGTTTTATTCTTCTTAAAGAACACTCCCAAGTATTGGCTGCACTCAAAAACGAAAAATATCCAAGAAAATATCCATACTTGGTGAACACACTATTCAAACCCCCTTCTAGTGTGTTCTAAGAGACCTAACAATTGGTATCAGAGCGAAATCTTGAGTATTTGAGTTCAAATAGCAAGATTTGATCTTAAGAGTATGGATCCCTTTATTTTTGACGATGCTAGTTCCTCCAGTGGTGATGCCTCAAGAAGAAGGAGACAAGAGACACTTCTCCCTTCTATTTCAAGTGTCCATGTCAAAGTTCCAATGTTTGATCCTCTAAACTACCCACTATGGAAGTCCAACATGGAAACATATTTACGTTCTTGTGGGTATCGCATTTGGAGAGAAGTATCAAAAGGTTCCGCCATTCCTTTAGATGTTGATGATCCTACTCCTGAAGAGGAGTTGCAGTTTGCCATAAATAGCAAAGCTCTTGCTATTTTAAATAGCTCTCTTACTCCAAATGAGAGAGCTCAGATTCAAGGAGTCCAATCCGCTCACGATGCTTGGACCAAGTTGGAGATGATCCATGAAGGAACATCTCAAGTGAGAAATGCCAAAAGGAGACAACTTATAAAAAAATTTTACAACTTCAATGTCCCCAAAGGCGAGAAGATAGAGGAATCTATCTAAAGGTATACCAAGCTTGTCAACTTACTCAATGCGGTTGGCAAGAAGATTGAACAAGAGGATCTCAATCACTGCTTCCTAAATAGTTTAGGAAGAGAATGGAACGCGAAAGTGACGGCTATTGAGAAGTCCAAGGACTTGGAGACCATCACCTTGGATGAGCTATATGGGAATCTCATCACTTATGAGATTCATCTTGATGCTCAAGAGAAGAACGACCCCATCCACAACTCAACGAAAGCTCTTGCATGCGAGTCGGAGGACTCGGACAACGAAGTCGGACTTTTTGTTAGAAGATTCTGACATTTTGCTAGAAAGAATGAAGATGAGGCCAAGAGGTTCATCAAGGACAAATTCTCCAAAGACAAAGTGAAGGACCAAGATAACAAATGCTACAAGTGCGGGAAGTTTGGTCATTTCATGAAAGATTGTCGGGTGAAGGAGTCGCAACTCAAGGATAAGAAGGCCATCTACCAAAGGAAGAAGGCCTTACAAACGGAAATAGCCCACTGGGAGAGCATTCTTTTCCGGGTCCGAGAGCGACAACGGCGACCATGATGATCTTGCTCTCAAGGGTGTCATTCATGATGATCTCGGCAAGGAGTTCTTTGCACTCATGGCTATTGATGATGACATAGAGGTATGCAATATTTAATCTCACTATAGATTAAATGATGAAAGAGATGATTTAGTGCAAGAAAATGATTTTCTTGATTTGAAATATAAATGTGTCAAAAAGGACTTTAGAGCATGCTTAAATGACTAAAATGACACGTTAGAAAATCACATTGCATTACAACTTGAGCATGATATATTATTGACCATGCATGTGATTGCACTACAAGAGAAACATGATTTGATGAAATCATGTGCTCAAGCCCTTGATGATAAAAAATGACTCAACGGTAAGTGCTACAAAAATAGAGGTGGTTAAGGATGCATCTAGGCCAATCACGAAAGCTAAAATCAAGCCTAGCGCTATGTATGCATCCAAGAAGGGAAAACCAAAGGAACAAGCACAAGTTGTCAAGGAGTCTAAAGCCTCCTTGAAGAAAAAAGGCACATGCATAAGGGAATGGCAAACACACCAAAGGTGTCTCAACCTTTGGTTCAAGTCGTGAAACAAAAACCTTCTTTGATTTCAAAGAAGGTTGTTCCTAAAAAGGAATCGCAAAATGTGCCAACGTACAAGCATGCACAATCTCACAAACATACTCCAACATATTTTTATTGTAATAGGAAAGGTCATGTAGAAAAAGTATGTAGAGCTAAAAATAATAAGAGTCTTGTGTGGGTGCCGAAAGGCGAAATAAAGTAACTAACCTTCAAAGACCCAAAACAAAAAGGGTACCAATTTCATATAGCTCATTTGCAGGCCCTAGCACTCAATGGAGAAAGCGAAGACAAGAAGGTCAAATGGGTCGTAGACAGTGGGTGTTCCAACCATATGACGGGAGACAAAAGTCTCTTCCATAGACTCACTATGCAAGATGGAGGAGTTGTCCACTTTGGAGGTAGCAAAGGCCAAATCAAAGGACATGGTATTGTGGGTAACAATTCCTTCTCTCTTAGTGATGTCTTATATGTAGTAGGATTAAACTTTAACTTGATAAGTGTCAGTCAACTATGTGATGCTAATTATGAGGTAACGTTTTTGAAAACAAAGTGTATTGTGAAAAAGGGTAATTCTATCTTATTTGAGGCTTTGCGCTTCAAAAATATTTACAAACTTAGCATCATTGATTTGGTTTCTTAAAATGTATCTTGCTTAGTTGCTAAGAATGATTTGACGCAACTATGGCATAAACGTCTCGGACATGTATGTTTCAAAACATTTAAATTTATTTGCGAAAATAATAAAGTCTAAGGCCTTCGCAAAATGAGTTTCGAAAACCATGACTTATATGACACTTGTCAAAAGGCGAAGCTTGTGAAAACAAGCTTCAAAGCAAAGACAAATATATCCACCTCCAAACCCCTACAATTGCTTAATTTGGATTTGTATGGGGATATTGGAACAAAAAATTTGGGTGGTAAATATTATACCTTCGTGGTAGTAGATGACTGTACTCGTTATACATGGATGATGTTTCTTGCTAAGAAAAATGATGCATGTAGTGAGTTTATGAATTTGAGTAGACGATTGGAAAATCATGTGGGTGACATCATTAAAACCATCCGTAGTGATCGCAGTGGTGAGTTTGATGGTGATTTCGAAAGGTTTTGTGAATCCAAAGGATACTCACATGACCTTTCAGCACCTAGAACTCCACAACAAAATGGTGTGGCTGAATGAAGGAATAGAACTCTACAAGAAATGTGTAAAGCAATGTTAAATGAGTTCGGCTTGCCCAAATATTTTTGGACCGAAGCGGTAAATGCCGCTTGCCATGTGATCAATCGTGCATATTTGAGACCATACCTAAATGTGACACCTTATGAGCTTTGGAATGGTAGAGTTCCCAGCATTGGGTATTTCAAAGTGTTTGGTTGCAAGTGTTTTATACTTAATACCAAGGATACTTTGGACAAACTTGACCTCAAAGCAGATGAAGGTATGGTCTTAGGTTATGCCTCAAATAGTAAGGCATTTCGCGTTTTCAACAAAAGGAGTCAAAAGGTGGAAGAATCAATTCCATGTTAAGTTTAATGAATCACTTAGCAACGAACCTAAACTTAATGAGGATTGTGAAGAAAATGAAGATGTGACTCCTCAAGAAGAAATTCTTGAGGATATTCCTATGGTTGCTCATCAACAAGAGATTGTTGATGACCCACCAAATGGAAACATCTTCATTGATTTGAGAGTAGAACCTATTGAACGTACTCCTCCACCTTGTGTACATGAACTTAGTGAGTCAAATAGTAATATTTCTCATACTCATGTCGTTGATACACAAAATGTAGAAAATGCATCGCATGTTCCGGAAAATGAGATTAATTTAAATGATGAAGGTTCATCACTCCCGAAACGTGATCATGAGGAAGTTGGAGGAGACATCTCCAATCTTCCTAAATCATTTAAACATAAAAGTTCTCACCCAAACGAGTTGGTCATAGGTGATTTAAATAGGGGTATCACCACACGAAGGCAATATAGAGAGAATGCATTTGTCTCTCTTATAGAGCCCAAAAATGTCAAAGATGCACTTCTTGATGAAAATTGGAGCTTGGCTATGCAAGAAGAATTAAACCAATTTGAGAGAAGTGATGTTTGGGAGTCGGTTCCTAAACCACATGATCATCCTATTATTGATACGAAATAGGTATTTCGTAACAAGATGGATGATCAAGGTAATGTCACTAGAAACAAGGCTAGATTAGTTGCTCAAGAATACCGTCAAGAAGAAGGTATCGATTTTGATGAGACATTTGCACCCGTAGCACGGCTTGAGGCTATTAGGATGTTATTAGCATATGCTTGTTATAGAGATTTTAAACTTTACCAAATGGATGTTAAATCCGCCTTCTTAAATGGTGTTATTTAAGAAGAAGTGTATGCTGCACAACCTCCCAGGTTTGAATGTCATGATTCACCACATCATGTCTTCAAACTTAAAAAGGCTCTCTATGGCCTCAAACAAGAGCTTGGTACTAAAGGTTAAGTACTTTTCTTCTTAATAATGGTTTTTCAAGAGGTAAAGTTGACACTACTTTGTTCATAAAAGAACAAGGTAAAAATCAATTAATGGTTCAAGTATATGTTGATGATATTATTTTTGGTGCTACTAACAATTGCCTTTGTGAGCAATTTGCTAGTCTTATGCAAAGTGAATTCGAGATGAGCATGATGGGAGAACTCAACTATTTCCTTGGATTATAAATCAAGCAAACCGAAGATGGCGTGTACATTTCCCAAACCAAATACACAAAGGATTTGCTCAAAAAGTACAATTTTGGTGAAGGAAGAGAAGTAAACACACCTATGAGCACAAGTGCCAAGCCTGACAAGGATGAGAAAGGAAAGCATGTCGAGGTAACCTTGTATCGTGGCATTATAGGTAGTCTACTTTATTTAATAGCTAGTAGACCCGATATTTTACATGCAGTGTGTTTAAGTGCTAGATTTCAAAGTGATCTTAGGGATATGCATCTAGTTGCGGTAAAACGCATCTTTAGATACCTTAGATGTACTTTGAAATTTGGGCTATTTTATCCTAAGAATGCATGTTTTGATCTAAGAGGATATTGTGACTCCGATTATGTGGGGAGTCTTGTTGATAGGAAGAGCACCTCTGGAACTTGTCAGTTTCTTGGAGATTGTCTTGTTTCTTGGTTTTCCAAGAAACAAAACAGTGTGTCTCTTTCTACAGCGGAATCCGAATATGTGTCGGCCGCCTCTTGTTGTGCACAATTGTTATGGATGACAAACACTTTAAATGATTATAACATTCACTTCTCCAAAGTGCCTATTTTGTGTGATAACACGTCTGCTATCAATATAGCACAAAATCCTGTCCAACATAGTTGGACTAAGCACATTGAAGTGAGGTATCATTTCATCCGTGATTGTGTACAAAAGAACTTGGTTAGTGTGGAATTTGTTTTTACACGAGACCAATTAGCAGACATATTCACGAACCCCTTACCTAGTGATGTATTTGCATCTATAAGAAGTAGGTTTGGGTTGCTCAACATGGGTTGATAATAACCCATCTTGAGTCTTGAGCAAGAAAATTTTCAAAATTTTCAAGGTCAGTATACTTAAGGCGCTTGATGTTAAGGATGTCACTCGTTCGAAGTGACATCAGGCGCTTTATGTAGCGCCCCGGCCCGAAACTGTCATCGGAACCAGTGCACCCGCCGTAGTCTACTATGAGAACTACGAAGCGTCAAAGCAGATCAAGCATACATCGTCCATGATGTAAGATAAATCAGCGAAAACGTTGTAAAATTTAAAACTTCACCATCATTAATGTAACCAGAAAATACAGCGGAAATAAAAGGTGTTTGATCAACTATCTAACATAACTTCCAGTACAACATAATAATCATGGAGTTTCCAAACTTAAATAGAGTAATCCAGCATCTATCTACTTCCATGCTCATCATCCCATTGAGCCCACTCGCCATCGTCTTCGACAAATATCATTTCATATTCCGGCTCACCTGAAAAGGAATAGAGTATCTGTTCTTAGCTAAAATCTTGCCAGCAAGTAACCCGTCTATACACCTTACGGGATCACACACGACGAGTCACCAGTGTATAAGTCATTGGCCAAAATAGGGTGCTTGGGTTAGCAAATAACATCTTTTTAGGATTCCTCAAAACAGATAAAACACATAATTGATACACGGATACGAGAACAAACATGTACTAAAACAACATATCACATAAGCAAGTTATAAGCTAGTTACATTTCTTGCATGTCAAATCTTATGCTTCGTGTATCATGATGCATGTACTTCTTTAAAACCACACACAACACCCATGCATATGTCTTCTTTCATAAACATGTCATGCGTGTCATTTCACAAAACATTTCATAACTCTTCCTATCATATTCTTCGTGTAGCAGAACTTTATACCCTGTGGGTGATCAGTCCACAGCAAACAGAACATTATACCCCATGCTGAAAGGTCCGCGGCCCCATTACATACATCATATATCCGTGCTGATAGGTCCACGGCCGCATTACATATATCATATATCCGTGCTGATAGGTCCACGGCCCCTTAAAATATTTTATACCTTGCTGTTGATTCACAGGTCACGCTTTTATACCCTGCTTTCGCAGGCATGACTTTTATACCCTGCGATCAACCAGCAGCTATAGTTTGCCTTTCAAAAACTTTAAACATCTCTTGTGTACACATGTTCTTTCGCAAAGCAATTCTCAAGTCAAATGCAAGTGCCCATGTCATGATGCAGGATGCTCATGCAACTTCGTATCAAACATGTAACATACACACACACATCTTACATATCAAGTATACGGTCTTGCACCTCAAACACTTCACGTTCGTATCTTTCCAAGTCCGTTCATCTCACCAATTCACTTGGGATTCAATCTTACTCTTACTTAGTCGAACTTACCATCTATACCTCAATTACACCGCAAATACCCTTGCATTTTATGTTCACAAGAAGTGTATAGAGTTACTACACATACATAGGGCGCCTAAAGGGTCAAAAAAACTTCCAGTATACTTCGAACGCCACATGAGGCGCCTAATGTGGACATGGGGCGCCTATACTAGGCGTTCGAAGTGTTTGGGAATGTGCCGCATACATCGAACGCCTACATGAAGCGCCTAATGTGACATGAAGCGCCTAATGTAGGTGTTCGAAGTGTACGGGGATGCTCTGGGACATATTGAACGCCAACATTAGGCGCCTAATGTGACTTGAAGCGCCTAATGTAGGTGATCGAAGTGTTCTGACAGTTCAGAACTACAGTTTTTCTGCAGTAACTTCCACCCAACACCTTTTTTCTTCACCCCTTCCATGTTGAACACCTCAAGATCCATCTTACCATCTAGATTCATCATGCTTAACACACAACTAACATGAATTGATTCTTAGACATATCTAATAATATCCACTCTTAACCTTCTATCATTCACAACCTTCAATAGATATCTTCAACCTTCCCAACACAACAAGTCTATAACCATGCCATCATTCATTCTTCAATTCTCTGCAAATTTCTCTCACACATCTAAGATGTAGACACCAACACAAGAATATAACAAGACAATAAACACATCAAGAATACACTTTCATGGGCATGCTTGACAAACAACAAAGCATCACATAGCTATTCTTAGAAATTTGGCCCAAAGAACATGGCTTTGCATAACTAACAACAACAATTACATATAGTAAAGCATTCAACATAGACAAGACGAGATTACCAATGTGTGATCCGTATTTTCTCTTTATAAGAGCATAGGGCCTATAGAATCAAAATTTGCGTAAAGCATATAGAAAGATTACTTGCCTTTGTTTCTAGTTAAGCTTACGAATTTACTGCAGAATTTCGGTAAAGGTTGCACCTAGATTGGCCTTCTTCCTTCCTTTTCCTTCTCCTCTTCTTCTTCTTCCTCTCCTTTTCTCTTTTCTCTCTTTCTCCTGTAGTTTCTCTTCCTTTTCCTCTGTCTTAACCGTCCCCCTTAGATTAATGGGGAGTTATACTATGTGTTGTGTAACTCCCCTATCGTTTAGTAGGGACCTTTTAGGTAATTTTCCTTAATTACCTTTAATTCTACTTTTAACCCCTTTTTCTTATTTTTCTATATTTTAAGCAACTAAGTCTCACATCCTACATCATTAATTAAATTGCATTTAAGGTTGACCTTTAAGTATTAAAAGTCGTGCTTAAAAGTCACGGGGTATGACATTCCACCCCCTTACAAAAAGTTTCGTCCTCGAAACTTACGTACCTTAGTCAAAGAGTTGTGGATACTTCTCCCGCATCTGCTCTTCGAGTTCCCAAGTGGCCTCGCGTTCCGTGTGGTTGCTCCACTGAACTTTCACGTAAGGGATAACTCTTTTTCTCAAAACTTGGTCCTTCCGGTCTACTATCTTCATCGGTATCTCTTCATAAGTAACATCATCTTTGAGTTCCAAAGGTTGTGCCCCAAGTACATGACTTGAATCCGTCACATACTTCCTTAGTTGTGATACGTGGAAGACATTTTGAACTTGCGCCAACACCAGAGGTAACGCCAACCTATATGCTAAAGCTCCTACTTTCTCCAGTATTTCATAGGGACCAATAAACCGGGGACTTAGCTTGCCCTTGACTCCAAACCTCATAATGCCCTTCGTAGGTGATACCCTCAGATAGACTTTTTCATCCACCTTAAATTCCAATGGACGTCGTTTGGAATCTGCCCAACTCTTGTTGCGATCCTGAGTAGCCTTGAGTCTTTCCCGGATGACTTTCACCTTTTCTAGCGTTTTCTCCAATAGCTCAGGTCCGGTAATGGTCCTCACACCTACTTCGTCCCAATAAACCGGGGACCTACACTTCCTTCCATACAAAGCTTCAAAAGGACCCATGTCAATTGCGTTGTGGTAACTGTTGTTATAAGAAAACTCCATTAGCTTTACCATTCCATCCCAACTCCCTTTAAAATCCAACACGCAAGCCCTTAGCATATCTTCCAAGGTCTGAATAGTCCGCTCGGACTGTCCATCGGTTTGGGGATGATACGCCGTACTCAACCTTAATTCCGTACCCATGGCTTTCTGGAATGCTGTCCAAAACTTGGATGTAAACCGTGAATCTCGGTTGGACACTATACTTACTGGAACACCATGCAAGCTAACAATATTCTCCATATATAAATTCACTAACTTGTCAAGAGGTGCTTCACTTGAAACGGGTAAGAAATGGGCAGACTTTGTTAAACGATCCACGATGACCCAAATCATGTCATATCCACTTCTCGTCTTTGGTAAACCAGCTACAAAATCCATCGTGACATGTTCCCATTTCCATTCTGGAATTTCTAATGGCATCAACAATCCACCAGGCCGTTGGTGTTCCGCCTTGACTTGTTGACAAACTAAGCACCTTTCTATAAATTCAGCAATATGTCGTTTCATTCTGGACCACCAATAATATTGCTTGAGATCTCAATACATCTTGGTGCTACCAGGGTGTATTGATAACCTCGAACTATGAGCTTCTTGCAAAATTTGCTTTCTAAGTTCATCAACATCAGGTACGCATAATCTTTCTCTAAACCATAAGCTCCCATCCTCTTTGGTCCGAAATCCTTCAGCTTGACTATGTTTCACCCTTTCCATTATATCACTGAGGGTCTTATCATTCTTCTGAGCCTCCTTTATCCGATCAACCAAACTTGGTGTGATAGTCAATATTGTCAAAGCGTTCACTGTGGAGTCAACCAAATCTAAACCAGATTCTTCTATCTCTCTTTCCAATGGTGATTGTCGCGCATGGCTGGACTTCCTACTTAACACATCTGCCACTTTATTAACCTTTCCTGGATGGTAATGGCTTGTCAAATCATAGTCTTTTAGCAACTTCAACCATCTTCGTTGCCTCATGTTTAATTCTTTCTGAGAGAATAAATACTTTAAACTCTTGTGGTCCGTGAATACCGCACACTTTTCTCCATATAGATAGTGCCGCCAAATCTTTAAGGCGAATACAACTGCGGCGAGTTCAAGATCGTGTGTTAGGTAGTTTTGCTCATAAGTCTTTAGCTGTCTTGAGGCATATGCAATGACTCATTCGTTTTGTATCAAAACACAACCTAGAAACAAGGTATTAGTCTAAACTTAATTGGTATGCAAGATCATAACCTTATACTACAGTTTACGTACCTAAACCGTTCTTCGATGCGTCACTATATATCACAAACCCATCAGTTCCGGAGGGTTGAGCCAAGACTGGAGCCGTCGTTAACCTCTTCTTAAGCTCCGTGAAGCTTTGCTCGCATTCCGTCGTCCACCCAAACTTGGACTTCTTTTGAGTAAGGCGACTGAGAGGTACGGCTATCCTTGAGAATCCCTCCATAAACTTTCTATAATAACCCGCTAGACCCAAGAAACTTCGCACTTCGGTGACGTTGGTAGGTCTAGGCCATTCTGTTATAGCTCCCACCTTCTTCGGATCAACAGCAATCCTCTCCTCCGATATCACGTGACCCAGAAAAGCCACACTTCTTAACAAAAACTCACACTTGGTAAACTTAGCGTATAGTTGTTTCTGCATCAAAATACCTATAACGGTTCTCAAATGCTCAACGTGAGTTTGTTCATCAGGAGAATACACCAGAATATCATCTATGAATACCACTACAAACTTGTCCAACTGTTCTCGAAAGACGGTATTCATAAGATCCATAAAAGCTGCAGGGGCATTTGTTAATCCAAACGGCATCACCAAAAACTCATAGTGACCATATCGTGTGCGGAAGGCTGTCTTTGCGATGTCCTCAGCCTTCACTCTCATTTGATGATACCCTGATCGGAGATCAATTTTAGAGAAGATTTTATCACCCTTGAGCTGGTCAAATAGATCCTCAATTCGTGCTAGGGGATACTTATTCTTGACAGTAACTTTATTCAACTCTCTATAATCGATACAAAGTCTCATGCTACCATCTTTCTTCTTTACAAACAAAACAGGTGCTCCCCAGGACGATACACTAGGACGGATAAACTTCTTGTCTAATAACTCCTGCAGTTGTTCCTTCAACTCTCTCAACTCTGCCGGAGCCATTCTATAAGGGGCTTTAGAGATAGGTTCAGTTCCTGGAACCAAATTTATCTCGAACTCGACTTCCCTCGGGGGTGGTACTCCTGGTAAATCTTCCGGAAACACATCAAGAAATTCATTAACCACTAGAATTTGCTAAATAGACAGTACTTCCTGAGTAGCGTCCATGGCATACACTAGAAATTCCTCAGCACCCTTCCTCAAGGCTTTGCGTGTTTGTGCAACGGACACATATACCTTCTTGGGAACTTTCTTTCGTTCTGCATCTCCTTGGAACATTACCTCTTCCATCTTAGCACTCTTGACTGTCACTTGCTTCAATCGACAGTCAATGTTGGCGTGATACTTGGCCAACCAGTCCATTCCCAATATCACGTCAAAGTCATACATCTGAATAGGGATCAGTGTGGCGGAGAATGTTTGTCTTTCAAATTCTAATTCGCAATCCCGATACTGATGATATGAAACCATAACTTGATCTCCGGCCGCTTGAACACGATACAGAGTTTCTAACCATTCAGGCAAACTACGAAGGTGTTTAGTGAATCTCTTTGCTACAAAGGAGTGGCTTGCGCCACTATCAAAGAGCACGTTGGCAGGTACCTTATTTACTAAAATCGCACCTAAAGCCATATCAAGTTTTACACAGAAGATTAAGCACGTAAATACTTAATTCAATAAGGATTTACACTTAATTTAAATGGTACCTGCTACTACATCGGTAGCCTCCTGCACATCAGTGTTCGTCATGAGATGTACACGGGCATTTGCTCGTCGCTTTGCTCTCGGCTGCTGAGCCGCATCTCTAGAAATATTTTTCTTCATCTCCGGGCAGTCCCTAATCATGTGACCCACTTGACTGCATCGGAAGCATGCTCCAGCCACCTTTCTACACTCTCCGACGCGATTCTTGTTGCAATGTGGACAAACTCCTATAGCCTGCTGAACTACTGGATTCTAGGATAGGAGTCTCTGAAAATTTCCCACTGGGCCTCTTTTCGGAATCTTGACCCAACGTCCGGGTCTTCCACCAACTCTCACATCATCTCTTGGCCTTTTGCCTCTATCAGACCCTCCTGCACTAGCTGCTCTTGCCGCTACTCTGCAGAAATCGCTCTCAACCCAAAAACATGCATCCAACATGTCCTCGTAAGTTTTCATTCCTGCGTTCACTATCGCCGACTGTATCCTCGAGTCCAAACCCCTATCGAACTTCGTCATCTTAAGGCGATTATCAAACATAATCGCCGGGGCAAACTTACCCAAGGCATGAAAATGATCCGCATACTCTGACACCGTCATCCTTCTTTGCTCTAATATGTCAAACGCTCTTATCTTTTCCAATATTGCAGTCTCCGGTACGTAATACTTTAGGAAAACATCACAAAACTGTGCCCATGAGATTGGTGGGGTCATTCTTAACACCATTCTGTCCCACCATTCGCCAGCCTTGCCACTTAGAAGGGGTGTGGCTACATCAACCTTTATCTCGTCCGGTACTTGCACTAGCCGAAAACATTTCTCCACCTCAGCCAACCAGTGCTGAGCCTCCTCCGGATAAGTACATCCTCCAAAATCCGGAACTCTCATCTTCCTCATCTCTCTATAGAAGAACCGGATATTATGCTGCGGGGGTGGAGGTGGCGGAGGCTTATGCTGCTAAGCAAACCCTTGTGCGATCACCGTTAGTGCATCAGTGAGCACATGGGGTAAAACCACTTGTGGTGGCTGGTTCTCCTGTCCATTGCTAGAGTTGCCTGTGTTATCTCTTCTTGGAGGCATTTTTTTCTGAAAGGTTAACGTTTCATTAGCATTCAGTAGATACATGATGTTACTGAAAGCTTCAATGCGTAAGGACGGGTGGGGTCCAGAATCTTGCTGCAATAGCTGTTAGCCTGTTTCTATTGATGTCCAAGCTATTCACTGTAAAATCTCCTTTTGGGTGCCTGGACACAGCGTGCTAGCCACCTTTGTTTATGGATTTAACAAGCTTGTTGATAGGAGAACCTTATGGAATCTTATCTTTGTTCACAGTCAAGGCCAAACTGATCCTTGGATTGTCATAGGGGACTTTAATTGCATTCTCGGTGAAAAAGAAGGATAGGAGGCATGTCTGCCAATTACTATGAACTAAAGGACTAGCTCAACTGCTTCCTCTAAAACGGCTTGATGGACATCTCTTTTTCTGGTTGTATACACAGCTAGGATGATGGCACTGCCAATTACTATGAACTAAAGGACCTGCTCAACTGCTTCCTCTAAAACGGCTTGATGGACATCTCTTTTTCTGGTTGTATACACAGCTAGGATGATGGCACATCTCTTTTTCTGCCAATTACTATGAACTTTTCTTGAAGACCTTATACCTGGAAAAGGCCACTACTTCCCTTCTGGATGTCTGTCCGACCACTCCTCATGTATACTCAAGATTGCTAGTGTTAGTGCTACTAGGCTTCTTTTAAATTCTTAAACATGTGGGCTGATCATGAAGACTTTCTCTCACCGGAGGGGCAGCACTGGAATCACATAATCTGCAGCTCAGCCATGTACTATATATGTAAGAAGCTCAAAGACCTGAAGGCCCCCCTTAGGGAGCTGAACAGGAAGGCATTCTCTCACATCTCTGATAAGACAGTGGAAGATCTGCATTGTATGCAGGAGCATTCTAAAGAGCAGTGGGGCACCCCTGGCAGGAATGCAAGATTGCAAGCTTAAAGGCACCTGGCCTTCAACCTGCTGAAAGCTGAAAGGAAGTTCTTCTCCCAATTGATTAAAGATAACTACTTGCATTTGAATGACAGGAACACTAAGTTCTTGCATTCTATAATCAAAAGGAATAGCGCCAGGAGTGGTATTACTGGGGTTCAGCTAGCAGACGGCACTATGTCCACCTTAATCGAGCAAGCTGGCCAGCAGTTTATTCAGTTCTTCACCTACCTGCTAGGCTCTCTCGGCCAATTCAGAGGCTCAACCCACAGGTGTTGCAAGGTGTCCCAATAGAGTGAAGGGCTTACTGCCCAGTCTTGGGGGAAGAGAACAAATAAGCCTTTCACTCTATTGGGAAAGACAATGTGCCGGTATCTGATGGGTACTCCTCATATTTCTTCATCAGGGCCTTGGAGATAGTTCGCCTTGATATCTTCTATGCAGGAATTCTTTAGAAATGGGGCAATCCTTAGGCAACTTAATCATGCCACTATTGCCCTGGTTCCTAAAGCTACTCATGTCAACATGGCAGAAGTTTAAAGACCTATCTCCTCCTGCAATATGATCTACAAGATCATATCCAAGAAACTGGCTACCAAGCTTGCTTCTGTCATGCAGGATGTTATGTACCAGGTGTTAGGAAATCAACCAGAGATCACTGCAAAACGCATAGCAGAAAAACAAAAACTTGATCTCCGATTTCCTACCAAGGATCCATGTTGTTCGTTTAATTCGATGAAAGAAACTCGAAAATTACCTTTGTAGATCCGAATTACGTAGATGAAGTAGGTGCAAAAATACGATCACCCTCTGTCGGTATCCACACGAACGCTTCCGTCCGGAGTGCTATCTCTTCAAATGGCGCGGCTGAAGAACTCGGTTTTTCACAAAAACGGCTCTAGGGTTTCTTTTATGATTCTGTGTATTTTTCGTGTGTAGTGTATACGAGATACACAAGTATATATACACATACGTAGACATCAAAATCCAAGTCCTAATCAGATTAGTTGATGCCAATCAAAATCCATATCAGATACGGATTCTATCAGGATATTCAAAAATCCATATCAGATATGGATTCTCTCGTTATTATCCGATAATACACATGTATATATAATCACCAAAAAACAATAATAATAATAATAATAATAATAATAATAATAATAATAATAATAATAATAATTAATATTCAATATTAATATTATTAATATTAAAAATGATAATAATAATAATAATAATAATAATAATAATAATAATAATAATAATAATAATAATAATTAATATCCAATATTAATATTATTAATCTCAGCCTTACGCATTCTTGTGTGTGACCTGATAGGCCCATATTAATTCGCAGTTGATTAAATCTCTATTAAACCAACAAGTCGTAATTGGCCTCTAGCAAGGCATTACAACTACCCAATTAATACGAGTAAAGTCCAGCTAGCCTAATAATAGTACATGCATTAATCCCTTTGTCACACGATATCTAGTTTGAACATAAGTCATGGTCAGCGTCATACTTATATAGTTCAAACATATGATTACTCGATCTCCAAGTAGGCTGATAAAATAAATGATATTGATCACACTATCAATTCATTTGAGCACGGCCATGCATTTCACAGTCTCACTAATCGAGGGGCCCAAAGATATCTCTCTCAGAAGAGAGAGACAAATTCTATCTTGATTGTTCAATATCCTCTACATAATTTCTATCACATTCAATCATGACCTTTATTATTATCCAGTTACGGATAACGTTTGATCATGTCAAAATATAATAGTCCTTATGTTGGAAACTATGACAATCTCAAGTCAAAGGATTAAAACATGACTATCATGAGATTTACTTATGACGCTAATCCATGTAGCAATCTCACGATGGGTCTATCCAATACACTGTTCTCTAACAAGTATCTATGAGATTGATTCGTATCACCATACACATAATCATCTCATGATTATCAAATCAATACTCATACTGATTATAAATTATTTTATCTCCATAACAATAATGAATCAGGGACATATATCAAAATTGTGTAACACACTAACCAACAATAATGATAATAAAACCTCTTTTATTAATAATAAATGCATAACATAAATATCCAAATCTTTCCCTAAGGCACATACACTAACACCAGGCACAAGCTGGCTTTTTAAAGGGCAGAACAATGATGGAGAATGTCTTCTTAGTGAAGGAGCTGATTTGAGAGTATGGAAAGAAGCACACTACCCCCCAATGAATGCTTAAAGTGGATATCAGAAAGTCGTTTGATTCTTTTTGGACCGCACACCTGCAGTAAACACCACTACAAGGGGGGTGAATAGTGGTTAGCGGAAATTACACTACTACCCTTTGTTAAAATCCCCTTTGAAAACAGAATCTGAGACCTCCTTAGATTCAATATCCGTATTTAGAAAATTCAAAACTCAGTATACACAGCTTCAAAAACTATAAAACTTTCCAGAAATTAACTTGAATGCCTTTACTAGACTCTCTCCAAAAATAAGACAAAAATAAGATCGTTTGACCCTTCAACCAAATAAAAAGATTCAGATGGTCAATCTGGACAGAAAATTATTGAACTTTAAAAACAAGTTTCTCTTTGATTACTCAACCAAAAAGGGTTTATCTTTATATCAAAATACTCCTTAGGATATCTAGTTTATGTTTCTAAAAGGTCTTGACCTTAAACTATCCTTGATGAAAACAGAATTCAAGTTTTCTTGAAATTGGTCAGCTTGCAGCCAGAATGGAGCAGTTATCTTACAACGACTGAAAGACTAACTTTCCTTTGCTCAAATCAAGTGATTCTTATTTTAAATGAAAGCTAACAGTCTGAAGTATAACTCCACCAAAAATCATGAATTTTGAAAGTGTTTTGTTATTTTTTCAAGACGTGTAAAAATATGTGAAATCTGCATTGAAAACGGGTAGAAAACAAAAAAGTGTAAAGAAGACAAGAACACCAAAGATTTATCCTGGTTTGGTCAATGTGACCTAGTACAGTCCCAAGGAACACCTTTTCTTGGATTTAAATATGAAATGAACACAAATACAACAATAACCAAGCTTGATCCTGGGGTTACACGCCAACTCAATTCAAGACTTGGATAATCACCTATATGAAACTCTTGGTTGCAACACTTTTACCACCTATTGGTGTAGCCTTATAAAATTGGCTAACCAATCTTACAAATGAGACACGATAGGCATGTAGCTACTCAACTAATATCACAAGAACACCTTGGCTACACAAATAATGAAACAAGAATGAAGAGAAGAAGATAGCAAGACAATGAGCTTTAACTTTTTTTCTTTCAAGTGTATGTTCTTCTTCATCACCTTTGCCTCCTATTTATAGTGTGAAATGGACCTTGAAGATAAGAACTCTTATGTGTCACCATATTCATCATTAATGCTTAGGTATCTTGACACCATTGGTTGGCCATATAATCATCTTGTGCACTTGGCAACATAAAGAAAAATGATTGGTCCACCTTGGAAATTCAGCTTTGGCCGATTTTTACCCTTTAATTTTGTCTTGATTATCCATTACAAAATGAAGATAATAAGAAGGAATATGCAACAAGAATCCCTCAACTCCTTGCCATGAGAATAGAGCATATGAGGGCTGCCATTTTGACTCAAAAAATCTACCACAACAACCTAGTAGTCGTTGGCTACAATTCAAAATTTTCCAAGTTGGCTTGGTTTTGATTAGTTCACTAGTCACCAAGTCATAAAATGAATACACCATCATTTACATATGTAAATGCACATTTGGAGGGCTGTATATATGAATATCAATTCAGATTTTTGAAGAAGAAATGACACATGATAGTTGACAAGATTATGTCAACATATAACACCAAAATTCCTACTTTTCTCCTTTGTATGTTGAAATATATGTTGCACCAAGAACACCTTATAATATCTGAAAAATGATGATTTAGAGCCTCCAATAACATATGTAAGAAGTTCTTCAAGAAAAAAATAGAATGTGACATCGAATACTGTCACATATCCTACTAATATCGATAATGTCAGCAAATAGAGAAATAAAATAGCGAACCACCAAATAATCTTCAAGATAATCATAAATCCACCCCAGAATGAAGATAATAATATACTCAGGAGATTCCTTGAGTAAAAATACCAAAACTGTCCTCAGAGATAAAATGACCAAAATACCCTTGGTGAGAGAAAACTCCAGAAATGACCCCGATGGTCAGAAATAGAGATAATAACACCTTCGTGATGATAAATAAGACATAAATGAGTCCTTGAAACATTTTCACCATGTCAAGTACCTACACAAACTAAAAATGTCAATTTTGCCTTTTTTGGTAAGTTGTAGAAATTTCCAAGGCATGTTAATCACAATGCATAATATTTATCAAAATCACATAACATGATAAATAAATATAAATCATGTAAAAATGAAAATAACTATTTTATCATATTTTAGAAAAATATTTCTAAAAGCCCTAGACATCGATCGATCGAAGTGCCTCTGCTTGAGAGATCGATGCCTCATAGTGAGTTTTAGAGTTTGTCTTTGACCTACATCGATCGATCGAAGTGAGGGTTCTATGTACATCGATCGATCGATGTGTCTCAGGTTTAGAGATCAATGTCTCATAGTAAGGTCTTGGTTTTTCTCTGCCTTACATGGATTGCTCGATGTACACCGACCGCTCGAAGTGCAATAACCTAAGAGATCGATGTCATTTTTCTTCACTTTTTCAACGTTTAATCATTTATAACATTATATGTGACATTTTTAAGTACCCACCACTTAGAATCATGACCTTAAAAATTATCCAAACATATTTCTCAATAATTCCACCAGCTGATCCTTCTTCAAGGACATGCTTAATGACATGGGCTTCCCTGACCTTTTCACCTCTTGGATTATAGAGTGTGTGACTACAACTTCCTACTCTGTCTCCATCAATGGTACCCTCTTTGGCTTCTTTAAGAGCAGGAGGGGTCTCAGGCAGGGGGACCCCTTGTCCCTTTGTTTGTTTTTATTGGCTTGGAGTATCTTTCAAGGCTCCTCGGGCAATAGCATCATGACAGGAAATTCAAATTTCACCATAAATGTGTTGATCAATATATCACTCACCTATATTTTGCTGATGACAACATCCTATTTGCTAGAGGATATGTCGGCTCAGTTCATAAGCTTATGGCAGCTCTCTCAGTCTTTCGAGACTACTCAGGACTCAGTCCAACCTGGCTAAGTCACATTTCTTTCATGCTGGACTAGGTGGGAATACTGCTTGGATGAAGTATGTCACCGGTTTTGCTGCAGGCAAGCGAAAAAGGCTTAGGATTCCTAGTCCCAGGATTGCAAGCCAAGGAATGAGGTGGTATGGGCATCTTGGAACTCAAGGCATGAAATCTGGCACTTCTGACTAAGCATTTATGAGATATACACCATAAAAAAGACACGATGTGGGTGCAATGGATGAACTACAAATATAGGCTATACAGTTCATTCTGGTCAAGGGAGGTGCACAAGTAAGACTCCCCTTCGCTAAAGGAATTAATGGAGACTAGGGACAAGCTGGTGGCTAATGAGGGCTTCTCACTCTCTACCACAACATTTCTCACTTCCTGGACCACTGATGGCGCATTAAAACCACATCAGGCCTATGATTACTTCAGAAGCTGAAGCACCAGGGTCAACTAGGCCAAAATAGTTTAAGACAATGTCACCACACACCCAAACATTCCTTCTCACTATCTCTTGCTAAGCTAGACAGACTGCCAACTAACACAAGGCTTGGATGCCTAGAGGACAACACCGCACCCTCTGTGCTGCAGTCCTAGAAACCATCCAATATATCTTTTTCTCTTGTCCAGTGACAAAAGAAGTCTGGATATCTATCTCAGCATGGCTAGCACTCCCAAGAAGACTACAAACACTCTCAAGCATGCTAGCCTGGGAGTCAAAAAGCTCAAGGGAAAAGCAGTGAAATCTAAGGCGATCGAGATTGTTGTGGCTACCATAGTCTACTTCATATGGAAAGCTAGGAATAGAAAGATTTTTGAACAAGTATCTTTTGTATCTAGGGATGTAGTCTACATAATATGCATGCTGTATTCAGAATAAGTTGTTCCCTCACTTACTAGGCATGGGCAGCATGTTGCCCACTGTCTAGCAACACTTAACATTTTTTGATTTGCATACTTAAGACAACATGTTGGCTCAATAACTAGGACTATTGTATGGGTTGCTTACTGATGCTTTGATTCATCTGAATAATATATTTGCATTTTTTCCAAAAACGAAAAGCTCTAAGTGTTATTAGAGACCTAAAGGCATGAGAACTAACCGAAATAGACCCAACAACAAAAGGTACGTATGGATAGAGATTTGTCTTTTGTAGGATCTTGGAATCCATAGAAAAGGCAAAGTGGAAGAAATCAAATAACTTATGAAACTGAAATGTCCAAACCATGTAGCCAACAAAGAGCACTTTCCTACAAGTTCAAGACTAAAGATGATGCGGAAGCTCATTTGGCAATGAGAGAGGCTAGACCCTTGGGGTTAGGAGAATTGGAAAAATTTCTAACTTCCCTTTTAGCCCCATAATCTGTATAGAAGGGACATGATCTAAATTTGATAAGTGTTATCCATTATGTTGATGATAATACTTAAGCATTTTTTAAAATAATAAGATATTTGCAAAAGGGAAGATAATGTTTTGATGTCTTTGAGATATTTGAAAAGAAAACAAATATTTAGCTTACAAAGTTTTATCATTCAAAACTCTTATTCCAGTTCTTTGAAGTTTATCTATCACATGAAATAGATGACTTCGATATGTTGGTTACAAAGTTTATAGGAACTTTTGAAAGTACCAACCTATCAAAACATTTACAAACCATGATGGTATAAGTGATACTTATTAATTGTATAAAGCATTGATAAGTAAGGATTTAAATTATGTATTAAAAATACAGTCTCTAGACTCTATAAATGCTTCATTTCTTAGTGATAGGAGAATTATGCATGCTTATGGTATTAAAGGGTTTCTTTACAACTAGATTGACTTATGTGACTTGCTTGGTTCTTTGAAACTAGTTAATTCCATTTTATTGACGTGGACATGTTTCTTGCTCAGAATTATAATACATGATTATGAGTCTCTAAAAAGACTTGAGAATGAAAATGCCCATAAGATCAATCTATCAAGAGAAATAGAATTTGGAAGTTTGAAAAAAATACAAAGATATTTGTGAAATGAAAGGGTGCTTTTCACCACATCTTGGTATTTACACTTCTAAACAAAATTGGATGGAAGAAATTAAAGTTAGAATATGTGTAGAGATAAGTTCCTCTTGAGTTTTCTCTGTCAAAACCCTTCTAAGTGGAAACACTTAAGTGTTAGTTAATCATTAATAAGGTTTAATTAACGAATTGTCATGATGTGACTTCCTAAGGGTCTTGAAATGATAGAATCTCTGCTCTAAAACATTTTATGATATTTAGATGTAATGTTTTCACAACTAACACCAAAGAAGATTTAGAGAGACTTGAAATTTAATTGATCATGAACATGTCAAATAAGAGCATGTAATTGAACAAATCTCAAAATAACTTGAATATTTTACTTTAGGAGAAATTCTATGTAGAACTGAGGAGTCAAATGTTTTAATGATAAAGGTTATTTGAACATTCATGAGGATAAAAATCAAAGAAAAGCCCTTAAGCTATATGAGTAAATTTGGTAGATCATCCAAGCTTTAGCTTAAAGAATGAGTAATATGAGATCAAATCCTGAAGTATGGCTCTAGACTATTAGCAAGATGTGGATGAAACTTATGTCTTACCTTGCAAAATCAAAAGAAGTTTTGTTCATTATATTTGGCATAGAAAATATATGTCAAATTGGCCATACTGGTCAAATATTTAAAATGAATTTATGGAGATTAATCTTTCAGTATTGAAGACCTTGATGAGTCAAATCATGCTTCAAAATTGGAACATCCTTGTACGACTTGAACCAAACTTCTATAGTTTGGTATGAGAGGTTAAGATAATTCTTAAAGAGAAAATGAGTCATCACATTCTTGATACTATAGTCATATTCTTGTTAATGTCCATATTGGTAATACACTTAGGTCCAATGTAGAAATGTTTGTGGAAAATTTGCACAAGCCAAGCACGATAAGTTTGATGAAAGTATTATGAGAAAAACTCAACTATCTTCTTAAGTTTCATACTATGCAGACTATGAAATGCATTTGACCCAAAATAAGTGCAAAAAAATACTTGCTTATATGGAAAGTTAGAGAATGGTTGAATACGATTATAAGGGCTAATGCTAAAATTGAAAAATGTGATATCAAATGACTATAAAATTTTTATATATGTAGCTCACACCGGTTTTTAAAAATTATGATTATTCAAATCATCTCTTTAAAAAGCCCTTTATGGACATAAACACCTGGAGCTTGGAATGAGAAATTGAGGAATTTCTTGATGAAAAATGGTGTGTTAAGAGAAAAAGTTGATACTACCTAGTTTATTAAAGAACCAGGAAGAAATCATTCACTTGTTCAAATATATGTTGATGACCTTTTATTTAGTGCTACTAATTGCCCTTGTAAGCACTCTGCTAAGCTAAAGGAAGAAAAATTTGAGATGATTATGCTGGATGAGCTCAACTACCTCTTTTGGGCTTCAAATCAAGTAAACCCAGGATGAAGTGTGCATCTCTCAAACAAAGGAGACCAAGAATCCTCTCAAGAAATACAAACTTGAGAACGGAAGGAGTGTAAGCACAAGTGCAAAGCTTGATAAAAGTGAAAAAGGAAAGTCGGTCAAGGTAAAAAGTATAAAAGCATGGTTGGAAGTTTACTTTGTTTGACGACTAGCCAGCTGGATATATTATATGATATGTGCTTATGTTTTAGATTTTAAGATATGCTTAAGAAACCACCTCTAGTTTCCTTAAAATGTATCTTCTTAAAGATTTAAAACATACGTTGAATTTTGGGTCGTTTTATCATAAGAATTTGTGTTTTGACATAAAGAGTATAGTTATTCAGAATATGCTAAAAGTCTTGATGAGTAAAGTACATTTGAAAAATGTCAATCTCTAAGATATTGCTTAGTGTCTTGGTTTTCCAAGAAACAAAATAGTGAGTCACTTTCAACGGCAGAACTCGAATATGTGTCAGCCGCCTTGTGTTGTGCGCAATTGTTTTAGATAACACACATGACTATAATATTAAATTTGAAAAGTACCTATTTTATGTGATAATACCTCATCTTAAAATGTATCACAGATTCTGGTTCTCTATAATAGAACCAAGTATATTGAGGTTAGACATCACTTTATAAGGGATTATATATAAAAAGAGTTAGTCTGTCTTGATTTTGTCTCCCTACAACTTTAGAATCCTGTTTAAATCAAAATGAAGGGCAGGAACACTTTCCAAGAGACTAAAAGACTGTAAAGATGGTGAAGGAGGGACATGCCATCCTTCTCAAGGCCAAAGTTTACAACCCCTGCTGGACCAAAAAGCTGGACGATTAGAGCTAAAGATATGGACTTCGCCAAGATTGAGAAGTTAATGGAATTAAGGATATGGTTAGCCATCCACAACCTCCTATGGATAAAACTTGTAGAATTTAGAGCATTAGTTGAGCCAGTTTACTTTAAATACATCCATTCACATGCTTATGAATCATTTATTGAGTGGGAGATGAATGAGAGGACAACCACTCCCTTGAAGTTGTTTAAAATCATGGATTTTCAGAAGGATTCCTTGACCATATGCACACTTGTAGGTGAAATACTTGAATAATTTTTCCTTTGCAATGCTTATTGTGATTTCCGGTACACACTTAAAATGAAATTATTGGGATTATAAATGATTTAATTGGGGTTCCAAATGAAGGGTTATGTAAGATTTGATATATGAAAATATTATGAGACAAGATGAAAGGTTAGTGAGGACCAAGTTAAAAGCTTCTTAGTTTTCCATCCTACCAAAAACAAAAACAATATGCCTTTGGTATATCAAGTGTTGACTGCGGCAGTCGCATCTTGTGCCATTGGAAAATCTCATAAGCTTTTTATTAACTTTGCCTTCTATATATCATACCACCATGCCAATATGAAATTTTTGAATTTTGAGGAGTTATTCATGGCAAATATGATAGAAGCAGACTTTAAGTCACATAATGCCCTTCTTATTGCAACCTCATCTACACCATGTTAAAGAAATTGAGCATAATGATGGATGAAAATGATGTTGATAAGAATAGTTAAAAAGATCTTTATGATAATACAGATATCAAACAAGTTCTCAAGGCTAGAAAAGAGAAAGTGCGGGTTCTAGAAGAAAACATTACCCCTTCCTAGCTAGGTTCTAGTTTAGCAGTTATTTTGTATTAAACTTGTAGTTTATAAACTTGCATGATCATATGACTTCTTTACATCTCCTTTATATGATCCCTTTATTGTGCCTTATTGTCCTTTACAAAAAAAGAGAAGAAAAATATAAGGATATATGAAGTATATAATAAAGAGTATATATAAGGCATGTGATGCAATATGAGATTAGTATAGGTGATATGTATTTGAAGGTTAATGGGTAAAAGCGAAAATGAATTTGAGATATGATTGATATATGTGTTGTTATTGTATTTGAGATATGTATATGTTGCAAATATGAGTATGGCATATGTTGAGGGAGATCCTGAATACTTGTAATAAGAGAAAATGTAATTTTTTTTGTTTTGTCTTAGTGTATTTTGACAATTACAAGGGAGAGAATACTTATATATTGGTATATTGGTATATGTGACTTGATATATGGTTATGTATGTATTAGTATATTGGTATGTGGCTTGATATATGGCTCATGTATGTAGTTTGTGTACGGGGCTTGATATATGGCATATGGGATAAAATGGTATATGAGGCTAATGAGGTGAACATTTGCATATGTAGCACAAGATTTGATATGAATATAATGTGTATGAAAATAGATATGATGCGGGTATTGAAGTATATAAGAATGCATATGTTGACGGAGAGCATGAATGCATTGACTAAAGGAGAGTGTGAAGTATGTGCGGTGAACTTGATGTCCATTTTGGTTTGATATGCATTGACTAAGGGGGATATATTTTTTTTTTCAAAAAAAAATAGTTTGAAAGCCTTGGTGTTATAAATGTTATTTTACAAACAAAATATATTAAAAGTGTACCGTTTTAAAATTATCAAAAGGGAAGGTTGTTGGAATATGGTTTTGGAATCATAAAAAAGTAGGAGATTGTTGGAATATGAATGTAGCGCCCCGCTCCCGAGCACTAGCATCGGGAACAATGCACCCGTCGTAGCCTGCTACGAGGACTACATGACGTCGTTCAAACTTCTTTACACGTCAGAACTGACATAGAAATTTTTCGCAGAAACAATAATAAAAGAAATAAATGTCTCGATTAAATGAAATCCATCAGAAATAAAATCAAATACAAGGGTTGACAAGACCCGCTAAGTCAAGTATGAAATACTAAAATCAAATAATAAACCTAGGTGGAGGTCTATCTGACTATCCCAAGAAACAACCTCCCGGACCACAAGATCCCTTCTCGAGCCCAGATCACTCTTCTCAGCTCGCGTAATCTGTCCCATCCTCAATAAACATATATACTCATAATCTTGTTCACCTGTGGAGGGGAGGTAGAGAGTGAGTGATGGGAGCCACTCGTAGGTTACCCGTCTCTTCCAAAAAGGGACTGTCACATACTGAGTCGGGTAAACAGATAGAGCATGTAAAACAGGAAAAAATTAACAAATAAAGCAATAAAACATAAATAAAGAAATAGCACATACCCAACCCGATCCGAATCCTAAAACGCATCACTGAAACAATTTAATAACAAGATCAAATATAACCACATCGATAACCAATGCAATGCGCAACTTCGTGATGCATGCTCTCCTATCTCCGTGTCACACGCAGTCATTTAATATCACATACTGTGCTCTTTCTTTTACATGTTATGCTATGCATGTTCCGGGTCCTATTAGGTGAAGGTAACTGCTATTACCAACACCCATCACACGCCTCGTCAGGCCACACGTCCCGAAGGACCACACGGCTCATAGGCGAATGCAATGCTCGTGCCATGAATGTTTCACACTTTCACACTTCCGTTTCTCCTACGTTGCATGCTCCGTTCTTTGTTGCGTATTACCTATATTGCGTAATTACCCTATGTCGCGTGGAGTTCATTACTCTATTTTATCTTCTACTATTATTTTATCTTTCTAAACTTTATTTTACGTTTCTACACTTTATTTTATTTTTCCTAGACTTTCAAGCACTTAAATCTTTTATTTAATTATTTTTATCTTTCTCTACTATTTTTTTCTTCTTCTATTTTATTGAACGGGTTTCTAAATTTTCTTATTTGTAAATTAACTATTCTAATAATAGTATTTTTCCTTTTATTTTAATTTATTTTAAATCATTTAATGGATGTGTAAAGTTTTTCTCTTTTTGGTTAAATAATATAATATCTCTATTTTTATTTATTATTTATAATTATAGGTATATATCTTTGTTTCCTTCCTCGGCTCACAGCCCTTTCTCTATCTCTTTTTTTTTTTGTTTTATTTTATTTATAGAATTCTAATTTTATATCTATTAATTAATAATTAAATTATTATATTTATTTAAGAATGTTATTATTATCATAAAATGAATAGGGTCTGTTTAAAGTTTTTTCTTTTCCTTTTTCCTTGGTCCTGCACAGTTGGCCCGCCCCGAAATTAAAACCTGCGGCCCGCTGAATTATGGCCTGCTGGCCCTTTTTCTTTTACACTTCCTTTTTTTTACAATTAGTATTTGGGCCGAATTCTGCTGGCCCTTTTCCTTTTACACTTTTTTTGGACAATTAGCATTTGGGCCTAATTCTCCTAGCCTGTTAAGGATGAGCAGGCCTGGCCCCCCTTTTTTAATTGTTTTATTATTCCTTCATTTTCTTAAATTCTAATTTACTTCAAAAGTTCATAATTTTTTCGTTTTAACTCCGATTTATCCCAAACTAGTTCAATTGGACTCTGTTTAATGTGCCCGACATTTTGCTGCTGACACGTCAGTGTGTGTACTACACACGCTGCTCAAGGGCGCTCTTGGGCAGCCGTGTGTGTGCTTTAGGCGTTGCCTCCGGGCGCGTTTTTCAACAAACTGAACCTAATCCCACCTATTTCCATGCTATGTGATCTATATCTAATGCCAAACACGTAATTTTCACATCCAAACATAAAGAACTCGCGATAAACATATAAAGAACATATAGTGATAAAAAACCATCCCAATACAGAATGCGAGGGAATCCAAAATAATCCGACAGAGGAGAAGGTGACCTACCTGTCAATCGAGAATTCCCTATATGAAGTGGTTGGATTTTGTGCGGTGTGCATAGCCTCCCTTTTTCTCCTTTTCTCTTTTCTTTCTCTCTCTCTTTTTTCTCTTTTTCTCTTCTTCTCTTGCCTCTACTGTTTGCTGCTGGAACTTCCCTACCTCTTACATGTTTTTTCCTTTTGTTGCCCATAAGGCCGCCGAATGATGGAAACAAATTGGGTACTAAGTTTTTTATTTAGGTAAGGCAGATGTTAAGGGGGATAGGGGTTAGGGCTTAGATTTAGGAAGTTAATTATTTTTTCCCTTTTGAAGTTTAAATCCTAATAAACTAATTCCCCCTCCCTTATCCCCATTAATTTCGACATATACTATCACACGCACACACATAACTGCTTAATTATTTTCTTTATTTATTTATTTTTTCCGGTCCTAACATCCTACCCCTTTACAAAAAGTTTCATCCTCGAAACTTGTGTATTTTCTTAGCAGTCATTTTCTTATTAGTTACTAACACCTTGGTAAGGTTGAACATATTCTATACACTCACCATCCCCCATTAGTTGTCGTGTCGACCTCACCGCTAGGCCAATATATATCTCAAGGATAATTTATGTTACTAAAGATTATCATAGAACTTGTGTAGTTGTATTGTACAATTAAACATTTCTATGACAAATCCCATTGATCAAGTGTTTTATATCATCTAAGTCCTCATTTATTTCCATTGTAACTTATTTCCTTAAACTGCCAACAATATCTTAGTAAGTTTAAGATAAACCATATATTTACTACATCACATAGTAGTATCGTTTGTTCTTCGCTTGCAACTAGTTGTAGTCTCAATTCCATGTGTAACATTTTTAACCTACATCTCAACCGTAACTCATCATTGTGCTGCCATTCAACTTATGATGTTGCTAACTTAGCATTGCCTATAACTATATCTTAAGCAACGTTGGGTATTCTAGCACACCACATTCCTGCTGCGTCACTCTGTTGTACCGTGCTTCAATTATAACGCATTTTTTTATACAAATTCAAACTTACGAATTTAAAGCATTAATTACTAAGTCCAGGGTAACAAAAGATTCATCTCTTAATTTCTAAGGGTTGATCTAAACTATTCTATATTTTTTTCAAATCAATTACCAATAAGACGCGGTTCACACTAAACTAACAAAATCCCTGAACAAATCAAAGCTCTCAAATTCATGCTCCCTCAGAACATGATAATCTATTCTGCATAGCTCAACCATTGAACTCCGCAATCAATGCCTTCTTAAAATAGTACACTACAACATCTTAAATCAATATTTATCGCTCTTAGTCAACTCAATTAACAAGACTAATGTTGTCAGCCTACTATGATAATTATAAACTACAACACTTTAATTACATTTATAAGCTCCTTTTAGAACTATGTACTTACTTTTTTGGAGATATCGTCAGCAGCCTAGTGCATGAAATATGTGTACGGACATACTTTTATTCTAATAAGAACGTGACTTACATGGCTAGAATTCGTAACATGACATTAGTTGTTTTAAAATAATTCCATTCTTTTTTTAACGCAAGAACCGAAATAATGTACTCATTTTCGCAAGGCGGTGTTTCAAATGACCTCTTATAACAACAACGATATAACTTGTTCACAAAGTATTTTGGTAAAATTGCGTTAAAATAGTTGAAAACTTAATAAGGTAAGTTTTTACAAAACAATTTGAGTACGGTACTTTTTTTAAACCAATATATATTTTTTGAAAACTACTTTTTGACCTGATAAAATTTAAGTAAGATCATCGCAAGCAGATAAATAACTTCGAAAACACATTAATGGATAAAATGCTTGCAATATCGATAGTCGTCAAGTAAAATTAATTTTTTTTGAATAAAATAGATGTAACTAAACAAAAATTTGAAATCTTATGTGAGGAATATGTATAAAAATATCGTTTTTGAAGAACATCAGTAGTTTAAAATTTTTCCCTTTTGTCAGGTTGTCCAAAGAATTGAAATATTTTTTATGTCGATGTACAGATACAGAGAAGAATTTAGCGTTATAAACTAGTAGATTACAAAAAAAAATGAGACTCAATAAAGTATTTCCGAAGACAATTTTTTTTCTTTCAAAGTACTTGTTAAAATTTAGTTATACATTGGTGTACGTGCTTACAAAAATATTTATCTGTTTGAATATATATATATATATATATATATATATATATATATATATATATATATATATATATCAGTCCAATATTTTATATAATTCTATAGGTCATCCTCTTTTTTTGGGTAGGGCCTCCTATGTACAGTTGCTTATAAGTATAACGTTTGCCTACTAATGATAAAGTCTTTAACTTCAATTGGTCCAATCCTAGCATGACACACAAATTATTGATCGACTTAAAGTGTTCTAATTTATCATGCTTCCATGCGACACACTAATCCACTGTACATCATTACTTGGTTATTTGAACCACTAATTTTTTTTATTATACTTCATATGAAAAGTAGCCACTACTTGTTCATGCTCGCTCTATTTTAATTCAAGCATAATAGATTCAAGTCAAGTAGCTCGACGTTTCTACAAATCAACATTTAAGTAAAAGTTTGTAAATATTCATGATTCCCATGTACTTGTTATAGCCGATTCATGCTTTTTGCTACCGATCAGTATCTCTAATGAGACTAATATCGTCGTCCTACTTAATAACTCTAAATTTCAACATCTTAACCCTAGACTACAAATTCCTTTGTATAATTCTCTTACTAAACGCTAACGATTATAACTTAGTTTCTATCATTTCTCCATAAATCCTCTCTTAGTACTTATCATACCATAATAATTCATTTTTTAGTAGTTATTGTCTCAACTTAGACCTAAGTCTGCTCTGATGCTATCGTCCAAGTAGGGATATAGGCTCATTTTAATTTACCTTAATAATACCGAGTCCCATGTTGTTGTTGTGGTGAAGCAGCCCAAGTTACTCCATGACCTATTAATATGTCACTAACGTTTGCAGTAGGGTGTTCTGGTTAATATTTTAATTTATTCAAATTAATTTTATAGTATTCAACTAGGGTTACTAAGATCACAGCTTAAAGGGTTATGACCAACTTAGATAAGGTAGAATTGCATGGGATACCCTAGGTATACGTGTTTCATAACCGATCGTCTCCTTAAGTCTAAGGTCATAACTTACTTTTAGGATTGTTCTTGGTATAATCATGTTCAGAGTATAATCAGCGCTTATGACTACCTTCAGTACTTATGTCCAAGGTCAACTCTTAATCGGAATCGTTATTTATGTTTAAGATTGTGACTTATGGGCAAAATCGTAACTTAATTTTGAATATCATGACCTAACTCTACATTTCCGCCGTAGACCTAGAACCATTCTTTGAAGATCGTACTCTTGACGTGTAATACCTCTTGGACTCATTCCGAAATTAGATCAAAGTGATCGGCAGTGTTATTTGTGCTGTACCACCACTCCTCCGCATCTCTTTGTCGAAGAATCTCTGGTTCGAGTGCGGTGGTGTTGGAGGCGGCGCCTGTTAGTTTAGTAGCTGGTGCTACTGTGCTAAGGTGTTGGTCAGGTGACCATGGCATCCTCAAGTGCTTAAGGATGATCCCCTGATGCTTGTGGTTCTCACTACCATTTCCTCTATTACCAGATTGTTTATGTCTTGCCGGCATTTTTCTGGAATTTAGAATGGTCGAACATAGATTTATTTAAATATAGGCTAAATTAGGGGGTATTTTGAGAATTTCTAACAACTTAGGGGGTTACATGTAAAGGTTGAGAGGTCAAATCATAAATAAGATAAAGAAAATGGAGTAACTCTCTCACACCCCTTACCCCGATCTTAACTTAAATCTAAGATCATCACTTAACCTTGTTTTGTTTCTTAAGGGTAGAATCGTCATTTTAGGAAAAGACGCTTAAGTCTAAGTGATCTAGTTAATCCTGTGTTTCCGAGGCAGATCTGGAGCCTCGGCTCTGATACCACCTGTAGCGTCCCACTTTCGAGCCCTAACATCGGAGACAATGCACCCATCGTAGCCTACTACTAGGACTACAAGGCATCGTTCAAACTTCTTTACACGTCAGAACTGACATAGAAATTTTTCGTAGAAACGATAATAAAAGAAATAAACGTCTCGAGTAATTGAAATCCATCAGAAATAAAATCAAATACAAGGGTTGACAATACCCGCTAAGTCAAGTATGAAATACTAAAATCAAATAATAAACCTAGGTGGATGTCTATCTGACTATCCCAAGAAATAAGCTCACGGTCCACAAGATCCCTTCTCGAGCCCAACTTACTCTTCCTTGCTCGCGTAATCTGTCTCATCCTCAATAAACATATATACTCATAATCCTGCTCACCTGTGGAGGGGAGGTAGGGGGTGAGTGATGGGAGTCACTCGTAGGTTACCCGTCTCTCCCGAAAAGGGACTGTCACATAGTGAGTCGAGTAAACAGATAGAGCATGTAAAGTAGGAACAGATAAACAAATAAAGCAATAAAACATAAATAAAGAAATAGCACATACCCGGCCCGATCCAAATCCCAAAACGCAGCACTGAAATAACTTAATAACAAGATCAAATATAACCACATCGATAACCAATGCAATGCTCAACTTTGTGATGCATGCTCTTCTATTTCCGTGTCACACACAGTCATTTAATATCACACGCTATGCTATTTCTTTTCTATGTTATGCTATGCATGTTCCGGGTCCTATCAGGTGAAGATAACCGCTATTACCAACACCCATCACACGCCTCGTCTGGCTACACATCCTGAAGGACCACGCAGCTCATAAGCCAAATACAATGCTCGTGCCATGAATGCTTCACACTTTCACACTTCCATTTCTCCTATGTTGCATGCTTCGTTTTATGTTGCGTATTACCTATATTGCGTAATTACCCTATGTTGCGTGGGGTTCATTACTGTATTTTATCTTCTACCATTATTTTATCTTTCTAAACTTTATTTTACGTTTCTACACTTTATTTTATTTTTCCTAGGCTTTCAAGTACTTAAATCTTTTATTTAATTATTTTTATCTTCCCGTACTATTTTTTTCTTCTTCGATTTTATTTAACGGGTTTCTAAATTTTCTTATTTGTAAATTAACTATTATAATAATAGTGTTTTTCCTTTTATTTTAATTTATTTAAAATCATTTAATGGTTGTGTAAAGTTTTCCTTTTTTGGAAATAATATAATATCTCTATTTTTATTTATTATTTATAATTATAGGTATATATCTTTTTTCCCTTCCTCGGCTCACAGCCCTTTCTCTATATCTCTTTTTTGTTTTATTTTATTTATAGAATTCTAATTTTCTATCTATCAATTAATAATTAAGTTATTATATTTATTTAACAATGTTATTATTATCATAAAATGAATAGGGCATGTTCAATGTTTTTTCTTTTCCTTTTTCCTTGGCCCTGCACAGTTGACCCGTCCGAAATTAAAACTTGCGGCCCGCTGAGTTATGGCCTGCTGGCCATTTTCCTTTTACACTTCTTTTTTTTACAATTAGTATTTAGGCCGAATTCTGCTGGCTCATTTGTTTTTACACTTTTTTTGGACAATTAGCATTTGACCCTAATTCTCATAGCTTGTTAAGGATGAACAGGCCTGGCCCCCTCCCCCCTTTTTAATTATTTTATTATTCATTCATTTTCTTAAATTCTAATTTACTTCAAAAATTCATAATTTTTTCGTTTTAACTCTGATTTACCCCAAACCAATTCCATAGGACTCCGTTTAACGTCCCTGGCATTTTGCTACTGACCTGTCAGCATGTGTATTACACGTGCCACTTAAGGGCGCGCGTGGGCAGCCGCGCGTGTGCTACACGTGCTGCCTCCATGCGCATTTTTCAATAAACTGAACCCAATCCCACCTATTTCCGTGCTATGTGATCTATATCTAAGGCCAAACACACAATTTTTCAAATCAAAACATAAAAAATTCGCGATAAACATATAAAGAACATACAGTGATAAACAAACAATCCCAATACAGAATGTGAGGGAATCCAAACCAATCCGACAAAGGGGAGAGTAAATGTTACGACCCGAGACCCCGGACTAGTGGAAATGATGAAAATAGAACGCAAATGCGATGTTGACGAAATTGCAGTGGAATTTTAAATTTTATTTAGAATTAATAAAGACATCGACATTAAACCACATAACAACATAACAACTCCTACACCAAGTTTTAAACAACACTCCATCAACTAAGAAAGATTCAAGAAGGTTGTAGCATGTAGAATCAAAAGCAAGTAAGGTAAGAATTTTATGAAGTTTAAGTTTGATTCTTCCATATAATTAGTTTCATAAGTTGTACACTAACTCTCCTTTTTGGGCACCATAACCGTATACACCAAGGAGAAGGAGGAGAAATGTGTTCTTCAAATCCAAATGAAGGAATCACCATCTAAGAGTAAGAAAGTAAATCAAGGCAAGTATTCTTCCTAGATCCTACATGGTTTTATCAAATATTAAGTATTTATGTTCATATCAAAGTTGGATCATCATGTAGTATGTTCAAGATTCTCTTCTCAAGAAAGTATAGATATATATTTGAATAATAAGTATATACATATATACACTATATACACACGCACACTATATACATATATATACACTATATATAAACACGCATATACATATACATATTATAAAGTATGTATGTTGATATATATTTATATATGTATGAGTGTATAGATCTACATATATGTATGTATAGATGAGTAGATGCATATATATATAAATACACGGGTTTGTATAAAAGCATATATGTATATATATGCGCTTTTATATATATGTATGTATAGATGTATAAATGTATATATTTATACATGCGGTTTTGAGTATAAATGTATATATGTATACAATCGGTTTTTGATGTATAAATGTATATATATACATTCGGTTTTTATATATATATGTATGTATAGATGTATAGATCTATATATGTACATATACGGATCTATATGTATATATGTATATGTGTAATATATGTTCAAAACTTAAAAATGAATAAGTTTATGTGTGTGTATATATATATCTCACTGTTTTATGTATATATATATAGATATATACGTATATACGTCAGTTATATATATGTGTATGCAACATATACAATTCGGCCTTAAAGCCATCTCAAGGTTAAAGTATGATTTTGTATGTTTTATGTGTATATATGTGTAATATATATTTTAAAGAGAGAAAATGAATAAGTATTTGTGTATTACATACTATATAGTAAAAGGATTTTATAAATGTATATATTATATATATATATATATATTCGGCCAATAGGCCTAAATGACAAAAATGATTTCATTATATTTTTATACAAGTATATATATATATATATATATATATATATATATATATATATGATGAATATGTTAAGATATGAAAGTGAATAAGTTTTGAATATTATACAATATATCATAAAATGATTTATATATATATATATACTATGTATATATATATTCGGCCATTAGGCCTTAGTGACAAATATAATGATTTCATTATATTTTTACACAAATACATATGTATATATGCTGAATATGTTAAGTTATGAAAGTAAGTTAAGTATGGAAATTATGTATTAAGTTATGAAAAGTATGAAATCATAGATGAAATGTAAAGTAATTAGAAATTTTCGGCATTTAAGTTATGAAATATGATAATATATATTTTATTGTGTCTATACACACTTAAAGAACATTCATATGTACTAAAGTATATATTGTACATACATGGAATTATATACATGTTGAATATGATGTTATGACAAATCATTTTATTTCATGTTAATTGTATTCTTATGTGTTATAAATTAATATGTATAAGTTAAGATATAAGTTATGAAATCCCTAGATGATATGTTGACGGAAATAGGAAGTTTATGCCCTATGTACTTAAGTTATGATTTATGAAGTCTATGTGTGGACTTGATATTAAGAGAAGGAGGGTTATGGTATTTCTTTAAGTTATGATAATTAGACTGTAAGTATGTAAGTGATGTTACTAGTGGTAGTATGACAACATACCCTTATTTGACCGAGTCTCACGTTGCATGAAAACAAGATTTGCAAAGTTATGTTGTCACATCTCATGTTTTGAAAAATCATATGCATGTGAATAATAAACGCGAGACGATTGATTCCATCGACACACGATATGTTATGTTATATTATGCTCATGATTACGATCATGTTATGTTCGCCAGTGTGACATTGGTACCGGGGTGGTAGATGTCAGAGGCATATGATTACTATGTGGCTGAGTGTAACACCGGGTCTGGGACACGGGATCTCTGTCATAGCGCGTCACTGTTGGTACATGTACATATGTTATGATGTTTATGTCGTACATGTATTATATGGGGAATCAATCGGTATGTCGTGTGTTATTATTCTTATGAAAAGTGCTATAGCCAATGATGAAAATGTTATGTCTTCATGTTATGAAAATGTCATGTCATGCAAGTTATGAATATGTCATTTTACGCAAGTTATGAAAATCATGTCAAGTTATGAAATGTCACGTTTATGAAAAGTCATGATTACGAAAAAGTCATGTTTATGAAAAGTCATTTATGAAAAGTCATGTTTTATGCATCACGTCATGACCATGTTACCTTAGAGTTATGATTAAGAATTCTTTAAGTATATGACAGCACTACAGTGAACAATGTAGTGTTAAGTGTGAAATTGTAGTACATGTAAGGTAGGCAAAGATGGTATAAGTATGGATTAGGGGTTAAGTATGGATGTAGTATGATGTTACGGATTAAGCAGAATGAGATGTTGTTATGCTATGTATGCTTTGAAATCTTCCTTATTTACCTGTTTTTACAGATATGTTATGATACTTGTTAAAAAGGAGACGTGCTTGTTATACTCAAAATGTATGGTATTATGATTTGTTACCCCGTCTCCCCATGTATGATCCACATGTCGTATCTGGTAAGACTACTTGCTGAGCGATTAAAAGTCAGTGGTTATCGCTCATACTTGCCTTATTTATAATTTTCCAGATAACATGTATCAATATACAGGCTCGTTGAAGACATGCTAGATAGACCATTGATAACGAAGAGCATACTGAGAGATTATTTCGAAGGCATTAAGTTTCGGATTATGATGTATGATATATTATTTCAGTATTCTGTATATGATGATTGTACAGATTATGATGTAGTACAGTGCATGTCGATGAAGATTTGTTTATGTTATGTTGCTTCCGCTTATCAATTCATTATTCATGTCGACATGTACATGTATAGTATCGACGCTTTGTACTCTATGGAGTAGAGTACGGCGGGTGCACTGAGCCGGAACCCTGGTTTCGGGCGGGGCGCTACAGTAACCTACCTGGCAATCGGAGAATTCCCTAGCTGAAGTGGTTGGATTTGGTGCGGTGTGCATAGCCTCTCTTTTTCTCCTTTCCTCTTCTCTTTCTCTCTCTCTTTTCTCTTTTTCTCTTCTCCTCTTGCCTCTACTGCTTGCTGCCGGAACTTCCCCTCCTCGTACCTTTTTTTTCCTTTTGTTGCCCATAAGGTTGCCGAATGGTGGAAACAAATTGGGGATTGGGGGTTTTTTATTTAGGTAAGGCGGAAATTAAGGGAGAGAGGGGTTAGGACTTAGATTTAAGAAGTTAATTATTTTTTTCCTTTTGAAGTTTAAATCCTAATAAACCAATTCCCCCTCCCTTATCCCCATTAATTTCGGCATACACTTTCACACACATACACACACACGTAATTGCTTAATTATTTTCTTTATTTATTTTTTTTCCGGTCCTAATAATGAATGTTTCGATGAAGTTTAAAAGATGCTTGAAAAAAGATTGAAAAGTCATTTTATGCATAGAAAATAACAAAGGCTTGAACTAATAAAAAAGTAACATCATGCCAATACTTAGATCTCTAATAGATATCAATGATACATACCCTGGCGTAGATCTCTAACAGAGTTCAATATACACATCATGCCCTCACATAGATCGATCGATGTACAAATACTATCACATAGACCAACCGACGTCATCCTGGTTCAAATTGAAACCACACTGTCCAATATGATACCATGCATAGATCGATCAATGTCATATTGAATTCAAACTGAAATTGTCCAATATCATACACTCATGTAGATCGATCGATGTACATCATACTCTCATATAAATCGATCGATGTCATCTTGAATTCAAATTTTTATAGCTGTTCAAACAAATCCAAGAAGGATTTAAAGTTTTTTTCTCTCTCCAATCTTATTCAAATCTCTTGTGAACTTTCCTCCAAAAAATATAATGCTTTCTTGACTATTGTAAACATGTCTAAAATATTCTAGGACAGGTATGGAGCATCAAAACAACTATAATGTTACGACCCGAGATTCCGGACTAGTGGAAATGATGAAAATAGAACGCACATGCGATGTTGATAAAATTGCAGTGGAATTTTAAATTTCTATTTAGAATTAATAAAGACATCGACATTAAATATCGGGGTTAGAAATACACATAAAAATAACCTTAAGATAAGTTAACGGATATAACGAGACTGGATGGACTAGACAATGACTGTATCGGACATACAAGGTATTTAAATAAATTAGTCGGTAGCAACATAATTTGATAAATATAAATCAAACCAAATAAAAATACCCGATACGGTAACTACAATACACACTAGTATCATATTTTCTTCCACTTTATCCCACATGTCAATAAAAGACAAAAATATCCCATTCCCCTCACATGGCCGCCCCCCACTACTTTCAATCCAATATTTCCCTTTTATTTGTTAATACATTCTTTCACTTAACATCTCTTTTTATCCTACTTTTCTCCCACTATCCCCACATGCCCACAAAACAAATATTCCCTTCCCTTCTTTCTTTTGAAATTTCGGTCAACACTCAAGAAAGGAGACAACTTGTCTTTCCTTATCGATGATACACCTTCACTTTTCTCTTTCTTTTTACCACACTACACTCTTATACCTCCAACTTACATTATTTTAATCTTTCTTTTCCTATACCCTTATCACAACCGAAATTGGCTTCCCCTACCACTCCTCTTTCACGCCAAAATCCATCCCCCAAACTCAAGTTTTATTTTATTTTTTTCTTACACCACCTACTCTCATCATTTCACTACAAGCTACTACCCTTATCATTCACCACATCAAAAAGAGTTCTTTCTCCTCCTCCATGCCTGTGCCGAAAATTCCAAGAAGGCAAGAAGAAGATTTCTTCTTCATCTCAAACCACATAACAACTCCTACACCAAGTTTTAAACAACACTCCATCAACTAAGAAAGATTCAAGAAGGTTGTAGCATGTAGAATCAAAAGCAAGTAAGGTAAGAATTTTATGAAGTTTAAGTTTGATTCTTCCATATAATTAGTTTCATAAGTTGTACACTAACTCTCCTTTTTTGGGCATCATAACCGTATACACCAAGGAGAAGGAGGAGAAATGTGTTCTTCAAATCCAAATGAAGGAATCACCATCTAAGAGTAAGAAAGTAAATCAAGGCAAGTATTCTTCCTAGATCCTACATGGTTTTATCAAATATTAAGTATTTATGTTCATATCAAAGTTGGATCATCATGTAGTATGTTCAAGATTCTCTTCTCAAGAAAGTATAGATCTATATTTGAATAATAAGTATATACATATATACACTATATACACACGCACACTATATACATATATATACACTATATATAAACACGCATATACATATACATATTATAAAGTATGTATGTTGATATATATTTATATATGTATGAGTGTATAGATCTACATATATGTATGTATAGATGAGTAGATGCATATATATATATATAAATATACGGGTTTGTATAAAAGCATATATGTGTATATATGCGCTTTTATATATATGTATGTATAGATGTATAAATGTATATATTTATACATGCGGTTTTGAGTATAAATGTATATATGTATACAATCGGTTTTTGATGTATAAATGTATATATATACATTCGGTTTATATATATATGTATGTATAGATGTATAGATCTATATATGTACATATACGGATCTATATGTATATATGTATATGTGTAATATATGTTCAAGACTTAAAAATGAATAAGTTTATGTGTGTGTGTGTGTGTATATATATCTCACTGTTTTATGTATATATATAGATATATATGTATATACGTCAGTTATATATATGTGTATGCAACATATACAATTCGGTCTTAAAGCCATCTCAAGGTTAAAGTATGATTTTGTATGTTTTATGTGTATATATGTGTAATATATATTTTAAAGAGAGAAAATGAATAAGTATTTGTGTATTACATACTATATAGTAAAAGGATTTTATAAATGTATATATTATATATATATATTCGGCCAATAGGCCTAAATGACAAAAATGATTTCATTATATTTTTATACAAGTATAATATATATATATATATGATGAATATGTTAAGATATGAAAGTGAATAAGTTTTGAATATTATACAATATATCATAAAATGATTTATATATATATATATATACTATGTATATATATATATATATTCGGCCATTAGGCCTTAGTGACAAATATAATGATTTCATTATATTTTTACGCAAATACATATGTATATATGATGAATATGTTAAGTTATGAAAGTAAGTTAAGTATGGAAATTATGTATTAAGTTATGAAAAGTATGAAATCATAGATGAAATGTAAAGTAATTAGAAATTTTCATGATGTAGGCATTTAAGTTATGAAATATGATAATATATATTTTATTATGCCTATACACACTTAAAGAACATTCATATGTACTAAAGTATATATTGTACATACATGGAATTATATACATGTTGAATATGATGTTATGACAAATCATTTTATTTCATGTTAATTGTATTCTTATGGGTTATAAATTAATATGTGTAAGTTAAGAAAAAAGTTATGAAATCCCTAGATGATATGTTGACGGAAATAGGAAGTTTATGCCCTATGTACTTAAGTTATGATTTATGAAGTCTATGTGTGGACTTGATATTAAGAGAAGGAGGGTTATGGTATTTCTTTAAGTTATGATAATTAGACTGTAAGTATGTAAGTGATGTTACTAGTGTTAGTATGACAAGATACCCTTATTTGACCGAGTCTCACGTTGCATGAAAACAAGATTTGCAAAGTTATGTTGTCACATCTCATGTTTTAAAAAATCATATGCATGTGAATAATAAACGCGAGACGATTGATTCCATCGACACACGATATGTTATGTTATGTTATGTTCATGATTACGATCATGTTATGTTCGCCAGTGTGACATTGGTACCGGGGTGGTAGATGTCAGGGGCATATGATTACGTATGTGGCTGAGTGTAACACCGGGTCTGGGACACGGGATCTCTGTCATAGCGCATCACCGTTGGTACATGTACATATGTTTATGATGTTTATGTCGTACATGTACTATATGGGGAATCGATTGGTATGTCGTGTGTTATTATTCTTATGAAAAGTGCTATAGCCAATGATGAAAATGTTATGTCTTCATGTTATGCAAATGTCATGTTATGCAAGTTTTGAAAATCATGTCATGTTTATGAAAAGTCATGTTATGAACAATCATGTTTATGAAAAGTCATGTTATGAACCATCATGTTATGAAAAGCCATGTTTTATGCATCACGTCATGACCATGCTAGCATATGTTACCTTCATAAGATCCTTAAGTCACGATATGATACCTTAAGAGATTCTTAAGTTATGATGTCATTGATTTTAGTATGAGTTATTAGTAGAAGCTAAGTATGGACATGTTATGATGTTATGGACTAAGTACTATGATATGTAAGTATGTTATGTTGAGGAATTCTCCTTGTTTTATTCTTAAAGTTCCTAATATGCCATACTAAGATTCTTTCTAAAATGCAAATATGTTATCTATTTTTGATACAAATGTTTATTAGACTTGTCACTCTATTTCCATGTATGATCCACATGTCGTATCTAGAAAGACTACTTGCTGAGCGATTAAAAGACGATGGCTATCGCTCATACTTGCCTTTAATTATCATTTCCAGATAACAGGTTCATTACAGATTTGTTGAGAACAGGCTAGAAGGATCATTGATAACGAAGAAACCTGCTGAGAGATTCGTTGGGAGACATTAAGCTTGATTCATGATGTATTTCGGAAGATTTCAGTATTCTGTATATGATGACTTGTACAGATTATGATGTAGTACATTGCATGTCGATTATGATTTGTTTATGTTATGTTGCTTTCGCTTATCGATTCATTATTCATGTCGACATGTACATGTATAGTATCGACGCTTTGTACTCTATGGAGTAGAGTACGGCGGGTGCACTGAGTCGGAACCCTGGTTTCGGGCGGGGCGCTACATATAAGGTGGCTAAATACTATTTAGACATTTTCAATATATTTTATTGGGTTGAAGACTTGAGGGAGGCTGCAAAAACATAGCTCACACCCTCTATATAGAAGCTCACATGTGGCATTTACACACTTTCATCCTCTTCAAGCTTCATCCTCCATTATTGTAAAAGGCTCTTAAATGTGCAAAAGTTCTTACAGCTCATTAAACTACCGTTGCTTGTTTTAATTTTTGTAATTGTGAATTTAGATCTAATACAAGAGGAACTATACATACTTGATCTCTTGCTTGAGATTTACACTTATTAGAAAGTGTAGTTTCCTTCTTTCCCAAAACTCATTTGGTGAAAGTTCTTTGGAAGAATTTTGTTGAAGTTGTGAAGCAGTAAGAAGTAGCTATTGCTTGTAGCTGATATTGTTGATGTTGCACAAAGTGTTTGTGCAATAAGCTGCTGTTGTTGTTTTTGGTGTTGCACAAAATGTTTGTACAATAAGTTGTTGCTTTTGTATTTGTCTCTTGCACTAAGTGTCAGTTTAAATGTTGACATTGTTCTTGTTGTTCCTTATTAACAGTAATAAGAAAGTTATTGTTGAAAATTCACTTTGGAATCAAAATAGTAGTGGAGTAGAATCAAAGAAATTCAAACCATTCTAAATTGTATGTCACAAACTCATTATCTCTCATCTTCTTCTATTTTATTTTGAAGAGTATTTGAGTTGGAGTGAGATAAACCGAGAAAATTCTGCCGAATTCTCCAACACTCTCTATTCATTGTCACGGACTTTACAATCCATTCCTTTCTCCGAGGTAGCAGAGCTGGGAGACGGACCTCCAAAAGGCTTTTCAGCTCGCATACTCTCCACCATCTGTTGAAAATCTCCGCCCTCCATAGCTGCAGCTGTTTGCACCGTAGCTCTGCCTTATAAGAGCATGGCCCTTGTCACACACCGACCTGTGCCAAACGGTTGGAGTTAGAACCAACAAGAAAAAGGTCACTAGGTCGCCAAAGAGGTATAAACTTACCTCCAAAATCCACCGCTGGTAGATTCTTCACCATCTCTGCCGATTGCTCCACTGATACTAGTTCTGTCGTGGTGGTCGAAGGAGGCACCATAATTGGAACAACAATTCCCTTAGCCTTGGAAGATTTCCATGGCCCTTTAGCTATGGAAGAAAAGCGTCCACCGCTCCTATCCTCACAACAACGCTTTCTTCCTAGCTTTGTTATTTTGCTATTCTGCTGAGGGTTCTGCCGTTAGAGGTTGAAAAGAAACACCCCTCTTCTGTGAGAAATTTTTCTGCTACAAGTTCTTGAACATGGCTCCTATAAAATAGATAAAAGAAAAATATATCAGGAGAAACATAAATGCAGAATCAAGGCAACAAAGGAACTCAATATGAAAACAAGATTGAAGAGAGGGTTAGCGCAACGTTAACACGCCCTTAACAATTTTCATAGCATTTTCATAATATTCATCTCCCTCGATAAGACCCTTGAGGTCTGCCTCTCATAAGATTGAAGTTATGAGGGACTTGTCTAATATTATTACAGAATGATTCAGATAGGGGATGGATTATAAATCTTTTTTGGGCAACCAGAATAGGTCTTTATCCTATAGTGAAGGAGGTTTCTGTTGGAAATAATTCACGTGAAATAAACTTCTGTACAATTTGCTCTTGGAATAAAGCAGTGGCCGACCAGCCGAGCTCAGGGTAAGATGGATAGATCTGCTAAGTCAAGACAGTTCAGATATCGTAAATGAGTTTGCGTTCTGAACAGTCATCCGACTTCCTGACCTGAACTGAACAACACTTCAGAATAGCGGTTCTGTGCTATCAGCCCTCCAGCCGAGCTGAATTAAAGTCAAACTAATCAGACTGATCAGACTGATCAGATCAGTTCAGTCAGCACAATTGTATTTGTCAACTAGGCTGATCACTAATCTACCGACCTCGGCACTTCAGCACAACTACAAAAGTTGAGCTTTCAGCCGCTACAGCCGAGCAGAGCTCAGCACGGTAGAGCTGTAGAACAACGAATGTCCTTAGCCAAACAGCAGAGCTCAGCACAAAGCAGAGCTCAGCAAGACAACGCTTCATAATAGCGAATGTTCTAAGCACAATAGCAGAGTTCAGCTTGGCAAATACCTCAACAGCTCAGCTTAGTAGAGATCCGAGGTGAGCCCAGGACTCTATCCTTAAGACGTATTGCTCTGGTATACTACGCCCAAACGGATGGAACAATCGTCTCTCAGGATACAACGGAAGTCAGTTCAGACGAGCAGCACTGCAGCGTATGAACTCTACGAACCTGTAAGATACCCTGAACTTCTCAGACTTGATGCAAAATGTAGAAAGAGAAGAGAGGAGAAGAGCACATATATGTAGAGGAGGAGAGGAGAACATTTGATTCTGAGTGAGTATGACTAGAGAGGTCAGCTAAGCCATTATTTATAGGGGAAAATTTGATTAGGATGGTTAATTGACAGTTTAACTACAGCCGTCGGATCAGATTGCCACTATTAGATTAGAGAACAGACAACTGCTTTTAAAATTTGAATAACCGATTTTCCAAATTAAATTACGGTTACATAACTGATTTTCCAAATTCGAATTACGGTTAAATAACCAATTCTCAAATTTGAATTACGGCTAAGAAACCGACTTTCAAATTATTTTATCATTACTTTGAACATTAATTTCTCATTCACCCATTTCGATTTCTCCAGCAATCCTTCACATGAATGGGAATTAATGCAAGTGTTTATGCAGACTCTACCGAGAAGTCAGACAAGAAAATGTTGCATCAGAAGAGGTAGTTTCTAGCTTTAAACCTTTCTTAGTGATATACTATCGGATCCACTCGGCTAATTAGTGAACTTAATGTCTTAAACTAACTGGCCTTTAAAGTGAAGCTAGACAATAGTCCTGACACAACATTTCCTTTAACACCTTTTCTAGTTCTCGTGATTATGTTCGTTTTGGCAATGAACCGCCTGGTTTCAGAAAGTGTGTTAGAGAACTTTGGCTTTACAAAATTCTCATAGAAGCGACCACACTTCACCTTACGTTGGTGTTTCCTATAAAGAGATTCTGCCATATCCCACTTGACATGTCAAGATACAAGAACCATTAAAAGCCTCAGCTTACCCTCATTTCTCTGCAAACATCACTTTATTTAACAGAATGGGTAAGTGCTCACTGAACTCCATAACTTAGTTTTCCCATTGATCTAAGATTATGGGATCTCCAGTCAACAAGGTTGGGTTACCGTTACAAAGATTCGTGCATTATAGGTTTTAATCCCATTCCGTTTGTCAAGGTTGACATCCCATCTCTTGGCAAGCCTTGCGGACCTACAAGATTCTCCTTTGATTTTGCATAATCAATGGAAATCACGCCATTAGAGATCAACTGCTTAATAGTGTTGTGTCTCCGACGCATGTGCCGAGACTTACCATTATAGATGCTGCTTTGAGCTCGTCCTATAGGTGACTGACTATCACAGTGTATGCTGATAGGAGCGATTGGCTTAGGCCAGCAGGGCACATCTTCTAGGAAATTTCGAAGACATTCAGCTTCTTCTCCGGTTTTATCAAGTGTTATAAACTCCGCTTCCATCGTAAAATGAGCTATGCACGTTTGCTTCATGGATTTCCACGACACAGCACCTCCACTAACCGTGAATAAATATCCACTGGTGGACTTAGAATCTTTACTATTAGATATCCAGTTGGCATCACAATAGCCTTTCAATATTGCTGGATATCTTGAGTAGTGTAATCCAAGATTATTTGTATACTTTAAGTATCTCATTACTCTATTCAGATCATTCCAATGTTCATCGCTTGGATTACTTGTAAACCTGCTCAATCTGTTTAGTGAGCATGCAAAGTCTGGCCTTATACAGTTTGTTATGTACATTAGACTTGCGATTACTTTCAAGTACTCCAATTGATCTACTGGCTTGCCTCGGTTCTTCCTTAAGTGTATACTTAAGTCAAGTGGAGTCTATATTGGTTTCACATCAACCATATTGAACAGTTTTAGAACAGACTCAATATAGGAAGTTTGTGACAGTACGAGTCCCTCAGTTATCCTAAAAATTTTAATTTCTAGAATAACATTGGCAACTCCCATATCCTTCATATCGAAGTTTCTCGTCAACATCTTTGTGTTTAAGATGATGTCCCGAGTACTCCCCATGATTAGCATGTCGTCTACATAGAGATATACTATCACATATGTGCGCTCTTAATTTAGACACACTTGTCACACTCACTGATCTTGAAACAATTAACTAGCCTAGCTTGATCAAAATTTCAAGTGCCACTGTTTAGGCGCTTGCTTAAGTCTGTACGAGTCTACAAACTTTCGACTCTTGTCCTGGAACCACGCACCCTTCGGGTTGTTCCATATGGATTACTTCATCCAACTCACCATTCAGAAAAGCAAACTTCACATCCATCTGATAGATTTCCAAGTTATAGACTGCAGCAATAGCAACTAGCACCCTTATAGAAGTGATCCTAGTTACTGGTGAGTATGTGTTAAAAAAGTCAAAGCCTTTTTTTGTCGATAGCCTTTAGCTACCAGCCTGGCTTTATACTTTTCAATGGACCTATCCTCTTCTAGTTTCTTCTTGAAAATCTACTTGCAACCAAGTGGTTTACTTCCAGGTGGAAGATCAACCAACTCCCAAGTGTGATTTTGAATAATCGAGTATATCTCACTGTTAATTGTCTCTTTCCAAAATGGACCTTCTGGAGTTGACATTGCCTCAGAAAAGTTCCTTGGCTCGTTTTCTACCATATAGGTTAGAAAGTCCAGTCCAAACGAAGTTGGCATTCTGGCACGCTTGATTTGACGAAGCTCCTCATCCCCTTGAGGAGTCGTCTCACGCATTCGCTTACCAATTCTTGTTTCTCCTTGATGGAAACACATCTTCGACGATCACTGCATTCCTTAACTCTAACACAACGTTTTCATGTATGTCAGGAATATCCGATTTGTACACCAAGAACCGATATGCACCACTGTTAGTCGCATATCCTATAAATATGTAGTCAATCATTTTAGGCCCGATTTTAACTTGTCTTGGTTTAGGTACAACAACCTTTGCTAGACACCCACACACTTTCAAGTTTTTGTAACTATTCCAAATCTCGTATGGGATTTCATTCATCTTCTTAGATGGAAATCTATTTAAAATGACATTGGCTGAGAGAATTGCTTCCCTCCAGAAGTTCTGAGGTAAACTTGAACTTATCAACATAGCATTCATCATCTCTTTTAGAGTATGGTTTTTGCGTTCAGCAATACCATTCGATTGAGGTGAATATGGTGCAATCCTTTGATGAATAATGTCATGTTCTGAACAGAATTCGTTAAACGGTGTATCATATTCGCCACCTCTATCACTACGAATTGCTTTAATTCGTTTGCTAAGTTGATTCTCAACTTCATTTTTATAGTCCTTGAAAGCATCAAGCGCCTCGTTTTTGCTACTTAGCAAATACACATAACAGTATCGTGTACAATCGTCGATAAAAGTTACGAAATACTTTTTACCACCTCTCGTTTGCACAAATTTTAAATCACACACATCGGTATGAATTAAATCCAAAGGTTCAGTGTTTATTTCTATTGAAGGAAATGACACCTTTGCCATCTTCGCTTCAACACATATTTGGCATTTTTTTATTATCAAAATTTAATTTGGGCAACAAGTCAAGATTAACCATACGTTGTATTGACTTATAATTCACATGTCCCAAACAAAAATGCCATAAAAAAGAAGACTCAATCATGTAAACAGAAAAGGAAGCATTATTATCAGCCTCTGTGGGCAAATCTCTTTTGGGTACAATAGTGATGACATTCAATTTAAACATCCTATTTGACAAGTATCCCTTCCCCAAATACATGTCATTTTTTGAAAGAATAACTTTATTGGATTCTAACACTAGTCTAAAACCATGCATGACTAGAAGAAATCCATATACTAAATTCTTCCGAATGTCAGAATGTGTAGCACATTAGAGTTAGATGCTTTCCTGAGGTGAGCTTCAGAACAACTTTGCCCTCGCATTCGATCTTCGAAGAGGCGGAGTTCCCCATATAAATTTGCTCGTTGTTTCCGGGCTGGTACTCCGTGAACATCTTTCTGTTGGAGCAGACATGTATAGTGGCGCCAATATCAAGCCACCATTCGCGTATGTTCCCCACAGTGTTGCACTTTGATACCACTGCACAGAGGTTCAGATTATCCATGGCATCGACTATGTTGGCATTTGCCTTGATATGCTTCTTCTTGGGCTTTCTGAATTCATTGCTGAAATGCCCCTGAATGCAATAGTTGTAGCATTTCCCGATGAACTTCTTGGCGATTCGCTTGCCTTTCTTTTTTATCTTGAGTTGGCCTTTCTTTTTCTTGGCATCTGCAACATGGGCCTTGACCTGACCAGAGCTTGATTGTGGCATTCTCTCAGATCTGTGATTGTCTTCCTCAATATAGAGTCGGACAATCAGATCTTCCAATGACATCTCTTTTCTCTTCTGTTTGAGATAGCTTCTGAATTTCCTCCACGAAAGAGGTAGCTTCTCAATCACTGCAGCCACGATGAAAGATTCACTGAGCAACATGCCCTCCTCTTCCATATCGGCAACCAACATCTAAAGTTCCTTAATTTGAGAAACAACAGTGCGAGAATCAGACATTTTGAAATCCAGAAATTTTCCAACAATAAATTTCTTAGTGCTGGCATCTTTCGTACGGTATTTCTTTTCCAAAGCCTGCAACAAAGACTTTGCGATTTTGTACATGTAGTAGAAACCATACAATGAGTTGTCCAAACAACTCAGAATATGGATCAAACATAATTGTTGAAGTTTCATGCTTCAACAGAAAGTTTGTTCTATATATTCTGGGTTTGGTCCTCCAGCGGATCCACCACAGGTGGGTCCTTGGTTAGAAAGGTAGTCAACCCTATGGCAGTCAAGAAGAGCAGCATCTTCTGCTGCTAACGCTTGAAGAAGCTCCCACTGAACTTCTCAAGTTTCTCCACTTGGGCCACTGCAAGACCCTGTACAGGAAGAGCATGTCTCGGCACCCCAGCATTTGGTGCCATTGAGACAGAATTGTGTACGTCTGTGTCTTGAACCGAGCTAGAGCTTGCGTTCTCCATCATGTTTCTGTAAGACCAGAAACAAACAGGAATCAGTACAAAATCAAAATGAATACATCTTAAGAATTGTTGGAAATACTTCATGTCAGATTGACTTCTGTACAATTTGCTCTTGGAATAAAGCAGTGGCCGACCTGCCGAGCTCAGGGTAGGCTGGATAGATCTGCTAAGTCAAGACAATTCGGATACCACAAATGAGTTTGTGTTCTGAACAGTCAGCCAACCTGCCGAACTTACAAGATATTCGCTCGAAGGCGATTATTGGACGTGGCATTGAGAAGGGAGGACTATACTACATGACAGATGTAGTGCACTAGGACCGGTCTAATCTTGTCACCAGGACTGCTTAACAACGACTATTGCTATAGCACCGTCGTCTAGGTCACCCTTCTTTAAGTTACATGAAGTTGTTATTTCCTTCTTTGTCTCAGTCTGGTATTACTTATCTTGTGACACTTGCTATCGTGCTAAACATCATTGATCTACCTATAAACCAAATAATACCCAGGTCAAATCCATGTTCAGTTTAGTCCATTCAGATGTGTGGGGCCTTGCTCCACACTCCACAACAATTGGATTTCAGTATTTTATTACCTTTGTAGACGATTTTTGTCGAATGACTTGGATTTCCTTTCTTAAAAATAAATCTGATGTATCTTCTCATTTTATCCAGTTTTATAATATGATTCATATCCAGTTTCACACTCGCATCCAAATCCTCCGATCTGATAATGGAGGAGAATACATTAATAGTGTGTTGCAGGATTTCTTCATAGAACTTGGAATTATACATCAGAGACTTGTTCCTACACACCTGAACAAAATGGTGTTGCGGAACGGAAAAATCGCATCCTCCTCGAAATGACTCGGGCAATGATGCTTGAGTCTTCTACTTCCGCATATCTTCTCAACCGGTTACCCACAAAAATTTTGGGTCACCATACTCCATTGTCTGTCCTTGCGTCGCAAGGTACCCCTCTGTTCTCACGTTACCTTCTAAAATCTTTGGTTGTACTGTGTTTATGCACATTCCAGCTTCCCACCGCACCAAACTAGAAGCTTGTGCTGACAAGTGTGTCTTCATCGGGTACGCCCTCACCCAAAAAGGCTATCGCTTCTACAATCCTTGTACTCACCGGGTCCACACCACCATGGACTGTATCTTTCTTGAACACGAGTATTTTTACTCCTCCCAGTCTTGGTCTCATAGGGAGATATCAGGTGAGATTTACGACTGTCTTTCTACCACTAGTCAACCAGAGGTGGTTCTAACCGACAAGTAGGTGGCATTGACTTCACTTTACCTGACGAAATTATAGTCCCTCTTCCTGTGCTAACCAGTGATTCACTTCAGGCGAATATTCCACATAACCAGATACCAGACACACTTGTTCCCTTTCCATCTACATCGTTATCCGCCTCTGATTTAGAACCAAGTAATAACAATTCTCCTAGTCCTGGTCCCATTGTTTGTGAAATTAACAGGGTAACAGTGATTCAGTGGACCAAAGCAGAGTGCTACCACCACGACAGAACAAAGAAAAAACCTCTTGTAAGGTATTATCTAAGAAAGGTATCTAAAGGGACCCTATATCTAGTTACAGGTGCGAAAGGGCTTCTGTCAACAGTATGTCAAACTGTTGTTCCCAGAACAGTTGAGGAGGCAGTAAAATCATCCTGAGTGTTATGCGGCGATGAAAGAGGAAATGAGGGCGTTGTACAAGAATAACACTTGAGAGAATGTTGTACTTCCAAATGGAAAACGTCTAGTGGGCCGCAGGTAGGTCTATACGATTAAGTACAGAGCAGATGAGAGCATTGAGAGATATAGGCAATACTGGTGGCTAGAGGATACACTCAAACTTATGACATTGGTTATGCAAAGACTTTTTCACCAGTAGCAAAGTTTGACACAATGAGGGTAATCTTCTCAGTATCGGCCACCAAGTCTTGGCGTCTTCACCAGTATGATGTGAAGAATGCATATCTTCATGGAGAATTAAAAGAAGAGGTTTATATGAGTGCACCTCAAGGTTTTGCGAATGAGTTTGTAGAAAACGAAGTGTGTCGTTTGCGACGGTCTTTGTATGGACTAAAACAGTCTCCTAGAGTATAGTTCGGAAGGTTCACGACATTCATGAAGAAACAGAATTATAGACAGAGTAATGCTGATCATACGTTTTTCTTCAAGAAGAAAGGAGGCCCAGGGTAACATGCATTATTATCTATGTTGATGATATGATCATTACAGAAGATGACACGGAAGAAATGGAAGTGTTGAAACAACAGTCGTTCTCTGAGTTTGAGATGAAAGATCTCGAAGATCTTCGGTATTTCTTGGGAATTGAGGTAAAACGTTTCGAAACATGGGATATTTATCTCTCAGCACAAGTACATTCTGGACCTACTTGCAGAGGTTGGTATGCTAGACTGCGAACCTGCCACGGCTACAATGTTGGTCAATCAGAAGATGGAATTTGTGGAAGGAAGACCTGATGCAGATTGTGGAAGATATCAACGGTTAGTTGGAAAGTTAATATATTTAGCGCATACTCATTCTGATATCTCTTTCGCAGTTGGACTTGTGACTCAGTTTATGCACCAGCCCTAGAGTCATCATATAGAAGCCGTGATGAGGATTGTTAGGTACTTAAAGGGGATAGCTAGACGAGGTATCTGGTTCATAAATAATAGACATTTGGATATTGAAAGTATACACAGATGCTAATTGTGCAGGAAGTTTGATAGATCGACGATCAACCTCTGGGTATTTTGCTCTTGTGGGCGGAAACTTAGTCACATGGAAAAGCAAAAAAAAAGAAAGTAGTAGCCTTATCCAGTGCTGAAGCAGAGTTCGAGGGATTGCCAAAGGAGTGATGGAGGTGTTGTGGTTACGAAAGCTATTAGCTGATATGGGCCTTGAAGTCTCAAATCCGGCAAAGTTATTTTGTGATAATAGGGCCTCAATTAATATTTCTGAAAACCCGATACAGCATGATCGAACGAAACATATTGAGACTGATCGGCATTTCATAAAAGAAAAAATTGAGGACAAAGTGGTGGAGTTACCATTCGTACCAAGTGAAGATCAATTAGCAGATATTTTGACGAAAGCTATGGCTGGAAGGACGTTTGACGAAACGTTGGTCAAGATGGACATCGAAGACTTTCCTGCTCAACTTGAAGGAAAACGTTAGGAAAGGAATATTTACTTTCCATAGTTAGTGACTGTAAATTAGTAAATTGATAATCATCATAATTTTAGGGATTGAGTGTATACGTGATTATAGGGGTTGATTGTTTTTTTCCTTGTATAGAGTAGTAATCAACTGTATAAGTAAAGACATAGTGTCTAATGTACCGGTTGTAAGTATGAATGAAATTCATCAAAACAATATTTGTCTTCTTAACATGTAGGTACCATGCACACTTTTCTTTCAGTATAAGTGATGTTCACCTTGGAATTTCATGAATTGTTATCTTTTAAGTGTTTCATATTTGGGTTAAGGATAGCACCATTGTTAATTACACTTGGTTTCATGCATATGATCTGTTTTTGGTTTTTCTTGGTAACCTTTTTGTTAGATCTTCTCGAATTAGTAAGGAATTCTTTAGAAATTATTTAGAAACCCATTTGACATTTCTGTTTTTGGGATTTCTTTGGTATGATTAATTTGATTGCATATTTGACATGTAATACTTGACCAATTTTCTTTAGTCTTACTTGTACTACCTTGTTCAGACGTTGACTGATATAGTAGCCCATTTTTGGCATTTGAATAACTTTAATCAAGGATGTAGTTTTGACCAGATAGATTATTTATTTGGCTTTTCTAAACGGACATCGTATTTTCGAATATTCCTTAATCGGCTTATAGTAAAAAGGAAAAAAGAAAAAGAAAGAAGTTTTCAAGTTCATGTTTGTAGTTGGTACAATCATCTTACAATTCATCGGAAATATAAATTGTCGATTCACCAACTTCATTTGGTACTTCAACAGTTGAGGCTTCTCCAACTTTGTCATAAGAAATAGTTGAGGTTCCTCGTTTGAATTTTTCTCCTATATGGAACTGCTTAATTTGTCTCATAATTCTACCTCTACTTGAAATGTGCGTTTTTCTTGTAAAACATAGTTTGACTTTTATTTTTATTTTCCTATTCGGTGTTTTGTACCTGTATTAGTAACTTTCTTCTTTCCAGAGTACTTCTTACAAAGTCGATCAAGCCCATTTGGCTTTAATCAGTAGAAAATATGATATTTAGTGGTGTTCTCCCCCCCCCCCCCCTTTTTTTTTTCCCTCCTAAGTATTTGATTTTATCGAGATCTCGTTTCTCTGATGATTCAGATCCATTTTAGGTAAATGAATATTATCTTCAATAATAAGATTCTTACCATTTAATGTCTTGTCTAACAATAAAACTACGTATCATATTTTATTTGTACTTGTGTTATGTCGGTAAACATTTTATGTGTTATGCTATTCAATACTAATAAAATAATTTTAAAATATCACATAATCTAATAAGATAAGAATAGAAGTAGACATTTTTTTTGATATCTAAAAGAAATGACCCCTAATTTAGAATAGAAGAGTATTTTTATTCTGTTATGATTGTTTGGATCTCTCGCACACAAAAAATATTTTATGAGAAAGATTATTTATGTCAACGGTTTTTCAACTTTTTATGACTTCATAGTTTTTTCACTTTTAGCCAAATTGAAAATTCAACCACCTTTGTCAGGGAGATTCAACGCTTACTGTGCCTCAACTTCACTCTCAGCTGAGAGGTATTAGCAATGGTTGAGAGGCATAGCCAATAGATACTTAATCGTTGATTAAGATATGGTTTCTTTTAAATTTTTGACATGTATAAATTAGAGATATTAGAAAATAAAGATAATAATTTGAGACAAAAATAGCAATTTAGACTTAACATGTTATACATTTGTGTGTACATCTATCCGTTTATGAACATGTTAATAAACATGTTATACATATGTGTATACATCTATTCGGGTATACATGTGTTTGTACATCTATTCGTTTATTAACACGTTATACATGTATATTCTTTTAACATGTTATACATGGTGTCTTAAAATATGTGCGTGTACATGTGTGTCTGCAAAATAATATTTTTAACATAACATGTTATACAAGTGTGTACATCTATTCGTTTATTGTTTATGATAATTTGCACTGGTAAGAGGTAATGACAAATTTACCTAAAATATAAGCAGATATTTTCAAAGTTCATTCTATAAGAATTTTTTATATACTGAAAACAGTAAACGTGTCTTCAGTATCATGATCCGTCCATCGAGAGATTAGAGACCTTCTAACTCCACTTTCCTCATCTCTTTTATAACTACGCAACACGTGGGTAGCAAAGGAGTGGTGAGACTAAATGAGAATGACCCTCATCTAACAACATTACTCCCCTTGCTGTCACGTGTCGCGCGGTCACGCGGCACCGCACCACATTTGCGGTGACGGGATCCTATCCCCCATCCAGGATATTTTCGCTGTAGTTGAGTACAAGACCTTAAAAAAATCCCTACCGGATTCTGGTTGTCATTAGCTGTCATCATTAAATAATAGAACAATGGCGTTCCGGTGATTTTACTCGAAAATCAGTGGCATAGTTTCTTAGATTCCCTCACCTACACTGCTTTCAGGCTTCAGCATCCCTCTATAGAGCACCCATGTGATGTGACTCAATGTCCCCAACCGGGCCGGCGCTGGTCAGAGAGGGCATCAAGCGTTGAAAGGCAAATTGAGAAAAAAATGTTGCCCCACCAAGCAAAAGCAGAAGCACCACTATCACCGCCAAGAAGAAAAGCCATGCCCAGAGCTCCGATGAAGTCGAAGATTGGCGGGAAGCAGCCATCCATGGCGGATCTTTGATGCATGTTGATCTCCACTCCGGATCCAACGGCTGGGCATCACCTCAAGGTGATTTATTCTCACTCCGGGACCTAATTACTTTTCTAAGAAAGCTAAAGTCCCTTCGGCCCTTGGCTTCCTCAATCCGGCTGGCGTTGACTGGCTCGATCTAACTCCAAGCTCGAACATGTCCTTTCCCGAAGGACAATCGGGTGATGAATTGTCTCAAATCATCCCATTTAGGGGGGTAAGAACTTGAAAACGTTCATCGTCGCCGTTAATCTCCAGGTCCCCGGGAGAGACCATCACAAGCGCCGTTTTCTATTTTCAACCAAGGACGATGAAGGGCTGCGGCCCGGTTCGCTTCTCTACGTTTCGTTCACGGTGCTGATAATTACAGGAACAGCCGGTTCAAGATTGTGAACAGGATAGTTAACGGGCCCCTGGATAGGAAGGCGGCGGTCGGAAATTACGCGGCCTGTATACTGGGGAAAGCATTAAGATGTAATTATTATGTCGGGGAAAATTATGCGATTTTGCATTTGGCTTTAAGATACGTGACGGCGGTGACGATTGATATGGGATTCTTGGTGGAGTCTCAATCGGAGGATGAGTTGCCGGAAAAACTGTTCGGAGCCGTTAGAGTTTGTCAGATGGAGATGTCGTCGGCTACTTTTGTTGAGAGTAGCGGAGGTCCGGTGGGCACCGCCACGTCCTGCCGGAAAGTGATGCACAATGCTTCTAGTGGTGGAAGCAGTGGTAAGGGTGAAGATTAAGTCTTTTTTTCTTTTTCTTTATTTTCCTTTTTAAGTCTTTTTTTCTTTATTTTCCTTTTTTATTTCTCGTTGTCTTTTGTTATTATGGAGTAAAACTATTATCGCCTGCACAAGACAAAACAAAATTTGTAGCCATTGGGTGTCTAAAAAAATGCTAATATTGGTAGTCCTTTAGTCTAAAATTTATACATTTTGTGTATCTTATGTTTTTAACTTTTTTCTTTGAGGAAAATGATGATGTTAGATGTGCATTTTTCTTTAATCTTTTACTAGCATATTGCAATATGCTTTAATGCGTGGAATTGGATGTTCTGTTTTGTTGTCTTCGGAATGTCTTTTTTCGTGTGAGGAAATAATTGCGTTTTTAATATTGCATGCGTATAATGTTAATTAATGTCATATAATAGGTAAGCTTTTCCCCCCCTCGTGGTTGGGTTTTTCTTTTTGAACACTAGGTTTGGTCCTTTATGTCTCGCTGTCAAATATCTGGTCAAAAATTCTACAAATGCTCTGAAATAACAGAAAATATGATTTCTATGACTTTGAAATGTTTCGTAGATTCTAAAGACTTAAAAAAAAGACTAAAAAACAAACTTTAAAAACAAAAACGGGATCTTAGAATCAACAAAAGTTATATTCCTTCCCTTTAATACTTTATATCTTCTTCCTGTGACAAAATTGCAACAAACAATTTTCTACAATAACAAGCATACTCAGTATATCTCATCGACAGCAGTAGCTAGCGTTAGAGTCTGAGGAGAATAAGAGTCTGGCAAACAATACCTCCATTCCAAGGGATAGGAAGTTTCTTTCTAGTGAGACCTCCAATTCTATATGTAACTGCATAGATGGCACAATAATAGGCATATATTGTGATAGTGTACTAGTAAATATATTGAACACAAATAGAAAGCTATTAAAATACATTATCATGTAATATGCACACATAATGAAAGACCAAAACAAAAATAGAAAAGTACACAAAAATGCAAAGTCAACTTAAAGTGTAGAGAATATCTAATCCTCTAAGTATACTCTAAGATACACCTATATCCTGCCTAAACCTCCTTAACCTTAATCATCTCTCTCAATGAACTCCTATACCGAATCATGTCCTCAGAGAAGTGTAAATCTAGTAGGTCATGCCTTGTAGCGCCCTGGCCCGATACTGGCATCGGAACCAGTGCAACCGCCATAGTCTACTACGAGGACTACGAAGCGTCAAAGCAGATCAAGCGTACATCATTTATGACGTAAGATAAATCAGCGGAAAAGTCGTAAAATTTAAAACTCCACCAACATTAATATAACCAAAGAAATACAGCGGAAATAAAATGTGTTCAGTAGTGGTCTAACATATCCACCGGTACAACATAATAAACATCAAGTCTTCCAAGCTAAAGGGAGTAATCAAAAATCTATCTACTTCCATGACCATCATCCCACTGAGCCCACTCGCCATCGTCTTTGACAAATATCATTTCGTACTCTGGCTCACCTGAAAAGGG